>RPOG01000006.1:1150427-1750427 GCA_008086565.1 Thalassoma bifasciatum
AGGTGGGGTACTGGTATGGGCTGGTATCATCAAAGATGAGCTTGTGGGGCCTTTTCGGGTTGAGGATGGAGTCAAGCTCAACTCCCAGTCCTACTGCCAGTTTCTGGAAGACACCTTCTTCAAGCAGTGGTACAGGAAGAAGTCGGCATCCTTCAAGAAAAACATGATTTTCATGCAGGACAATGCTCCATCACACGCATCCAAGTACTCCACAGCGTGGCTGGCAAGAAAGGGTCTAAAAGAAGAAAAACTAATGACATGGCCTCCTCGTTCACCTGATCTGAACCCCATAGAGAACCTGTGGTCCCTCATCAAATGACAGATTTACAAGGAGGGAAAACAGTACACCTCTCTGAACCGTGTCTGGGAGGCTGTGGTTGCTGCTGCACGCAATGTTGATCGTGAACAGATCAAAACACTGACAGAATCCATGGATGGCAGGCTTTTGAGTGTCCTTGCAAAGAAAGGTGGCTATATTGGTCACTGATTTGTTTTGTTTTGTTTTTGAATGTCAGAAATGTATATTTGTGATTGCTGAACTGTTATATTGGTTTCCCTGGTGAAAATAAATAATTATAATGGGTATATATTTGTTTTTTGTTAAGTTGCCTAATAATTATCGTGTCATTATCAGTGGACGTGTGTGTCTATAGAAGGATTTTATCGATTTTGATTTTTTCGGGACGAGGTACTTCCAAAAATATTCAGCTTTGATATTAATGAGTGTTTTGGGTTAATTAAGAGCATGGTTGTTGTTCAATAATAAAATTAATCCTCAAAAATACAACTTGCCTAATATTTCTGCACTCCCTGTATATTCTTGGCTGTTTATCTGATTAAAGCTTAAGGAACAAGCATCCATTACCTTTTTGTAGGCTTTCAGGATGCCTCAACTACTGTGGCTGGAAAAAGCAGCCAATCAGAAACAAGCAAAGCTCTCTTCATGAGGAGAAACAAACTGCAAATGCTCAAATATGCACATTTTATAACACACATTATAAAGTGTGGAAATGGATGGTGAATTTAAAAAAAAGAGCTACAAAAGCACAAAGAAATGCATTAACAGCAAATGTATTGGAAAATACATAAATGACGAGAAATTAAAAAACACAGAAGCAACTGCCAAAGATAAATGCCACAAACAAACAAAAGTGCTCCAGGCCTGTAGGGGCCCAAGTTAAAGTATTGTCCTTCCTGCTTTCTTATTGTCCTTCATGTGAATGATTTCACTCAAGTTACATCGCACAAGTTGCACCACATGATGTTGTCAATTTCAAATAAGATTAAATGACAAACGGCCTGCTTCAATATTCTTATTAGAGACAGTGCAATATTTCTTTAACCTGAAATGTGTCAGAATACGTGATATGTTTATTTTGCAGTAGATATTTTATACTCCCCAACCTTGAACTCAACACTGCTCAACTAAAGAGCTAAGTTGTTGAAAACTACCTCTGCAAGAGCAACAATCTAAGTGATTAAAAGTGGAAAAAAGGCAAAGAGCAGCAATAGAAATAACACAAGTGTGTGAAGGGGAGGTTGAGAGAAATCTGTAAGCCCAAATCATCAACATTTCAAAACATAAAAGCTTGAAATAAGTCACTTTTTGTATAATGAGTCTATAAAATATCTAGGTTTCACTTTCTGAAATGAGGGATAAAATTATTTCACACATTATGATATATATATATTTTTGACACAAACCTGTACATGCAAACAGAGTTTCCTTCTCCCTCATGTATCATTCTTCTTATTCAAAATGAAAACAATTATAGAATTATATTTTCTCCCTCAATGTAGCAGTTTGTACTAATGATACATCAGATGGGGAACCTAAAAATAATGGCACAATTAACTGCAGTTGCAATATAGGGTAAAAGAATATCAGCTAGATAATGTTTGCAAATCATTCAGCCATGTTGCTTGGTGTTCTAGTGGTAAAAGAATGGGAACACTGTTGAACAATATACTCTATCAGTTCTATAATAGCACAATGTCTTTGTGTGTTTTGACCTAAGGTATCTGAGGTAGTAAAGACTCTTGCATTAGTACGTTCAGTTTTTTTAATAAGAACGTTCCAGCACTAGGGTTTTCTTGTCCCTTAGTACAACACCAAGGATACTTGTGTCATTTGTACTAGGACAAACTTACGGCATATTCAACGGTTCGTCGTCTCGAACTTGTAGTAAGGAACTTTAGTTTGATTCCTGCTTTCCCATCCAAACAGTTGGTTGAGTGTCAAGTCTCTTTGTCCGTACTGTCGCAAATAAAGCTATCTCATTACACATCCCCACAGTCCTGGAGCGCTTTTGATCCAAAGTCTTGTTTTACAGCTCGTCTTTTCCAGGTGTTTCAGTTTCTCTGTTTGCGTCAGCAATTTCTGGTAGTGCGGTTTCTGCAGCATGTTTGTGTCGAGCACTTGCATGTGCTTTTGAGTATGCATTCTTCAAGTGCCTTTTGTCTTCATGAAGATTGTTTGCACTGTCACTGATTATCTGCTCTTCTTGATCAAAGGACTCAACTGCTTTAGATGGAAATTTTAGGGTACCGATGGTGAAGAAATGGATTCTATTTTGATTAATTTAATTAATGTACATTTAAGTGCGACGAGCGTAGGACCCATTATCACACCTAATACAGGAAGCTGGTTCGTGTTCAGCAAAAATGCATTTGTTCAATCATTATGTCTAAATGATGATGAGATAACAGTATAATCCACCTTTAATGTGTCAGTCTTTGTGAGTCATGCATGTGTCATTAGATGTGTGAGTATGTGTGTGTGTGTGTGAGAGAGAGAGAGAGAGAGCGTCCCAGCAGGAAGTGCATGTGTGCTGTTTTGAATATGTTTGGCAGCCATGTTGCATGCTGAGCTGTCATTGTAGGAAAAATAAGTCATAAGTATTTGTTTTTCAGGGTGAGCCAGGATTCCTTGGCCCCCAGGGAGAACCAGGCCTTCCAGGACTCCCAGGAACCAAGGTGGGTGACTCTTGGAGACTTGAGTCATCTTCTCTGACAATGACTTGCAGCATAGTATAATCACTGCTTATTGTTGTAATCATTATTGAAATCAATGACTCCCCCAGTGATTGCTTCATTATCCGATGTGTTCATGTTTAAAAGGTGATCCGATTTTTCAAAATGTCATTCAGGAGTGTTCAGAATCAGCCAACCCTCACACCTGGGAGCTATCAGTGATAACCCACACATTTGTCCTGCGGCAGTGCATTGATTATCTGAATGTTTCAGTCATGCATTGTCATCTGGACATCTCTGTTGCTGGATCAAATATCAGGCTCTTCTGATGATTTTTCCTTGTGTTCAGAGCTGCCCACAGGTTCCAGGGGAAGATATTTAACTTTGTCTTTGAGGAAGCTCTGCTGAACACTACCAGGGATTTTTTTAAATTAAGAGTCTGAAGGTTTATTTGCAAGTCTGGGCCATTAAGCCATCATTAGTGAGTGGTTATTTGAAGAGAAAACCAATCCCTTATTGACTCAGCACTGCTGAATAATGGCCTTGTCCCACTTGGTTTGAAGTATCAGCATTAAGTAATAGAGAGAGAAAATTCTGAGTTATACCACAGCCCCCTCTATTGAGTTTCTTCAGCCACTTCACATCAAGAGGAAATGCTACCAACCAAAAAAGGTTTGCATTTTTAAGGTGCTGAGTTGAAGGAGGAAAAAGCCAAGGATGCAAATCCTTGAATTGGATTGGATGCAAAAGTTGAAAAGATCACCTTTCAGAAGGTCAGGACTCACTTTGCAGTGTATCGTTCTGAGTCAGCATCTACAATTCAGCATGTCGATCTGTCAAGGCTAAGACAAAAATCGTGCAGAGCTCTCAAAGAAGGTAACTCAGGTCTGCTGTCATTGCATAACAAAATGGAAAGATCATTTTTAATGGATGGAAAACATTAACATTTACTCAGTCCTGACCAGCATTTGTGGATGACACTAGAGGAAACTTCTGCAACTCAGCAACTGTCAGTTTTTTGTTTGCTTTTTTGTTTTCTTGTATCCAATTCAAAATGACACTTCTTCACAATTCATGCAAGTGATTACAAAAGCAGAGTTTAGCAGATTGATATGGTTGAATATGAAGAACTGCCTCTGCTACATTAGTGCCAAAGTTACTCTTTTTTCAGATGTACTGTCATTACTGTTTGCTAAGCTTTGCTATTGTTAACTTGTGTCCCACATTTTTATGACAACCTGCAAGGAAAGGCAAGCTGATCATGATTTATCAAGAGCGCCCTCTGCTGGTTCACATAATGACTACTGTCACTACACCTTTCACGCCAACGTAACCAAACATCCTCTTTTGCCTTGACATGGTCTCCTTTTTGGTGTTAAAATTATGTCCAGGGGGATTTTATAAAATTGCCCAAATGTGCAGGTTTGTTCTGATTGCTTGTGCTATGCTCTCAGACAGAAAATGATGAAATAGAGATGCACTTTTACAGACAAACTTGAGAGATATGGTGGTACCTCCCAGTTCATCATGGTCATGACCAATGTTCAAAGTTTTTTTTACCCATATCAAGTCATATGTTGAAATAAAAAGTCAAAATTTTGATAGAAAAAGTCAAAATTCTGTGATAAAAAGTCAAAACTTTGAGCTAAAAATTCCAAGTAATGAAATAAAAGGTCAAAATTATGAGGAAGAAAGTCAAACTTTTGAGTTTAAAAGTCAGAGTTATGAGATAAAAAGTCAAATTTTAAGATATTAAATTCAAATTCTGAGAAAGTAAAATTGGATCAAATTTGTCGTAAAATCATAGGGAAAATATTGAGCTAAATGTGAGTCAGTTTCTGGAAAATGATAACCCTTGTTAACTTAGATTTTGTTTTCTATCTAGACCAGTCAGAACAAAAGTTGTTGAGTCTGCATTTCTGGTTCTTTCTCTTTGTGGACACCAGTGAGTGATGTCG
The DNA here is from genome assembly GCA_008086565.1 of Thalassoma bifasciatum. Classification (NCBI taxonomy): domain Eukaryota; kingdom Metazoa; phylum Chordata; class Actinopteri; order Labriformes; family Labridae; genus Thalassoma; species Thalassoma bifasciatum. The sequence goes on from RPOG01000006.1 coordinate 1,155,359, forward strand.
CTCAGACTGTGCCAAATGAACTTGACTGAAGCCAATAGTTGTGCCTCTAGACCACAGTGTTGATCTGTTTTTTCTCCACAGGGTGAGAGAGGTGACCACGGGCCACCAGGAAAGGGTGAAAGAGGAGAAATCGGACCTGCTGGGCCAAAGGTTAGTTCATCAGGCGCACATGAGCAGTTGTCCATACATAAATAGTACCAATTTTAGTGACAAGCACTGGACAACTCAGCCAACTTATTTTCCTCAGCTGTTTTTTGCCCATGTGGTTCAGTGATTTTTGCTGCCATCTGGAGTCTGTATTATTTAAGCACACAGCAAAGTGGACTTGGTTTTTAACGGCAATGAATGAGAATGCTCCCTCTTTCAGTCAGTCATCAAATATTCATCTGTGTAAACTCAAAGAGCTGACAAACCGTTATAGCCTGTCATGAGTCCAAGGCTTTCCCAGGAGTCTGCATTAAGTAAACCCAAATCTAAATGAGTTCCCCATTGTTTATGTCTGGCACTTACCCAGCAGGTAGCTGAAGCTCCAGTCTAAACTGAGATGACCCACAGATCTGTTTCACGTCCCATTAGAAACTCAAAATGTCACACCACCTTTTATCAATGCCAGAGTTCAAATAAACACTTTCTCTATTGGTCTGCGGTTAAAGCGTGTTTAAGCTGTTGTTTTAGTGAGGTTGACTGTGTTGATCTCAGGGGACAGAAATGAGAGAGATGATGTTTTCTTTGTGATTTATATGTTTTAAAGGCATTAAATATTTAATGATGAATCTGGATTGAACCCATGAAGAGAGTTTATTTTGCAGCTCTGTTTATGTCTCTCATGCCTGGATTTCCATTCTTATTTTTTCAACTCCCCCCTGACTCCTCTCACTCTTTCTCTCTCTCTGTCTCTCACGGCAGGGTTCACAAGGAGAGTCTGGTACACCTGGTCCCAAAGGGTCAAAGGTGAGAAGGCGGATATGTTTTCTTTAATTTAGTGAACATAATTCCTTTATTGGATTTTGGATTTCCACCATTGGATGTCCTTTGTTATTTTTTCTCAGTGCTTTGTTAAATCCATGACATTTTTCACACAAAAAGCTCTGAATGATGACTTTATTTGAAAGAGAATTAGCCCTGGAGAGGAACAAACTTCAAAAAATGTTGGGGAAAATATTATTTAAGATTTCACACTAACTGGCATTTGAAATGATGAAAATATCATAAATGTTGATTTTTTTTTTCTGGAACTAAATCAAGAGATATACGTTTTTAATTCTGTTTGAATAGTGATTTACTCACACTCAAACTGAAATAAACTAATATTTTGAGACATATTTTTTCCCATAACTTAGCTGAAGGCTAAGACTATCAGAAATTAAAAGAAAAAGCTTTAAACATTTTAATTTGTATGCAATGAGCCCATAATATATCAAATTTTCACTGTCCTGTATGATTGATAAAAAAGTTGTTTTTTCTTTTTTAACCTGTGATGCACCTGTGTGTTTTCTTAAAAAAGCACACAAAGATACTGAGTGTATTCTGAATAAAAATAATTTATTGAATCAATGATGACTGAGTTTTGTTTCTGCTGTTGCTGTCCCCATGACAGTAACTTTACATTTTATTTGTCTCCTTAGGGAGAAACTGGAGATAAAGGAGACTTAGGATCTATTGGCCCACGGGTAAGCATGTACATTCTCATTTCTCAATCTACTCTGCCATGTTGAGTGATTATCAGCACCTTGACTTTCGTAGGCCATGCAGTAACTGCTAGTATAATAACATACTGATCACCACCAGGGGGCAGCAGTCAATTCTTAGAGAAGAAATGGAAATGTTGCTTGTCTGTTTCTCTGTTTTTCTTTACAAATAAAGTGTGCAGTGCAGAGGCACATCAGTTCAAATGTGTTTCTGAATTTTGCAAATGCACAGGGCCCACCTGGACAGAAAGGAGACCAAGGAACCACAGAAATCATCGACTACAACGGAAACATTCAGGAGGCTTTACAGGTCAGATAAAACAGCACTGTGGTACAATTAAAAAATGATTAAAACAGAGGGGATGTTCTAATTCATTCATTTGAATCAGAAATTGGTCTCCTTCCATAAATTCAGCTCCTTTTTAACAGTAAGATAAGATAAGTAATCCTTAAATTTTCAAACTACCTGTGCACTGAATGTCCTCTGTGATAAAAATGCTTCCATCAGCTCTTTAATAAAAAGCTTATTTAGAGGGTTTATGAAAAAGTGCTGACACAAAGGTTTCTCTCTGACCTCTACAATCTTATCTCTCACCTCCTTCCCATTTCCACTCCTCTGGCCCACTGCAGAAGATTACCACTATTACAGTGACGGTAATTAGGCTCTGTGTATTCTGTGTATTGTGTCATATCCACAAGTGATTCACCTCTGTCCTTGCATGGGCCCAGCTCAGTGTCCACCCTGGTTTGCACTGCCTTGTTGTTTGTACTCCCTCCCTAAGCAGCATATTTGCCTCACAGCAGATGAGACTGTTTTCAATGCTCCGTATGCTTCCCAATCTTGCAAGCTGCCTGAGAGGCTTGATGTCTGTCAGAGTGTCAGTGATATTGGCAAAACTTATGCAGTTTAGTTTTGATCAAAATCATACCATGGTCAATTTTTAATGAATGAGCTCCAAGCATGACATGGACCGATATGGTAGGATCTTCAGTTAGTAATGAATTAGGCTAATGTTGATAAGTATTCTTGTTTGGAAACTAGAAATGCAAACAATTCCATCAGCATAATGATGGACAGTTTTTATAGCATGTTTCATGTGTGAAATTAAGCTGCCGGGGCTGCTGTCAGATAAAATGATGAGCAATATGCTGAAGAAATAGCCTTTTGTTATACGTCTCCCCGAAGAGATTGTTAAGATGTCCATCTGGCTGTTGAAAACAAGGCTACGTGAGATTTTTAGTCCAATGACATAACTTCAATTAAATTCTATTCGTCCACAGGAGGTGCCAAAAATGCAACCTGTTTTCATAGCATGTGGCTTTACACTGAATTGTTGGAAATATAGTACAAAATTATTGTGTCAGATAACCTGAGTAGAATATTGTCACAATTTTGAGTCAGTTTTTCCTTGAAATCTTAGGGTCAGTGTGCTTGCAGCACCACTTATTTTCTGATTTCTGTTGGCACCTTTCTCTCACTAAAAATTATTTAGCTTATGTAACACTACACCAAAAGGGACTTCTATAATCTCTGGCAACAAAATGGACAGAGGTCCTTCAAAGGGAAGAAAAAAAAATCACATTTGTTTTTCCAGAGAAACAGTTTCAAGGACTGCTGCTGTCTCTGGGATGTGATTTACGTCCGTATTCTGAATTCTTAACTTTTCTCTTCAAAATGCCATAAGGGGCAAGCAATTATGAAGCATACAGAGCATTTTAAAACAGACCTTAAAGTCACCACAAAGGGAAACAGAAGTCCTTCAGGACAACTTTTGTTTCCTGGTGACAATAAACAGTGGTAATAAATATTCTGATGTTGTGAGCACTATCAGCAAAAATATGCAGAGTTGGTGGCCACTTATCTTTTCCCTCTATAGCTCAACTTAGATTACAGTTTTGATGTGATATGACATCATTTTAATGTTGTCACCCATCTGAGTGTAATGCTAATGTTCAAGTTAAAGTTTCAGCTTTATTAGCTAAATTCAGATAGATGAGTTTTAGTGGAAAGTTTTTCAAATGCAAGCATCAAAATTCCAGGAATTTTCTCAATCTGATGAAATTTGAACATTTTTTTACAGAAGGAGTGTAGTGTAATTTGAATCACATTGTCATGTTGCAGTATTATAGACTATTCGCACACCTGTTCTCATGTAAGAAAATAATTTTACTAGTGTGAGTTAAAAATGTGTGAATGTTTAAAAAAAACAGTCAGTTGTGAAATTCCTGTGAGATACCCTGACATAAAAGTCAAAACAGGCCTCTCATCTCTCTATGCTGGTAATGATTAAGTGCTGTAGCTAACATGGTTTTGACTTTGGCATGTGATTTAAGCTGAGCATCATAATTCACGATTGTTTGCTAACATTTATTGTCCTTTGCAAGTAATTTCATTATAATGGTCTCTTCCATTGGTGGCACAACTCAAATAATTAGTTTGCACTGAATTCACCCATTTTTTTTGTCCGAACAGAGATGAAAACTCATTCTGTGTCTCTTTTTATTCTCAGGGACCTCCCGGGCCTCCTGGTGCAATGGGACCTCAGGGCTTTAAGGTGAATTCTGTTTTTCTTTTTCTTCCCCACATTGATAATTACCGTCTTTACCGAGCATACATGTGACACCCTCTGGTCGTACAAGTTTCAAACATGTTGACTTACCTATTCTGGTCTCTCAGGGGGATCGTGGTATGCCAGGTCTTCCAGGACTGGATGGTGAAAGGGTATGTTTGTTGATGTTTTTAAAACAAGTTGAAGAAAAGATAAGTTTTAAACTACTTTCAATTATTGGAATACCTTAAAGTGTATTCTGTGTCCTGTCAGGGCTATAAAGGTTCAAAAGGAGACATGGGAATGCCTGGAGCGTCAGGAGATAAAGGCGCAACTGGTTTACCCGGCCTTCCTGTGAGAAACTTATACATGTGAAGTTATTTAAAAGCATTTTTCTTGTTTTCGTTTGTGTTTTTTTTCACTCTTCTTTTGTTTTTACCTCAGGGTGTCAATGGTATGAAAGGCGACAAGGGTGATTCAGGTCTACCTGGTCCTCAAGGTCCTTCAGTGAGTCACTTTAAAGACATTCATTATGACTCCACAAACTCATGTTCTTCAATATAACATGCTGCTTACTTCAAAATGTTCAAACCATTTCATGTTCAGTTGTTAAAATAAATATGAGTAAGAGTAAAAACAGTGTTGAAACAGTATTCTTTAATCTCTGTGTCTTGAATTTACAGATCAGTGGTCCTCCAGGACCACCTGGGCCCCACGGACCCCCCGGACCAATGGTCAGTGTTTCTATATCAAATTATGTTCAGACCAGTCCTTTCCACTCTAATTCTATACAGTCCAATTCTGTACGTTAATCCAGCCCAGCCCCCAGCAATCTGATATAATCCAATCCAAATTTAATCTCAACAAGTCCAATCAAGCTCAGTATAGTTGAATTTAGTCAATCCAATCTTATTCAACCCATTTCAGTCCAGCCCTATCTGGTCCAAACCAACACAATTCAACCCGTTCAATTTACTGTAGTTGAATTCAGTTCAATCCACTCAAAACAAATCAAGTTCAGTTCATTCCAATACAGTCCAACCAGATCTAACCCAAACAATCCAAGCAAGTCCAGCACAACCCAGTTTGATACCGTTTTATACAGTCAGATTTAATCTAGTATGGCCCAATCTTATCCAATCCAATTCAAATTAATAGTGTATTTATTTACTAATCACAAGTTTTGTGTAGCCTTTTAAAAATCATAAAAGGAGATAAGGATTGACTCTGGATAAGGCTGCAGTTTGAAAAAAGCTTCTCACAATTGAGTTAATTTGTCCATTTTAACCCCAGATCTATCACTGAGGGTTCAAGAAAAAGTTCCAGGGGGTGCAGAAGTACTGCAGAACTTGAAAACCCTCTGTACACACACTGACCTTGGACAAACTATTGCACTGTTTCCAGGACATTTTCTTACAGCTGAGTGTTTGCAGCCAAGTAAACCAGTTTGATATTAGTGTTATTCAGCAGCACTGTTTGTTTTACACCTTAGGTTAAAAGGGGAGAGGCATCAGTAATCTGCATATGTGAGAAATTTCAGCTTGTTGCGCTTGTTCTACCTGTCCTATCACACCTTTAGCTGCAAGTCAGTTATTGTGATTTCAACAAAAGAGATGAGCTGAATAGTTAGAGTGATTTTAAGTAAGTCTAGTTGAGCTGTACAAGAAGAGAAATAATGGGCACTTGTGACAGAACCTACAAACTCTTATTTTTCTATGTGATTTTGTTTTCAGGGCCCACATGGTTTCCCTGGACCAAAGGTAAACATACAATAAAAAGTATAAGTGCACAAACATTTCATGTATGGCAATGTGGAGAGGTTTCCAAAGCAAGTAATTTCCTAGTGATTTAAATGGAAATTTAAATTCCATATAACTAGCCAGCCCATAAAAAGATGTCAACAGTAAGCGCTATGTTCCGAAAGGAATTACTGAGTCACTGAAACCACTTTAACCAGACACACCTTATATACAGTTTTTTTTCTATCAACATGCTGCAAATCAGGCATTTGGGCTTGTTTAAATCAAGGTGATAGGGCATTTTATCCATAACTCATTTTAAAAATCAGAAAATTTTAGTGCTGACTAGCATGCATGACAGTGTTTTCTCTCTCAGTTGGCCCATACATACATTGGTAACCATTCACATTAGGGCCGGAATGATATGAATGATATTTAACAAATATTTTTTCATTCTCTTTTGTTATTGCTGCTTCTGGTGCAAAAAAATATATGTCATGATTTCCAACATCCCTTGTTTCCTCTTATTTTTAGGGGGAACCTGGTTTGCATGGTATGAAGGGTATTCGAGGAGAACCTGGTCATAAAGGTGACCGTGGACCACTGGGTCTTCCTGTAAGTATTGCAGTGCATTATGGGGTAACTCACCACAAAGCCCTAATCATTCTTTCCAACACACATCAATCTCTCATGTACATGTAAGCTTTTTGTGTATATGTTAAAACATATGAGTGTGTATTTGTATGCCTGTGTGTGCGTGTGTCCATGTGGCTTTCTCCATTTTCTGTCCTCATTGCCATTTGCCTGGGCTGACTTTTTTGCTGTCGTCCCTGTAACAGTGTAATTTAGTTGTTGTAAACCCTGCCATCAACCTGTCCTAATAACAGTGTTCATCTGGTACTAATCCCGCCTTGTTCATGTCACTCATACCTCCATAACCACACAGGGAGCCTCCGGCTTGGACGGCAAGCCCGGAATTAGGGTGAGTGTCATGTGACGAAGAGGCTTCACCACCCAACCTCTGCCAACTTTTCTCCCTGTCACCCTCCATACCACCCCCTCCTTTTCCTCAATGTTTTTACCACCATCTCTTCGTTTTGGTTCAGTTTATTGTCATTACAAAGAAAGTTAAAGCATTTTGTTGGATGTTGACATGTTAGCAAGGTGTCATTACGATGCTAAGAGCTTATTACTATTCATAGCAGCTTTATAGAAAGTGTTCCAAGGCTCTCGTTTTGTCCTGTGTTGCATTAACTCGGCATTAACACACACTCATACATTAACTGTGTCAGCAGTGTTGCAAATGTCCTTTGTGGCCAATGCACGTGTACTCTCAGTAACTGTTCGTAGGTCCAACAAGATGGGAAAATTGTAAATGTGAATGCTTTTATCTATTTTTGCTTTACATGTTTTGTTTGCTCTGAAAATCAACTGTATTGCAAAAAATAGGAGACATTATACTAAAAAGTGAACCAATTCTCAAACCTTTTTTTGCAGGGCATGGATGGGCCTCCGGGTCCAGCTGGTCCAGCCGGGCCAAAGGGTGACATTGTAAGATACAGCAGTTTATTTTGATCACGCAACTAACAGATTTTATTTTTTCTGATTAGAAATAGGCTGAATTTGAATTTGAGAGAGGCCATCATAAAGTCTGCTGAGTTATTTCCTTGTAATTTTTCATGTTTAGTTTCAGACCAGACATCTGGCAGCAGGCTTAGAATACAACTCTCTATCATTATTTTATCTCACATTTTATTTATTTCATATCCATAAGTCATACATTTGAAGGATATATTAAAGCTGGATTTAGAATGGTTTCATCCTCATGTATTGCCAAAATTAATACAGAAATTTGAACATTTTGAACATTTCATGTTTGCTTTTCAAGGAACTGTTAATTGTTTAATAAACATGACTCAAATTTTGATTCTTTTTTTATTAGGGCGAGAGAGGCGCACAAGGGGAGCCAGGGCCGAAGGGACATTACGGACTTCCTGTAAGTTAAATGAGGATATCATCAAGTTTTGGAAAATAAAAACATAATCAAGGAATGAATAAAGAGGAGTTTAAAGCACCTAAGTGAGTGTTTTTTATTATTAAAAGACCACTCAGATGACTGAATATAAAGAATTTACTGGCCATGGGGAAAAGGAAGTTATGAGAATTAAGATGGAAACAAGTGAAAAGTACAAAATGCCTGTTTTTGACTCAGAAGAGGAGCAACTGGGAGCATTTTGTAAAGTTCTTGATAAGTAATTAAGAATCCAATCTTTCAGCACATCAGAGCAACATCTTCATGAAAATCAGGGTTCTGCTCATTCCTGCTTTGGGGACTTTTCCTTATTTATGGATATTTTTCCTCAGATTATTACTATTATCAGAATATTTTGTTGTCATCTATGTGTCCTGAATCCTCCATGGTAGGTTGGAGATACTCTTATTTTGAAGCTTTCATATGCTTTTTGACCTGGATATAATGCCAGCTTCACTTTAGAAAGCAAAAGACAGCTCACTGAAAATGTGCCATAATGTTTTGCTTTTCCTAGAGACTGTGTATGTGATCCCAGTAGCATCCTTTCATAAAGAGGTGACATCAGCCAATAGACGGTAAAATGCTGACTGAAATGCTGACTCAACCAAACATGAACCTTATTTAGATTCAGGCAGGAGGTGCAGATGAGTGACCATTTCTCATGTCTGGGTTCCCCTCTGTTTGGAACAAGCCTCGAGAGGTCTGGAGGAACTGCATTGGTTTCAGTTTTAAAACACCTGAAATACTGTGATAACACACAGAAACAACCAGAGCAGCAAATTTCAAACATCTACATGAGAGTCAGCCTTGCATCCACAGTTTTTCCTATCAGTTGTACTATTGGTGCTGGACATGGAAAAGAGGAGCACAAACCTTTCACTTGTAGAATTATAACCCCAGGTAAATGTATTTTGATGTCACTGTTTTTTAAAGAGGGGAAACTATGATTTCCTGTTTTTATATGGATATAAAATAACAACAGTGGATATTTATACTAAATGTGTGCAAATTTTCAAATTTTTACTCATTCCAATGTTGTAGAAAATCCCTCCCTCTGCTCAAAATGGCCCCTTCTTATTACGAGACCTTTACAAGACCTTCACAAGACACTGAAATGATCTCATCAAATAAGAATCTCCTAACAGGCTTAACCTAGGTTTACATCCATAGCCCTTCACCCAACAAGCCTCCAGAGTGCTGGCTAATCAGAGGGAGGGGGTTTGTGGAGTGGAAACCCTTAAAGAGACAGTAGCCAAAAGGAGTGTGAATACGAAAAAAATTAGGGGAAATACTTTTCGCTGTACATAATGTAAAGCTACCACAGGGGTACCAGTCCAAGGTCTAAAAATAGTATAGCACCCCCTCTTTTAAGTCAACAACCTGAAGACTTGAATCATGATTCACGTTTTGTTTATTTTTGTTTGTTTTGTTTTGCTTTGCTTTTTCTTGTAGGGGGCAGCTGGAACACCAGGCTTGGATGTAAGTCAAAACTTTTTTTGATCTTTTTCTCATAAGACAGAGGGACAGAAATTGTGTCTGTGTGTGATCATTTTTTTCAAAAATGAAGTGGTTTCGCTTTTTCAGGGGTTGCCAGGCTTAAGGGGAGAGAAGGGCGACCTTGGGGAAAGAGGAGAAAAGGTAGATGTAGAAAGGATATTATTGCCTGTAAACTCCTTAACAAAGCAGAAGACTGATGTCAATGGACAGTCACAGGAAATATACACAATATTTTAAACAGATGATTTTCGAAACACTTTCTTTGAGGTTTTTGGAGAGGATCAAATGGATAAGTTTTGTGCTCAGAAATATTTTTTGTTCCTCACAATGTTATATTGGTGGATAAGTTACATATGCTTATTTAGGTCTGTTTTGTAGCATCTCTAGTTTGTGGACAGATGAGCTTATCTTCACCAGTGTATGTAGATAACGGCTCTGTACAATGTTGAATTGAATTTTAATATCATCTGTAGTCTTCTCAATCAAGCTTTCGTTTCTCACGTTTGAATGATTTACCATCTCATTTCTCAAATTCACAAATCCAATCTCATTCTTAAGCATTTCAGAAAAGTGATTTCAACATGTTAAATCAATCAAGTCCATTGACAACAGGTTCTTAAACTTCACTCCTTTTTTATTTCTGTCGTTTCCATGCCTGAACATACACCAAAAAACACTTCACTCCTTCAAGTTCCTGTTGTTCACTCTTTTTGCTTGTGGTTATACTAGGGACTTTCTGCTTCATCTCTGTTTGAAACTTACTAACTACTGCCCTGGTGTGTCTCAACATCATTGATGTTTTAGAGAAACTGTATCCCATCTCATCTGACAAACCATGAAAATTCCTTACCGAGTTCAGCAGATTTGTGCAGGATACTATTTTTACAACTCAGAAAAAAATCACATTATGCTCTTCTCAACTGTAGTCAACAATAAATGCTAACATTTCATTTGTCTGGTAAGAAAGAAAGAAAATTAATAAACAAAAAACTCACTTGCTATTCATTGTTATTGGTATTGGTATGAGTTTTGAAAACGTAATACAGCTGCATGTGAGTTCCTCAAGTGTTTGAATGCTGTTTGAAATGGCAAAAAAAAAACCAAAAACCCCAACAATTTTGATGGTTTATAAATTATTCAAATCCCATATTTAATCAAAAATAATGCACTTACAACATGTCAAATGTTTAAACTGATTATTTGTTCTATTTTATGATAGACTGCTTATTTGAAATTTCATTCTGGGGACACTTTTTTCCAAAAGTTGGGGCAAAAAGGAAATCTTTACTTTTGTTCCAATCAACTTTTCTTGTAATGAGACTACATTTATTTGGTAACAGAATTGTGCCTTTCCAAATATTCTACCAGATGACCTCACGTATTCTCATTTCACCACAAAAAGAGTAGCAAGCATAGATTCATTAGACTGCAAGACAGTTTTTAGCTTGGCCCTAGTCCATTTTAAATGGGCATGTAGCTAGGAAAGTCGGCCACATTTTGTTACTACTGTACGTTTACATATGTTTTTTTCTCTGCAAGGCACAATCTGAAAATGTATTCACAGACGGTGGTTTTTATGTGATTTGTCGCCCATTTGGTGACTTCCACTACAGAGTTATGTCTGTATTTAATGAACTTTACGCTAAGGGCTCAAAGGTCACAGCCATGTGGAATGATCTCTGGAGACCGCCACAGTCTCTACCCTTAAACCATGGTGCAAACCTTTTTCCTATTAACCTTGTTTGTCAGGGATGTTTCCCATGGTGTTTTTGAAAATCTAAATGGACATATATTTTCATTTTTTTCTGTTCAAACAGTTATTATGTTGTCTTTGCACTATCTTTAATTATATTTGAAAAACATTAGTTTTTGTTTTAATCTAAATTTTGCACAGAAGACCAACTTTTCAGCAATGAGGTTGTATAACTGGGTTTCATTTCACATCAATAGAAGTGTAAATATTCATATAAGGAGTGGATCGAAAACATGATAGAAGTTTGGACATCGTTTTTGTTTGTTCTGATGTTTTATATTGCATGTCATTTTGATTTAGGGAGACTAACCTCAGTCCAAATATGAAGGGATACAGTTTGATGTCCTTAAAGCGTGTGTGGTTAAATTCTGTTCTGGTGTTTTTTTCCCTGCTACTCTTTCTCATCCTTTGTGCCCTTGACCTCCCTCTTAGCAGTCTGCTCTGTGACCCCTTCCACCTTTTTTCCATTTCCCCTTTTTGTCCTCTTCCTGTCCTTGGTAATGTTTTTAAGAACCCTCAAATCTATCTCCTCCAACCTAACATGGGCTGTGTCTCCTCCTTTGTGGATCTCCATCTTTTAATCACTCCCTCTCTAATAGCAGTCCTATCCCAAATGTTAAGAAAACATGTTAACTTGACCAAACTATTGTATCCACAGGGGGAGAAGGGAAAGAAGGGCAAAAAAGGGCCTAAGGGCGAGAAAGGCGAACAGGGTGCCCCTGGATTAGATGCACCTTGCCCATTGGTATGTCCCAACTGTGAGCTGGGAATTTCTTCCTAGCCATGTCGAGCAGTCGTCCCAAACAAGGATGAGTGCTTTGAGGCTGCTCTGATACCCAACATCCACCAGACAACTGCTACCTTAATAAAACTTTGTCGACTTCCATCCTGTGGATCAGCGATCTAAACACTTAAAAACCTTCAACAAATAGCAAATTTGTCTGGATTGTGGTATCAGGGGGCTAACAGAGCCACTCCTCCTTCACTTCCCCTCTACTGTCAGGAGACGGCCACAGGGCTTATAGGCTGTCCACTTCTCCCAGTAACACTCCTAGGTCATCTTTGCAAACAGGGTTTCCGGGGATTTAAGGGTGAAAAGGGGGAACCAGGGCAGCCAGGTCTGGACGGGCTGGATGCCCCATGCCAATTGGTACAGTATCTCTCTTCTTCCTCCACCTCTTACCTGTGCATGCTGCTTACCTTTGGTCACCACTGACACTCAACCATGCATGACAGCTTGATATCATGATTTCACTTTATTTAATACAGTAATGATAAAATACACATACACATTCAGATACAATTATTTATACCACTAACTTTCTGACTGCAAGCAGCCTACTTTGGATAGCACACATCATGCAGGTGCATTGCAACACTATAGATACTCAAATCTATCCCTTTAACTGAATCCTTCCTTTCCCATGATTAAAACTGGCAAGAAGTTCTGCCTAAATCCTGTTTCCTTCAAGCTGATCCCTCCATGGAGCAGTCACCTTTTAACCTGATGCTAACACATATTCCTTTACTGATGCCCAAAGACCCCTCCTCTACTCTACTGTTAACTCCCCCTTTTCCCTTCTGTGTATGTACCAATTGGGCCAGACCATGAGTTGAAAATGAACTGTCTAGGAAGCTTTCTGCTCTTGAACATGAGTGCATTGAAAATCCTTGGTATTAATTTGGGGGTTTAAATGCACAAGTCCTGTCAAAGCCTACGATAAAATCATGAGAATAATGTGTGTAAATGAAGAAAGGATTTCAAGTACAACAAAAAACCCGCTTGTATATCACTTCAGTCATTGCATTGATTTTGTCACATTGTCCACATTTCATGTGTTAAAATCCCAAATTAGAGTCATTTACATCCTTATGTGCATGAGTTGATTATGATTTGCTGTTTGCTGTTTTGAATGCATGATAGAGAATATAGTGTTGCAGTTATTATGTGTGATATTAGTAAGATTTTATTGTAACACTGAAAAGTAGAGTCAAAAACAAGGTGCGGAAAATCTCTCTTTTTGTTTTGCCGTGGTGCTGCATGTAGTGTGTTTAATTTGATCCATCTGTCTTTTGATTGGATAGACGTACAATCAAGTACATTTACTTAGCCTTGAAAAAGCCTTGAATACATACAAAACCAGTATTTTACAATTAAGCAGTTCCATAGCCAATACATTCAACCATAATAAGCTGCAAAGAGCAAATTAAATTGATAGTCTTCATTGATTTGTTGATTTTTAGTTACTTTTAGCTGATTATTTTTATCTGATGTTGATTAATTCTGCTCTCTGACCAACAACTCATTTGCCTTGATGGAGGTTTTGATATTAGACAATTTAGCATTTTTGTTATAACTAATTGTGTCTAACTAATTCAGAGCAAGATATTAATAATTTATTTGTTTTCATAATGCACTTTGAGCTTTTCAAATGGAATGCATTTTGATAATTGATTCCTAAAAAAGTTTAATTTGTGAAGTATTCTTGTTGTCTCTGCCACTAAATTGGGAATGAATGTGCTAACTGCATTTTGAATGGGGTAAAATTTACCTTTCTGTTTCAGCCTTTATAGTTGTTTTCTTCCTTTGCCACTTCTTTAACAGGGCCCAGATGGATTACCAATGCCTGGGTGCTGGCAGAAGGTAAGATAAGAATATTGGAGAAATGTGACAGTATAACAGCTATGGATTTAACAAGAGCGTATAAGAAATGAGGAAAATCCTAAAAGATTTAACACTAGGGCATAATAAAATTAGTTTTGGGATATAATGTAGAATAGGTTTAAATAGGGGGTAACTTCCAGTCAAAGTAACGGTTCTGCACACCACAAATTTACTTGTGCGAACATTATAAAAACTTTCACTTAAAATATCATACACCTGTTAGCTCAAAAACAAAACAACAATTGATTTGTGAGCTGAAGATAGTAACCAAGTGTACACATGATAATAAATTGTGCCCTAAAGATGATTAAGTTCCTCAAACAGGACAAAAGCTTGTGCACACAAAATATTCAACTTGTGTGATAAAGTAACATGTTTCCATAAGACAAATTGTCTTGTGCACATCATTTATACAGTTGTGTACACCCAATAACTTGTTGGCAAAAAATGGTTAACACAAGTAAACAGCAAAATATTTATCTTATGCAGTTTAGGTAATAACTTGTGCACAGTATTGATTGACTTGTGTATACAAGTTTATTTAACTGTTAGAACAAATTAAAAGCTTGAGCACAGTAGATAATAATTTGCACCCAAAGGATAATTGCACCAATGAGATTGTCTTGTGAACAGTATAATAGTACAAGAGTTAACTTGGGAACAAAGGGTGTCATCAAGATAAAATCAGATTTAAATTATCACTTTATGTGTGGGGCTCCGTAATGTCATGGGGACAAAGATTTGTTTTGATGTTTTTCAGCTCTTTATGTTTGCATGAGTATCTTGTGAATAAATCATTACTATGTGACTCACTTTGTCAAACCAAGTTGTTCAACTCAGTCATGAAACATCACAAAAACTCGTCCATCTTCATGTCATTCTCTCTCCTGTGTTTTTCTTGCAGTGATCACTCTAACCTGAAACGCATGGAGTTTGTAAATAATGCTTCTTTTTTTGGTATTTATAGTTTTTTTAATGGAACAAAAAAAGAGTCTAAAAGAGGAGAAGTCTATGTGTACAAAAAGAGATAACTGTCCCTAAGCTGCTTCTACTCACATCACCGTGTGGAAAAGAAAAAAAAATGTGTGTCCGCTCTCTCACATCCACATCATGGTGGAGTTCAACCCCTGGCTGGCGGCAGAACTTGTCTCTGTAGTCTTTGCATGGCTCAGACTGGACCGTCACAGCTCGACCAGATTCATGAAGGAGTGAGGAGACAAGGAAGGAGGAGGAGGAGGATGAGGAGAATCTGGACTGGCTCTCTAACACCAAACGCTGGGTGTTTTGTGTTGTTTTGTTTCGACAAGCTCACCGCTCATTTACACAGCACCATTTTCTAAAAAGAAGACTGCAAACAGAAACATTGCACCCTGACCCTGCAAAAGCATGAGTAGTGTACTGAAATTATATATTTATGTATTGTACATATGTGTCACTGTTTGTGGTTGCGTCATGGCTTCTGCAGAAAAGAAACAACACTAACATGAAAAAAAACACACATCCCGGATCTCAAGATTAGTAATTCTTTTTGCTTTATCTTCTCAAGGGAGTCACACCATGGCTGGTAGCCTGAAACCCCCCAAAAGTAAAGTTATTGTTGCTTTATTGTACTGATGCCTGCAGAGGGTGCGGCATCAGCAGGTGGTCACTGTGGCACTCGTGTCCCTGCACCATTATCAATGTGGTGCGTTCACATACCGCCAGACAAGAGGGGAGGACTTAGCGGGGCTCACTGCGCTAATAGGAGAGTGAATCAGGCTCGGGACCCCCTCTGAGAGCAGACTGAAACGGATCCGCTGAGAGTCTGTCTTGTTGAAGATAAGCTGGGGCATCCGTCTTTCCTGACAGGCGATGCTTCCATGTCTGAGAGCGATTACAGAATGCAATCTTTTTTTCTTTATTTTTCTTTTTGTTTTTGCTCTCATTCTTTACCATTGTTTGTATTTTGTGTATAATAGCCTTTGGTGCCTCAAGCTTTTATTCATTCCTTTATAGAAACTTTATATCATTTTTTTAATTACCAGAACAGTGTTTATTTCAGAAGGGTAAGCCTTGTGTGGTCGTGAGTACTGATATATCAAACATTGCGCACTGTTTTTCATATGTAATGTTTTCAAAAGGACTTTTTGATCAGCATGTAGGCTGTAGCTTACCTGTACATGGTTATAATGAAGCTCTTTGTTGTTGCAAAAACACATCCAGCAGTGTAACAAATGTGCTACTTGTTCATTCTGGACTTGTTGTATGGGATGTTCTCTGTACAGTGTTGTCAATTCACTGCATGCATACAGTTTATGGTGTATGGATTTCTTAGTAATTGAAAATTAGCATTGATTTGAGGAACTGTATGAGAGGCATTGGCTTTGTTTCAAAGTGGAAGCAGATTTAGCTGAACATACAGTCGCTGGTATTTCAATTGTGTCAGATTGAGACAAGTATTATTGAATAGCAGTAATATTACACTGCTTTTTACACCTCATGTATTGTCTTATCCATACGGGAAACATGTTATTTTGAAAGAAAAGGTTAGATTTGATAGACATAGTTCATTGGTAACTCCCCATTGTTACACCACAGTCTAACCGGTGGCCAGTTTTGTCACATTCCATGTCAGATGGATCAAAAAGTGGAGTAATAGGTCCGAACTAAGTCTGTTTTTCACCATTTTTACTCATGTTTCCTTTATTCTCATCACCTTCTGTTTAAGTGGGTGATATGCAAAGTCATCCTCACAGTCCTTCTTTTTCAGCATAAGAAATATGCATGAATGATTCACTGTGAGGGCAGATTTCATTGTGATGTAGCAGCAACCACAGGAGGATTCAAGAGCATTTATTTCCATGCTGATTCTGTTTGATTGTACAGTTTATGAGTAGTATGAAGGAATGGATACACTTCTGTATGGATTATACCGGTGCTATCTAGCTCAGCTCAGATGATGCCCCCTACCAGAGGCAAGAACTACACAACAGGTTTCTTTTATTGTTGTATGTAACATTTTTAAATTTTGTGCATATATTTGTGTATTTGTCTCAATATTTTAAGTGGTACATTATTTATTTTTCTATCATTTCTTAAATGAAGGCATTTTGGTTCTAAACAGCATTCCTTTCAGTTGTTTTAATGTGTGCTGCATCTGTTTCTGCATCATATTAAGGTATCACATGACAGGTTTGCACACATTATATTGTGCAGAAATGTGGTAATTTACAATTTACAGATCACAGACTAGTGTCATCATGGTGCATTTATTTTAGCATACAGGCCTTACAATACATGCTTTTATTTAATTCTACGTGTCAAAAAGCTGACTATAGCAACAAAAGTACAGATGACCTGACTATCCAGGCCAAGCCGATGCAACTGTGTCAAATAAAACATCGGCTTTTTCTCACTTTCTCTTCTCTGTCTCTCTTTGCATTGAATGTAGATTGATATATGTATAGTGGATTTTTAATGTACTGTTAAAATGTGTGCTCATTTGACAAGAAGTGCAATTTATACTTTGGTTAATGTGCGTAGCATCAAATGCAGCAGAAATATCACAGTCGTGATTCCTGAAGCTCCATTTGCTCAGCCATGCTACCCTGTATACCACTACCTGGAACGAAAGAGAAAGTCAACATCAACCTTTCATTGAATATTACTTCATGATTGGTTTAGATATTTCCTCTAAAATTTCCCTTCAGTCATGTTGTTAAACTTTGTTTCCATTGTATAATATTTACTAAATTGTGTCATGATTTTTCTAAATTTGTTTTGATTTCCAGCCTTTGTTACAGTATTTGTTCTCACAAGTTGCTGTATCTTTAGCATGTGCAGCTATTTTTTAATGGATTTTTCATTTGATTTGTTTGTTGGTGTGAAAATGTGTTTCCTTGTTTAACTTTCTTTTATTTACTCTGCTCTTAGCAGGTGCCAAAACATTTCAGATGTTTTCTCTGAATCAGTATTAGCAGAGGTGGTGAGGAGCTCAAAGATAACTTACTAAAGGCCACTGTCTCTGGCCATGCTTTTGTTTATGAAAGGCCATGAGTTAAGCTCCCTAACATTTGCTTACTCTGTTTGCTTAAAAAAAACCCATTTAAGATGAAATTCCTGATGTAGGAGATTTAAAAAAAAAAAAAGTCACACTAGGCAGAAGCAGCCTGGTCTCATCAGAACACACTTAAATCTACACCCTCTATTGCACCACAGCCTTAGTTAATAATATCATTGTTTGATCAAAGTAGCAGTCTTGGTACAGCAGCAAAAGTGCAAAGCAACATCCATGTTGTTTTTCTTTTTGTTGACAAATCATTTTTTGTGTTGTGGAATATGTTCAGTTTCTCTTTTACATTTCTACTTTTTCATTTCTTACCTGACTGATTGTCAT
The DNA here is from genome assembly GCA_008086565.1 of Thalassoma bifasciatum. Classification (NCBI taxonomy): domain Eukaryota; kingdom Metazoa; phylum Chordata; class Actinopteri; order Labriformes; family Labridae; genus Thalassoma; species Thalassoma bifasciatum. Next base: position 1,173,657 of record RPOG01000006.1, read on the forward strand.
TTCTTTGAAGACCCTTGTGTTCACACATCTGTATTTTGAACTGACATTTCATATGACTGTATTGTTGGAGCCAAATAAACACAGTCTTTCAAGTACAATCATTGATAATGTTGTTTATCTTTGGGGTATCCTGTTGACATCTGTTGTGTGTTGAGCATGCAGGAAAATGTACTCTGTCTGACTCAGAGACAAAACAAAAAAAACTGAAATGGAAATGCACTTTTGCAGACAAACTGCAGATTTACAGTTGTATGCCACTTTTCCTTGTGGTGGTAGTGGGAGGTACCGTGTGCTGTCTGCAAAGCTGGCACCTTTGTGTCAGATGAAAATTAAAACATCTCAAAATCAACATTAAACTTTAAAGAAGAGTTTGAGGCATCATTTGTTTTTTTGCACAGGGGAAATATATGTATTTTTCTTTTTATTGAGGAATGTGGTAAGACATTGTAATGGAAACTCATTTCCACAAGTTAAAACATTTAAAATAATAAATAGGCTTTATTGAGGGTTTTTTTTTTCCTGGGCCCATAGTAACTCAAAATTTTGAGTTGAAGTAAAATTCTGAGACAGAAAGTCAAAATTTTGAGGTAAGTAAGAATATTTGATGATGAAAAGTCAAAATTATGAGGGAAGTAAAAATGTTCAGGTAAAATGCCAAAACTTGAGGAAAATGTCAAATTATGAGATAGGTACAACTGTTGAAGAAGAGAGTCGTAATTATGAGGAAAAAGTCAAATTAATGTGATAAGAGTTAAATTTTTTTCTTTCTATCTCAAAGTTTTGACTTTTTTCCTCATAATTTGACTTTTCATTTCTAATCTCAGAATTCTAACTTTTTTCTTAGAAGAAACTTGAAAAAATTATTGAAGCTAATTTTTCTTTTTTTTCAGCGGCCCTTATTCTCTTCCGTAAAATGTGGTCGGAAACATTAATCTGTTTTGACTGTGGCTGTGCTAAAATTGGAACATTCAAGTCCTCCGGCTAAAGAACAGGTGTTATAAAAGTATGTTGGTGTTGCTCAATACCTGTCATACGTCACTGTCCTCGAGGCGTGTGCAAGTTGTCTAACTGCCAGCTGTAATGGTCCAGCTAGGTGGCAGCACGAGAGTGCAGCGCGAGCCACAGATGTGTGTTGGAATTAGTGCTTTTCCCTCGTCCCCGCGCGCGTGCGTTTCCGTACAGCTGGGTTTCATAGGCTCGAGCAAATGTTGGTAATCTACAAGTCAGTTTGAGGAAAAGTGAGCGTCCTCCAGCAGCTGGACAACATCAGGATGTCGGCGGAAAGATTGGAGAAAAATGAGACGTTAGAGCTGAGGAAGAAGCACGTTGGGTAAGACGGATGACAAACTTCACTTTTCCAGACATGTAAAGTTTCAAAGACGATGACGGACGTTGAGAGTTAACATGTCTGTGGCCTTATTGCTGAGGGTGAAAGCTGCATGACCTGTCTGAATGTTTTTGGATGTTAAACAGACTTTTTTTTTCCAGGGACGTAGTTCACCAATTTTTAAAGCATTCTTTTAACTCAAAGCCATATATCAATTTATTTACTATTTTCTCACAATGATTTGTTTTCATCTCATTTGCTTGGGAGCAACTTTATTTTGCCTTATGATTATTTTTTTTAATTTGATTGCCTTATCTTTGAATTATTAGCCTATAGTAGTTACTTTGTTTGCACTGCTCCACAGCTTTTGATGTTGAAGGACATGCGCAACTCTTGTGTGCTTAATGCCTTGTGAAATGCATTGTTTAAAATATTAATATCAGCTCTTCTTCAGTCCATCTTGCAAGATTTTCTTCAGCAATGACCCCATCAAGATTGTGCGAGCCAGAGGCCAGTACATGTATGATGAAAAAGGACAGCGCTACCTGGATTGCATCAACAATGTTGCTCATGGTAATCACACTGTAGCACACAGACACCACAAACATGCACACTGATCTCTTTTAAGCAGTGAGCTGTGTTCATTTGCTATTAAACCAGTTCACAGCTTGATCTACCAACTGTTTTTTCCTGAGCAGACTGAGGTCGCTGATACGCCCTATAAACTTATGTAATGTTTACCTAATTCGAAGTAGCTATAGCTGCAAGACTTGCAGGCTCAGACCTAATTGTAAAACAGGATGTCTCCTGCCTCTGTAATTTCAGCATAAAGTCTCCAATTATGTGCCATAATATAAGTTGTGATATTTCCAGACTGTAAATTACAGTCAGATGATAGGTAATAAAAAACTTGTTTGGTCCAAAGTCAAGGATGGTTACCAACCTTTTTTGTGTTTGTTCTTCCATTTACCAGTGGGCCACTGTCACCCAGATGTGGTGAAGGCAGGGGCAGAGCAGATGGAACAGCTCAACACCAACTCACGGTTCTTGCATGACAACCTCGCACTGTATGCCCAGAGGCTGCAGGCCACGCTGCCTGACAAGCTGTCTGTGTGCTACTTTGTCAACTCTGGGTATGTCTTTGTGTTCTTGCACACCTCAAACGACAAGCACTGCAAAGATTCACCTGACTTGTTTTATCATGGGTGTAATGAGTTTAAATGAGGTCTAGTTTTTCAAGTGGGTTAATTGGGGTTACGTCACAGAAAAAATGCTATTAGTATTACCTTAAGATGCAGTCCAACTTCATCTGTGCCTGAATCAGACTATCCTTATTTGCACCTATAAGGCACAGGGCATTGTAAATAGTAAGATAAAGGGTTGTAGTCCACACATTTAAAGCTGTCACATAACTGTTTTTTTAAGAGATAAGGGCGTAGGTTTTAAAAGAGATTGAAGCAGTGCATCATCTCTATTTGGATTTTTAAGTGCCATAGTTACATAAAAAGAAGAACAACAGTGCTCTCCTTTGACAAGCAACAAGGATAGTTGCAGATCAACATTCCTGTAAAGACTCTGGTCTTCCAGAAAAAAGAAAAATCTTATGCATGTCTGGATTTGAACTTCTCTGGTTACTTATTTACACCCTTGCTAGAGTTCTGCAAACAGGAATTATCTAGTCCAAAGTAATAGTGTTGGAGATAATGATCCAGTATCAGACAGAGTATTTATCAGCCAGGGGGATTTATGGCTCAAGAGAAGCCATAAACCAGACAAAAGAGAGGTGTTATATAATCTGTAGAAAAACAGTCAAAAGATCATAGTTATCTGTGATAACATTTCACAAAGAAGACTATCAAAACATTGTTTTCATGTGAGTCAGACACAAAAATCACAAACAGTTGCATGTAGCCCATCACATTATTAAATTTCAATGTAAAGGCTTGAGCTCTTAATGATAATGACGTGAAAAAGCAGCTTTCAAAAAGTTAGCTGACAACACTAATGCTTACTAGAAGGTTTGGTGGGACATAGTAAATGATACAATATAAAACTATCCAGTGCTACAATATAAGAAATTTGACGAAATCATATTACACAATAATAAACTAGACTGAAAACATTGTACAATAGGATTCAATATGATACAGTCTACTATGATTCAAAACAATATGATACAATGTTATACAATACAATATGATTCGATGCATTGCAATACAATATGGTACTGTACCATATCATAACATACCATTCCATACTGTACTATACTATAGTGAACTGTACTGTACTGTACCATACTGTAATATACCATATCATATTATACCACACTGTACTTAAAATTATGATACAATCCTACACAATACTACAACATAATATCAGATAAATTACAGTATAATTTGATACAATAAGATATAATATGATACAACTTGCAGTATGTCCTGATCTCTTTTTTAAGTCAGATGTTCTGCATCGCCAGAAGGGACTCAATAGGAACAGTTGTATGGATTTTTATCTGGATAGCCAAAGCAAAGCACCCACTTTTAATGGGACTATTATTTGCAAATTTGCAGATCTAAGGCACCCTAGCTCTGGTATCACTGTTAAAACCTCACATCTGTGACACAAGCTCTCAGAGATGATCCATTCTTTTTAACTTACATTGCATAAAAATGGCACAAGACGCCCAGCACCACAATACAATTAGTTCATTTTAATCTTCTTAAGTTTTATTTAGTACCCGGGATTGTGGGAATTGATAAATGGGTGTCACCTCATACGCCCCTATATTTGGAAGTGAAACATTAAACTTTAACTGGCGTGTGAGTGAGACCCAAAGCTTCACCTGTGTGTTTTGTGGTGACTCAGTAACTGAAAGTAACCCTTGCTCTTTTGAACCTCAGCTCTGAAGCCAACGACCTGGCACTACGTTTGGCATGGCAGTACACGGGCCACAAAGACATCATCACCCTGGATAAGTAAGAGCTGGATCATTGTGTGCAAGCAGAAAAGAAGATAACTATTTGTTAGAGCTCAGATATTCTTGACAGCACCGACACCTTTGTGTTAACACTTTATGAGTCTATTAGATGCTCCGTCTATTAGGACTGACGTGTTTGTCTTTTTTTGCAGTGCGTACCATGGCCATGTTTCATCCCTCATTGACATCAGTCCGTACAAGTTCCACCAGCTGTCAGGTGCAGAGATGAACCCATCTGTCCATGTTGTGAGTGTTTTTTCTCTCTTGTTGCCTGCCTGCACACTATTAAAACACCATGACTCAACCTGCACTGCTGCACTTTGGCAGGCTAATGAGAAGTGTGTAGATGTGTGTTTGTGTGGGTAACAATAAAGATGAAAGAATCATGATACACAAGCCCCTTTTACCAAATTTTGAAAGGCAAGAACCAAGAAAGCACAGTGCTTCTGAAAATAAGGGATTTAACAGTTAGTATTAAAAGCTATAAGTCCTCCTGGAACACTCTCTAAATCCCCAAAACAAGGCAAAGATGAAGAATAGCTTTTAAAGAAACTCCAAACAGTTCAACAACAGGGCCTTGGGCTGCAGCACAAGTCTGGGAAAACTTTACATTTGCATTATAGGAGTTGTAGGATTGCCAGTCTTTAACCCCTTGGATCTCATCTTATTCTGGCCTGTATATGGTATCGTTTCAAAGCTGTCACTGAAGAATCACTGAGTCAGAATTCATCAGTGACACCTCATTTGAAAGATTAAAGTCAGTTTCAGAAAATGTTTTGTCTTACTGCAGCTTTTGGGATCCCCAGCACTAGAGATGCATGCCAAAGGTGGGGCATTTCTGTCTCCTGCCTGAATATTTTGTCACTTGGTGCTCTTTCCACAATATTTCCCTGAGAACCAACTTGACGAATTTTAGTTCTATTTTAAATGTAACACTCTGTCCCTTTTATAGGCTCTCAGTCCAGATGTGTACAGAGGCAAATACAGAAGGGACCACCCTGACCCTGCCACAGCATACGCAGATGATGTCGAAGACATGATACACAAAATCCATGAGAAAGGAGGCAAGGTACAGTACGACTGTGATACTGTTGTGTTGAATCCAGAAAGTACACACCATACTGTCTTTGTTTCTAAGATCCAACAGAGGAGCACCTGTTTATCTGTTCCTGGTGAGTCTCAGTTTGACTGTAACAAAGAAATCACACAAAGGCTTCACTCAGGTTTACTTCAGTAGTGTAAAAACAAAAAAAACAGATTTACTTTTGATTTACAGGTTGTAAGTTTGCTGAAAGAACAATATGATGATGCAGGTTTGTTGAGCGTACACACTTTAGGATCTATGTTCAAGAAAAAAAAGAAAACAACTGTTAAACATTTGTTTATTGAATGGAGTCTGATCATAAACCTTTAATGTCAGGAAATGTATCCATTTTTGTTTTGCCCCCCAACCAATCTACTCATGCTGAAAATCTTGACACCTGCTTGCAGTTTCTACATTGTTTATGTTAAAGCTCTGAACAGAGATTGGTTGTTCATCATCCTTTCCAACCTACATAAACCATAATTAAGGCAACAAATAGAAATTGAGACAATTCCTCTGCTGTGTCATGACTCAGTGCTATAAGTGTTTCTGACTTACAGGAAGTTGACTTTCCTCCTCATATTATTGACACGCACCCATTGAAGTTTTGCACCCTCCACTTTTCTCTCACATTTCTCAGGTTCAGGCTGAGGACTCCTGTTTTTAGGATCAAACCCCAGATCACAAGAACATGTGTAGAAACTCTTGGTGTTCAAGCTTGTTGGTCCTTAATCATATGTTGCAAACTCAAACCAAGGGTATGTCAGTACGCACAGTGACCAGATGGAGACAGGACTTCAGTTCAGCAATTGCTTGATAATTTAACAGCAGTTTTTAAATGCATGGTTGTGATGATTGCCATTTTTGTCACAGCAATCATTTTGCATCTTGATGATCTGATACAGTAAATTGTAATTTTTTGAAAGTCAAGAAAGTTTCTTCACAGTGACTTACATTAACATTTATTTCCATCAAAGGATTGACTAGTCACAAAATGTTGAATAACACACTTATCAAAAAGGTTATCTGCTGGCACATACCAGGACTCTTCCTCTTCTCTTGTTAATCAGTGTTGGTTTTGGGGTAATATTTGTTATTTGTTTTTCTCCTTCAGATTGCAGCTTTTATTGCTGAGTCATTGCAGAGCTGTGGTGGGCAGGTCATTCCCCCCGTTGGCTACTACCAGCAAGTTGCAAAGTATGCTGTTAAAGCATTATCTTATCATTGCATGTTAAAGTAAGTTATTGCTTGTAATTAGTTGTATTCAGATGACTTAAATGTGCTTCTCTATCTACATCTGCAGACATGTGCATAAGGCAGGGGGTGTGTTTATTGCTGATGAAGTCCAGGTTGGTTTCGGGCGTGTTGGCTCTCACTTCTGGGCTTTCCAGCTCCAGGGAGATGACTTTGTGCCAGATATTGTCACCATGGGAAAGCCGATAGGCAACGGGCACCCCATGTCCTGTGTGGTGACTACCAGAGAGGTGGCAGAAGCCTTTATGCAAACAGGAATGGAATATTTCAACACGGTAAGAGTAGAATGTAAAGTATTCAGATCTGTGCGAGTAAATTCCTGAAAGAATTATGAGTTAGGAAAAATACACAGGCAAGTTGCAGAGCTTGTGTCATGTCTACTCTGCTTTTTCTCCAAAGCTGAGCAGAAATATCACTGACCTGACCTCATCCTTGACATCATGTTCTTGTCTATATTTGTCAAGCCAATAAACACATCTGTTTTCCACATTAAGGCACAAAAATACATTATGTTCAAGTGGGTTTTTTTCTTAGACAGACTGCTGTTCTTCCTGTGAAAGGGCAGCTGAGACAAAGAATCAAATGCTCGAGTTCTCTCTGTCATACTGACGGGATTTTCAGACAGTTTTCTCAGCTTTCCATCTTTAAATCATGAGAAAGAATTGAGTTCCTTGGGCATTAATTTGTCATCTAGCTACAGCAAATTGTCACACAGTTCCATCCTCACCATATTATAATGATGCTGATATCCTACAGTAGCTGGTGTTAACCTCACTAAGGTGTAAACTTTCCTCTCTATGTGGGTTTTGAATTTCTCAGTTTGGTGGTAACCCAGTGTCGTGTGCCATCGGTCTGGCTGTGCTGGACGTGATTGTGAAAGAGGATCTGCAGGGGAATGCATTACGTGTGGGGCGATACTTGACTGATCTGCTGGATAAGCAGAAAGAGAAGCACCCGCTGATTGGTGATATCAGGTAAGCATACACACGTCCACCCTGACAGGTACATTATATGAGCTTTTCACTGGGGAAGTTTACCCAAGATACTTCTGATTATTACTGGTGTAGTTCATTTTCCTCTGTTGATGTAAGGAGTACAACATTGATTGAGAAACAAACAAATGCAAACTGCCTAAATGTGGAAGTCATTCATCAATAAAACTTCCATTATACCTAATAAGTAAACAGAGGAGTATAAAAGAATCTGGTTGATTCTTTTAAACTTTTACGCTGCTTGATAACCAAATGTTATCTCATCTTGCAGGGGGTGTGGCCTCTTTGTTGGAGTGGAGCTTGTGAAGGATAGATTAAAGCTCATTCCTGCAACAGCAGAAGCTCAGGAAGTCATATATAAGTAAGTTCAAGACCTCAAGATTAGCGTTTGATGTAACACTGATAATGATGAAATAAAATTATGCAACATGACAAGCATTTAAAGCTCTATTCTCTACAGTGGTGGAGAAGTGCAAACCAAAATTACAAAGTGTGAAACTCTTTTAAAGAAGTTGAGATAAATTTAAATTTCGCAAAACATTTTTACAACAAAAAAGTGAAATTGAATTAACAAAACACCTTTACAAGTTCTGAAACAAATTTACACTTTTGATTTACAGGTTGAAAGTTCACTGAAAGAACAATATGATGATGCAGGTTTGTAGAGCGTACACATTTCAGGATCTATATTCAAGAAAAGAAAGAAAACAACTGTCAAACATTTGTTTATTGAATGGAGTCTGATCAGAAATCTTTAATGTCAGGTAATGTATCCATTTCTGTTTTGCCATCCTCACCAACTCTTTATTGCTTCAAACACCTAAACACCAGAAAAGTCTTTGACTCTGTCTCGTCTCAGTCAGAAAAACAGAGGTAAAACTGATAACATTGTTAGGGGCGGTATCTATGTAGGTGTGCCTGCAGTGCGTTTGTTTCTGTGATTAAGTATAATTCTGCTTTTTAGCAGTGATGAAGACAGAAAATGCTTTAAAATGTCCCTACCAGTGTACTTAAATTTATACTTTTTTCCCCAGGCTAAAGGAACAGCACATTCTTCTCAGCGCTGATGGACCTCATCGCAATGTGCTCAAATTCAAGCCCCCCATGTGCTTCACTACTGAGGATGCTGACCTGGCGGTGGGACACATTGACAACATTCTCACAGGTGTGCATCATTTCATCAGGGCCTTTCAGTAATGATGTTCTCTGGAGCACACTGTCATGTTTGTGGCTTTTTGTTTATTTAAAAGGATTCAGGAATGTAATAGGTACCTCTCAATCATTTAACTGTATCTGTGCTTCCAGAGCTTGAGGAGGCCTTGGGGATGACATTGCACAACACAGAGAATGTAGAGAATGAAGGCAGCAAAAGAAAGGTGAGTTTTCAGATTTGAAACTTGGGTGCCAAAGCCACCGTGGAAATTTGTCCAAGGCTTTTTAGAGAATTGGACTTTTAAACCATACTCCTTACATTCAAGACCCTATCATTTAGACAAAGGCGAAGTCCAGACAGAAACTAATAGAATTTTAATAACTGTCATCTCCTTATGGTTTTATCTCAAGCTTCCAGCTGATGAAAATGGACACCAAAATCACAGGGGGCTAGGACTCAACAATGGAAGCAGTCAAAAAGTTCCTCAACAAACCAAACAAACCAAACGCCTGAAGACAAAATGCTGACATCCTTGTATAATTAAAGCACAGGTACCAGAGGCCCCCTCACAGGAGGTGAAAATAATAATGCTTAAATACTTAACCAGGGTAAAAATGTTGTAATATAATTAATAATGTACATGGAATGGAAGTTTGGTTTTATCCTCAGGTTATTTTTTTTATGACATGGAATCAAGCCTTCTATTCAACAAATTAGCATGTCTTTTATGAATTACTATGGTGCTACGATTCCTCTACAGATACTCTGTCTCTATTTAATTTACGCCAGTATTCACTTGCACTTGATTGTGAGGGAATTATAATAGCAGCATATTACAAGTTCTTACATACATGCAACTGTGTCAGCACTTTTATCAAAATACAGTCACACTGATCATGAGAAATGCTTGCTGTAGCTGGAGTGTGGAAAACTTGCACTGACTATTGCACATCTCATAGTGAATTGGTCTGTTTTGAATAAAATACTCTATCACAACACTGTATACTGTGCTGTGTAAACCCTGGCCTTTGTGTGGAATTAAGCAAACCTGGTTGAATGCATGTAAAATCAGCCTAATGGGCAGTGTTTTCCCCCTTGCCTCAATCAAATGAACGTGGACGCTGTTTGAAAAATCTGCAAATATTTACCAGTGTCCCTGTGTTTATTAACAGTCCGGTTGTGAGTTCCAATGAGTAAACTAAAAGCTAAAAACACAAAAACAATAGTTACAAAGGTGGGTTACATAGTTTTCCTGAAATACAAATGCACTTCAAAGGCACTTTTATCAGCAGTCCTGTTTTTACATACTACTATTTTATTTGGCTGATTCAAGTAAATTGCGTTGAAGTGCTGAAAACTATTTAACTCACCTGTGTCTGGTTGAACTCACTGAGCTTGAGCATGACATACATCCTCCAGTCTGTTATGTTTTTCTGGTTGTATCTATTTTGGACACATATTTTTAGAGTAGGGAAATTTCCCGTCATCTCCACAGGATTTGCGTGTGCAGTGTCAAGTTGTCTTCACTTCAGACTCCAGGAGATGGCTGGGGATTGTTAACGTTTGTGCAGACTTAAGGATTTCAGCAGACTGGACTCCTGAGGTGCAGTTGTCGGTGCAGGGGGTGAAGAGCAGCGTGTGTGTGTGTGTGCGCGCGCGCGCGTGGGGGGGGGGGTATCTTTTCTAACTTTATGCACTTAATCTATTTCTTGGTGAAGATTTGAAAAGCTTCACTTCTAAAATGATGCAGCAGTGGTCCACTTTTGTAATTCCTTGTACATGTTGTGGTTTGAACTTCTAGAAAGTACATTTCAGTCTCTGCTTGCTCTTTAACAATAAATCTGCTTTGGATTATTTAATGTATAAGCAAAGCATAGATAAAATGTGCTCAACCCAGCTCGACACCATATCATTAGGGTATAATAATTTAAGCACATTGTACTTGTTTGTCCCCACACAGCTGCTCAACAAAGATCTATCTTCATTAAGTTTGCAGAGTTGTTCCCTTTCTCCTTTGGAATACAGGTTGATGAGTAGCCACAGACAATTGCCTCCTGCCAACAGATGGTGATAAGCTGAGTCAGCAGCTTACCTTGTGTGTAATAGAGTGTGTACTTGCAGAGCTAATGCAAATAAGTGTATAAGATTGTGTGGTGATGCAGTTTATTATCAGAGATCAAAACTGCAGACTGAACAGACCTGAACCCTGAATATTAATTTTGAACATTAAACTCTAACTCTAACTCTACAAAGTTACGTAGGAATCAGCAGTTTTAAATATTACATCTTTTGCACTAAGGTTTGAAATGTTTGTGAAAAAACAGAGGTGCCACATGGCAAGGGACTTGAGGCTCATTACTGTTCAGTGTTGCATTATTACTGAAGGAGACATTTGAAGTCAGTGAAATGACATGTAACCAGTACATCCTGGTTTATAACGCCCTCTTCTGGAAGATAACATGTAGTGCTTAGCTGTCATTCAGATCTCTGTATTACTAAATGTAAACTGAAACAAAATAAAAACCTCTGTCTTATTTTTGATCAAGTTTTCATTCAAATACAAAGTAAAGGGACTCATATTTCAGTTGAAATTTATAACTGAAAGAAAACTCCGAAAAGAACATTTATTTCAAATCCATGTACAAAAATGCAACTGTGACAAATTATGTTTTTAAGGATCTCTTCACAAAAAGGATGATTGAAAGATAGCTCAAACTCCATCCTAGATGATTCACACAGTGCTAATCCTGGTTGCAAATGTTTACCCCTAAGCCACAGTGTTCAGCAACCTCATGTCCTTTATATACTTCAATTGATACAGTAGTGATTTTGAGTAAGTCAGAAAGCTTTTAAGTTGTTTCAAGAGAATTTGTCCTTTTCTTTATTTTTATTTTTTTACACATATTTAAAGAAAAGAGGACAAGAAGTCACTGAATACCAATGAGACACAGCCAGTGAGAGACTGCAGTCAAGTTGAAGTTCTTGAGTAAAGTCAGTGCTTTGAGTCCTTGATGATTGTAGATTATTACACAGGCCGGGTTTATCCAGAGATGTATTTAAACTGCTCGTTTGGCCACCATAAGGAACATCCAATGTCCATGAAGAGTATCTGAAGTGTGCTTGTGTTGTCTTTAGCCCATGAGGTATCCACTGTAAAGGAAAAGGAGATACCAGATAATGCACCATTTCAGAGAGAATAGTGGCACGGAGAAGCAAAACTGCTTCAGTACAACTATGTATAAAAGACACACGCTTTTAAAGATCATCAGACTTGACAGGGAAACTTACGGCAGTTTCATGCGCATGAACACTCTGGCCATGAAGAAGCTGAGGAGGACGCTAACAAACCCGATGAAGAGCAACAAGAATCTGTTGAGTTTGGGAATGTTTGGAGCATTGGAGCGGTCCAGGATTATGAAGCCCAGGCCTCCCATTGTGAAGAGGAAACTTGAAGCAAGTCCTTCCATGATGTACTGCCCATTCACTCTGGAAAAATACATTTGCGTTAGCTGAGTATTTTTCAGGGCAACTCAGAAAGTGCATGACATGTACAATGAGCTCGTGCCTCTAGCTGTAGTTTGTCACTGACTCACCTGTAAGCCAAAAAGGCTACTGGCCGCTGGTGCCCGTGTTCATCAGTCATTGAACCTACGCTTGGGGGCTCAACAATGACGTCATAGATAATGCCTGTAATGTGAGGCAGATTGCATTAAAATCATATACAGCGATCCATACGACCATAGACTAATTTCATCCGATGCAAAAATAAATATTCATACAATCAGCCCAATGATAAATCCAACCACTTCCTATAAGACTTTAACACTGATGCTAGCTGTAACCACAGGTAGCAGTCCTCCTAGTTTTGTAAATACCCGGCGTCCTCAAACTAACATAACAAAAACGAATGGAAGAGTGAAACCAAATCCTTACATTCTAGTCTAACGTGAACTACTATCAGCATAGGAACACACAGCAGTGATGCACAAACAAGCTAGCAGTTCTGCATAGAGGTTAGCATAGCACATCATTTACCTCCCGTGATGAGAAAGTAGGACACGATAACAACCGCGTACACCGTCATAGCAGACGGCATGTGAAGCCATGATGGTTTCTTTAGTTTTATATTCGGACATTCCAGCACGGTGAAAGGTATACTGTACAAAGTCTCCATCGTTTCTGGAGAAACTGTCTGTAACTACAATTCAGCTGCTGATGCTCAGATCCGTCTGCGCCGCAACTTTGTTGACGTGTCCCGGAAGTACTTTTTTCTTCACCCTCACCCTGTAAATTTAATTTAGAAAAAACGGTTTTAATTATTTTTCATTGTAAATGAAGAGCAAATTTATAGGATATTTCAACTTGAGTTAAAATATTTATCTCCCGAAAAATATTTAATTTTTTTTTTAAAGTGACGTATATTTAAAGGGACAGTAACGTGGTGATCTCACAGGTGATATACGCTTAAGTTTTTTTGTTTTTTTTTCGTTTTTTTATGAACAAATTCAGATATGAAATTAGTCACAATATCCTGCCCCTATCAATGAGCTGCAGGTGTAAATTAAATCTCTTAAAGTCGTGAACAACCAAAGAGCAAGAAGACTTCTGGACACTGTGGAGGAATACAAACTACAAGAAAAAAACGTTTTTTAAAAAGTCATTGTGAATATATATTTGTTGTCTTCTTTTTACTTAATTTTCATTTATCTTGTTTGTGTACTTAGCAATTCGAATTGATAACATCGAATATGCACCTGTACATAAGTTTCATACATCCATTGCTCTCAAAAACATATTGTTTATTTGAAACTTTGTAATTAAAAATCCGTCCGTAATCATTACTTAGTACAATCACTTAGTCTGCAATGAAGACATTCTTTCACTTCTATTTTATAAACACTCCTCTTTATTGGCAATAATCACCATCTATCCCAGTCATGCTCTGAGTTATTTCACTTCTCATCACCAACATCAGCTTCTGCATTCACTCTTTAACTTATTAGACATTAGGATAGATATTGGAAACAATAATTAAAATTGCTATTGAGTGCCTTTGCATCCTTTGCGGTAACTTTTTCCATCAGTTGTACCTCTAAGGAAACATGAATATGATGGACATTAGCTTTTTCTTTTGCACTTCTGGACAGTTTCAAAATGTCATGTTATGGCGGGCATAATTCCTTAAAAAAATGACTGTCCGACTTTAAAAATTTATCAAATGATATTTTGCAAAGTTTGAATTTTAACAACAGCATCATAATCCAACCAACGTTCCTATCCTACTTCAGTGGAATATTCTAAATGTTTTAACATAAAATTTGTCCATCTTTCATATGTATCAAGTCAAATTCTAACCACACCCATCTTTCTTTTTCAATTAACCAACAAAGTCACAACAGGAAATGAATTTGTTTGTCATTTTTTATTGTGGCAATACAAATACACATTTTACTTAGATTTCTGGCTCTGTGCCTGGGCCTTGAGCACCTTGACGACAATCTTCTGCTCCTCAATCAGGAAAGCACGCTTGATCCTGAGAATTGAAAAAAATAAACAGTCACTGTAGACAACCCCAAGCAGTTGGGCAAAATTCGAAAGCCCCTGTGATGCATAATGTACTTTTGCTTACCTGTCACGCACACACTTGGCGCACATGGAGCCTCCATAAGCCCTGCTGACGTGCTTCTTGGTCTTTGAGAGCCTCATCAGAACCTGAGGTCTGACAGCACGGATCTGAGAAAGAAAAATCAAAAATTTAAATGTGGTAATAATAAGCGAATTCATCCTGAGCTCAATAATTTGACTTAGCATTTAACTAGTCTCAGAGAGCTAATGTGAAATCAAACTGTTCTGAACTTGAAATGCTAGACTGTCAACATGACAAGAATAAAATAATGAATCAAGTAGGTAAAATATCCCACTAATTTCAAGGGACTTCCTTTTCGTTTGAAGAAATTGAAAATGATGACCTGGTTTACAGCGATTAATCTTAGTTTCCCATCCCTTCAGTATTCCAGTATTTTGATAATAGACAACTGTAAACAAGTTCTCAATCTCAATCTCTGTGAATTGAATCTGACAACCCTTTAAAACAGAGATATCTGGTAGCCCTCAACACAATTTGTGGGACCTTTTAAGCGAACTGTTTTAGGGAACAAACTTCCTCGAAACATTCGTACTTGTGAGGCAGTTGTATACAAATAGGCATGATTACTCATCAGGCTCCCAAACTTTTCTGGTAGCATCAATATACATACAAAGTTTCCCTGAACAATAATTGAAAATTAATCTAGAGCAGAAATAAAGTTTGCAATCAATTACTGCTCAAGATGCTGAACTGTTGGCTACAAGTGCCTGCCAACTATTATTTTCCATTTTTATAATGTGTTATCCAAATAACTGGGGTAAATTGAAATGTAACTACTTGGTAAACTAAAGCTGATCACTTCCTCTACTCTCACACTATAATCAAACAATAGCAGGTCTAACTTATAGAGATGTCCTTGTTTATAACCTCAACAATGTCTGAACTATCTGATTGGTACAATTCTACAATTTCACTTCAAGTCAGAGTAAAACCATACACAAAATCAGAACATTCAGTTTATTCCCACTTATGTACGAGTGGGGGGCACACGCAGAAAACAGGCAAATCAGAGGGGATCAGTTTCATATATCCAGATTGGCCGATCACCGATTCCCAAAATTGAGGAAATCAAGGTAGATACCGATCTAGGGCGATTTATCGGTGCATCTTTACTTTCAAAGCCATAGCCACACAGAAGGGATACACTGATTTCACTTTTCATCAAACCAAATAAGTACTTATACTTGAGTGCTCGCCGATGCGGAGTACGAAATCTGAATACTTAGTAACATCACTACAGTTCTAATGTGATTCTGAAAATTTCTTTTATTTCCACACACTCTCATTTTAACGAATGAAATTGAGACCATGATGCACACGTTGCTGACATTTTATCTGTCAGCAGTCCGCTACCTTGGCACCAATGAGAAGCTTGCTTATAGGGGTAGTATTCGCAGTACTTTTACAGGTGCAAGTACTTAAGCGTGGTATCGGCCCCAGTGTATCCCTATCCCATAGCCTCATTGAGAACAGACTTCAACACAACAAAGTATTCAGCTCATTACAAATCTATTGGTAAGTGGTAGACTTTTGGACGTCAAATATTTACTAGTCTTCGACAGATGGCACTGTGCAAAATCTGGGAGACAATTGTATCTTTTACTAATGAAAGACTGATGTCCACATTGGTCCAACCAGCCCCTTGTAAACCCTTCTGTCATCAACAATCATCAGGTAACCACATAGCTATCACTGGGAATCTCGGGGCCTTCATAGAAACACTTTGAGGAGACTTACACCACGCAGTCTTCCTGGGCAGATGCCACATGCTGACTTGGGAGCCTTGCCGACCTTCTTGGTGTACAGGTACACAATTCGGTTACCGGGCGTCCGGGACCTGCACAGATGAAACATGCGGTTGTAATGAATCTGACATCACAACAGACAAGACAACACGAAAACTACAGAAAAAATACTTACAGTCTGGTTTTGTTGGAGGCGGTGTTGTAGGACAACCTACGACGGTAAGTGAGGCGCTGCACCATCTTGACGCTGAAAACAAACATTCAGAAATTAAACCTGAAACATGGTGCTGTGATGCTAACATCATTAGCATTGCTAATAGCGATTTGTCGACTGGTTGGTGTTCATATCAGAATTAAAGTCAGCACCAAATATTTAAAAGACTATTTGCTATGCAACATCGTACGTAATTTATTATAAATTCCCTTTGAAGGCTAATTATTTGCTTAGGCCACTGTAACGCTTTCAACCACAGCACAGAGACACCGGCCTTAGGCACCAAAGAATATCACCTTACTTACATCTTTCAAGAGTGACTTACAAACAAAATGATCAAATGATTACACAGTAATAGTCCTAGTTACCGTCAAATTGACTCGAACACTTTACCAATTTCTTACAAAACGTCAGATTAAAGTGGATTCTAATCTCATATTATTTGGAAGGAAAACTGGCGTCGCCATACCTGCTTTGGCCGTAACCGGAAGAGGGAGGACGAGGGCGGAAGCAGCGGGTTAAAGGGCGTTTTGTTTTTTCCAAGAGGATTTATCACTTACACTGCCGCCTTCTGGTGGTTCAAAGTACAGTGAATTATTATTTGAATGCGATTTTCAACAAATTGAGCAGATTAAGTACCCCAAACACTGAAAAAATGCGTGAAGGGTATGAACCATAGACTGTATTGGTATGAACTCTTAAATGGGTCCTATTAAATGGAACAAACATTTAAATCAGCCAATCAATGTAGAGAATTATACACCCAGTGCACTGCTAAAAGTGATGGAACATTTTTTCCGCTGTACTCGTTTAACTGCCTCTCCTACTACATTTAAAAAAAATCATACTTTTTCATCATTTATAATAATAATAATAATAATAATAATAATAATAATAATAATAAGAAGAAGAAGAAGAAGAAGAAGAAGAAGAAGAAATAGATCCGAAATAAATTCGGTGTCATGTCCTTGTTTTCCAGTTCTTCAAAATTCCTCCAGTTTCTGATGTACTATGATGGCTCTTTTATCCACTGTTTTATAGCAGGGGCTTGCATGGGCTCCCAATTCAAGGCAATAGCTCTCCTGGCATGCAACAATCCAAAGACTAGCACTTTAGTTTGAAAAAAAACAAAAAACTTTGGGATACACAAAGCAGAAATACATAGGCTCAAAACGTACAACCCTTTTGAATGTTTAACTCTCTAAGAACTTTATCAAACTTTAGCAAAAAAAAAAAAAAAAAAAACATTTTACACCTGTGCATTTGATGCTCAATTTCAAACCATTGCCGATGTTGTCCACTAGATGGGGACCTTTGTTTAGCATTTCATCCCAATCAACAAGCTGTCTTGCAGTTTACAAGGCGACAGATGAGAAATGACCCTGAAAACTTTTTTCTGCAGTGAAGACGCTCAATATCAGCAACTTGTGGTAATGGTTGGTAATGTATACGATTGTGTGTGAATTTCAATTCAAGAAAGAATATGTTTAATACAACATCAAAATCTGAAATTCCTGAAATGGATGGACCAATCATCAAGGGAGCTTTATACTTGAGTTTTCTTTTGGGTAATTGAACCTTACACAGAAACGAAAAACATGACCAAGACTTTAGCCATCTGAATTTTATTTTCATTATCATTCACAAAAAGTAAAGTTTAAAACTGCTATTCATTTTCTGCAGTCAACTCGCAACCATTGGCATAATAATGTTTTTAAAAACTATGCAACAAATCACTTTCAAAAATCTTTGAGATTTATGTTATTCAGGCTAAAAAATTATGCCTGAAATAGAAAAAAAAAAAATCTGGATGTGACTCCAAATAAGAAAGAAATGGCTCAAAATGGCTCCCTATGAAAGAGGTGCGATGTCACAGACAGACATTTGCCAAGCTCGGCCAACAGATGGTGAGCTTGGCGTCCTTTTTTAGATGGAGCATTTGGCAGTGGCAAAGTTCAGTGACAACACAAGGATCTGTACAGTGTGCTGGCAGCCGTTTAAGGCCATGAAACTGTCTGGTTTATGCTTAACTTAGTTTAAATGCCTTATGGACAGGATGCTGCTCATTATTTTGTTCTTTATGATAAAATGCACACAGAGAAAGGTTTTGGGGCTACAAAACTGATGAACTGCTTCACTTTAGAAGCTCATGGTTAATAAATTTATAGATTCTGTCAAATATGCTACATCATAAAATTTGTAAATCACAATTCAAACCAAGGGCATTTGCTATCTGATATTCTTAACGCATGACAAGCACTGATATAAGCATGAAAAACGTGCACAAATGCTTTTATTGTTTCTCTGATTGAATACTTTTCATCACTGGTAACCTCTGGAGGTCCGAGCTTGCTCTACATGGTCTGTGAAAGGACTGATTTGATTAAGTCCAGATGTGATGTAACCTGGGATTAACCCATTCTTCACAAGAATCAAGGTCCATTACAAAGGGTGCCAAAGAGATTTGCAGTAGCTCCACAGGACACACACTCATGTCCAAATAATTAGTAACATCTGCAGGGAGTCTGTCTTAATCTTGTCAGATGTAATTATTCTCACAGACATCTCAGCTGAATATTTGAGTCAGATCTCGATCAATCATAAAACATGATAATTTCAAAGAAAAAATGATTTTAAGCCACTTGACCCCTCTCATTTGGTAAAGCCCTTTAACTTTGTGGTCTCTTCTTCTCACTCACTCTTGACTTTAGTCAAAGATGAACCATATCACCTTAAGTGCACTTGATTACGCAAGCCCCACCCCCTCCGAACCCCCGCATCCCCGCCCCCACCCCATCTCCTTGGGCCTTCTGTGTAATCTGCTGAGATTTAAACCTGCTGCTCCTGTTTAATAAATCCACTGCGATTAAAATAGGATTACAGCTCTGCTTTCGCCTTCCTAATGACATCAGAGCATGAAACATTTTTCGACTTTTTTTTTTCAACTTGTCGGGTTTTTTTTTTTTTTTTTTTTCAACAAGCTGACTCGTTACTCCCTCCCCTTTGCCATAACCAGACTGGCAGCAAAGATTTCAGCCCCCACCCTCTGAAAAAAAAACCTTCATCCCTGTAGCCCAGCAGGTCAGCCCATCTGTGTGGCTGTTGACATAAGGATTAGGCTTATAATGCAGCCCACATCCTGTATCAATGCAGTCCTCCATCACATCATACTTCTCAATGGCAGACCACAACAAAAGAAAACATGCCTCAGCATCTTCTTACCATTTGCTTGAACCTTGAAACACAAGTATCAATATCTATCTCTGACCCCTTTGTCTTATTTGTCCTTTTAAAGTATTGCTATTCGATGGTTAAATGCTTTGAAAGGTCACAAATGGCAGAGATTGATTGGATTTTTACAACAGCGAGTCTGGTAACCCCAGTAGAGTAATCTCATTTAATGCAAAGTATAGCTTAGAATGTAGATGCAGAGTTTCCTATCCTGGAGTTTCTGCTTCTGTTTGTGTGATAGTAAACTTTGAACAGACATTTCTTGTCCCCAGAGGAAGTCTTCGGGACTTCAGGAAACCATATTGCTTTTAGTCACATGCCTCAACAAACAAATAGATTTAGTGAAATATGGCACCAACCGTTAGCCATCCATTCACAGATGAACTGTGATGGATCAATAAAGGCCTTGTTTTTCATGAAGTGCCTTTAAATGATGGGTGTACCAAAAACTATGCCAGACATGACCTTATATACAGCAGCTGGCAAAGTGGTCACCAACGTTTATGGTGAAGCAGGTTCCCGTCTTCACACTTTACCTGTCAGCACACAATGGGTTGAGTGAGGCATCATTTTACTCATCTGCCATATTAACCCCCAAAACTGTATGCAGATAGGCAGGTAAAATATATATATATGTGTGTGTGTGTGTGTGTGTGTGTGTGTATATATATATATATAGATAGATAGATAGATAGATAGATAGATAGATAGATAGATAGATAGATATACACATGCTTTTAACAGTATATACAACTGAGAATTCAGAAAAAAATGACAATGTACCTGATTGTAACGAAACAGAGAAATTTGGGGTTTTTACTTGCTGGAAGGGGGAATTGGAGCACTTTAAAAACTGCAGGGGTGGCATCGCCCTATAGCACACTTATTTTATTACAATCTATCTGTGCTTATCATTCCCAGTTTATTGACTAACATTAACGTGTCATACAGATGCTGTGTTCCTGAGCACAATTTTATAAGTTTCATAAGTGGGAAACTCCTTGATGATCCAGAAAAATGTAAGTACTAAGTCAAAGTTTTAAGACCTGAAAAAATGTGCTAAATCAAATTACAGAGACAACTCTTCTAAATCTATTGTAGCAATGCCAAAATAATTAATATTTACATATCAATTCCACCTCTGACAGGATTTTAATGTGACATCAGGGCAGCCAATCAGATTCCAGGGATAACGGATGTAACCTTACCGAGTCACATTAGCGCAGGACTCTCAACAACAGTGACATATTTTACAGGATATGCATTCATACCAAAAGGAGTGAATTTACTAAGTTGATGCTATTTGCATTATCTGTGCTGTTACGAGGTCTGATTCCCAAAGCAAATGGGATTAATGGCACTCAAAAACAAAACTACCCACAAATCTCTGCAGCTCTAGATTTAATGCCACAACGATGACCTTACCTCATCTCAACTCTCTGTCGCGCAGTACTGTGCTGTGCACCCTCTTCACAAGACTGCTACTTTCTGTCTACATTTAACCTTTGCTGAGGACAGAGCAACACCCCTTACTACTTTATTGTACAGTTTATCCATAATGGATGTGACATGAATTCACAGTTTATAAAGAACTTCTTCAGGCAAGTGAGCAAAATCATGCAGGTAAATCATTTTGGGCCACTTGGGCAGGCCTTTGTCCTCCTTGCTAATAGCTGTACTGGCTCCATTTCTTCAGACCAAAGGTTGTTTAATTGCTTTATCCTGTGAAGGGGAATGAGTGTTTTAGAATTTATTTGCAGATGTGAGCTGTATGAGTTTTGTGCACAAGAGTCCTGCAGTCCTTCTTTTTACGTTTGAATTCACTCTCACAGTGAAGAAAGTGTCTCACTTTCACACGAGGTGCTTATTCCTAATTAGCTCCAGCACTTAGTGATCAGTCCTGCCTGTGGATTATCAATTCATTAATCTCTTCAGAGCTTTCCTATCTATCCCTGATTTTTTTGGCTCAAATTGTTTCCTTCTCTGTATCTTTAAACTACACTGCTTTTGCGTTTACCTCACACATTTGCCTTTGGGAACACATTTACTCCTCATACACACGCCCCCTTTGATGTATGTTCCTATTTTGTTTTGCTGACTCTATTTTCCTAAGGGGCAGGTGGTCTATCCAAGCCTCTTTGTACAGACCTGTGGTGGTGGGGGGTTTGCTAATATGAGGCTTTCAGCATCTAATCCAAAGAAAGACTCTTAGAAAAAGCTTATCTAGAGACTCTCCATTTTTAATGCTTTCCTCATCATCGGGACCAAAGAGCTTTTAGTGTTAGTTATTAATAAAATCACTTGTTTATTAGAGCTAATTCAATACTCTGCTTCAGTCAATTGTTCCAACACCGGAAAACTTGCTTGGTTATCATCACCCTATCCACCCCCCAACTGCCCCTGCCTCATTGCTGACAAATCCATACAACTATGTGGGACACAATAGCTTGGATTTAGCTGCCGGGCCAAAGCGAGGACGGGCCGGGTGGGGGGCAGGGCTGGCATGGAAATTTCTGTTGTTTTTGTCACAGCACAGATTTCAGACAAATCAAAACAACTGCCACCATTATTCCCCCACCCAGCCAGACCCCCTTCCTCCCCACCGCAACCCACATGACCCATGACCAGTCATCACTTTTATGTTGGAAATGCAGCCAGATGAGGAGCGGTCAGTGTGGTGGAGTGGTGTGTAGGCAGTGGGAGCGCTGCAGGGGGTCATTGTTGAAAAAGAGCTGACAGTCAGGATGGGATCGCATTTGATAGGCAAAAATATTGACGGATGTAGGAGTGCACATTGTGACGCTGATGTGCACTGGTCAGATACATGAACACAAAATGAGCTATTTTGAGCAAATGGAGCTGGTAATATGACACCTCTTGTGCTGTATAGAAGCCATTTACATGAAATACCTGAACAGTGATAGGCCCCATGAAAATTCCTCCATCATAAAGAGTCATAATACAGAGTATCTTTTTACCCCTGATGTGCTCAGTACATAATGGTTGTTCTAAAGAGTCACACATTCCTATAGTTGAATGTCTTGCACCATTAAATCTTTGTAAATTTTGATGAAAAATGAATCAAAATTATAAGAATAGCTGAAAGTGACATCCATTGTTGAAAGGGATGCCCTGCAAAGTTTGAGCACCAAACCCCCCCCCCATCATTTCAAAGTAATTAAATCCAAGCTGCAGAGACTGAAGTATCTTAAATGTAATATATTTTAAGCATAGGTTGATAACGACAAACTCCTGCCTCAATCCAAATCATGGATCCCTTGTTCACCACATTTCAGGTCGTGTCTTTAATGAGCCCTTTCCAACCTTGATCATTCAGTTCTTTCAAAACAGGACTACAATGTAGGCTGTCTTTGAAGTCTTGAGCAGAAATGACCCTGAGGACATCATTTTAGCATCAGCAAGGTTTTCTTTTACATTCAGGGATCCCAGGAATGTGCTGTGCAATCCTTTTTTTTAACCAAAAGCTGAATGGTGTATAGACTTTACTTTGTGTGGACTATACTAAATACTACTTAAATTCTTACATACAAACTTCTGAGCTGATTGAGCTGGATACATGTGGAGATCAATACATTGCAGTCAGGTAATCAAACTCAAACTCAAACTCAATCACTTTGTAGCTAATTGATAGTCATCTTTATGTCGGAGTGTGTCATTCATTAAATCCCAGAATCAAGATACAGACATGATACTTTCTTGAGTTCTTTTAAGTTAAACATCAAGAAAACCTTGTCTTGTCCATCCAGTTAATTTTCTGGCAAGTTAGCCTAGCTGGTTGCCTGCCAACCTCAAGACATCAATTACACTTCAGTACTTCAATGCGGCCAGCTAACATGTCATTTGGCATGTAAACTCTCATTAAAACCTGTAATCCACTCACTTATGCACACATTTAGTGCAGAATTAATCAGCTATTACCTTTGATTTCAGTGTTCATGCCAAACTTTTTTTAACTGATTTTTAACCTGACAGACACCAAACAGATGAGAGGATGCTGTTGAATTTTCTCCTCTCTAGTGAAATGGTTGGTGCTCATGTCCAGAGAGATATGTAATTAAAACCCATATGTCTTATATGCTGTCTGTATTTGTGCGCTAAATTGCTAACGCTTTGGCAAAAATTTTCTCTCCCATCACAGAATGATATCAAGAGTTGAGAAACTGTTTTAGTTACCAAGCACAGATGTGGGCTCAGTCATCTCTGAAAAGGAAAAGTGAAGCAACATCATGTCCTGCAACCCAGGCAACGACAGCAGGGCTGGTGAGTGCATTTCTAAGTTGCTGTGCACCAAACAGTCTTTTTAAAAAAAGCCATGCTGATGAAAGTCACAATGTTAACTCATTTGCTTTATTCATGTCCAAAGCTGTTGAATGTGAAGCAAACACTTAAAGACTCTTAGCTCACCACATCAGGGTTCTAATTTGCATCATCACCAGCTCACTTTACATTATAAAATCTCTTATTTATTGGATGATTAGGAAGACACTGAATACTACAAATCAACTACTTTGTGTCGGACACAAAACATGAACTTTAAAGGATTTTAGTTATGAAACAACCACCTATTGATAATCTGAGGTAAATCAGGTTAGTGCTGTCGTCCTTGGTGTTTCCTGTTGAGTAACATGGGGGCAGCTACAGTAGAGGGGAGATAAGAGCAGAGGAGAGGGGCCAATCAATGAGGTCACTGAATCATGATTTATTATACAGCAGCAGGCCATTAGTGTCACACATACTTTGTCACACTATGTAGAGATTGCGTGTCTACATCTATCCAGCAGGGGTTTGCCTGTGGACTAATGCTAAGTGGTGGGGAGGCTTTTTCTGACATGAGGGGGAAACATGGCAACCCCAGGGGGGCTTTAGGGTGGATGGTAATATCAGATGAAAGCTTGGTATTGGTTGACATATTAAAATGAAGCAGAATGGAATGTGAAGCATGTATGACCTTTGCCTGTTCACTCCCAGGAAACCCAGCAACACAAAAATAGATTTATATAAATGTGCATTTATGTAATTCTATAAGGATGATGCTTGTGAGGAACTTTCTCTTTTTGTTGTTTTTTACACCCTCTAAAGTCAAACTAGTGTGCATTACATACTTGCCAGACTAAAATTCTGGACCTACAAGGTTGGTCACCATTACATAAATCATGTTGAGTCAACATGCTTCTTGCCACCCTGCAAATGTCCAGCCATGATGCATGTCTGGAAAAAAGTTCCAGCACGTACAATGGTGATACAATGGTGATGGAAACTAATATGAGATTGAAATAAATAAATAAATAAATAAATATAGCTAAGCTTTTAATATAAAGAGGGTGATTCGTATTATTCCTAGCACATTACCATATGATAACAATAATAATAATCATAATAATAATGATAATAAACATAGTTAATAAGACTTTGACACCTCTATATACCATTTTCAAAAGACAAAGACAAAAGAACCCAAAAACCAAAGTGCAACAGAAAAAAGAAACTATCAATAAATGTAACTGCATATATAAAAATAAATAAATACAGAAATAAATGATAAAGTCAAGAGATTACTGCAACCCACTGAGAAACACTTTCATAAATAATTACACAATTACATTTTTATAATTATCACCTGTTTATGAGTTAAAAACGAATACACACTGAAAGCACTTTGGTCCTAAAATATGTATGCACTTTCACAGGAAACCAGCCTGGCCTGTTTAAAGACCTATGTAAGCTTACCAGCTGTTAGCTGCACCTTTATATTAAAAATGTATATGGGAGCCCATATCAGATATTAAGTATGAAAGCAGGTGATTTCCCTGGTTGTAAATCGTATCTTTCCAATAAAACATTATTGTCTCTCTTTCTTTGAAGACATATAACGTCAATAGTGATGCTGCAGCTCGGGCCCCTCATCGCAGTCTATCCCGGGAAAGGGAACCACCTCATGCATACAACCTTGAAATGACCTGAGGCGTTCACATAAAGCAGAGCTGAGCTGAAGCTGATCCACCTGTTCCGTCATCAGCGGAACAGAAAAAAAAATGAGTGGAAACACTGCCTTTGCTGTGTAACCACGGCAACTCCTCCCTCAAAGTGCAACATCACCAAAGCCCCCACCGCGTGAACCCAGCGGGGTAGGATACGCTGTCTGCCTCCCTTACCTGGCTTTATTAATAAAGCACCCTAGTCACGTGACAAGCGCATTATTCTGCTACATAAGCAAGGTATTTTCGACCGGGCGTTTTTTTTCCTCCTCTCATCGGTGACGGGAGGAATGCTGCTGCTGCTGCTGCTGTGAGGGAGAGAGGTGAGCGTAGTTGGAAAAGCATCCCCCCTCCACCCGCCACCATCACCCCTCCCTCCAAAGCTCCTCCTCTGTCGTCGGAAAGCGGACACCGGTCACATTTTGCTCAATGAGAGCGAGAGGGCACCGGAGAGGATTTCCTAATTTCAACCTGCTGCTGTGCCGTGCGGCTGTTTTCTCGCCTCTGGTAAAGGTAAGGCATGACACCGCGTGCCGCCTCTCCACGCGTCACGCGCCTCGCCTGGGAAACTATGATGTTGGGCTGTTTTGGTCGCGGATGATGATTTGTCGTGTGTTGTGTGATGATACAGCTGTAAGGGCGAATGCGTACTGAAGGGCAGACAGGGGAAGAGTTGTGAGCGGGGCTTGTATGTCAGAAAAGACGTCGTTTAGTTGAACAGCAGCAGGGCTGAGCATCAGTGAAAAGTCAATCAGGACAGAGTCTGGGTTTTTTTTTTGGTCCGCTTTTACCTGAGAAACAGCGTCATAGCGCTTACCATTTTCAGACTGCAGCCAAGTGATGTCCCTTAAGCATCGGCCTCCTCATTTCTTGTGATTTTCTCAGGTAAAAAGAGAAAAATACAGCTTTGATATTCTATTATCATCGTTAAAATCAGAAATATTAGACCAGCGGAAACATCTGCCTCTTTAAGTTTTCACACTGTTTGCTGCATGCTGCGTTTTGAAATAATCACGGATCCCTGAATGTTTTTCAGCTATAGCGTTAAGTCCATATGAGGCTCACAGTAAGGACACAAAAATCCCCCAAATTTATCTATTGACATCCCAAGCCTTTCATCATAATAGGGCATTAATCTAGAATACTGCAGTAGAGGGAAATTAATGAAGCCATTGGTGGATTTTTGAACAGGAAAGATGCACATTTAAGCTGGATATTTCACATGTCCGCAGGATGCTGTTATTTGGGGAATTTGCTCTCTACAAAGAGCTTTTTTTGGGTAGTGTGCAGAAGAGGATTAGTCTTGACTTGTAGCTGACTTTCCCAGGGCAACAATGATTATTGGTGAATCCATCTGTTATACACTTTTTTAATTCGTACAAAGAAAGGTCAAGGTTAGTCTGTTTGTATTATTACAAGAGAAAGAGAAAAGCAGCATTTGACATCTGTTGTGGAAAAATATTTTACATGATACAAGTTGGGAGGGATTAACTCTCTGTTGGTTGTTTGGTTTATCAATTTAACTGTTTAGTTGTCCATCACATTCAGAAGTTGGATCTGCAAAAGACCCTCCTGTACCATTTTATTTTAGTGGTCTTCTGCCAATTTCTTGTGTTTATTTCCCAGTTTAATAGTGATTTGCTCTTCATTTTTTTGACATTGTCCAGCAGAGGCTAATATGAGGACATCATTTGGCAAACCAGACCCTGGGAAGCACCTACAATCTCATCAACTCATTTGAACCTGAAGACAACACCATGCACTGTCTCCGGTAAAACCCACTCCCCACCCTCCCCTCTTCCTACTAAGCCTTTGAGAGCAAGGACTGGATGCGCTGCACAGACATGGCTTCGGATCAGCCCTGCATGGATTCACTAGAGAAAAGAAGGCCCATTTTGGGTGCCACCTGCAAGCGGCAGGCCCACCGATGTCTGCGGAAAAAGCTGAGGCCAGTGCGAATCTTAGGGTTTGTCTTCAGCCTGGTCGCCATAAGTGCTGTCTCCCTTAGTGCCTTGACCTGGAGCTCAGGGGGTCAAAGTGAGGAGAGGCTCCAAGAGTCGGTTCCCCACAGGACTCTACTTTTCACCCAACCCCAGACGGACCCAAATGCATCGGCTGACATGCCAATAGCCATGAAATCGACAGCAGATAGCAATGAGAGCCAGGGGGAGTACCCTCGAGACCTTTTCTCCCTTGCAGAGAGGCGCAAAGGGGCGGTGGTCCTCCACATGTTTGGCATGATCTATATGTTCATCGCCTTAGCCATAGTGTGTGATGAGTTCTTTGTCCCCGCTCTCACTGTCATCACTGAGAAACTGACCATTTCAGACGACGTAGCAGGTGCCACCTTCATGGCGGCTGGCGGTTCAGCCCCTGAACTCTTCACCTCCATCATTGGCGTCTTCATCTCGCACAGCAACGTGGGCATTGGGACCATCGTCGGCTCTGCTGTCTTCAACATTCTCTTCGTGATCGGGATGTGCGCCATCTTCTCCAAGGAGATCCTCAACCTGACGTGGTGGCCTCTCTTCCGTGATGTCTCCTTCTATATCCTGGATCTGATAATGCTTATCATCTTCTTCCTGGATAATTTCATCTCCATGTGGGAAAGTGCCACGCTGCTGTCGGGCTACGCCGCCTACGTGATTTTCATGAAGTTCAACAGCAAAGTGGAGGGTTTCGTCAAAGATTGCATGAACAAGAACCAAGTTGTAGAAGTTGAAGTGCAGCCCAAGGTGAGTTGGGTTCTTGACTCTTACAAAATTCTCTTCTTGCCTTTCAGTGTCTTCTTTTCTGGTTATACAATATTGAATGAAATGTCCGTCAATGAGTAAGTTACAGTAAACATTCAGTAATAAGCTTTTGGCTAATAGACTCAATCCCCAGTGTGTGCTCCGGCATTGCAACACAGTCATCCTTTCTCACATGGCATGCAGCTGATTTAAATAAAGTCAGGATAAGTCAGGAGAGTTTGGCTTTATTTTCAGTGGTGCCAAAATGAAACCATGTTGTTTGTAGAAACATGGTTTTTATCGATTGCATCTTGGTTCCCATCAACCATTTTTAAGTGAGACTAAATTCATCCCACAAATGTTAAACATCAGACGTGCATTTCTTGAGACTTTCATACACCACTTCTTGACTGAAAAAGATGAATCTCAGTATGGAGATCTTTTTACAAACACATCAATCATTCTCTATTTATGTGGCCCAAGAGATGCTGCACACTGCTGGCTCTACAGTATTCTACTGTGGGATTAATAAAAACAGAGTCAAATGTGTAATTCTGGGTTAAGCTCTCCAAATTGTGTCCCAGTCTGACAAACAAATCCTCTGGAAAATCTCAGGAGCTATTTTTTTCTTTGGTCTAAGACATCCTACAAAATGCTGAATTTAAATTGCTGTATACAGATGTGAAGCTGCAGCTGGATAAGGGACGCCACATACATGAGTTGACATAAGGACTGCTGCTGTGGTCTAGTTTGTGTGAGCGCGCTCCCATATTTGGTCCAAGACGGTGAACTGTATGTTTGCTTGGTGCATTATTTCAATTATCACTCAGTGTTACAATCGGTAACGGCCAACAGCAGCTCTAATAACTGTATTGCCTCTCACAGCATCCCTCCCCTTCAATGACACTTGAGGGCAAAAGACACTGCAGTGCAATTTGATACCGGTGTAGAGATTATCCGGACGGATTTAGATTTCTTTGTAACATGAAATGAAAATGAAATTTGCAGTAAGTTGTATTGTAAAGATTTAATTAAATTGAGATTTATTCTAAGTACATAAAGGTTATTTAAACTGGCTCTACAATATCAGAGGGAAGACAAACCTAAGGGAGTCAGCATACCTATTTGATATGCAGTTTGCTGAGACAAAGTGTTAATATTACTACCTGTACTAGCATGAAAGGCATGACAACGTTATATGTTCAACTTTTATCATGCTTATTTTATTTTGGGTGTAAGAAGAGACTGAAAAAGGGTGGCCAGGCTGAGTGCTAAGGAAGACTGAGGTGACTTTGAGCAGCAATGCATTGTGGGTACTTTGGCTTAAAGAACCTTTTGTGTTTATGTGTGTGTGTTTGGAAAATAAGAGCGTTCAGTAAAGGGACAAACAAATGAGTAATCAAACCCAACTGTCATGTCCACGCCCACAGCAGATCTAGCTTCTTCTCTCTTTCTCTCAGCACTCTGCTTTGAAAGTTGAAGAACATAAATTAAAGATGTAAAAGAGATGCAGCACAAAGTTATTTTGCTAAATATAGCCACATCATTTTTATATGGGTCTACAGGGCTAGTCAAACTAAAAAGGCACAAATATTATTAGAATATAATCATCTAAACAGCAGTTTTTAATCAAGCTCAGACACTGTGGGGACATGTGTATTTCAAGACAGGAGTGTTATTTTGAGATTTAATTGGCAATTTAGCAGGCCTGTGTGTGAGTGTGTGTGTATGTGTGTGTAGATTCATACATGAGTAATGGAGAGCAAAATGGCAGGGCAAGGACAGGGATGACTGAGTTAACTCATAAAGGTGTCCTGCAAAAATGATGGCAGGTCCTTTTTTTTCTTTTTATTTTTAGCTGACTTTCTCCACTTTGAACTGGAAACTTTTTAATCATTTCACTGTCATAGCTGAGCTCCAAGTTGCCCTCCACCCTCCATACGTAACTGTTCAGGTGCAGAGTAATGCATCGTCAGGACAACAAGATGTCATTTGCCGCCATGTCCTTGAACGCAGCACTAGATTGAAATGGGCTTCCCTGAGATTATTTTGTGCATTATGGTATTGGGATGTTCCTGTTGGGTGTAACATGCTGGCATTGACAGAAACACGAGCAGTCAGCTGGGGAAAGGAAGCAGTGTTGTGGTGTCACATTAATGATATGGGTGTAGGGCGCTTGCTTGGTAATTGGCAGTCGGCCTTTAACGATGCATGCTAAAAATACCATGCAAAATTCAATTCTGGAAGTAGCATGGACAGCAGTGTGATGTTCTGCTTTTAG
Source organism: Thalassoma bifasciatum (assembly GCA_008086565.1). Lineage (NCBI taxonomy): Eukaryota > Metazoa > Chordata > Actinopteri > Labriformes > Labridae > Thalassoma > Thalassoma bifasciatum. The sequence continues at coordinate 1,204,290 of RPOG01000006.1, forward strand.
AAGACATCCGTCAGTTTTGCACTGTCTGCGACCGCTTCCTTTTATCTCCTTACATAACGGCTTGTACGGCTTTCTTTTTTTTATCAACACCAAAAGTTTCTTTTGTGTAACTTGTTTATTCTGCTTCTGGGAACATAAAAATAGATTGCTTTGTCTCGCTTATTTTTTCAAAAATAATGCCTTAGCTCCCAGGCAGAGGGTTTAATAGTGAATCAGGGCTTGCTGTTCCATCATTTGACAGATCAGAGGTGTCAACTTTTTTTCAGCCCAGGGATAAGGTGTACTATCATCAATATGACACAAGCAGAACTGCCGGGTCTCTGTGTGGATGTAAGGTCCATTTAAAGCCTTCATTGAAAAGCAGTTCAATCGTTAGCCTCCTCCTTTAAGATCTCCTAACCCAGTTTAAACAACCACAAACACTCGATAATGCTTTGCAATTAGAGTGATATATAGCAGGAAAGGGGAAAAAGCTCTATGCTTTCAAAATATTAGATTGTACATAGGTAGATTGAAAAATCTTCAATTTAAGATTGAATCGCTTTTTAATGTTTTCATGCTGTTGGTGAAAAACTTAGTTGAAATAGAAATAAGAAAGTGGTTGTGCATGAAATTTGTACTGAAGATGTTTTTGGTGAGAACCTTACTTATTATTCATCATAGGAGCATCTTGTCCTTGAAGGTCATCATTCACTTGACTGACAGGAGAGATGAGTTGTGGGCCATTTAGTCTACAGTATGACATACAGACCACCTTTTTCTTTCAAGCTCAACCTTTTAATCCAAAATGATATATTTTTGCTCATTTTTAAACAAAACTTCAGATTTTTAGACCATTAGGTCAAAAATCAGCTGTTATCATAACAATTACATATTGTTTTTTACTTGCCAAACAGATACAGCTAACTTAAGGTTAATTAAATGAAATGAAACGGAAAAATGCTCCATTAATCCCTGAAAGGAAAAGTATTTTACATTTCATTTCATTAGCCTAAGACTGGTAGTTAGTACACATTTGGTTTTAATAGCTTGTTGAGCAAAAAATACAACAATAACAGGCTTGAAGTAGGACTGCACAGTTTGGCCTAAAAACCAATACCTCAATATTTTCTGGATATATTGTGATACGTGATATGTATCTTGATATTCTGATTTCTCCTCTAAATCACTAAATAAATAGTCAACCCTTTGTTGCAAACACCAGTAATGATTTAAGCAGACATTTCAGGTGTATTATTAAAATTGCATGCTAAAAGGGAAAATTTAAATCAGGTTAAATTCGACAAACCTTTTATTTCAAACCAAACTTTTTGTAGTAACATATTTTAGTTCCAGTAAAATAATTAATTAGATGTTTTTCCCTATTTGTTGTCTAATAATTGATTTATCCAAGGAGTGCATTGCTGTTGGTTAATCTCACAACAAGTCTGAGCCCAGCCTGTTTGATTACTGCCTCTGCCTAAAACTGATATGAGATGACTAAACAGGAATCAAAATGTGTCTTTTGCACATGACAAGTCCTTCAATAATTAAGATTCTCTGTCAGTTATGCCAACAAAGACATAAGACTTAAGGATATATTATATTTTGAAAATAATAATTTACACTGAACATGACAGGACTACATGTACCTGCAATCTCAGTGGAAACAGGAATCAATTACATCACCATAAGCTGTTATTCTTGTGACAAATTCTTCAAATACAAACCTTAGAAAAAGCATTGTGTTTTGAAATGTATGTATAAGGCTCTCTGTTTTTGTTGTGTTTGCTGTATGTGTAGTGTCCTGCTGTTATCTTGTCTCATCTGTCAAGTGAGTCCTCCTCAGCATTTGTGTCAGCGGTTGACAACATGTCTTGCAGCCTGACCCTGTGAGTGACAGTGGTTCACAGGCCAGAGATGGCTTGATTTTGCTGTGTTGCTGTTCTTAATTGTTGCTCGCTCTAAGCTCCTTAGTCTGGTGGCATGGTCAGTGAATTAGCAGGACAGAGTCGGCTCGGGACGATACAAAGGTCTGATTGCTGAACACTAGGTCATACTATGTGTCAAGGGAGCAAAAAGGTCACAAATGGGTCTTTTCTGTAGAATACGTCTCACACCCACGCACTCTGTAAATCCTTACTATGTAGGCAAAAGGGACACAGTTGAAAAGTCACAACAAAGAGAAAGGCTGGTTTTTTTCCTCACAAGCTTGGTAGATCAGTCAGTGAGTCAAGATAGAGGATACCTATTAAAAGAGTAAGTTTTATACCTCTTCTCTTTTTCTCTGGGAAAGCAACACATGCGTGTGTACTCCAGTCAGCGTTGCATGCTGATGGTGTCCCACGGAAGCAATCATTGGCCCAGCCTTTCTCTTTTGCTTTTCATGGGAAAAAAAGAACAGTAAATCAGGCCAATCAGTGCTGGCATCTCAACAGGGACGACAGAAAAGTATCCTTTCTCCACTCCAGTCTATCAGACCTTTCTTTTTTCCATAGCTCTGTTTTAGTATGACCCTCCTGAGAACCCAGTTAGAAATCCACCTTTTTACAACCAACAGGTCTTAAACTCATAAGTCTTGTAATGTAGGAATGGAGACTTGCTTTATTGGTGTGTATCATTTGTAATTTATATTATCATACAATCTAATCCCCTCCTCGTGGCCTCTCATTGTTAGGCTGATGGACTGACGGGCTGCTTTTGAAAATACTGGCTCAGGCTGATCAGACTAGCCAGCACTTTGTGCTAAATGGTGTCATGAGACAGAGGGGTGATGAGCCCCCTGACCACTTGTTATGATCACAGTGACACACCAGAGGTCAGAGTCTGTCAGTGCTGGTAATCATGTCAAAGGGTCTGATTCACTGAAGGATTGCACAAATGAGCCAAAAAAGGCATTGTCTAACTCACAGAGCACATGGATAAAATGTTCCACAAACTGCACTGTGGAGCTAACATCTAATCTGTGTTTTCTTACCATCTGCTGACTGCGCTGCTTTGTTTATTAAGGCTAAATAATTTGCAAAAAAAGAATATTGTGCAACTATTTTTGAGTCACTATTATTAAGTCTTTTAATATTTCTTTAACTTAATTAAACCAGCTGCATTTTGCAAGCTCACTCCAGGGAGTGAACTGGATATAAAGTGAAATTTGTGTCACATCCATCATGAATCAACTCCAAAATAAATTAGATTTTGAGATAGAGCAGCTAAATGATGCACTCCTCTTGGATCTGTGAGTTGCCACAATCCATTCTTCGTAATTCCCTGGAGTGTCTCCTTCTTTCAAAGATCAAAGCTCCACCTGAAAACAAGACACAAATAATTTTAGAATGTTTGCGTGATTAAATCTGCGAGGACTGGTTCCTTCTGACAATTGATAAAAAATGGTTCAATCAATTTTTACGCTGGACCATATGGATCTTATGCTGACTATTCTGCCCCAGTTAGCTTAGCTTAGCAGATAAATGACAGTTTCCCAAGAAAACTCTGATTCAGGACTTCCCGCTTGAAGTTTTACATAAGAAGCTGTAGAACTGAATACACAAAGAAATGCAATAACTTCCTCACAAGAGATTCATATTCAATACATTCAAAATTTTATACGTCTCCAAATTCACCAAAAATGATATAGAAAACATAACACTATGTTACTAATGTGCATAGAAAAATGGATTGATGTGCTAGTTGTTAACATACATTGATATAACTTTGACTCTAAAGCAGAATTTCAACTTCACAGAAACATATCACAATCACTATTTTTGAACAAAAATTAAAACTCAAAAAGTCAAATTACTAACATGTAAATGTTTTCCAAACTGATAGTGCAGGTCTATGGCTGACCTCAGCATCACTACGGCAAGCTTAAGTTTCCAAACAACTCAAAGCATTGTAAGGTAGCCTACTTCAGTCAACAAAACATAACAAAACAATACATCGATCTGACCTGAAGTGCGATTTTTACATATTTTTGTTTATTCATGATATCTAAATCCATTGACAAATTTCATATTTATTTACCGATAAACTCAAAAGATTGCCACAGACAACCTGTTAGGCCTACTTTTTGTATGGAGAAAATTCACAAGAGGAATTGATAAAGAATCAGACTGATAATCAGTAATCAAAAATTTCTTATCGATGCCATCTCTATTCACCTTACACTAGCTTCTTAAGATGAGTATTGTAATTTATTAGTGCTTCTGGCTCAGATCACTCAAACAAATTGTAAAGTGCTACACTAATCATCACATGCACTTCCTGGCCCGATTAACAAGATGCCAATCAAAATTTGATCGGCTGTGCATGTACAAAGTCTTAAGAATGTTGTAAAACAGAATATTGAGACTTTCTTTTTATATTTGCAATAGCTATGAAGGTTCAGTTTCAACATAATTCTCATGGACACTTAAAGAATAGTCTCATTTTCAACACCATCTACGCATCTTTACAGTCTAAAATTCAGATGTTTTAAATCCACATGACTGTTTTCTCAGTGGCATTTTAGAAAATAAATGTTTAGTAATTATTAATGGGATACCAAAAAGTTCCATTTACTTATTGATGATGAGTTTAGGTAAGAAGCGTACTGGCGTCATTGTTAGATAAGCCAGTGAGTATCACACAGATGATGCTTCTGCTGAAATGGAAGGTGTGACCTTGGATGTATTTCCAAGCTAAAAATAGTGTCACAGAGGCGAGATCTTCCATCAGGAGGCACTTTAAAGATCAGTTTCAGTGCAGGGGGGCAAACTGCTTGTGTGCTCTGCCTGTGAATTTGAACATTTGATCACAAGTGTATGCCTTTTAAACACTCACACACACAACCCAGAGTTACATGATTCTCCTGTTTTTATTATTATTATTTCTATCTACTTCAATTCCACTAAACTCCCCCTCCATACACTATGGAGTCAGGCAGCACTGCAACATCTCCATCACTGGCTGTTTATTTTAGTCGTATGTGACGTTTTTGTGGGATTATCTCCCATTATGACGGATGTCAACCTAATTTTTAGCAAAATCCAAATGTGCACTGCTGAACTCCCACCAGATTATAAACTGCATCTGTTATAGACTTGTTTCTTTTCATTGGTTGAATGGAATTTGCAAGAATAAAAACAGGGGTCAAGCTGATATCTTGAAAATTATGTTAAAATGCTCTTACCAGATACAGCAAAAATATCATTTGTCTGTTAACTACAGGTATGAGAGTTGTAAGCCATAATAGCACCTTTATATACAATGTTTTTTATCCATGCCGTATCATTCAAATAGTATGTCCTTGATTTGTGCTGTGGGTTTCTTTATTGTGGAGGGAGTTGTCGTGTTTTTATCCTTCAAATGAAAAGTTGTAAAAGTGCCCTTGGATTCAGTTGAACAGACAGGAGGAAGAAGTCGGTTGTGGTTGGAGGAACAAGGTAACATTAGGATAGGCAGTAATTATAAGATAAATGTACATACAGAAGCATGGTTGATGAGGGGAAAAATAGTCAGGTAAGCTGTTAAGAGACAAAGCTTGGTCGTCTTTGTTTATATATTCATTCCTGTAATTTCAATATATATATATCCTCAAAGGGAGAAAACAGAGCATTTGAGCTCATAAAGAAGCAGCAGAGCCAATAACTTAAAAATAGAAAGACTGCTACTTTGATCTCACCATGGTGATGAGGAGTCCAAGTTTTATCATGTCTTCCAGCTGTGGCCCCTCGTCGAATGAGGGATGTGGGTGTACAGATGGTGATGTGGTGTATTGTATTTCCAGATAAAGAAAGTCTCCAGAATAGAGTAACAGGCCAATCAAAGACAGTGTCAACTTTATTGGGGAAAAAAGGAGAAGGCTTTTGAGCTTGAGGTCATTTTTTTAACCTCTTTCTACCGTTGTTTTTTAGGACAACATGAATACTGTCTGGGCTGATTCATTCATTTGTGGCTTTTGTCTACATCCAGTTTAATTGCATCAGTGGAATTAATTGTGGTGTAGTTATGTGTGTAATTCTAATTTGCATCTCAGGTGCTGATGATGGCTTTTTATGTCGTTCTCAATTAGTAGGTGCACTATTTGGCTTCCTCCTCGGTTCCTATCAGAGCACACGGTGGCTCTTCACTGCCTCCTCACTTTTGTTTCTGCTCAGAGCATTTTGTGCTCTAATCTAAAACACAATAAAGGATGTTCCCAAAATAAAAAAAACAGTGAAGCTAATCAATCGTTTGCCCTCAAAAAGAGCATTACACATACAGGGAAGAGTATTTCGGACTACGTAAGAGATAAATAGATTGAGTTCAGAGAGTTCTGTGGATCTTGTTTGAGGATTTTGGTATGCATTTTAAACTGCTTTACATAATATTTCGCATTCAAGTATAACCGTCTTTGTGCCAATATTGTAAACATTGATACAATGCAAGTAAAAATCAAACAATACTGAAGCCTACATCTGTCCTACAGCAACAAGAATTGAACTCCAGGGCACATAAAATTTGGTGTTTTGAAGTTTTTTTATTTACACACTGCAAACAAGGCTGATTCAAAGGAAGTCGCTGAATAGGCACCAACATATGAAACACTCATTTCAAAAACGTCTTATTTTCTGTTTTATGGTGTTGTTTTCATTAGCAAGGCTCTCTCTCTTGCTTACAGCAGCTTTTGGTTGAAAACTCCAGTGTGGATCTCTTTTTTTTGTAATCATCAGTCTTTGTCATCATAGTATAGAGGAAGAAGAATGTGGAGTTTTCTGTTTCGAAGCATGTCTTGTTGATAAGTGATGTGGTACTGAACATCTTGAGAACTTCATACAACATAATGTTTAATCGGACTAATCAGTGATGAAATAACTTGTAATGGTTGGTCACAGCTTTGCTAAGGTACATTTAATTGTGTCCCAGAAAAAGCTGGCACTGTTTAAATACATCATACAAGCAGGGTTATTTTCTGGTAGTGAGTTAAAATCAAATTTAGTTTTCATTTGACTATTTTAAAGTGGCTGTGAGGGGAATCTATACGTAGGGGATTGCAGTGACTACCTTTGGCTGCAGGACTTGTTTTGAAAGCAAAAAGAGAGCAGATCTTTTTTTAACAATACTTTTATTTGTTCAAAATAAAATTTTACCTCAAACAATGCAGCGAGCATTGGCCTTGAGCCCGTGCTCTATCACTTTCCTATTTAGGTTTCTTCTGTTCTTCCGTCTCCTTTGTGTTAGGCAGTCCAGCTTCTGTTTCCAACATGATAACTTAATAAATCTCAGAAATTGTTTTCAACAGAGAAAAACAGATGTTTTGTCTCACTGCTAAACTTTGTCAGCTGGTGTGGTGCTGTCATAGAGACCTCAGTGTGCCATAAATCAATCTGGTTCAGTCTGACCCGTCCAGTCTCTGATTGGGAAGCTAGGAATCAGCATTAAGAAATAACCTATTTTAGCAGCCTCTTTTTAAGTTTAGGATTATGATCAGGCCTATTTCTAAATCACAGTCCCTTTAACTTACCTCATTTTATCAAAAAGTCTCTGAGTAAATGTTAAGTCAGGATTGTTTTCCAATCAGGTTCAGGCTCAGAGAAAGCAGTCCTTTCTGCAGCACCATGGACAGCACCATTACCTCATAGTTTAACATGCCTAAGACTTTCTGCGTTCCTTCATAACTTTGCCTGAAAAGATTTCAGACAAACTGAAAAGGTGAGATTGCTTTCACTATAACAATCTTCACCCAGGGCTACAGAGTTTACCTGTTTGGATGAAGTATTAAAAAAAGCATAGGGTGTGAAGAAGTTAAAAGAGCAACAATAAGCTTGTCGTGATCTGTCTGAAAAGTTCATAACTGGTGACATAACTGGTCTTTAGTGACAATTCAGTCTGGAACACAGAAAGTAAAACAAGTCAAAGGAAGTTTAGTGACAAGTCATTCAGGGTGAGTAGGACAGATTTATTTAATGGGTTACACAAGACCTCATCTAATTTCAGCAATGGGAACTGCTGGACTGTTAAAAGCCGCTGTACTTGAAAAAGCCATGACATTAATGTTTAATGAATGCTTATTCCAGTGCAAGATCCAAGGCTTGAATACCTTTGGATCCAAAAGAGCTGCCCTCCTCATTTGAAACCATTTCGATTTTATTTGGACTGTTGTGTAATTTTAGCTCTAAAGCCAGTAGGAATGAGGCCTTTTGGTGTTGTATTTATACCATTTGTTTTCATAATCTATTTCATAGCTCAAGGCAGAGAAAGTTAATGTATCTGTAGTCTAGATGAAGCAAAATCGGCCCCTATTGTAGAGCAATTCTGGAAAACTTGAAATGAGAGATTGCTGCTTCCTTTTTTTTCAATGGGAGAGCCTGAAGGTGAAACATCGAAGCTTGCAAGAAACAGAGATCCACATCGATCAGGGGCTATTTTTGAAAGCGGGGGTCGAATTAGCTAATGTAGCTGCACTGTAAAAGCATCATGTGAAGGGCACCAAGATTCCTATCTGGTGGATGTATAACATCACACACAAACACACAAACACACACACACACACACACGCAAACACACACACACACACACACACACACACACACACACACACACACACACACACACACACACCAGTGAGACTGAGACGGCACATATGGTCAGAGGTGCATGAGGACTGGTGGCTCTTGCTCGTTCAACTCCTTCCTCAAGGGGATTTTTTGACCCTAAACGTCAGCCACACTAAGCCCCAGCAGCTGAACATTACATCAGCACTGAGAGTTGCCATCCATGTAATACCCGTAATTTGTTAAATCTAGGGTGATGATGTCAACTACGCGACGAGTACTGCCATACGGCCATAGACGCATACGACACCACAGTGATAACCACAGAGGATTTTAAAGCAAATTTAAGAGAGTAAACTCATGGAAGTGATTGCAATCAGGCCGTCTCTAATGAGCTAATTAGAAAACACTCTGAGGCTCATTGAATCTCCTGAAAGCCTCTTCTCTTCTGTACCCATCTGAGAGCGTTACCACTTATGTCCATCAGTGACAGACAAGTGATGCATGTGGCTACACCTCAACCCAACCCTGTCCCCTCTCAAGCCCGCCAAGGTGACCTGGAGGCCTCTATCGGCATATTAACCCGTGTGTAGTAAATCTGAACCGCTTGAGTGGCCAGCTGTAACCTTCCTCTGCACACACTCTCCCTCTCTAAGATAAGGGTCTCCTGTGTGTGCATTTGCCTCAGATAAGAACTGACTGTCTGTTAACCTGCTGACAGTGCAACAAAACACAAAGCAAGACAAGTGCTTCCAGAACAAAACCTCAACACAGACAAGAACCTTTTGCTAAATAATATTTAAGCTTGAGTTTATTAAAAAAAAACTGAACTTAGGTAGGGATATATTCAACAAGGGTAAGTGAAATGATATTCCAAAGGTTTATTGACTTCATCACATCTCGTGAAAAAAAAAAAAATTGTGTCATGACCACATTAATTTCACTTTGAAAGGTGTTAGCAGTGTTAGTCTTAGTGTAACAGTCCCTGTGCCATAGCGCTCCAAAAATCTGCTCAATACTTCTGTTCAGCAGCCATGGAAGATAACAGGTTTCCAGGAAATTATCAGGTGACAATAACAAGAAAATGTTATTTATTTTATAACGAATGATGGGTGGGTTGTTATAGCAAATTGGAAAATGTTTGCTACCTGTGCCAAAGTCCCTTCTGTTGACAGATTATCCATTTTGTCTTTTAACATTCCTGCTCTTTCTCTGCTTTCCCTTCCGAAACAGAGATTGATTAAACCACATTTATTCTGCATTTTGTTGTGATTGAATTAGATAACTGGACCTGTATTTCCAGCAAAGGTCTGTTCTTCGTAGGAAAGGACGAAATGTCAAGAAATAGCTGAGCATAGGTTTGCCTGGTGGTACATGTGTTTGTTGTCAACAAATAAGAATATCATGAAAACTTTCATGAGTTTCCATCAGCTAGTCTAAAGAAAGAAACAATGCAAGAGAAGCCACTAACAATTAGTGAATGTAAAAATGAACAGACCTTTCAGAAGTTTTCTCTATTAGGGCTAATGCTGATAGCAATTCTTTTCATCACCCTTAGCCGATAACCAATCCAGGCTGCCTTTTTTTGGGCAGATATTTGGAGCTGGCACTGCTTTTGCTCAATTTACGTCATAGTAATTACATAATAATAGCAAATATTACGGGTCTCAATTTTAAAATAAGTAACATTTATTGAACTTTATTTAACACTAAACAAGACGGAAAAGAGGTAGAACATGTTGTAAACAGTATAGATACCATAATATTTGGTTAACTTTATCAAACACGTATTTTGATATAGTTTTGAAGTTGCTTCACTCTGGAGTCTGCAAGCAGAGGAGGAGCTAGGCATGGTCTGCACGTAGACTGTAGTGTCTCCTAGCAACACAGAGCTGCCCGTGAATGCCTGTCTGTAAATTGTGCTGGGAAGCATACAAATAGGTGAACCCACCAGCAAGCCGGCCTATACCACTACAGGTCAAACACGCAAAAATCCCCCTAATGTATTGGCTGGGTGATACATCAGTCTACCTTTAATCAAAATCCTTCTTTTTAAGATTTTCCGCTAGAAGAACTACTTTTGAGACAATGAGTTTCAGAATTTCTTGAAACATAAGCTTTGGTAATTCAAATTTCAACAAAAAATATCCAGAAAAAAATCACTCAACATTTGATGAATATAGAAAATATGAAAGTTTACCTTTCTAAATTGAACCAAAACCCTTAACAATGACGTGTCATAAATGAAAACTAGGATGAATTCCTTATCATCTTTAGGAACTGTTAAAAACAAGCTGAGTCATGGTTACATGTCAGAGCATTAGTTACATGTATTGACTGACTCATCAGCTTCTGGTTGCCTCATTTTGTTGACCTATCACTGCTGCTAATGTCTTTGACTTCTTTCAATGATCCTGCTCATATCTCACAGCTTACCTTAAAGTTCACCATCAGGGCATGAGAGAAAAAAGAAAAAGAAAAAAAGAGAATGTTAAACTTGTGTTTATTTTCACTTTACTATTGATACAAGCAGGATTATGGACCTGCGGCAGTACTGAGAATACTGGAAAGTTCTGTGGATGCGATTGCACAGTGTAACAGTATCCCTATGACCAAGGTGCTTCAGGGCAACTCAAGTTGGACCAGTGTCAACAATCGAACCTGGGCTGGTTGCCTCTTTTGGGAACAGCTTTTTCATGAAGTCTTTCTCACCATCAGGGACTGACTAGGCAGGACATTCATGATACAGCAGAGCTCAGTACAAACAAAAGATAAGAAATAACTCAAAAGCCATGCAGGTAAACAGAAAAGGGCAGCTGAAAAATCTAGGGCAGAGAGTTCTGCAGCAGAAGCACAGCGGACACACTGCAGAATAATAACAAGACTCCTGGAATGAACCTGTGTTTGTCTGCTACAATCTCAGAAACAAAGGAGCACGTTCTGCTTTCAATTGTTGACTGAATCTGCAGATCAAAACCTGCTCTGATCAGACCAAAACAACAAACTATGAATCTGTTCAGTCAGATAACAGGAGGAAGGCCGGAGGGCAATTTTTTCACTTCTTGCATTTACACAGTGGAGGAGTACAATGAATAATCTAAATTTAACGTGTTAAAGAAAGGAGTAAATGTCTTTTGGACATTATTTAGCCGTAGAACAAGAAAAGTGAAATGCACATTAAGAGCCGATTGTTCCTGATCAAACCCAGCATTGCATGATAACATTCACTTACAACAAATGACACAGCAGTTTTTGTTCCCTATTTGTCTCCCAAATGCCTGAATCTGATTGGTTCATGGGATTGGGGTAGGCGTAAGAGGAAGCAATTTTGGCTTAGTCCTGGTGAGTGTTGCCTTGTGGGAAATCAGCATCGTGGCAGATCCTGTAATTAGTTCTGCTTGTTAGAAAAATGAAGGGGTTACTAATTAGCAAGTGGATGGCTTCTTGACTTGTTGTGCATCTTTTCCCTCTTTTCCTTGAAGATCATCATTATCGTCTCTAGGCGAAACAGGGGGAGACATGGGGGGAGGGGAAGGAGAGTTGCTGCTCAACAGTTGGGCTGTAACGCGATGGATCTAGATGGACAAATCTCGAAGGGTTTTCTGTCACGCTCTGACAGACAGGCTGCCAACTGTAAGCACGTGGAGGCGAACGCCTGGAGCAGTGCAAGATTTCACTTTCCCAGTTTGCTTAACAAGCAGGGCTGTCTGGTTCACCCACATCTCTACAGTTTCACAAATGCTTTTTGCTGCTTGAAAGTTCGACCTTGTTGTCGATGGTTAAATGTACATGCAAGGTTTTATGAAGAAGGAAGTGCCTGATTTATTGTAATATAGCTTTGTCACCTCTAACCTGTCTGTCTGGCTTTATCCATGCTTAGTACACAATCCTCTTTCCTTCTGTGCCACAATAAGACATTTTTTGCCAATCTTCAACATACGAGTTGAGTTGAATTCTTTTGTATTTGAATAAATCTCAAAACAGTGTGTGGATATGTTAATTTTAAAGGAATAAATAATTAAAAATAAGCCACGCAAAGTGTACACTATTAAATGTGTCTTGTTGTTTCAAAGTAAAAATGTGTGTAGGGAGCTGCCTTAAAATTTTATGTGAGATCAAAATTTAACTTTGTTTTTCTGACACCACCAGATCTCGATTAAACATGTTACAAATGTGCAAAAGTGCATCTGACAGTTAATGAGCACAGTTGAAACTTGTAAGAAAGTTTTGAGCAATAAATGATACCATGAGGCTTTGCTTTAACTCACATTCGCCCAAAGATTTTCTTTTCTCAACAAGAAAGGAAACTACCCAGAAATGACATAGATATCAACTCAAAAGATTTTTACAATGTGAGACTGATTGCTGTTATCATAACTCGTTGTATGTTCAGGGTTTATTATGAAGTCTATAAAGGATTGGAAGGATCAAACACAGCTCTGATGGATTTCATCAAACTCCACAAGAAAGTATGAGCAAGAAAAGTGTTTAAAAAAGATTTTATTCTCTTGTGTAATGTAGCTTGGATATCAGAGTATAAAGGAAATGCAAATCAAACTCATCCAGAAATAGACCCCCTTTGTGCACTCAGATTTCATATAAGAAAACCCATAATCCTCCGCCTCCAATGTTTCGAAAGTCGAGACTTACAGCTCTGCTTTCTGCGTCTCACCAACGCCCGCCGATTCCTCCGAAAGTCCCTCCTGTTAAGCTGTGGGCAATTTATACGATGAAAGCGGAAGTGTTTCTGCATGATGTCACACTCTTCATCGATAATTCTCTGTAACACGACGCTACATGCATGCGGCTGCAGAGGGACATTTATCTCCCTTGGCTGATCCGCTTCCAAGAATGATCCTGATGTGACATTACGTAAGAGCGTGAAGGCAGAGCCGCCGGTATTAGAGAACACACAAACTCCAGAGAACATACTAATCTCCCTATGTGATTATTAGTCATAATATTTAACGCTGGCTTAATGAGCGACCCACGGCGTAATCTGTATCTGGCACATTCACCTGCTCACTCCTCACTTTTCTGACTTGCCTTTGAGGAGGGTGATTGGGAGGGGGACGGACTAATTGTTCCTAGGGTTTAAGGGGAATTACCCCTGAAAAAATAGGAAAAAGTGAGGTTATTGTTGAATGGCTATACGGAAAATCTCAGGATTAATTTATCTTCTCTGTCAGTATTTGGTGCAAATGTTCCTTCATTTCTGTAATTATTCAGTAGCTATACATGTTAAATTATGAGCTGTTAAACAGAAACAGTGAGACGCAGATATTCACAATGAATGCAGAGGGTGAGTTTTCACAGGATGAAGCCACTTCTTGTGTAAAGCTTCAAGTGTCAAATGAATCTTATCTAATTTCTCAAATTAAAACTGACATGAACTGACAAAAAGATCATTCGGGAGACTGTTTAGCCAAATGTGAGCACTGATACAAACTTTTATCTGAATTTACACCACACAAATGCTGAGCATGCTAATGAATCAGGCCTGTCAGCCGATGAATGGGCTGACAGGCCTTTTAACATTTGTGTGTTTGCATTGCATTTTCAAGCATTCACAAGAGCAATCTGGGTAAATCTTTTCACTATGAAGGCAATTTATTAATACAGAAAATTGCCTCAACATTTCCCATTTCCCCTTTTTAATCTGAGATCTGTGTAGGCAATGAAACAAAGCCACAAGATCTGAGCAAAATCGATGTTTGAACCCTTGCAGCTAGAAACAGAGGCCTGTAAGTGACCGTTAACTCTCTCACACACACACACACACATACACACATACATACACGCTCTCGATTTTAGAGATAAAGAGAGAGCTGTTCAGTCAGTTGGTGAAAGGCTTTTGTTTCAAAAATAGACTTTGTTGCAGCTCTGCACATGCCAAATAGGCCTGCTGTGAAGTATGGCAGAAAACTGAGTGGTTGTTGAAAGAGTGGATTCACTTTGACATGATCGGGCACAGACTCGCTCTCAGAAGCAAAGTTATCTTGTTGAAACCTGCGGGACGAAGTTTGAGGGGTCAAAACGGTTTGGAGCAAGTCACAACTTGTTTACTTAAAGAATAAGTTAGAATATTTCTGTTGAGAGTCAGACAGGAGGATTGAAAGATGGATACCGTTCTCGTGTTACCATCAGTTGTTAGCCTAGCTTGGCTTGAAATCCAGGATCAGATGAAACAGTTGAAACAGTTAGCTTGTCCCTGTCAAAAGGATATAAAACTCACTAACTGGCACTTCAAAAAATCATTAACACATTTTCCCTTTTTTATTCCATTCAAATGTCAAAGTCTTGAAACAACAAAATGAGGTAAAAGAAACCCATTTGTTGTGTCTCAAAAGTGGAAAAGCTGTAATTTTTCATTTCTCTCATCTAGTTTCCCCTTAATGCACTCAGGCTGGTTTTGGTGAATCTGAAATGACCGGATGGCATGACTTCAAATGTTGGAAACTTTTAAGATTTTTGGAATACGTACCATTTGTTCTCCTGAAAAGAGGCACTTCTAGCTAATGGCTGGTTAGCTTAGCATAGCACAGGGACTGTTAAAGGAGAAACCATTTGCCTGCTGTAAAAGTAAAAAAAGATATTTCACTGGTGAGTATCGCATTTCTGTCTCTTCCCCCAATTTAATTACTGTGTCCTGTGATGAAAAGTAATTTTTGCTTGTTTCCTTGAGACCATGACTTATTTTATTCATACCCTTGTAAGACCCTGTGTACACATGAGTACAATACATTTCTGCCTGCAAGACTCAAGATACTTTATTTTTCTAAAACTTTGACCTATCAGCCACAATAAGTGACACTGTCCACATCATTTTGTGTTGATATTACAACGCTACACCCATTTCAGTGAAAAAGAGCTTTAGTTATGTACACTTACACTAATCACTAATTGCTAATAAAAACCAAATTTCCTGTACAGAGACAAAGTTTAATAGTCATACTTATTAGCTCTTATCTCAAATAGCAAGGAGAAATGAAAGATGCACACAAGACAAAAGCTCTGGTATCAGGGGAATAATCTTGGGATAACAAAGCGTGTTTTTTCCTGATAATGGGACCCCAAAAAAACACAATAGAGGATAACGAAGGGGATAAAAAAGCAAAATATTAGTCATCCTCCCTGGATTATAGAACAGATTTGTTTTCTGAAGGTGTGTCCTCTTAAAACACCTGTAGGACTTGGACCTGCATTTTCTTTTCCCAAAAGTGAAAACACTGGAATGTTTTATTACAATGAAATGTTGAGCAATAGCATTTAAACTGATTGAGATTTGACTTTATTCTTCCGTATGTTATTTTGGCTCTCTACTCCTTCCACAGTTTCACCAATTCTGACCATTCAGAAAGTAAACTGTTGAGAATTTTATGGAGATTTGTGCGTGTATAGATTTTGATCCTAACTTAAGAACTTTTCAGAATATTCAGCATTTTCCAAAACTTTTTGGCCTATTAAAATGGATGGAGGAAATACGTTACCATGGTTACCAACCTGGGTTGGAGCCTAAATAGCGTGCCTGGACAGGACAGCCCCCAGCTCAGTCCCCAGCCATCAGTAAAAGTTTGTAGTATTTGTTTATTGTACAGACAAAGTCTAGATATGTTTAATTAAAGTAAAACTGTTTTCCTATAGGATTTGATCACATTTTCATAATTCTGGCCCATTGTTTTTGTACCGTTTCCTTATCTCCTTGGGACATTATTAATGGACACATATAGCAAGGCCTCTGGTATTAGTTTGATGTTCCCAGAGCAAATCAGGTCAACAAAAGTGTATGATGTAGCACTGAGCAGCTGGATTTAAAAAAAACAGAAAATGTTTGTTGTTTGATACAGTAATCCTTCAGTGTATGTGTTAAACAAAAGTTTATTCACGCCAAAGTGATATTAAAATATTTTTCTTTATATTTACCAATCTCATTCTGCATCCTCATTTTCAGTGTGCTGATACATGTCAGACATAACCCATACGACTTGACGTCCTTGACTTCAATAAGCAGACATCAAAGTGACACTTTTGAGTAAATTGCAAAGAAATTCAAGTAGACAATCTTATCTTGCTCAGCTTGAAGCTGACACAGGCGACCACAGCAGTGGGGAGGAATCTGTCTCTCAAGTCTTGTCCACTTCCATCACAGTCAGTCATCACAGTCACTGTAACTGTGCTGTAATGTCCTCTCTTTCTCTCTTGTCTCTTTCATCTCGTCCCTGTTGTTGTGTGCGGCATGCTTCACATCTATGTCCTGTTTTTTTCTCTTTCTCTCTTTCTCCCCCACTTTTACTTCTTCTTCTCTTTGTGTTGGATGAGAAGACAAGTCCTGTGTCGCTGGACGATGATGGCAAGTTGTCGGTAGGTCTTGTCTGATTGACACTCTTCTTCTTCTCCTTCTTCCTCTGCGTCTGCTTCTGTGTTTGTCTCTTGTTTCTGTGTAGACGTAGGAGCTTAACTTATGTTCCCCCAGCCATACTGTGAACCAGGCATGAGCACTTTTATCTCTAACCTTTAGCCTCTCTGTGTCTGAGAGAGTAGTTTTGTCTGTTTTCTGAACCTTTTCTGTATGCAGCATGCAAACAAAAAACCACAGATGCATGACTTAAGAAAATCCTACTTTTTTAATGCTACTATGCTATACTTCCACAATGTACAGCTGAGATTTCATCAGATTCTTAAGGAAGAAGATGAAACACAGCAGCAGAGGAGATTCTTCTGGGCACAGAGTGAAGCTGCATCTTACACAAGCCCTGACAGTCTACATGTCTCCCCTGCCTCCCGCTCACACCCATATGGGCCTGTGAATTAGCACCTGACACCTCCTGCGCCTACGCATCACCTGTGGGCAGCCAAAGGGGGGGGGGGGGTTGGAAGGGATGCACCAAACAGCTGCAGCCTGCACCCTGCCTAATTTCCCACAGTTCTCAAGTTCAGCTCCAACTGCAGGAGTGACCTTGACGAGGGGATGTTTTAAAAGAAAAATACTGATTTGTTTCTTGAACTGTGAATGTGTGTCTCAACTCACAGGGCTTATATTTTCATGAAGCTACAGCCTTTTATGATATCTTACTGGGTTTGAGGTTCCTCCTCAGAGTTTTATGCAAAAAAGGATTAGGGAATTTCTCCAAACAGCTTGGAAATGGTTTTAGTTAGAGGTTTGCTGTTGATAGTCAGATGTTAGTTGCATAATTTGGACTGTATGACAGAAGTAATGATCAAAGTATGTATTTTTGCTACGAGTCAGTTATATGTCTGAGTGACATGGTCTTTCTCCTCTCACAGGCCAGGCCTCGGCTCCAGAGGGGGGGTAGCTCTGCCTCTCTGCACAACAGCCTGATGAGGAACAGCATTTTTCAGCTGATGATTCACACATTGGATCCGTTAAGTGAAGGTAAGACGATCAGACACGTCTCCACTGGTGGATTACACGAGTGTAAGTCTCTAAATTGGAGAATACGCTGCACTGATGTCAACAAGTGTCTATTCTTAGGTTGATGGGAACTGTAAGTTCAAAAATGTCTTCACTTTTTTAATACAAAAAAAAAAGATATAAATATATTCTGCTGGGTTTTGCTGAATTGATCAATGCAAATGACAGTTACACAATTTGAGCTACAAATAACCACACCCTGGATCCATAGGGTGTCATTCAGCAAAATTTCTGGATCACCCCAGGGTTAAAAAAATGAACTTTGTTCAGTGTATTTTATCCATTTTGTATATCCAGTGTCTCAAGCTTTATAGTAGAAATGCATCTCTTGCATCTTTACGACAAGGCCAAATCGATTCCTGTTCAAAAATAGTGCCACACCAGACAAAGTGAGCTCTGTGTTGTTTCAGAGCACAGCTGAGATAGAAGATCATTTTCCTTTAATCCAAGATGAAGGCCTATTAGCTTAGCTAAAGGAAATGTAAAACGGCAGTGTCAGTGCTCGGCACAAGGGATGAATATGTTAATGCGCCGGGGGAGGTGTGGTGTCATCCCATTCTCACAGTGCCACAAAATGACGAACGGAAAATATGCACATTAATAGGGAGCCGGCAGGGAACAGGGGTTTGAGGAGGGTTTAGAGATTTGTCATCGGAGTGCTTTTCTTTTTTTCAGGGGTCGTGAAAGGTCTGATGTATTGGATCTGGAAGCGGTATTTCCTAAAGTGATGAATCCTAATCTGTTTGAAATTAAATGTTCAAACTAAATCCTGGTTTTAATACTCTTTTCCCTTCAAGTTTATATGAAACAGCATCAGTGTCAGAAAGGAATACAGGGTAGGATGAGGTCAAAGAGCCATTTATAAGCACAAAACAATGTCCAAACTAAATATTTCCCCTCTCACTGGCTGTGATCTCATTAGCAGAGGTCTGTCCAGCAGCGAGGAGGCATTTCAGCCTTCTCAGAAATGACTGTACATTCCTTGAAAGCCAAACCTAGAGTGAGTCAGCTCTGGGCAGATTAATAAGCTGTGCCGAGACAGCCTTAAAGTGCCCATTAACATGCATCAAGTCATCGTCCAACACAGGGTCAAGGCGTCCTGTGTGCGAGTGTATTCATCTTTCCTTTTTCAGTGATTAAAATGTAAATCAAAGCTTGCTGGGGGAAAGGGAGGCTGCTTGTGGAATAGACTGTATATACTTCACCCTGCCAAAGCCAGTACAGCCATCTGTCATCAGGTCTACTTAGGCGCTAAATAACATGCACAAATGATGTCAGACTGAAATATTTACTGCTCGTTTGATCAATAAACTGGATTGTAAACATAGAAGACTTTACCCACCAGCAGCCTGTTTGTGTTAGGGCCTGAATCACTATAAAAATATAAAGATACTAAAATAATGTAGAATGAGGTTATCCTTTTGTTGCTAAATATGACACTGGGTTCTGAATATTCAAACAAGTGAGTTCTGCTTCATTTGTAATGTAGTGGAGTTGTGTGAGCAAGACTTTGGCAAAAACTGTCTGAAAACAATGCATCAAAACAACAACTACAGTGTGAAATGACATGAAGAGGGAATAACAGAGGATGCAGGTCGCAGTTAGGGCTTTAGCTTGATTTTGATACATAATTTGAAAATGTCTCTGTTGTACATTGGGAAAGTTACTCCCTTAGGTGACCATATAATGTGATATAAGTCCATTTTAAAGTTAACTCTTGTTCATTCAGGGCATTAAATAAATAAAAGTCAGGCCTTTTATGGGATGAGTGACTTCATTCTGTGCACACTTACCGATATCATTAATGCAAGGAAGTGTTTTGTTGGTGAGCTCATAGCTTGGAGAGAGACAAACAGGTGCACCTATCAAAGATGTGAAGCTGTGCTGCTTGTCCTTGTGCGCTCTCAGGCTTTAAGTGTAGCTCAGCTGGGCTGCTGAGAGCTGGGCTGGGACCTGGCAGGACTCCATCCATACATTTTTCATGGACATTTCTTAAAATAAAGTCGCTTCCGAGCCGAAGGAAGGTCTGAGGTTGTTCTGCTGGTGCTGGGAACTGGTTAGCTTTCATGTGTTGTACTTTTAGGGAGGGGATGGTTATTATTGTGTGCGTGTGTCTTTGTGTTTTAAGGGTTTTTCACTCTTTGCTCCTGTATTCTGCCTTACTTTCTATAGTTTTCAATGAAAATTGTGGCTCGTTGAATCCATTTGAACAAGTGTTTTTCTGATACCACCATTACCCTGTGTCAATGCTAGCATCAGTACATAAAAAGAAACACATTTTTCACTTTAACAGACGATGTGGCAACAGAAAATCTGTGCAAAATAGATACACATGGGGGAAATCCATTGCCTATGTACTATATGTGAGTGTGTGAGGATGTGTGTGTCTGTGTTTAGGTGTGTACATGTGTATCTGAGGAGAAAACTTCAACTTTTTGGCAAAAGTTTCCCTATCCTGCCGAGAGTTTACATTTGGGGGTTATTACCATTCTCATGCTTTGTCTACCTTAAAGAAATGGTAAAAATCATCTCACTAAACTCTTGGGGAAAAAAAATAAAAAGGTTATGTTGTGCAAAATTTCTGTTTGTGAAGTTTGCAAATTATTTTATTTATCATTTTTAGTATAACAGGCTATCGACCCATTATGAGGAAGAAGACATATCAATGATTCAATGTTTACAAAAACACAAAATATCATCTGGATTTATCTGTTTTCTGTTTCTGTCTTCCTATTTCTCTTTCTTCTACTGTCCCCTCAGAATTTGCTGACTCTGGTGAGTTACTCCTCTAATTTCTGTATCCCCCTCCTAAACAAAAGATGTTTGTTCTCATTTTAACAGCCTAGAGGCAACTCTGCCCCGACGTGTCCCTTATGTATACATCCCAAGCGCCGCTGTATGCTGTGCTGTATGTCAATTCTGTACTGTCCATCCCTGCAGACTCTCTCTCTTCTTCTGATATATCATTCTTCTGTGGATGTATTCTTCCTGGAAACCCTCTGTGACCATTTTCTGTATTGTTTTCCCCATTGTCCCTAATCCTCTCTCTCCTCTAAGAACTCCCTTCAGGTGTAGTGTTGTAGTATTGCTCTGTGAGACAGACAGGATACAAAAAAGGATGGCTTGACTTTCTCCTGTCTTTGTTGTTCTTAAACTTTGTGAGAATACTTTACCTTCTTAGATATGTATACATCAGCAATCTAGGAAGAAGATGAAGTATCAGAGCCACCTTGACCAAGTTGTGCTTAGTTCGCATTCGAGTGTATTTGGCTGAAAAAATATAAGCCACTCTCCTCCTCACCTGCCCTTGGTCAGTATTTATAGTCAGTGTGAGCTTGACCGTGTTAAACGGTAATACACTGAAAATTACTTTTCCTGTCATTGCACTTTACAATTAGACGTCCCAGCTGAAGTATTTTTGATTTAATTAATCACATGATTCTTTGTAGGTAAAACAGTAAATCCTTTTTTCAAGAGTTGGTCCAGAACCAAGAATGCAACATTTTTCCATTACCAGTGTAAGAGCTGGGCAATTAATTGCAATTTAGGTCAAATCGCAATATTGATGGTCGCAACTGTTAGCTAACCAAAAGAGGAGCTGGTCAACAACAGCAATGTTGTGTCAGCAGATTTTATATTCAGTTCAAAAGACTTACAGGCACAGCTGACAGCTGTTACTTTAAAGACTAACGCTGGTTTACTTCACTTCTAAGTGATGGATCCCGGAACTTAGGTGCAAAACCAGTTTAAAAATGAACAGTAATGGATCAGCTCTACTACTCAAGCTCCAGATAATGCCAAAGTGTAATTGTATTATAGGACCTGTTTTATTGACTGTCCTGAAGTTTCATAATAGACCCCTATCTCTGCAGCTCTTGTTGAGGAGAAAACAGTCTGCTTCAGTAGGTTTCAGGCAGACATGCCTGCATCTCTTTTTCCATCAGAGCTACAAACAATATTACTTAGGAGCAGCATCAAATATTGAACTACAGAGAGAGACTGGGAAGGGGAAGGGCAGAGTGGCTCCCATTCTGCAGGCTGACACAAGTCTCCAGAAACAGCACTTCTAATTCAGGCTGCGTGCTCAAGCCCTTCAGCAAGATTTATCTCCCTTATCTGTGAACTCAAATGCTGAGTTTTTTACACGTACTATGAAGGTATTTTATATACCTATCACCTAAGGTGGTCTCGGGTTAAAGGAGATGAGTGTTAGTATTTAACCAGCTGTGGAAATGAAATCACCAGGTACCAGGACTTCACAACTTTGGATTAGCAACTCCAATCTTTACATCACGGCTCTGTAAAGATGTAATACAGAGCTAAAAATATGGCAGCACAAACTGCAATCTCATCAGATGCTTCCCTGCAGATCATAATCTTTCTGAGATACACTTGAAAGATCGTTCACAATGCCAGTGTGGCCTTGGACAGCTTTGATTTTTATTGAGCAGACGCCGGACTAAAGCCCTCTGCAGGCCACGCACAAAGAGGACAAGGTTATTTGGGTAAAGCATGAAACAGCCATGTTGGCAAACAGAGTGCTCATTGGGTGAACGGGTGAGACAAAGGAGGACATGGCCCACTGTTTCAGTGGAAGGTGTCGATGAAGGCACGGAAGGAAATCAGCCGAAGGGCATTACAATGTATTTGTTCATAACTTGTAAAGGGGATGATTTGTCAACTTCGTGGATGAAATTCATAAGTTAGGTGGAAAAAAAGAATTTGGCAACTAAATGCAGTTGTTTTACTCTGTGTAGTTTAACAGCAGTTTAGTTTGAAAGATAAATCCACCTAACATTTCCAGTTTTCCCCCCACCAGCTGTGTGCTGGCCCACAGCCCAATTGATTTGATGGTTCAATAATGCACTCTCTGTCACTGACCTCCCAATCCTTTTGCAACGGAAATATATGTTTCCATTTATGCAGCTTTAATGCACCTGCCTTCCACCTTATGTTTTATCATACATTGATACACTGTTGTTATGCTAGTTTTAGCTATGGGTTATATGAAACAACAACATTAAGATTGTAAACAAATGATAGCTGTTTATAACTGGGCTAGTGCCAAGCTAGCTGTTTTCAGTCTTTGTGTCAAGCTAAGCTAGCTGGCCTTCTTGTTTCTGCTATACGGTATACTGTAAGAGATTGAAGAGAATTGTGTTTATCTTTACTTTTCCTATCTTTGCTAGACTGCAAGCCAGTGGATGTGTGCAAATACTCCTCTAAAGAAGTCAAACAGGAAAAGTAAACAGTGCTTATCAACCAAGAACAGCCTAAAAACTCCTCCTTATTTTTTACAATTGATAATGATACCTCCAGAATGTTATGTAACAGTAACCAGCAAACCAGCGCCTATCAACTCATCATCCTTCCAACCACACACACACACACACACACACACACACACACACACACACACACACACACACACACACACACAAACTCACACAACAACAACAACACATCACCCTCCCATCCCAGTCCTCTGAGCTCACCCTGTGCCGGATGGGTGAAAGAATCAATGTTAAAAGCCTTTTTGCTTCAGCGCAGACTGTGAGCTTTCCCCGACTCTCCAACCCCCAGTCGACAGGGCAGGCAGGCACACATACGTACACAAACACACACACCCACACACATACATACACACACACACACACACACACACACACACACACACACACACACACTCTCTTGCAAACAGCTCACTAGAGGTTTAGAGGTCACACCACAAGGACAAGAGAGCCCCTGGTAAACAACAACACGCCTGGCTCCCTCTGTCTCCCTCGCCCTTTCTCCCTCTGGTTGCAGAGGGCAAAAAGACAGAGTACAGCTTGGGCAGTGATTGTGCGTGGGGTTAATTGCCCTCAGAGCATCCTCAGTTAGAGGCGGGTCTTGCAGTGATCGTACACTTCAAATCCAAATCATCTAATCATATAAGATTGAGGCACTTGTCTGGGAGTGCAGCAGATGAGTGAAAAAACACTGCAGAGGGGTGTGTTTTCATCTCATTAGATTGTGTTTTCATGGCAGCCAAGTCCCACATTTGGCACAAGGTTTGCACCGTAATCCTCTCACATGTGAGTGGAGTGGTCGCCCACTGTCGGTTGGCTGTTGGAGGTTGACTGTAGCGTGGATGCAGTAGTCACTGACATACACATTACCACTGTTCTCTATAAAAAGAAACTAAATGTATATTACCCTTGGGAGAACTCATGATGTGATGTGACCAAAGGAAAATGATTAATATTTTTCATTTTGCCACAGAGATAGGACGACCCTGATTACAAGACTACCTCCCTCTTTCAAGACCATTCTTCAGAAAAAGACTCTGATAACCAAAACTGACTTGGTTTAAAGAAACTATTTTTATTGAAATTCTAAGAAAACCACTGGGGACTTGTTTTACTTTGGGCTATAAAGACAATCACTAAGATCTGTATTTTGAATGCCATACCTAAATGAACCACTCGCTAAGCAGTTTAAACATTTTAATACTAGTAATTTTTTAACCGTAACAGTGAAATCAATTTGTCGAGCAGTTTGATGGAAAAAAACACAGAAAGGGGCGCGGATGGCCTAGTGGATATGGCTGCGCACCATGAGGTTTGCCCTCAAGCAGGCGGCCCGGGTTCGAGTCCGACCTGTGGCCCATTTTCCGCATGTCACTCCCCACTCTCTCTCCCCTTTCCGACGCTATCCACTGTCCTCCTCTATCAAATAAAGGCACAAAAGGCCAAAAAAATAACTTAAAAAAAAAAAAACACAGAAAACACAATTACACTTTAAAATGGCCACTCTCTATGACATACTATCAACATTTCACTCTGTAACTCCATATATTTTGGCTGCCTGACAGTTTCCTGACATCTCTGCTGCATTGACCCCCATTATCTTAATTAGCATCACTACCCCCCCAGCTGTCTGTTAACTTCCCCAACTTTCGATCCACTTTGCAGTCATGTAGCGACCCTTGACAACAATCAGCACATGTCAATGGTAAGACCCCGATTACAAGCTGACTCCACTTTGTCACATTATTTTCAACAAAAAAAACTTGTCTTATGTTTGGGGCTAATACGGTATTACTCAACCTTCGTGAGTCTGTCAGGGAGTCTGCTGACATCATTATGTGCAGCATTGTTTTGCAGGGTGCACAATTTCAGTGATCATATTTCTCTAGTTACTGTTTGTGGACTGAGTTTCCTCCACCAGAGTCTCAGCAGACTTCTGTTTGGCAGAAGAAGCAGGTCATAATTTATTCCCTGGTGTTCCCTGTCAACGGACAGGCTCTGAGGCTTTGAGGCTTTGATTGATGTTTGTGCACAAATACTTGCCTCCAAGTTCTACCAACAATCCTTTTTCAGACATTATCTCCCAACTACATACCTGTTAATGCTTTTCAGGGCATGTGTGAAATGAGTCATGGTTGGAAGTCAACAAAGCCTTGAAGAGTAGGTGGTAGCTCCTAGGGACTGTCCTCTCAGAAGATAGTTAAAGGGACATTTGATTGTGTCAGTAGATTAAAAAACCCAGAACTTTCATGGTAGACACTGCGTCATACATTTTTTTTCTCTCAGAATGCCACTTTTAGATTGAATAGATTTTTCCAGAAAGTAACAGAATATTGTAAAAATCTTTATACATAGTTGATATTTTGCATATTAAAGGCTCAGTGAGGAGCTTTAATGGATTGATTATGTCAACTTCTTGGATAAAATCTGCCTTTTCCATGAGCACCATATGGCCCTCTTAAACTGTTATCTCTTAAACTGTTACGATACCAAACCTGCCATTGAGAGCAAGGGCACCCGATTGTATCATGAGTGACCTCAGCAACACACACTAACAGGGCAGAAAAGACAAATTTCATCATCATTGCCTTGATTCTCAGAGGCATCAGCTGTAAATCAGTTCATAACTCCTCACAGTGCCTTTGAAATTTCAAGGAGATATTAGAAACTTACTTAAATTGTAGAGAAATATTTTGAATGTGGTATTTAAAAGAAAGAAAGATGTTCAGATGAGGTCTTTAGAGAAATTGCGGCTAACTGTGCTCGGTGCATTTATAGTTTTCTGTACACAGGGCAGGACTTCAACCAGCAGTGCTTTTAATGAATCTTTTATCATGGCTGTAGCAACTTGACCAGTATTTTCCTAGACAACTGGAAGTGGAAAAACACAGGGCAGAGCGATGCTAATAGGCCAAACAGCTGCAAGCTGGGAGCTGCCGTCAAAGTCCAGAGTGAGAAAGAGAACTTGTAGTCCGGTGTCTCCTGTTCTGCTGCTTCAACGTTCAGCCGTTGCTGCAGGTTTGGATTCTGGGCTAATTCATCATGCAGATGTGCTGAGTTTCTATTTACTGTTACACCAAGAACTGCTTCAGTAAGGGAATCAAATTAATTGTTTGAGTTTCATTGTGGAAATAAAATGCAGTATCATCAGGCCTTTGGATAAGCGTGTGTGCAGAGGAGAGGAGGACTCATCTTTTTGTTGCATGTTGACCCAGTAAATTCTCTTCTGACTTTCCTGTTCTGTTTTTGGTAGATCATCGTATGAACTTTTTATTTTTCTAGTATATGAAATGCCCTTCCCCCTTCCCTTTCTTGCAAATCTTCTTCCCTAACCTGTGTAACAGGCAGACTCCTTATCACACCAGGTTTCTGTAATTCTAAAATGTGTCCTAATCTGAACTGAAATCTTGCCGCTGTGTTTTGCACTTATGCAGTGATAACTCGAAGAAGAAGAAGCCTTTGTTTCTATGTGTCACTCCTTGTGCCTGTGTGTGATGTAGAACCAGCGGACCTGTGTTGTTCTGTCATGTTCACTCTTTTCCTTTTCTCTGTGTGTTCGTTGCCTTACCCTTGTCTTTTGCTGTGATGTTGTAGAGCTTGGGACTTATGGGAAACTAAAATATTATCACTCAATGACTGAGGAAGGTAAGCCTGAAAGTTTTCACTTGATTCGCTTGTGTCATCCCTCTTGGTTTTTTCCTCCATCGTAATCATGAAGCAGCTCCTCCAAATGCATTATTTTTGTAAGCTTGTGACTTTTGTTTTGCACAGTTTTGGCTTTTGAGTTGGACAACCTCAGAGATTTCACTGACATAAGTGCAAATCATTAAAGCCATCCTATTTTTTAAAATCAATTTGAATTCTCATTTTTTTATTTGGATTAATTTCTTCATTTTGTCTGCTCAAAGAATATGTTCATACATATTGTGTGTTACTGTGTGTAGTGTTTCTATTGACTTATTATATTTATTGATAAGATACTGAATATACTGGAAAATTACAGCATGTTTGATTTTCTGAGACAGCTACTTCTACTCCTTTGGATTCTTTGTGAAATTTTAAAGACCTAATTAATCAGGCAGGTAAAATCACACACACACGCACAGAAAACCATCCCATGCTTCACTCTCAGAAAACACAAGGACTTTTTTTCTGTTTTCTTTTTCTTTTCTTCTTTGGCCCTGTTACCATCCACTTACTGAGAAATACATCATTCATGCCTCGGCGCGCTCTCAGAGGTTCCACTTGCACCAGCAGCGGGTGCACAAATGCAAGACGTACGTTGCTGAATTTGGCAAACTGGGGTGACTCATCCACCCAGTGGTTGTGTAACAGGCAGAGCTGACAGGGAAAATGAGCGGCTGTGTAATGGCAGCAGAGGAACGGCTTATTCTAAAAGACCTGCCAATCGCTTCATCATTATGCAAATTGGGTGGCTCTAAAAATGTGTGCACCTCAAATGGACCTCCCAGGAAACACATTATCCTCACTGCAAAGACTGACACGAGCAACATCAGGAAAGACTTGACATGCTTAGGTTTAAATGTCAGAGCTCTTGCCAAACCATAGGGATGGCTTTCTTTGCCTTTGTATTATTAGTACTATCTAAGAGAAGATGACCTCTTATTTTTGTGCAAGCAAAGCGAGATTTTAAATCATGAGGCAAAAAGAAGTAACTGCATAATTTAGGGGTCAATGACGTGAAGCCTACTTTTTCGGTCCAACTGAATTTTTCCTTTAAAAAAACAACAACTTCAAACTACATAAAAAGACAGTATGAATGTCTTTTACAGTCCCCATAAACCACTCTAATTTCTCCAAACATTTTAGTTAGTGGTCATTTTTCTGCTTTCTGAAGTGTCAAAACATCTTGTGGGGTTACTGTCCAGCCTCAACTTCTATTTTTTCAGGTTTTAAATCACTTTAAATCAATTTTAAAAGATTCATTGCGCCTTGTGGCATAATTTCCTACATGTTTTGCATCCACTTACAAAATTATGGAGCTTTTGCTCTTATATTTCAACCATAATATACAAACAAATGTTGTCTGAATATGTTCTTTATGTAAGATATAATCTGGGGTGAACACCAGGAAAACACAATTTTGGGACTTTAATTTTGAAAACCACCTCAAGGGCAGAGTATTTCATCAACTAGACTTATCTGATAAGCCTGATGCAACACCTGGGATATTATTACTTCTTCCTCATACTTGTAAATAAACTTTTTTTTTTTAACTATAACTATGTTGGGAGACCCCCAAAACTGTGAGTCAAAACTTTGATCTGCAAATCTATAAGCCTGTCCTTTATTAACTGTTTATTTAGTTACTGATACTTGTTGAACTATTAAGAATGTTAGAGAAATATATCACTTTTGAGATAAGTTATGGTTGCCCCAGATGACTTTTTCAAGGCTGTCCTTTTGATCAGTGGTCAAATAAACCCTTGTTTTTATTATTTTGAAAATGGCCTATTGAAAGGTCTTACCTGTCAACAGCCCATAGACAGACAAGCAGCACTGAGATATTTTTAAGTCACCGCTGATCATCAATAAATGCAGTGAATGTATTTTTAAGATAAAGCATAGATAAGGGAACCTGGGAAAAAAAGAGCCTAAATAAAGGAAACGTTTCAGAATTGCATTCCACCAGCTGGCCTGAATCTTAATTTTTTTTCTTCCCCACTTTCCTTTTAAGTGCCACCTGCTCTGCTCATCAAGGTCTTTGTTGAAAGATTTTTATAACTTGTGCCAAAATGTTTCACCACGGTGGTGGTTTTTTGACGTCCAAGAAATTCCTTTGTGTACCTGAAGCAGAAAGCCCAACCCTGCAACTTGTTAACCCATGTAGAGACAATGACATCACACCCACATTATATGAACAGACACACGCAAGTGCACACACTCCCTACCAGACACCACCAAGTAACAGTGGCCGCCCAAGGTGAGTGATGTCAAGACAGTGAAACTTGTGATGCTGTCTTTTGAGAAATGTCCAGCGTGTATGTGTTTGTGTGCATGCGTGTGTCTGACAAAGAAGGGGGGGTGGCTACTAAGTGTCTGAGTGCCAAAAAAGGCCAAGTGATAGGGAAAGAGCAGTGAGAGTAAAAAAGAGTGAGAAAAAAAGCAACCTGAAGTGAAGGAGACAGGAGGAAGGCCGGCGGTGACTCGGGTGGTTAATGATTTTACTGGAAGGTCGCAGACAGTTTTGACATGGTTGGGTGGAGTACACATCACTGTGACAAGCACTGACAAATCAGCTGTGCACTCTCAAAACGAAAACAAAAAAATCTTTCCCATTGATTGCAGTGGGCTGGTCAGGAGAAGGCAGGACACGCATGCAAAACCTGACACGCACATGAAGTCAGTGAAATTAAATATGGACACATAACAGCGCCAAGGTTAATGATGCAGCGAGGCTTTCATAAGGTAGAAAGAAATTACTCAGGAGTCAGTTTGATTATCTGTTGTTCTTACTGTTGAATATTCCAAACCCTGCTCAGCCAGCAAATGCCTACAATACATGGGAGCACAAAAACCTGCACTGTCGGATTTTGGTTTATTTATAGTCCCATCATCTTGTCTGAACACTGTATTGTTGTTTTGTGTGTTGTAGGGGGATTTTGTATAAAAACAATGTTCCCCAAGCCAATGGCTTTCGTTACAACATGGACAGAATGGGCTTGCGTGAGCCCGTATTTGTAATGTCAAGAGGCCTCATTGCTTATGTAAACCACAAGGTCATGTTGTCCAATTGATGACTAGTTTCAATCTAGTCTCTGCGTCATAGAAATGCATTTCCAGTATGAGGTATTGATCCGATAAATGTTATCAGGAAAAAAAAAAGTCATCACAAACAAATCTATTAATGAAACACTCTAATTCTAATTAGTGGACCAGTCTTACAGTGCTTCTTTTATTCTGACTTTCCTGCTAACGTCTACTGTAAAAACAGAATAAAAAATGCAGAAAACAGAGTGCAAAATAATCCTCAAATAAGAGCATTCTGATCAAATATTTGAACACCATGTCTCAGAACTGAATATTCATTATTTTTTTAAGTTCAAAAATGCTTTCCCCAGCTCAGACTTAAGTTGCTTGTAGATCCTGGCCTGTGACATCTCTTGTGAGTTTGGATCTGATACGAGAACTGAGTAAGAGCAAGAGTCAATCTGACCCTCAGAAGGCAGATCTCTCCACAAGAGATTTTCCCGCTGCTGGCTTTGCCTCTATCAAGGACCAGGACACTGCAGGATCATCAGTATATGATATGCTATGTCATATTGACTGTCACTGTTGTTTGAACTGCAGTTCTGCGTAAAGCCAACGCCCAGTATGCACTGTGCTTTGGAAATGTGACCCATCTGGGGTCAAAGGTGACAATGAAGGAGCTCTGGCTGGGATGATGAAACCAAAAGGCTTCAAAGGCTTCTGTCTGTACTGTCTTTAACCTGAGCGGTGATTCTTTCACAGGTAAATTCAGAGAGAAGGCATCCATCCTTCACAAGATCGCCAAGAAGAAATGTCAAGTGGAGGACAGTGAGAAGGCCAACGGTGTAGCCAGTCGTTCAGGTAAAAAGCTCTCTTGTTGCTTTGATATAAACAATTGATTTCACTATCCACTTGGAGGCTAACTGAGTAGATTAATACCACATATCTGGATGTTTGTTATGGGGCAGGAGCTCATAGCTGACAGTTAGCTTCATTAGCATACAGAGTGCAAACAGAGGGTGATCGCTGATGTGGTTTTGATTGGGGAACCTGGACAACCATTCTATTTTCAAGCTCTAAGTCTTGAGTCCCAGCATTATTAGGATTTCTCCCAAGTAATCTTCAGCAGTTGTCGAAATGTTTTTTCTTTCATACATTGTATCCGTTTGGTGCTTTACGTGTAATGTATGGTGGCCGGTAGGTGACAGATGATTTGCAAAAGCCACAACACAACTACAACAGCTACAACCCAATGCAAACGTAAAAATGTAGAATACAAAAGCCACAGCTTTCTAGAAATAGAGTCACAAGGGAAGTTAAGAGTTCATTTTTTAGTGGTTTCTTAACAGAAAGTTATTCCAAAGGACTAGTCAATGCAATGAACAAAGAAAAGTTATATTTGTTGGAAATGTAGTTATCTATGATAATGAGGTCAAACAACAGTGCCCAAACTCAATGCCATTGGGCGCCTGTCAGTCACGTGAGCTAAACTATGCTTCTGATTGGGCGAGCTTATGATCTGCCGTGTTAAAAAAATATTCACCCCTGTACAGTGTGTGCCATTAGTGAAATTAGCAACCAAGACATGACTCAATTTTTGTACCTGGCTGTAAACATGTGAATTTCTGCCCTGAAAACTGTTTTTTCTTGGCTTGACGTGTATGTGACCTCTGGTACTTCCGGAGCCAGCCTCAAGCGTACACTCGATGAACACCAGATTATAGCAATTCCACATTGTCTCATATTTTCAGACCTGAGGTTGCTGCTCAGTGGGGACACAGACAAAGCAGTTTGTTTGTCTCTCCACAGAAGCAGAAAAAGAAGCATTAACTACGATGATAGATTGCCTGGATGCTGACATAGTTTTCAAGAGGTGTGCATGGTTGTAAAAATGTAAAAATTCACCTTGCTACATCTTAGAGACACTGGCATCAGCTGCACTAGTGCTCACTATAAACAGCACCTTGCCCAGGTGCTGGTTAACACCACCACCGTACAAGCACCCCGTTTACAGGATTGGTGTCTCATGGAGTGTTTACTTTTATTGTCTGCACCTGCAGCGAACACAGGGAAGTGTTGCTTGAGCTGCTGTTGTCTCTACTCCTCCTGTCAAACCTGCTGTCAGAGGGCTGGACCCAGCAAAAATCAACACATCAACCTGTTAACATTGTAATTCTGTTATTGAATTCTTAATTGGTGCACTGGCATAACACATTTAGCAAAAAAAGAAAACGTTTCAAGGAAAGTATCATTTAATATCATTTACTAGACAAGAGATGTTAGATACCAATATGAATTATCATCACATTATTCAAACAGATGTCTCTGTACATAACTTTCTGGCGGCTATATGATGTGGAGATAACTCTCAGAAATTCCCACATTTCCCAAACCAAATTATCTTTAGTAAGCAGAAAAAAAAGCCAGTGACTATATTCCTGAAGACTTTAAAATCTTGGCCGGATTTTGTCCAAGAACAGTTTCCTGTTCCAAAAAACTGGATGGAAAGTTGTTATCCAGTTTAACATTCTTTTAATTAGCTATTTGTAATGCCAGCTGAAAAAGTAAATGAGTGATAATGTTAAACAAGCATGACATTATCGGGATCTTCTAAATTGATTGCAAGTGTTGTCCTCAAGCAGTATTTAAATCAATCAGTCACTGCCAAGTGTAATTTATGTGTGTTTTCACTTCAAAGAGCACTGGACCAGAGGATAAATAGGAGGCTAGAGGAAACGCTTTCATGGCCTTCATGTAGTGTGAGCAGCAGAATCAAAGACAGGGAGAGATGTTGATCAACAGGGCAAAATTATGCTAACAGTGCCGCATTAACATATTAGCATCTTAATCAAAATGCAGGACTGGTTTCCAGCCCAGCACTCTTAACTTGTCAGGTCATGGATGGATAACTTAGGTTTAACCTGTAGTGACTGTATTGAAAAATTTACCATCAGGATAATTTACTGAATGTTTCAGTTGTTAAGGGGATTACAGTCCTCTATCATTTATCTATGACATTGCATCAACCAAGTGGCAAGAGAGAAGGGGTCACTTGTTGGACGGTGGTGGTACTGAGTCACATTATCTATCTGTGGATCATTCTAATTGCCACAACCACACTTGGATTAAAGCAATTTCCACAGCAATTATGGTTTTATCACCTGATTACATGGCTTTCGGCTCTTTGGATTTTAATAAGGGCTGTTAAGTAAGTCTGGCCTCAGATGGAATGGAGTCATATCAGCAACTGGGAAATGATGAGGGAGATAGATGTTGGTAATAGGTATACACAGGCTTCTTTTTCCTACTAAAATGTACTTTAAGTAATCATTTTGATCATCACAACCAACATTTGAATTAAGCTCACCATTTTTTTCAAACTATGTACATGATGGTTGCATCACAGTTTTAGGATAGCATTATTTCTATTTGGAGGTGCATGTTAAAGGGCTAAAGGTTCCAGACAAAAATCGTGGGACACCATCTCAAACATACACACTTTCCACTTTTATTTTAGGATATGATCAATTTAAGGTAGATCAGAGGGATGTAATTGATTTGAATGGCATTTATGTATGAATTTATGAAGCCAAGGAATTCATATACCCTTAGTGGCCCTCATTTATCAAATGTGTGCACAACCAAAACATGGGTGTACACTCTAATCCATGCACGGATCAGTATTTATCAATCTGAACGTGGGCGAAGGATACGCTCAAATCCCAGTCTGTGGCAGGGAATTATTGCATCATATGAGTGCAGAGCATTTTTAGAGTACAGAGGTTTACGGATTATTATTATGTAATTAAATTAGATATGGCAACAAAAATGTATCTAACATTTCACTCATCTTCTGTCAATAACTGTAAAATACATTGCATGTGAATTACAGCGGGAGTTTTCAGCTGATTTTCTTAAATAACAAATGTGTTTTTTTCACAACAGTCTACTTGGCCGGGCTACAAAATGACGACAAATTTAGTTATTAGATCAGTTTATAGGTTAAACGGTTTGCGGTTCTGCATGTTGAAAATGTTTTATTATATGCACCTGACATGGTGCAGGTTTGTCTGCTCCTCTGTCACTTGTGCCTATAACTGATGCAGACCCAGCACAACCTCAACTCACTCCTCTGTTTGTGATGCTTCCAGGCTGAAGTCTGACTGCAGCTTCCTTTAGAGCTGATAAACATTTTTATAGCAATCTTTCCGAGTTTTGAGACCTATATTATTTCAATTATGATTGTTTTCAGCCATCAGATGTATCAATACTTGATAGAGCATTGATTGGCCCTAGTATGCACGTTTCACAAATCACACGTGAACATTGCCATAAGCTCTTTTTTTATACCCAAGTCTTAGCCAATTCCCACGCAAGAGTGTTAAAAGAGGGCCATTGTGAGTAGGAGGAAGAAAGAAAAAACAGTCTGGAAGCATCAACTGACACAATCAAGAACTGATCTGAACAAACCAACCTAAAAACTTATCTGTCATTGGAACCAGCAAGAGGCAGAGAGGTGGAGTTCAGGCCTTTGGCGTCCTGGCTAATATCCACTGTGCTTATGTAATATTGGTGTCTCAGTGTGCTGTTGCACATTGCAATATGGTTTTGCAGTAGCCTGAGAGACAGGCCTTGTAAACAGACATGCACACATACACACACACACACACACAGACACACACACACACACACACTGTCCCGCCCTGCCAGCTCTGACGCTACCACTACCTTCTTCCCCAATTCCACCTTTGTTACTGTTTCACCTTGAGGGAGAATCAGAGGCAGAACGACTGTGCCCCACCATCACGCATTTGTTTGTGACTCATTGCAGATGAGGTGTAACATGGGTGTGAATACCCCCCTTCGAAATAGCATGCAATCACCTTTGAATGTCAAACAGAAGAGTTGGTGGTGCCAAGTTTGTTAGCACTCCCACAGCACATGCTCAAAGTCTGCAAAGGCTCAAACACTGTCATAAGAAGACACAGAAATGAACTGGAAACAGTGAAGTTGTATAAATACAGATAAAGGTGGAATTTTATCGTTGAAGTGGATGAGTTTGTAATGTTTACTTAATAAACGTGTAGAAAAGAAGCAAAGATCACTTCATTTCTTTTAAAAGCTTTTTTCTTGACTGTTCTTCCTACAGATAAGAACCTCCCAAACAGCTCCAGTGTGGAAGTGGAAGTGACACCACCCATGAACGGAACGGCAGGGCAAGAGGGAGAAACGGTAGGAAACCACATGACACACACATGCACATGCTCGTAATAAAACTACAAATGGGATGAAGTTTTGACCAACAAACTGGTTTAAATGAAGAAAATGAGGAGACAGATATCAATTTCAGCGAGGCATTTCTGAATACTTTATGCCTTTCGTCCGTGTCCGTGTTCCACCTTGAGTGTGATTGATGCAAAGGTTGCATTGGCTATGGTGCCGGTCACTTCTGCTGATAATTTCCCAGCATGCTTTCGGGCAAATTCCTCCATCTTCAGCCAAACCTGTCAAAGACCTGCCTCCTCCCACCGAGTTCTGTAATCACACTCCTCACTCACCTGCTGCTACCTACTGCTGGGTGCTGGAAACAAACACACCGGCACACGTGCCTCGACCCGTACACTCATAAACACACATGCTCACAAACACACAAACAGTCTTGTCACACAGCCAGACTCAGAGCCTCAGAACGATACCTGCAGCAGTTGTGTTGGCATGAGTGATGACAGGGGGATGCAGCGCCTTGTCGGGCCAGCAGACGGTCCTGAGGCAAGAGGGCAGCGAGTCAAAATCCTAAACTTCTAAGGGAACTGGCCCAGGAGTGTGCTGGCAGATCCTGCTGGATACTCACTTTTGTATTTTGCTATGACCAAGAATAACTCAAAGTGAGACTGAAACATGCTGTTTTTCTTCTCAGAGCCAGAAGTTGAGTTTTCAATTCCATCTTTTTTCCTAACCATGTTTTTAAGGGAGGTAAGCGCTGAGCATTAAAATCAGTCACTGTCCAGGATTCAATCCCATCTTTGAACAGAAATAGATTGTTTCAGATATATAGAACTTCTTTAATGTATATTAATTTTCTTAAAGTAATTTCTCTTTCAGTCTCAGAAAGTCCAACACTGGAAACAATCTGTCTTTTGTAGATATTTGTAGTAAATTTCAAATTAAAAACACACGTTCTCCCCAAAGCTTTCAATTTTTAATTACTCTTTAACTTACATTTTAGGAATACATTGTATTGCAACATTTTTATTCTTGCTTCCTACATGCACTTTTTAACTGGATTTGTTTTTTTTTTTCAATGCTTGTCAGCTTGTGTTTTGCTACCATCATTTTACTATTTTGTATCTGTTTATTAACCTACACTTTTATCTTTCTACCTCATAAAGCATCTTTGAGTCCCTCAAAAGTGCTGTATGAATAAAATTTATTATAAATATTGTTAGATATGTATCTGTAAAACCTCAGAGGATTAGAGATACAATTTAAAGAAATGTAAAAAATTATGCTTTGCTCATTATGAAACTTCATGTTGATTTCAAATGCGTATGAAAATATTGGCTCTGCCATTAAAAATACATATAGCTACGTTATTGCTCACTTAAAAAAAATAATATTCCATCTTCTTGGATAAATGTGATATGTAATTAACTAGCGAACTATAATGACCAACTACGCAGACAGAGGTTTCAAACTAACAGAAACGGGACAATACACATCTTAATCTGGCATGAATTAGTGTATCGGTATATCCACATCATCATATATTATATATTCTTGGACATTGCTCCCTGGGTATGATACAGTGACTATAAATACAATCGGGTGTGGGAGCACACTGAAGGTTCTCAGAATAGACAGGAGAAGAAAAGATGAGACCTGCTTCCCAACATGACCGTGTGCGTATTGATCTATTTTACTGCACCAACTTCAGATTGATCTCTCACTCTTTGGTTTAATAATAGTCTAACTGTCTGTTCTGAAGATGAAAATACTCATCTCCAAAAGAAACAGATGCTGCACAACCTACTTTAGACCATTTTAGACTTCTTTTGGAACTCAACTTTTTGAGGTGAAGGTGGAAAACTTGACAAAAAAGAACACAGAAACCTTTCCCAGGTGGTGATTCACAGAATTTGGAAGAGGTGGATGCTTATTGGCATGCCAGAGTCTCATTTGCGGCTATTTTTAGTGATATGTCCCACAGTGCACCTGTCTGTGTCAGCCAGGAAGTAGCTGGAAACAACTCACACCTTCATATGACGCCCGAGGCACCATCATACTAATATTTCCTTCACTCCTGGACGCCTTGGCAACAAAGATTGGAGAAAAAGGTGATAGTTAAGGTCAAATTAAAATCTGCTACGCACTTCTACCACTATCTCTTGGCTCTGTTCTTAAAATCCTCAAGGAAGAAGCACTCTGCTGATAGAAATGACATGTTTGAAATTCCAATAACAGGGACTTTGGGGGTTTATTTTTTCATTTAAAAGCTGTTTTACAGAGTATCTGCATACTCTCATTTCAAAATGACATTTTCTAGCAAAGCTGAATGATAAGCATGTTCATCAGATGACACACGTGATACTGTTTTCCTGTTGAGAGATGTCTAGGATTTTCTACTTGCAGCACTCAACTTGATTGTTTCAAGGAAAGGAAAGCTATAATCACTTCTTCATACCAGGAAACCGAGGGATGCCAACCTACGACAAAATATGGCTCTACCCAACTCCTTTCTAACAACTTTATCCATTTGAAAATAGTATTATGTGTAGTATTTGATTTTGGGGGGATAAGACTTCTGATTTGACCATCTGTTTGTTTGTTTTTTTAATAAATGAAATGAAATCT
Organism: Thalassoma bifasciatum; assembly: GCA_008086565.1. Lineage (NCBI taxonomy): Eukaryota > Metazoa > Chordata > Actinopteri > Labriformes > Labridae > Thalassoma > Thalassoma bifasciatum. The sequence goes on from RPOG01000006.1 coordinate 1,242,068, forward strand.
TTTATTAATAGGTTTCCTCCTGTTAGCCTCGCAGGATTACAGGCAGCTGCTGATAAAGATAAAGATATCTTAATCAGATGATCTAGATATTAGACATCTGTCACAACCAAAGCTGGAAAATATAACAGAAAAAATAGAGATAACATCTCATCATTGATCGTGTATAGTTTGTTCAAATGCTGTGAAATGTAATTTTGTCCGTATAGCAAGCTGGTTTTATCACAGCTGTATTGAATCATCATATACAGTAAACACACTGCCTGACCAAAAAATAAAAACAAAAATGGCCAGCTGGATTTGATTAAGTAAATAGGTACAAGCCTCCTATTGGATAATTACTGCATGGGTGATTATGTTTCAGCTGGTAACAAGTTATTTAACCCTAGATGATGCAATGAGTAACTTCTCATTTCTTAAACAACCATGGAGAAAGACACATCCTGTGGTTGTGGAAAAGATGTTAGTCTGTTTAAGAAGGGTCAAATCATTGGCGTGCATGAGGCAGAAAAAAAATCTAAGGAGATTGGAGAAACTGCTAAAATTAAGTTAAGAGCTGTCTAACGCATTATTAAAAACTGGAAGAATAGTGGAGAACCATCGTCTTCCAGGAAAAAAATATGGTCAGAAAAAATTCTGAATGATGGTGATCGACAATCACTTAAACATTTAGCCAAATCAAATAAAAAAAAAACAACAACAGTAGGACTCAGGAGTATGTTTAATAATGAAAGTAAGAGCATTTTCGCATGCAGGATGCAAAGGGAACTGAAGAGATTGGGACTGAACAGCTGTGTAGCCTTAAGAAAACCACTGATCAGTGAGGCTAACTGGAAAAAAAAGGCTGCAGTTTGCTAGGGAGCATAAAGATTTGACTCTGGAGAAATGACAGAGAGTCATGTGCTCTGATTAGTCCAGATTTACCCTGTTCCAGAGTGATGGACACATCAGGGGAAAAAGTGAGGCAGATGAAGTGATGCACCCATCATGCCTAGTGCCTACTGTACAAGCCTGTGGGGGCAGCGCTATGATCTTGGGTTGCTTGTCTAAGCCTATTTAAAGAGTGCCACAGTCAGTGCGTGCTGTAACTAAAGCTAAAGGAGGTTCAACAAATTATAAGTATATGTGACCTTTTTTTGGTGGCAACTTTTTCTGGTCAGGCAGTGTAGCTGTCATTGAACATTACTTCTATTTATTTAAGTGATAATGTGCAGGGCTACAAGTTTAATGTAATGTGGCCAAACCTGAGCTCAAGATTTCCTCTGTATACAAGCAGAAACAAACATTCATTCTTCAACTCAGTCACTGCAGCAGAGACCACATGTTCACAAATGCCTGCAGTATGTGTATTCTAGTTGTCCACGTAACAGAGAATGTTGCCATGGAGCTTTCAGACGCAGGCATTAAACAAGAAAAAGACGCCCTGAAGTTGGATTACCTACCAGTATCCCTGCAATAGCAGCTTTTTAGCCACAAACTTAAAGCTTCTCCTTCTCTGTTTCATGATACTAAAAGTCAAAGTGTCAGCTGCGTCAGGATGCAGGCTTGTGCAGCTGTGCGTACAGTATGTGTTTTGTGTGGTCACAAGAATCAAAAGCACTGCCACGCACCAGGTGTCGGCACACGCACTCCCCTCTGGGGAGTTGAAAAAAAATAAGGCAAATGTCATGCCTTCCCTCGCAGCTCTGTGTTATCTGGTAAAAGTCAGTGCCTTTAAGCTCTGCGTTGGCAGTGATGCCAACTGAGGCACCGTATAGGGCAGGAAGGGCCCCCAAGGGTCTGGCATTTGGAAACCAACTCAGTCAGAGTTGGGAAGCCCCGGCTCTGAGGGGGGCTTGAGCAGAGAAAGCAGGTAAAGGGAATCATAAATAGAGTGATGACAGACTCATAGTGTACAGTGTCAGGAAGAAACATCAAATCCAGAGCTGTAGGGCAACTGTGACAACATATGATGCATCTTTTCCTACTATATCATTGGAGGACACTCATTTTTATCCTTCCATCACTCTAAACAGAGCACATTCAGTGAGACATGGGTCCTTGTAGAACACCACGTTTTTACTTTTCAGCCCTTTTAAGACAACAATGCAGCCATCTGGCTGTGAAGAGGAGGAGAATTCAGAATGCCGAGCGTAAGTGATGCAAGCGCTGCCTTTTGTTTGGCAGCTCTGATTACCAAGGTTACCAGCAGTCCTCACCAACAGTGGTTGTCACAGCAGGAAAAGCTCCATATGATTCATGGTTTGTGCTGCAGACATCTTTTGAAGATTTCTGCTTCTTGCTATGAGCATGATTGGCTGGTGTGATTGAAGCTAATAAGACTCAGTGTTTTCAGGAGAAAATTAGTATTTACAGAGAAACATCTGTCCTGCTGGGAGTTTTGTGCATCTGCCAGTTTTGTGGCCTGTTTGTTTTTTTACACATTGGCTATCCTTGGTCTCAAAGGTGCATGATACAGATTCATGGTCATCAGTGTGTTCTGCGCACATCTGCCTGTGTCGACCTGTCTGTAGGTCCCCATGGCTCCAAAGCATCCTGTATAATTGGAAACAAAGGGACCAGAGACAACTTTCCATTCTCAGAAGGCTTTGTTGTTGTCCCTTAAAAGATTTTAAGTACCATAATGTTTGAGAGTCTGAAAAAGCTGAACACCTAACACAGGTCTTTGCCACAAATGAAATCCTTTCTGTTGTTCATTCATGTTAGCTTATTCAATGCTGAAATGCAGAGAGATGAAGCTCTTTGGCACACTTTGCATTCCAGTAGCAAGTCCAATCAGACCCCAGGAGGTATCGTGGAGTGGTGGGGGCAGCGGGTGTGTTGGGGATCTGTCTCTGTGCTGCAGTGTCAGCAGTCAGCAGTGATGAGCCCCTGATGACTGGAGAGGCTGAGGTCCCACTGCAATCTCCCAAATCACAGTCATCAGACTCCTCTGTCTTAAGGTCACATCACTGCAGAGCAAAGGCACATGCACATCCAGGTCCTGCCTTCATTTTCCGCAGACCTTGGTGCTGTCTTTTTTTCCTCCTGAAGTGCTGCTGCTGCAAGAGTGCCTCCTCTCTGTGTAGTTGCTATGGGAAGGTGTGTCCCAGTGAGACGAGTTATCAGGGTGGAGGAGACACTTGGACTTTGATGAAAATTTCTCCTTAAGCAAACAAGCAAAAAACATGACTCAGCATATGCCCGTCTGATATTAGCTCCCGCTTGGTACACTAAACATCAAGAGATTACCTGCATTATGCCAGGTACAAACCAAACAGCAGGTGAAGTAGAGTGCAGTGAAGTGAAAAATTGGTAAGGTGAACTACAAGTGCCAAGGAAGCCTAATGTAGTTCTTTACTAAAATGCCCATTTTAAAGGAATTGTGAGGATTTCTAAGTGAATTGAAGAAGTCTCATATTGAGATTTATTTATTCCTTCAGGAATAATTAGCATGTCATGTAATCTTGAGGATAGGACACCTCTCTAAACTTGTTTCTTCATTACTTCTCCACCTCTTGACATTTCATTGCTTCATTTGGGCATCTCTAGTGGAAGATGCTGAAAGTGGTTTAAGTGAGGGGTACATGGATGCAACTTTTGAAAATGAGACACCCATAGAAACTAAAGAAGAAACCTCAAAATGAGAGTCTAGTGTGGGGCAGAAAAACATCTGAGGTAATTTATCATCTCCCCTCCTTTAAATTTCTCTGTTCTCTGGTATTTTCTCAGGCGGAAGATGAGGAGGAGGAGGACCAGCCTCTGAGCCTGTCCTGGCCCGAGTCCAACCGCAAGCGTTTCACCTACCTCTTAATCATGCCAATCGTCCTCCCCCTGTGGCTGACCCTGCCTGATGTCAGGAAACAGGTGTGTTGGACAAATTTTACCCTCCTTAAATTTAAAAAATGAGGCCTCTTTCAGCTTCATAAGGATAAACATAGTGTCTGTATTTGTTTTCACCTCTCAACTGTTTCCTTTCTCTTTTTTTCAGTCTGCAAAGAAATTCTTCCCCATCACCTTCCTGGGAGCCATTGGCTGGATTGCAGCCTTCTCCTATCTGATGGTGTGGTGGGCTCACCAGGTACACAGACATAAAATGGCTCCACTCAGTCTGCCAACTGCATGACATCCCCACATAAGTTGTCTTTTCTTTCTGTTCCCAAACTTTTAAAATGAAACTGTATTCTATAATCCCACTCGTGAATAATGACACTACAACAATCACGCTCACAATCATGAAAAAAGATTTTTAGACCTCCATCAGCTCCCAAGCATCACGAGGAAATTAAAAATAGCCAGAACAACAGATTAGGGTTTTTTTCTTTACCCCTAAGCTTAGTTTCCTTTTTTTCTTCTTACTTTTTTTCAGGTTGGAGAGACCATTGGGATTACAGAGGAGATTATGGGCCTGACTATATTAGCAGCTGGAACCTCCATCCCTGACCTCATCACCAGTGTTATCGTGGCACGCAAAGGTCTGGGGGATATGGCAGTATCCAGCTCCGTAGGATCCAACATCTTTGACATCACTGTCGGGTACGACAAAATTTGATTGACAGACTAATCCATTAATTTTGGTGATAAAATATCACATTCTATGAACATAAGAAGTTTGGGTCAGCTGAAAAGAATAAGCAGCAGAGGATGAATAAATGAGATCAAGGCCAGTCTTTTTATACTTAAATGCTGTGTTTCATGCATGAATTGCGACAATAGTCAGGTATGACTTTTTTTTTAAGTCTGTATGTAAATTAAATATCAAAGTCATCAGGATTTGGAGTGTTAGGCCAAAACACAGCAAGTGTATGCTATACTGCATAATCCTAAAAAGCTCTGAAACTGCAGCAAAGAAAAATCTCAAAGCTTCCAGCAAGAGAACAGGATTAGAGCCTCCACTGTTTAAAGGTGTAATGCCACAATTTGATGTATTAGAGTTCGTTTCAAATGATTCTGTGAGCACCAGTAACCTCGCCCAGCCATGATGTCGCAGTGCTGTCATAACTATGTGTACTTGTCTCAACTTAAGGAGGTTGATATTTCCCACCATAATATCCATACAGAGTTGGTTCATAGTTCAGCGTTAGATTTCACTTGGTGATTGCAGAGCAGCTCTGTTACACATCCCCACTACACAATCAGTTTGTATTGTGTTTGAATTACAAAGCAGAGCTGTTAAAAGTCTTTCATTTCCTCTGAGATGTAAAAATAGGCCTTATATGGTGATTATGTGTACCTGTTGGAACATGCAGCTCAGCGTCATCAGATTACAGCATGCCTGTGAGTAAGGACACGAAAGATTAGCAAAACTTCAGTCACTATGAAATTCTTTCATCTGGTTTTGTTTGAGTAGTAGTTGCACATTTAACTGCTCCCTGATGAATGGAGGCATCTTCATGCATCAATAACATGATGACGACGGAATAGACATTATGAACTATAGATGGACTGATGTGTTTTTTTCAGCGTTGATATGGGTTATTGGTAGTCAAGGAGGCCGATAACTGATATTTGGAGCCGGTATTCATTTGCAGTAAAAATGAACTATGACGAAACTACTTTTCATCTCATTATTTCAAACTAAACTACTACTGCAAAAAAAGCGTCAGAGTACTTTATTTGACATTTTGTTGATTAACATCAAAGGTTTGTTGTTCTTTGTGTTTGTTTATCCACAGACTGCCATTCCCATGGCTCCTTTGGTCCTTTTTCAGCGGCATGAAGCCTGTGCAAGTCAGCTCCAATGGCCTCTTTTGCGCCATCGTGCTCCTCTTCCTCATGCTCCTCTTTGTCATCATCTCAATCGCTGCCTGCAAGTGGCGCATGAGCAAGCTGCTCGGTTTCATCATGTTCATGCTGTACTTCGTCTTCCTGGTGGTTAGTGTCATGCTGGAAGACAAAGTCATCACCTGCCCCGTGTCTGTGTGAGGACCTCCAAGGACCAGCTTCCTCTCCCTCGTCTTGACCACCAACAAACCACCAACACAACCATCCTTCTTGTCTGCCATCGCTCTCACCTTCTCACCTTTGTGATCCTTTACCCCAGGAATAAAAGAAGACTATGAATGGCCGAAGAAGAGATTTAAGTGAAATATGGAATCTACCTATATTTTCAGCAAGCAGGTGGTGATGGGGAGGGATCAAACCAACAAGAATGCAAGACTTTGGCTTTGGCCCTACCTGAGTGGATTTCAATTTATTATTATAGGTATTTGATTGGCAGGTGAAGGGGGTTGTGGGTGTGCCAGCCGTATATAGAAGCATTATGCATGCCAATAGTGTCACTAGATGAGCTGGAATCAAGACTACACCCGATGAGTTGAGGAGGATTACCTCCTGTGAACTTTGGGGGATAAAACAAGAGACACACTGTCTGAAACTCTTCATAATAAATGCAGTGGCTGGGCTGAAATTTTGAGCATACGTGAACACAGACTGTCGCCAGTGGAGTGATCAAGAATAGTTGATGAGGAAATAGACTGTGGATGAAGATTTTAATCCATATGCGTTTCTGATGGTATTGAGCAAAAAGACTCTTTTGGCTTTGCACCTAAGCGGCATTGGACAAAAAGCACTCTTACTGGGCAGACAAACTTCTTTGTTATTTCATTTTTGCAAATTCAACATGTGCTCGGTCTGAATGATGAGTTCAAGCTCCCTTTCCACCCTGCCGGACGTTTTTCACCGCTCAATGTCTCTTCAGAGGATTCTTCTCTTTTTAATTTTTGTATTCATTTTCATGAGATACATAGAAGTAGCAGTAGGAGTACTGTAGCAGGGTTAGTTCACATAGTCATCTCTACTATCTGCTCCTGTTTTTCTTTGCTCATTTAACGCGTTCTGATTGTGCAAAACTTTTCATGCTTCACAGGCACCAAATGAAAAAGCCAAGAAAAAAACCTAACTGAAGTTTAGCCTCTAAAAATATATGCTAGCCTTGAATATCCTCCACTGGTTTGAAAAAAAAGGCATGAGTACTCAAGACTCATTGAAGTCTTATTGAAGTCAATGTCAGAATAATACATTTGAAAAGACTTTACAGTGTTTCAGCGTCATGGTTGATTTAGATTAGTCAATGTGTAGTGCTTTGTTCACTGTAGAACTGGGCTCAACTCACCGGCTAGTCAAGCTCCTGGTTAGTAGTTTAAAGGAGTCAACTGCATGTAAAAATAGACACTTGGAGGTGAATAATAACAATCATTATTTAAGAAGTTGTAAACCAAAATGTACACTTTCTCAAACATGTTTCATAACTTCTTAATACAAACCACTGCAGAGTCTCTATGTAGAAAATGTCAACACGTATGGTCAATGATATCTATCAAACTTGTGCAATTTCTTTTCTAATCAAAGGTGCTTTTGTGTGCATGTGTGCAGTCTGCATTTGAAGTCATCACACAATAACCATCCCTGATATTTATCTATGAATAGAGGAAAATACTACCAGTATTTTGCAACTAACTGCAAAAAAATATACACCAATCTGTGTTTTATACTGGAAATATAAAACCTGAACACAATCTCTCTTTAAGCTACATAGAATGTGGAAATCACAGATTTAACAGCAATATACTGTATGTGTGTGTGTGTGTGTGTGTGTATGTGTGTGCGTGTGTGTCGTCTTAGCGTCGTCCCCCTGTCCTGACGTGGTCCGAAACTCCCACGAGACAAAGTGGGAGGTTATTCCTCCGCAGCCCCTTCTTGTTAGAGCTGACCTGAAACACCCGCTTTACCTCAACACAGCCTCTGTACAGCAGCTTCGTAGAACTGTAAAATAATAGTAAATAGATTATCTGAATGTGTGAGGACAAATGCATGTGAGGAATCTGGGCTGGTTACCCACGACTGTACAGCTGAGCTTAGACCAACTATGTATGTTCACTTTTATGCATCCACACAGAAGGAAACACCAAGGACTCATTGGTTTTACTTTGTAAATATAAAACACCTGTTTTGTTTAACTTTTTGCAAGAAACTAAATGATTCACACATATTTTACTCACAAAAGCTATTTCATTTTTGTAATAGTGGATGGAGAAGCTCAGTAATATTCTGGTGGTCCTTATGTATCATAGTATAATTGAGCGAACGCACACACAAGCGCTTATTTAGACTAACTAACATCTTTGTGGCATACATTACTCTGTATTTTAACTCTTCTTAACATCTTGTTACATACATTACACTGGTAACATGCCTGTGAGGTTTTGGTACAGATATGAGGACTTTGAAAACCAAATCCCTTCTTTTAAAAAATTACTCAAGGACTAGATCCTACGATGTTACCTTAGGGTTTTAGTGGTTTCGGTAACACTTCAGATTAACTCACGCTTTGTTAGCGATAGTAAAGCATTAGTGTTGTACTAATTAATATTTAAATTATCATGTGTAAAGCATTTTCCATACATCAATGCTCATTTGTATATCATGTACAAACACAGTTATAAATGTTTTATGATTCATGAATAGGATGCTCTATAATGCGTAACTTACCTTTTGTTCATACTTTATTAGCGATAGATTCACCAATTACGAATGAGCTATTACGGCCATTATGGACCAGCTTTTAACACTTTACAGATTTTAGTAAGGGTTAATGAACACCTGATTACAGAGCAATTGTGATTAAGGTCATCACAAAGGACTTATAAGCTGTTTTTTCATTGTTTTGTGAGGACTGATTGTGCTTCACCAAACTTTCATTAATGAGATGTATAACTGTTTGAACATGATAAACAAATAAGTATCAATGTATGATTAATGTTTTACAGATGATGAGTGAAGTATTGATTAATATTGACCCAATGCTTTACTTGTGCTAAAACGTACGAGTTAATCTGAAGTAATACTAAAGATTCAAATGCACAGAAAACAAACAAACAAACAAATAAAAGGCATCAACCAACGTCATGTAACTCATAGTTGTTGTGCGTTGGTACAGTATGTTTCCACATGCCAGACTCAAAGAGTAGATTTAAGGCCTCCAAGATGACTCACGTACTTCGAGAAAGTCTCCAGTGCACGTTCCCCATTAAAATCACTCTCACTCTCATAGCGCCTACACACTCTCCTCAGTGATCACACCTCACTTCAAGTTTCTACTCGCCCCTCCCTCTCAAGGAATGAGGACATTTTGTGAAATACATTTTTTTTCTCTTTTCAGAGTTTAAGATTAAAAGATTAGAACCACTTTTATGTTGGTGTGATAAATATGAAGCAAGAGCAAACACTCAGTTAGCCAAGAATATCAGGAAACCAGTTAACCGGGCTGTCACCGTTTTTGTTTTACAAAGGACCGTTAAAGCTCAGCACATGAAAACTTTAGGTACAAGGGTTTGTTATTACTTAAGTGACAGGTCCAGTTTTTGTTACAGGGGTTATTTGCAGACAAGAAAGTCAAGCTAGACAAAGTGTTCTGTACATTTTTGGCATGCTTTTTTCTTGTGGCAGCTTCATGTTAATCACACAGGTTGGTACTGACCGTCTCATTTAACCCTGCAAGGCTGAAAATAAGCATACTCTTACTTTATTTTCAACGGCTCAAGAGCCGTCTCTGTAAAGTTTGTCTGACTTTTAACAACTACTGGCATGTGTTCATTCCTAAACTTCACACTTCCATACCATTTATTTCTTCTCCAGAGTTCCCTTTAACGGTCAGAAAACAAAACAACAAAAATTTAAATGCAAGCTAGTTCAGCATGTGAGCTTGGCACTGACTGAGATTTCCCGCGGTAAGCGACTGTGAAAGTTGACCACTAATGAACATTCTTGCACTGTAAATGTTTTTTTTTTCTTGGTGTTAATGTAAGATTTATTTAAGGTGTACATATATACAGATAGAAATTAACCATATAATCTATATGTGTAAAAGAAATATGTCTCTTTATGTAAAAACACAAAGTATATAATAAAACAAATAAAGATGATAATTCAAATATGCAACAATATGTTCGTTTTTTCCTTTGTCTTTGACCTGTGTTCTTTCCAAAGGCCAGCAGGGAGAACTCCACTGGATGCAACACGACTCAAAATGTGCTATCTACTCACTGTTGATGAAAGATTTCCTGGTGAGTTAATGCTATTTACTTATTGTTTCAGATGTAATGTGTAAGGAGCTACTGGATTTAAAAGTTTGCGGGACTGGGGGCCTATTTGTGCTGGGTTACCTTGTTATTGACGAGCTGCGTCTACATCACAAAAAATGTTCCAGTAATTTGTCTGTTCATGTATTGACATTTGTTTAATATTGACAAGCAGCAATAATACAATGTGACAAATAGGCCAAGGCCATGCTACACAAGCTAGGGCTAGCATTTGCTGTGAACTTAGGCTGCTGTCAACCCCTCACCACTCCCAAAATAATCTGCTTTCAGAGTTTTCTAGTGCTGTCAGGATATTTAGTCAGAATGGTGGTGGAGTCACAGTTCAGGACATCAGGACAATTATGACAGAACAGATAGCTGATTAGCAATTGAGACTATGTTTTTGTTTTTTGTTTTTCATAAATGAAGTCAGGGATCTTTTTATAAGTAATAGAGTGAAGACTACCAACTACTTACCTGTTTCATTCTTCCTCAGCTCCACCTTTTCTCCCAAATATAACCATGTCCTACTCCAATAACAACAAAACCAGCAAAGGATTGAAGCTGGCAGCTGTCAAACTATCAGATATGTGGGTTGAAAATGCTATGTTTATACTCTGTATCATCAATGCAATGATATTCAGATCTTAATTGGTTTCACATAAATTACACACATATGAAATTGGAACATCTTCCCAAAGTATAGAGTCATAGTGTCGTCTGTCTAAAACTGCTTCTACACAGGTTATATTTGTAGTTTTGTCAAAGTACAAGCTTGTCTTAGTTATGTGCAATTTACATAAGTCATTCCTATGGAAACCCATTTCCACCTGTTAAAAAAAAAAAGAGGCAAAGACAAAATCTAGCTTTGTTGAGATTTTTTTGATCATATTAAGTTAAAACTTTTCAAAAAAAAAGTCCAAATTATGAGGCAATAAAGTTGAAATGTTGAGATAAAAAGTCAAAATTATGAGATTCATGTTCTCCAGTTGGCATTGTAGTTCCTGCATCCCCCGCCACTTACCAGCTTCTTCCTTAAAATCCTGTCAAATGTGTGTTTCCTCAGCACTGTCCCACGCAAATCCCTAAGTATAGTAATCCTAAGTAAGATAATATCTAATTTGTGGTATAGTCACGTTTAAAGTAGGTCTCAGTGAACTCACAATCCATTTCTCTATGATCTGAAACAGCAGCTCCAGGTTAATATACTGCTAATTAAGGTTTATTCTTTTCTATTACCTCACAATTTCAACTTTCTCTCTCAGAATTTTGACTTTTTTGTCTCAAAATGTTGATTTAACATGACCAAAAAAAAAAAAATACCTCAACAGAGCCAGTTTTTCATTTTTAATGATCTAATTTTTTTAATGGCTGAAATTGACTTCTATACATTCCTTATTACTTTAATTTACTAAAATGTCATCACTAAAATTTCTGCCAAAACTGCAGCTGAAAACATGGTTTTCAGCTGCAGTTTTCAAGTGAGGTTTTCTCTCCATTGAGGGGTGAAATCTCAGGAAGTACTTTGAAGGAAAAAGGGGGAAAAAAAGGGAGAGAGAGCATTTAATCTTAACCCATGTTCACTAACTGACTCCTCTTCACCCAGACAGAGCCATCCCTAATGCTTCAAAGCTACTATTCATGGAACGGGGCGCCCTCTAGTGATCAAACCGTGATATTTCAATGGGTTCAGAGCAATGATGATGAAATTACTTTCATGCAAGACTCCTGCCCAAAACCATGACTCAGTGACATAACCTCTGATGTTCCACAGAACTATGACTAGTTTTCCAGCTCTTATACATTCAGATGTAGGTCAAAGTAATTATCAGTGCAGCATGAGTCAGTGCTTGTTGCATCCCACTCTTATCAGTTTTGAGTTCATACTTTGTTTGGTTTTAAAAATTGATTCTGACCAAGATGTCCATTTCTGATGAAATGTGTGTATATCTTTCAGGAACATGAACAAACTGAGACAAGTATATCAATGACATCAAATTCCCCCAGAAATTTCCTGGTCACGAGATGAGAAAGATAACAAACATTTCTTATTTGTCACCTTTGAGGACTACCCCAAATTCTGTTTGCTATCTGATCTTTGATCTTTCCCATGAAGTGTGTTTTATTCTTGGTGACATTTTCCCAAATATTCCCAGTAATCCAATGACTTCTTCCTGAGCTTTTCTCCAGAAACTTCTCCTTAACATGCCCATAATCTTTTACAGTCTGTGAGTCAAGACGAGTCATCACTGGAGTATTTGACGCTGATAATGCACACTTATAGAAAAATCCAGATGACTGTGATGACTTGCTGCTACACTAACTGGAGGAGAGATTGTTACATATCTGATGATATTATATTTTAGGACACTTTTGAACAGCTTCAAGGGTTTTTTTTTTCTAAAAGAATGAGGATCTTTCACTGGTTTGGTTTTGGAAAACATGATGGTAAGTCTTCTAGCCTTTTGAAGAACTTTATTGTGGGACACTCAAGTCAGTGGTGTTGAATGTACTATGAAACTCAGAGACAGTCTTAAAAAGTAGATTGAAGCTTGGAAATTAAAGCTTGCATGCTTCTTTTCAATCCAAGACCTTTCTTCCTCAAATGTTGAAGAGTGAAAGATAGATCAGTGAATCAATGAATGAAGGAATATTTTCATTTCAGTTACAATAATCAGTACAAAAGTTGAATTTTGTGTAACCAGTTTCCGAATCAAAATTGAGCCAAAGAAAAGAAAAGAAAATGTATGTACAAGCTCACACAAAACATTTACACACAAAAAGAAAACAAACTTTAACCAAAAAAGGAGTAGGCTAAAGCTAAGTCTTATTTTTTGCCTATCCTGTATTATCTATAAGATCATCAAAAACTATCAGCAACACACACACAAAAAGAATTACTGTACATTATAATCGTTCTCTATCATTTCACCTTTCAGTCATTTTGAATTATAATCTTTTATTATATTGTTTTTCAATGTTTTTTTAAACTCAGACACAGAGCGACACAATTTCAATTCATTTTTAAGTACATTCCCTAACTAACACCCCCCCCAAATGACACACATCTATATTTAACATTAGTCCTTACATTACTTAATCCCCTTTAAATTATAATGTACTTCTCTTAAGTTAAAGAATAAAAAAGGAATTAATACAGGTGGGAAGACTTTCGTTTTTTACTCTAAATAGCAATGGTAATATTTTTAAGTTCACAAAATCCAGGAACTTAAGAGTACGAGACTGTAAGTAGTTTATTAGTTGATTCCTTTAATCGGTAAATGTAAGTAAAATTTGCCGTCTTTGAAAAGTGTAAAAGAATGAGTGACCAGGATTTTGAGCTTCATGTGATCACAAGTGGTCGTGATTCATTTCTACCGCTGACACTGACTTTCACTGCAGTTCATACAGAATGAGACATGAGAATAACAGTGGGGTGACTAAGATTTGAAAATAAAAGTATTATCTGAAATAAATGCATCACTTTTAGTGACTAAATGGAAAAAGTTAGTTTGAACGTGATGAAATCTGAACAACTTTCCATGTTCAGGTTTAAATGTGAGGTGTGTGTTCGATACATTAGCTGCTGACTTTGTGAAAGTTTGGTATTAACAACTTTGGAGTTTACACAGTATTACCCTTTTTTTGTAAAGTTTTAGGCTCTACTAATTCAGTCTTAGACACATCATGTCTAACCTTCACCATCTTAATTCATCCTGTTCAGATTTGTAGGTTCTTGACATTGCTGAGCAACATTTATGAAACTGGAAACTGGAATACAGTTGAATCTAAATTCTTTTGATGGTTTAAGTTGTTTTTTAAAAAAAAACAAAACAAAACAAAACAAAAAACACTGAGTCCTCAACTTTTTGGGTCTATCATTCATATATAAATTTTTATTATGACTGTAATGCTCTAAATTTCACACCCAGATAAAAAACAAAAGGTCTCTGGATATGACTTCATTGGAAAAAAACAACAACAACATAAAATAAGATGAAATTAAACATAAAACATATTAAAAATAATTTCTTTTTTTCTTTTCTTTTCTTTTTTTGATGAGTGATAAACCTATGTACAAGGATTTTCTGATATCCAAACTGAATCTTTGCGGAAGTGTTATCGTTAATTTTTAGTCCAAATTCAGTCTCTTTAGATGAATTTATCCCATTATGGTCATAACATCTGAATTATTGAACACTTACAAACTAATATTACTGATTGATGAATATTTTTCATTATGCAGTCTTAACCTTTGCAACTAAGTTAACATTGATTTCTCTACACTGTTAATTCTCCTCCCAGAAACTTGCTGTCCGACACAAATGAGAATGACCAGATTAAATATAATATAATATAATAAGTCAGATAAAACCTTTAGATTCTGTTCACTTCGTTTTAAAGTGAGAAATTTTTTAAATATTGAACAGTTTCTTCATTCAAGCACACATTTTTATATCATTTATGTGTATCTAAAAACTACTCTTCCAATTATGCAAACATAAAGCTATAATCCATACAGATTACGTAATTAAAAGTCTGAGGCTTAATGTAAAAATACTTTTGACATTTACTGTAGACACTGTTTGTCTTCACAGTAAATATGAATGAACCTCAGCTCCGGCGTGTTTAGAAACAAGTCTGTGATACAGCTGATGTTAGATACCAAAATTACTTGTGTTGGCTGATTCATCAAGTCTGCTCCAAAAAACAAGATTCCCTTGAATTTGTGAGTCAAATATAGTGTTGGCTGAGTCGGCGGGGATTTTCCCCATCCCATGAAACATTTTACAACAGCCAACTCACTTTCTAAGTCATTTACCAGCAGTTAATAAACTCCACATGGCTCCCGGGGTGAGGTTAGCAGCTCAGAGGGTCGCTCTTTCAGCAAAGTCAGTGCACTATCAGCCAGACTTTGCTCAGTGACTTCATCTCGTCACACTTACAGGGTGTACTTATTTGACTCAGCAAAAGAAAAAAAAGAAATAGTCTCAGAGAAGGCTCCAGGCCAAATCCTGCACACTCACTTGATCCTGTTACAAGCGTGGCAGCGGGGAAGGTTGTCTCAGGCAGAGACTTCGGCTGCCGAGTGAGAGAATAGTTTTTAAAATATCCCAGACGCAGGCGAGTCATCCACAAAACTGCCATGTTTTGCTGTTTTGTGGTGAGTTATTTTCATGACTCCCTGAAAAAAGGAGCATCGGTGGACTTGAAACTATAAGATGACTCAGAGGAGGGTCTGTGTTAATCAGATTTTTAACTGTTACACATGTGGATTACTGTGATTCAGCTTGAGAAGTGTCTGCAAGAGGGCTTTGGTCTGCAACATAGGGGAAAAAGTCGTATTATCACCAGTAAACAATAAAAAAAGAAGGAATCTAAGAAAACAAGTTCAAAGAATTACAAAGAAAATATTTCACAGGTAAAGCTTGCTCTAATACTTTGGAAGTAACGACCTTTTAAGAAATTTATATCATGGGCATCAGCCTTTTGGAATGTTAGCAAAGCTACAACCTAAGTCATCGAACCTTTGAACTTTTATTCGAATATTTTGTATTCCATAAAAAGAAGACTTAAGTAGCAAAAAGTCCCACTTGTGCTGTATTTTATCAACTTAAAGGTTCTAAGAAGAGAGCTGGGCTCAGAGAGCTAATGCTAGCAAATAGGTGTGTTAGTAAACTTTGGATATTTTCATTTTCTAACTTCTCTGAGGTTCTTTAACAACATCACTCAGCACTGCTAATGTTAGCAAACATAGACTGATATTTATGTGAGGCCTTGATACCTGACTCAGGCAAGGAACGTTTTTTAGCTCCTCTCTGCTAATGTACTGTGAGCTAATGTTAGCAACTTAGTGTCTACAAACCTCACTCTATTTGGTTGCCTTTCTTTGCTAATGTAGGCCGAACTATGTTAATTCCTCTTGGCTGAGTTTGTGAGCATTTAAGCTCTCTGCTAGGAAAAGACCATTAAAACAAACTTCAGATGAATATTTCTGTGCCAAAAAACTTTTTTGTTCACTCAAAAGTCTGATTTCTTTTTTATTATTCCACTATATCCAAACATTTATGACAGTCATTTCAAAGTGGCAACTGTTCAACAGTTTAAGTCTCACTTGAAGTAAACTATTTTAACTTCACCTCCTCAGACACTGTGTCCACATACGTTGACACTACATTCATGCCTCTCAGACCTTTTATACTTGATTTTTTAAAAACTATGTCTTATTATCTTCAACAAGGAACATTGCCCACATAATCTTTTGATAACACATTACACTTATTTCAGTGAATAAAACAGTGTATTTATCTGCAATAACATGAATAACAAATAACAGAGAGTGAACTCATAACACTTGTAACCAAACTTCCTGTACAAAGACAAAGTTTAGTCATTGTAACTAAGAAGAACACTGAAGCCTTATGTTATATACATATACAAAATAGTCTGTGTCATTTTGTACAGAGTTGGCTAAATAGTTAAAACACATAAATGAGAAAAAGTACAACTGTTTTTTGTGTGTTTAAGAGTCAGACATATTTTTTAGAGTCAACAAAACATTTATGGTAAAAAAGTGCAAAACAACGCTTTTGCCAAAGAAGCATTAATATCACGAATGATGTGTGCTTGGAGCAAACGTATGTGTTTTTCCATTTTTGGAAATACACATTCTTCTTTTATGGTCCATAAAGAATAAGCCTGACAAAATAGCTCTACAAAATCAATCTTTAAACTGCAAATTTTTTGTTTAACAAAGAGATATAAGACTATTTATATTAATATGGTTCAAATGCATTGACTGGATGTTTTTAAACAAAAAAATAGTTCAAGTACACACGTTCAGACCGTAACAAGGTTGACCCCTTTGACTTTGGTATGATCACAATCAGGCACGCCTTGACATTTGCCCTGCAGCAAGCCGCAGGCACTGAAGGCAGTCATCATTGTGTTTATATTAGTTGTACAATGTGCATGTTATGCTGGATAATTGGGTCCCATTGTTGTCTCTTTGAAAGTTTTGCATCTTTTTGATTAAATTCCCTTTTCAGATCTTTGACTCCAGGTACTGATTATGTCATCCGTTTACATAACGTAACTGAAATTTCTACGTCAGTCTTGTGAAATCTTCTTATAAGGTGAGTCTGCATTAAATGGCTTTGACTTTATGCCAAATTCAAATTCTTCTCAGTGATTACAACCTTAGATTTCTATTTACACCGTGGTTACCATGATAAACAGAAAGTACTGTACGTAATGGAAACGTTAACCCTGTCAGGTCCTGTAATTGTCTTTTTGCTCAAACGTATTTGCTCTGTGGGAGTTGGCAGGTGTGGTCAGTGTTAACACCTAAGGAAGTGAGTCATCGGTGACAAAGGAGTAAAAAGTTAACTTTAGGACTGTCCAGTTGTTTTAGAAAAAAAAATTATGTCTCCACTTGAATTTATGCAATTGAAACTTCCTTAGCAAGTTATTTCTATATGATTTAAAAGTGACTTTTTATGTGACTGTCAATTCCTTTTCCTTAACTGACTCACAGAAAAAAAAAAATAACAGTAAATGAATAATTCTGTTATCAGGGGTGGAAAGTGAAAATTCAGGTTTGTGCAGTGGACAAACCATCTTTATGTAAGACAAGAGAAGTCAAGCAGGACAACAATTTTGAACATGTTTGGGAACAGAAGTGGATGAGTTAATTTAACATTGGCTGTGCAAAACTCTAATTGATAACTGAAAATTACCAGCAAAAAGTGAGACTTAAAATGCTTCTATGAAGCAAGGTTAGTTAAATTTTCCTGAAAAGTGTCTTGAACAATGGATGTCTTGAATCAAGAAACAAATCAAATTCTACTTTTGGGTATGTCAATTTTTATTACAAGAAAACTTCGAGTCTTATTTTGCTTGGGTTATACTGAAATAACCTCTGTCTGGACTTGTCTGGTGAAATATTTTCACCAGATAAGAAACCAAACACAAGCTGAGTTAGTGTCAAAAGTAGGCTGCACACCCTGAAGACAGTTGATCCCATGAGTAACATATGAACACCTTTAGAAAGCTGTGACCCTTTGAAAACATCCTCTTGCTGATTTCTTTCTTGTTATTTTGCTGTTTAGTCTCAAGGCTAAAGTAGTTTTGAGTAGAAATGTCTCTTTAGTAGAACTGCCCATTCATGGCTGAGACAACTGAAAAAGACAAAGGGCCCAACTACCCAGTACTTTTCCACAAGGGCGGTCATCCTTATTGAGAGACCGTGAACAGAAATTAAATAACTATCAGATTTTGTGCTTGTGTGCTGTTTGAAACCCTGATCTGAAAAGAGGCATACATCTGAACGTACAGGTGCTTTGCAGGGCAAATAGTGCAAAAGTGACTTTATGATGACTTTGATGTCTTTTCTTCTGCCTGGAGATGTGTACCTAATCTAATGTAAAACTGCTGAGTAAGGAGTTTTACTCTTTGGCAAGATCTACACAGTTTCTGATTGGAAGAGACCAGAAGGTCAAAGCAAGTTCCCACACTAAATGAAGCCTCCTGCTCTGGATTGCTTCCACTCCATGGTCCAGACAGGGTCTGAATCACTCTGTGTGATTCATTAATGAACAAGACCCTTAAGCTTTGGTTTGTTTTTGTGTTTGGATCAGCAAGTCAGACATTCTGGTAAACTGGGGACCACTTCGGCTTTTAGGACATCGCCCATTAAGTCTGTGTATGAACTGAAGTATTCAAGACCATGGGGGAAAAAAAGTTTACGCCTTGAAAGTTCGACATTTCTGGTGGGAGTGGGACATACTTTCCATGTCTCATACACACATGTGCAGGTAGCCTGTCCAAAAATGACATTATTGTCACGTGTTGTCATATATGAATAACGCTCTCCTTCCTTTCTAACATTATAACTCTTGCTATCTTTTGTCTTCACCAGATTGATTCAAAGTTCATTCGTCTTGACAGGTTATCACGCATTTCCTCACCCTTAGTTGTACTACACGAGGGTGTCCCTTTCTTAATTAGGCCACTTGGGATTCCTCGTCATGCGCCCAACCCCCGAACACACCTACCGCTCCGTAAACCTTGATAGCCACGCACTGACACTGGTGTGTGTCTTTGGAAGTGGGCGGTGGAAAAGCAGAATTCCACCCTCGGCCTACTTTTTTATCCTGCTGACGCCCGATACAAAGACACATGGATCTGGGACAACGACCGAGGCTGAGCTGGACTAGGGAGCGTTTGGTTCCCACACCTTAACAGGTAGGTGTGATGACGAGGAAACAAGGCACAGGCAGGCATGAAGGAACAGGCCTACATCCATCTGATTGAAGTTCACCAAACTTTCTACCTTTTTGGCACTTTTGTGGTTGTTACGTCCAGGAGCGACCATCTTTGCCGTGCGTCTTTACGCACCACCCGCTAGAGCTACTTGCAGTTGATCCAACCACGTTTAAACACACGTTGGCATTTCTGTAGTATAATCAGTAATTCTTTTATCTGTGCATTTTTCACCCTAGCTCTCCTGGATGAAGGTGGAGATGGACCTGAATTTAAGAATGGATTCTAGGATCTGATTCACTGATCATGGGTCTAGGAAGGAAGGCAAGATGTTGGCATAGCTGTAGTGTTTAAAGCCCTGCTATGCCATCAAATTGCCGTCTTTCTCTCCCCTTTGCTGCAAAACAAATAAATTAATCAAAACACTGGAATTTACCGAGTTCCCCTTACGAAAGAAATATCTCGTGCGTTTTGTTGAAGTGTTTAAGTTATGAATATTTCAACTTTCTACGGAATTAGAGGGTCAGGAGTGTCAGTAAATACTTGTAATGTTCAAATTAAATGCAAATTAAACAAACAAATAAATACATGACAGCTAACCATTTGAATTTTAAGTCTGTTTTTATTGTTGTTATAATTTTTAAAATAACATTTCATGTCTTGAAGGACCCTCAGTGATTAGATGGGTTATTATTTTTAATTTACACATGCACAGTAGTACACGAGGTCACAAATTGAATACTTTTTAGGGAAAAGGAACCTCATCAAAATACTGTCCTCCCTACTTTTCTTTACTTTACTTTTTGTCAATATTGTAAAGCAAATTTGGAATAATTTATCGTCAAAGTATGATGCTGTTCTTATGCATTTTGTGTTTCTAAAGTGTTTCTTCCATTTTAAACCATGTTAATATGACGAGTCAGTCAGAGTTTAAGAAAAAAAAAACACCACCACCAACAAAAAAGCTGGTGCCCATTGTTACTCACGGAGTTATATGTCAGTGAACTTGTTGCTTAAAGCCTAATAATTACTAAAAAGAAATAGAAAAACTTATGGAGGCTGAGGCTGCATTCTGCTTACCCCAATTTAAACAAAATACTGTTCAGTAACGCTCTGTCCAGTTTTTAAAAAGCATGAACTTACAGGTTGATGCTGGAACTTTTCTTAACAACCACTGATGACACTCATTTCGACTGTATTTATTTATTCGTTTATACTTTTTGATGTGATCACTGATTTACATTTTTTTTCTAGCATTTGAAAGTCTTGCAAATTTAACTAGTAGGTAGTAGATGCAAGTAGGTAATCTTGCACCATGTTCAGCCTAGTCTTTCTCTTTTAAATACAACATTTACCAAAAGAGTTTCAAGGGCTCATAACTCAACAGAGTGCAAAACAGAAGAAAAGCTTGAGAAATAACAACAAACGAACATGTACACTGCTGTACATGTCAAACAAAACTAAACTCACTCACTCATTCAGCACTACATCCTACTTTCATGAACCAGTGCCATTCCATGCTGTTTGCAGACATTTTACAACCACAGGCAAGCTGAAACAGTCTGCATGGACATGTACTGATCTTCATCAAGCACAGAAAATAAATCTGCAAAATATTGTGACATTTCACAGAGCTGACACTAAAGCAAAGAACACAAAACTTTTTTTCTCATTTAAGTGCAAGACTTTAACCTGTCTGTGGACCTGAGATTTTTTTTCTGCTACTTTAATGTATTTCAAAGCTGTTTGTATCTCCAGTGCCATAAAAATAATATAAGCTTAATCAGTAAAAAAAGAGATTCTTTTCATTATACTACATTCTTGCCATAGTTATACATAAAAAGATAAATAAATAAAATTGATTGACTAAAAGAGAGGCACAGCTTATTCTGCATTTTGAAGGCTTCATTATGGGTAGCCTATATGAAGAAAATTTGGGGTAACTCTTCCATGACGGTGGTGTTCATCTTGATCAAATGAAAACACAAAATTTCCAATGTTGGCAATTTACTGTAATCGTCGGTATTTAAGATAATTTCAAAAAAACAAAAAAAAAAAACATTTAAGCCTGCATGTAAATACGCTTTTTAAATATCATATACTTAAAAAATAAAAACAAATGGAAAAATACATTCTGTTATAATCGGATAAGAATTGAACTTTTTTGTTTCTCTAAAACGTCAATTTCATGGGAAAGTAATGGTTGCTTTGTGTTTGGGATTAATCAGAAAATGACAGTTCTTGAAAAAAAAAAGAATTAAATGTATATGTTGACAGGATAGAAATGCTTCAAAGCTATATTTTTGGTAAATGCTCAATAAAAATAATTTAAAAATGAACTGAAATAGTGAACTTTAGGTTGATCACATGATGAATTCTCGTTGGTCATGTGACTCAGTGACGTAACGTGTTCAGTGCATGGCTCAGTGCAGCGTCAATGCTGCCTCTGCTTCCTGTCTGTTTTCATTCCTGTTTGGAGTTTGGACGTTGCCTGGAGGGTTAAATCAAGTTGCCTCTCTCAGAGAAGCTTCGAGGTAAGAGAATAAATGAAATGTCATCGTCAGAAACTTCCCCGTGTGGGATTGAAAGACCTATGTGAAGAGATTAGCTTTAGCTTAGCAGAGCTGCTAGCAGTTTAACTGTCAACTTGGGGAAAGTTTGTCAGTGTTTTTATGCTCTCGTGTAGTTTAACAAGGCACGAGGCGGGGAAAATTCATCGACCACCGACCAAGTTCATCACTTTCACCAAGAAAAAAACATGTGATAGTGTCTAAAACAAATCTGCATTAACAGGGTAATAACTATGACTTGCATCAAAGAGAGCTCCAAAAATTGTGAATGCAGCCTTTGGTTTTCCTGTTACTATTTTAAGGTTTCAGGTAACGTAGTGTGTAAGACGTGTCCGAAGCACTTAATAAGAAAATGTGTTTTTACAGGACATATATCATAAAACAATCTCGGGCAGAACCAGTTATTTAGATCCATAAAAATTTCAGTATTGCAATTGAGTATTAACAACAATACAGTGAAGAGAATTTCAGAAAATTTCTCAACTGGCAAATTCAAAACATCTTCATAGTTTCTTCAGATTTGTTGTTAAAGTAATGTATTGGTCCAATTCAAATCATTTACCTAGAAGAAATGAGAAAATTAAATGAAATAAAAACACCTCCATGTGAGCTTAATACAGTAAAAGCATATAGGGCTGAACAATTAGCAAAAATCATCGAATTGTGAATATTTTCTCCTGCATTGCAAGTGCAATGTATTGTGCAATTATCTGTAGGTCCCTAATCTTATGTGTCCTTCAAACAAACACATTTTTGGAAATGAACATTGACATTACCTACAGCATGACAACAACCCATGACCTTTTTTCTTTGCTGCTTGTTCTTGGGCTTTTTGTCCATTTTAGTCACTTTTCAGCCCTTTTTAAGCCTTTGGGACCACTTTTTTGCTACTTTAGTGACTATGTCCCAAGTTTTCTCCAAATTTCCTTCCCATTTTTCCTGCTTTTTTTCCTGCTGTTTTTCCTACTTTTCACTCCTTAGATTGTTTCTTTTACAAAGGTTGGTTTCAACAACTTTGCTCTTTGGTTGAGCAGGGTCAAATTTAGGGTTGTAGAACATAAAACATTGACTGCAAAAAAGATG
Source organism: Thalassoma bifasciatum (assembly GCA_008086565.1). Classification (NCBI taxonomy): domain Eukaryota; kingdom Metazoa; phylum Chordata; class Actinopteri; order Labriformes; family Labridae; genus Thalassoma; species Thalassoma bifasciatum. Next base: position 1,265,040 of record RPOG01000006.1, read on the forward strand.
TATCTGGTACAATGACTCATTTCACTTTAAGGAAACATAGCATTGTCAGCAGTTTGAACAAATGGAATATCATCTAATTTACAATTAATTGCCCGTCCCTATAATAATATAATGGCATTGTTAAGCTATCATACACCCTTTTTGGGTCCACTTGTTCTCTTGGAGTGAGAAAATAACTTTATCCGTTGGTGAAATACTTTTGTGGTCACAGAGAGATGAGGTCTCTCCAGGATCATAATACTTCCAGCTGTCTCACACGGCACAGAACAGTTACTGAGTGGTCCGATGAGTGCAAAAAAAAAGGGTTTAATCTCGTGGTGTGTCCTTAAGCTGATCCCAGTTTAAGTTATTTCAGAAGACTTTTGACCTGTGTGAGGAAGCACCCTCCAGACATCAGGCAGAGAGGGAAGTAATTAGCACTTTTTGGGTGGCTAGTGTTTCATATCTTCAGTACAAGTCTAAAATCTTAGAGAATCAATAAAAGTTTGGTTAAGAAGCTTGGATTTTTATAGTTTTACATAGCCCAGGTCTGTGTACAAACATAAATTATACATTAGGGCTGAAAGATATGTTATTATTCTATCGGTATCTAGTATGAACATTCAAGTTATTAATATTGCTAAATCAACAATATCAAAAAAAATCAATGAAACAGGTTTTCCTCGCTCACCCTGCATGGACTTTTGATATCCTGTTGTATTATGATGCTTTTATTTTCCTGAAAATTGCTTAGTTTTCACTGAACCATAGTCATATTGTATTGTGCTGATATTGGTAGCTGGTGTTTCATACCAAGATATGAAATGTTGTACATATCTTTCAGCTCTAGTGTCCATCAAAGCAGAAGTAAAAATGACCCAACTTTTAGCTCAAACTAATCTAAAGGAATTTTCCTGTATTTCTCATGAGGCCAATGTAAAAAGGAAAAATAAATTTTCAGAAAGGTGCCTGATTTGTTTCAGTATGAAATAAGTGAGGTGTCTCATAGTGTACAATATATGTGTCATTCCTCTCAGATTTCTGATTTACTTTTTCCCAACTGCTATTGTACAATACATTAAGAATGACATCTAACTCTACGACCAAGTAAATAAACCTTTCCTTTGTTGCTGTTGTGTTTAACTCACTCACATGAACTCCCAAGAAACATCAGTGCCATCTGTTATGAAGCTGCATGTTTGACAGATGAACAGTGAAAACTTCACCCTGAGTGAGAGGATTGTATCCTCCTCCTACATCCGACAAGGCAGCCAGGCACGACGAACCCATGAGCAGCTCATCAGACACTTACTGGAACAGGTAAGCAGCCTACTTTTTTCTCTATAGCTCACTCCACTCACTGCAAATTCTTGAATTTTTTATGCCGTCTATGTTGCAGGGAAAGTGTCCTGAGGAGGGATGGAGTGAGAGCACTGTAGAGCTCTTTCTTAATGAGCTGGCTGTGATGGACAGCAACAACTTCCTTGGAAACTGTGGTGTGGGAGAGAGGGAGGGCAGAGTGGCATCCAGTCTTGTGGCAAGAAGACATTACAGGTTCTTTGTTGTGTTGACCTTCTTGTCATAATGCATGATGTTGCCTCACAGTTACATTTAATTTAGGCAGAATCGTATTAGAGGGAAACTAAAACTTGATTGAAGTTTTTAACAGTGAGTTACTGATACATATCAGTTGTGTTCAACATAAAGACAGAAGTACCTGCACTGGTTCCCCAACTTGACTATAAAGGAAATGAAACAAAGATATTTGATGAATATGAGCATGACTGTGTTTTTTAAAAAACGATACTTTGCCAACTCCTTCCTTTGCTCAAAAGTGACGCCAAAATATGATGACTGCTGACATACTTCCATTATGTAGTGTATAAGTAGCACAGGCATGTATACCTTTGAAGATGGTTGAAAGCTGGCGGTACTAGCTTGGCTTATTTCAGTGTGTGATGAACTATTTTGTCCTTTTATTTAGTACATTAAGTCTGTTTGTTTGAAAGAACAGAAAATTAGTTACATCCAGAGTGAATAGGGGCTCCTAATGTTTTTTGGCTCTTCTTTTGAGGAGGTGTCATGTCATCCATCTTTTCATTCAGTGTTTGCATTTAAATCAAAGACCCCTTAGTTAGTATTTTTTACCAAAAAACAAAGTGTTCCCGTATCATCTTAGCTTTGTAGCCATTCACAACTTGTCTAATTTGCAAGTTTTCACTCCTGTCATCAACGGGTCCTGTTGTGATGTTCAGCTGTTTCGTGCAGGCTGATCCATGGTATTGGCCGATCAGGTGACATTGCTGCTATCCAGCCCAAAGCAGCAGGATCCAGTCTGCTGAACAAACTTACTAACTCAGTTGTGCTGGACATCTTAAAGCTCTCTGGTATGGTCATCTTAATATTAAACTACTTATATGTTCTAAATTTGAAAATGTTATTGATATTTTTTAGTGGTTAAAAGACGATGTGTAGAAAATACAACCTAAGAAAGACTTGATTTTAGTACTGTAAAACCAAATCATATGTAATAATCATGACCCTCCATGTCCTCTAAGCGGATAAGGCTACAAGACAAGATCATATCACTCGTATCCCGTAATGCAATGCATGAGCCTCTATTTTGCAGAATGATTGAACAAAAGTAATTTTGGGAGGGTAGTTGCATCTTCTGTTTGCTTTTCCTAAATAACAATTTCAAGCCTATGAACTTGCCAAGTTTGGTAACAACTACTTATTGTGAGGACTGAGAAGATCTTGAATGCAGTGGTACATATTCCCCTCTGTCTCAAAACCACTGTAGTTTTTCTGATACGCTCATCTCTGATTTCTAAAAGAGGCTTGGAGTAACAAGTTTTAAATTCTCATATCTAATTGCAGTGAAACCTTTAAAAGTATTAGTTGGGTTTTTTTTTTACTCAAGAAGACACACTAAGTTGAAAAGAGAAGACTTAGAACAGTTTTTTTAATGCATAGTAAACTCTGCTTTATGTGTAAAATACTTTATTTCTTTGAATGGATCAAAAACACACCTCCTCTTTTTCCCTCTGGATAACAGGTGTCAGGAGTGTGGCGAGCTGCTTTGTAGTTCCTATGGCCACAGGGATGAGCTTGACCCTCTGTTTCCTGACCCTTCGTCACAGGAGACCCAAGGCTCGCTTCATCATATGGCCTCGCATTGACCAGAAGTCCTGTTTCAAAGCCATGATCACAGCAGGTTACAAAGACAAACCTCTCACTCTTTTTGTTCAATGACCAACTTTGTGTTTGAAATATGCTAGCAGATAGGGACTTTGTGACTTTGGACTTTGATGCTCATAAACGCGTCTGAATCTTTTCTCAGGGTTTGAACCGGTGGTGGTGGAAAATGTTCTTGAAGGCGATGAGTTGCGGACAGATGTAGAAGCAGTTGAGCGTAAAATTACTGAGCTTGGCGCCGAGAACATCCTGTGTGTTCACTCCACAACATCCTGCTTCACGCCACGAGTCCCCGACAGGTAAAAAAAGAAAAAAAGAAAAAGACTCCCCCTTTTACCAACTAAAAGGAGATCAAACTAAATCTTTGGCGAATTATTTTTTTATTTCTTTCAGGCTTGAGGAGCTGTCCACTGTGTGTGCCAAATATAACATTCCACATATAGTTAACAATGCGTATGGAGTACAGTCTTCTAAATGTATGCATCTTATACAGCAGGTAGGAACAGATCCTGTTTTTCTGTGTATTTTATGTATGAACTAACATGAACAATCACTACATCAGTTTCTTTAATTATTCAGATCTTCTGCCTCAGATGTAGTGTCCTTACACTGAAATCTCTTATCAGGGGGCTCGAGTTGGAAGAATCGACGCCTTTGTTCAGAGCTTGGACAAGAACTTCATGGTTCCAGTAGGTGGCGCCATAATTGCAGGCTTTGATGAGTCCTTCATACAGGAGATCAGCAAGATGTACCCAGGTAAGAAATAACATCACGTCTTAGTGAATGGAGACATGGAGGTAAAGTTTGTTTGAATAGAATCAGCATTTTGTTGTTCCTTATCTACCCAAGAAATAATCAGTACTCCCTCCTTGATTGAGAGAACAGTTTAGTTTTTTGGAAACTCTTACCAGTGTCTTGTGCTGAGATTTTAATAAATGCAACTCTTTCACAAAATCAATAATGCCACAGTTAATTCAGCAAGCACTGGGGTTCAATCCACTTTTTTGGGAAGTGAAGTATTCAAGATTGCAGTGGGGATGGTTTCCATCACAGCAGGGAAGATTTGTCTCATTTACTGTGTGCCAAAGGGGACAAAACAGTTCAGGGTCATAATGATACAATAGTTGGGTGTCAGTGCGATGTGGTTGTGAGGTTGTGTGCCCAAGACCCGACACATTCCTGTTTCCTTCTCAATCAACTGTTCTGTCCTATCTCTTTATTAAAGCATAGAAGACCAAAATACATCTTACAAAACAAAGAGATAATTCTCTGTACATGTGTGCTTCAATAAACAGCCCTGAACAGTAATTCTGTTAGTATAAGATATAATGAAGGATTGAGGAAAAGTAATGAACAGATTTAGGAAGGAATGTCCCGTTTGAACGTTTTCACTTCCGATAAAATACATCTCTTTCTCTTTCACCTTTCTCAGTGGCACATAGCATAGAGAAATCTGTATTAGGTTTTTGTTTTGATGCCACATCCAGAAAACAGTACATCATTGAACTTGTGCTTTTGATTATTTTCCATGTAATCTGAGAATTCAAGAAAAATTGCAACTAAATATCAACTCCTGGTGTATTTTGTTGTCAGTGCTTGGCACATGTGGCCCAACATGGCAGAAACACTTTGACTTGTTTCTATATCTGCTCATGTAAATCATCTCTTGCCCCCACTCTCTCTTCAGGTCGAGCATCAGCCTCACCTTCCCTCGACGTACTCATAACCCTTCTCACTCTAGGCGCCAGCGGCTACAAGAAACTCCTGTCAGAACGAAAGGTGAGCGCTCACTTGCATCACCGTATAAAGCTGAATATGGTAATGCATTAAAACACTGCAGCAGAGTCAGCCTGGGTATGTTCCTGTGCATGCTGTGTCGACATCTTCCCCCTGAAAGCCTAAAAAACTCAGCTTACATAAGTCATATTGGATTGCAGTGTATCACATGTTATGCCTGCGTGTGTTCAGCTCTTTGTTTACCTGCATTCTGACTGAGAGGTGCACTCTGTGGAGGGGCGAGTAAGCTATAGCAAGATAAAATTGATCCAGAAGTTTCAGAAAACCTCCCCTGGTGGCTCTTTGCTTTTAAAGTCGAGTTGCTCACAATGCAGCAGTAACCCTCTTCAAATGCTCGGCACTGCAGCATTCTCACACCTCACAACTGCTGTACTGAAGATGTGCTGTTAATGTGCTGGAGAACATCAGGCTCTGTTGATACTTAGACCTTTAGTACTGAAAACTGATTATTTTTGAGGATTTGTTTCAAAAAAGAGATAAACTAAACCTTTTTGTTTCACTTTCCCATTGGACAATGTGACCAAAAATAGCTTGTTAACCTTTCAATGACTGATCTTACTGGACAATGCAATACAATACCCTAAAAGGTATTACTGCAAAACCTACTTTAAAGCAGAACACACATCTGGGTGAGTCCTCTGGCCTCTCACATGACCTGACACCATCAGTGCATATTGATTTCTGCAGGTCCAAACTATGCATAATTCATGTCAAAGACCAGTTTTCCATATTGTCTGCAGAACTGAGTGATTTCCTCACATCTCCCTGGGGGTCCGAAGCTTTAAATAATTCAGTCATATCATCTGTGAGGATTCATTTACAGCCTCACATCACCATTTCAGATCACACCAAGAGAGAAGCAGCAGATGTGTGTTTTTGTTTTCTTGCACACACTCTTATTGTCCGCAGAATTGTAGCTACGCACCCTCTCCACCGCTCGCACCCGTCCCTCTCCAAGAAAAAGAAGTCACCCATTGTTGTTGGAGAACAAGGGACACTTGGTGACATCATTGTAAGGCTGTTTGTGTTTGACTCATGACAGGGAGAAAAAACATTATCCATTTGAGATGTTTTTAAATTAGGAAAATATGAGTCAGCAGCTTACACACGGTCACCGTTGCAGATTCATTGTGTTGCTTCACTGGGGGGCCGAGCAGAAACTTAAACATTGGGATTTGTCGTTTTGCTGTGAGTGTCCAGGCTTTACTTTGATGCACATGCTGCTTTTAAACTCTGATCTTAACTCACTTTGTCAGCACATTTTAAACATGTGGATGTTTAAATCTAAGGGTAAAAGCTCGTCTTCCTCCTCTCCTGCTTCTCTAATTGATCCCTGAGGTGGATGAGTTAAGGTACTTGCCAGAGATGGAGGGGAAGTGAGCATTAACTTGTGCTTAAGGAAGGGAAACGCAATCATCGTAGGGAAAGTAGCTGGAGAGGGGGATGGGAGGGGTCTGCAAGTGGATAGATTTGCTTGATTAGCAATGAAAACCAAGGCTGCTGCTTCTGCTGTTGCTAAAATAAGGCTGAAGCAGAATCTGAAAGGAGAGTTGTGTATCTATTTATAGCTCTATCGTATGGCCCCCGCTCCCTCTAGACCCGTGTCTTCATGCATTTCTCTGTGTCTGCATGTCTTGCAGGAAATGTATTTGTTGCTGGCTCAGGAGCTGAAGAGTCTGGCCTCTGCACACGGGGAGAGACTGCTCCACACCCCACATAACCCCATTTCACTGGGTAAGCTCACAGGGCCAGTGACTATTGACTGAAGTGATTTCGTAGGAGTGAAAATAACATTTATGACTTGATTCCTGTTTATTTTTAGCATCTCTAGTGATAAAGTAATAATAACATGTTCTGGGCGTGGTCCCCCTCTCCCTCAGCTATGTCTCTGGATGGTCTCCAGGCCAAGAGCGACAAGGCGGTGACTCAGCTGGGCTCCATGTTGTTCACCCGGCAAGTGTCAGGAGCCAGGTAGGAAAAACTCAGACTGAGAAAGCAGGAGGATTTGAAGGTGTGAGTGAGTCTGCGTTTTAGAAAAAAATATCTTTGTCCTTTAGCAATGACAGGATGAGCTGTGTGCAGCCAAACAAAATGGCCAGTGAGAGTCAGCAATCAGCCTGATGGATCTGCTGAATATGGCAGAGCAGGAACTACTCTAGTTGATTAGACTGCCGGTCCTATCAGGGATGTCGCCTTATTTATCTGGATGTTTCCATTAAGATACACAGAGCAGTGTTGTGGCTACTGGGACAGCTTGGTCACTCAAAACAACCCTGTTTTTTCATCTTCCAGCATTAAGGAGCAGGGTTCACTGATTTGACATTGTCTCAATAACAGATATTTTGAAGCAGCAAAAACACAGAAATATATTTCTGGGGGCACTTTTTTCCCATTTTACCCTCCAGTGGTTTTTGACCAAATGTGGGCGCCAACTAAATATTTAAAATTTCCCAAATGAATGATTTATCTGGGCCATTCTCTTGTGCCTATTTTGTTTTGTTCAGATTTTAATGCACTCATGGCTCTATAGCACTTCAAAGGATTTTTTTGTTTCTCTTTTGATCTCCGTCGTGGGCATTTGTTCATGTCCAAATGTCAGAGCTCAGGTCTCTTCAACCTTAACCCTGAACACCACACGGACAGTGACTCACTGTCTTTTCAAGCAGAATAGATGAACAGACACTCTTCTCAATATCCCAACGCATTTCTCTATCTCACTCCCAATGTTCTGTCTCATACTCGACTAGCCGTCCAGTAATTGATTTCACATTAAAGGGAGCCTAAGCTGTGCTGACAGAGGTGAAACTCTGCCAAATAGTAGATGCATGTGTATTGTGCACAGGGTTTTGGACTTGAAACCACCTACAGATTGAAAGTTTTGTAGTTTATGCCTTCAAATGTACAACTCTGAAACAAAATGGTTCTTGAGTGAAAAAACAGTACTGCTTAATGTCTCCAGTTTCTACCTTTACAAAGAAATTCAAGCAAAGGAATTGAGACCTTTCATTATGAAATGTCAATACTCGATTTAACCAATATAATAAAGATCCTGAAACATTATCAACTTCGCGTACTTGTTGAGGCTAATTAAACTCATTGTGACCACCCTGGGACCACATACAATTATGAAGGACAGGAACCCACCTCTCTGGTTTAAGAAAGTGAAGCCAGAATACAGGTGCTGACTTGATATGATACGTTGTGTTGTTCCTGTCTTCACAGTTGTGTTTTGGCATCAAAATGCACATTACTTTACAGACAAGCATGATGAAAGCCAACTGATCGGGGAGATTATGTTGGAAAAAAAATTGAAGATATATGGTTTAATCCATGTCCTATCTGTTTACATGGAAGAGGCAGGCTTTATTGTCTTCACCACAGCCAGTCAAAGAGCCTGCAAGTTTCTTCAGAAATTGGTTGAGACCAATAACAGAACCAGAGTAAAATATCACCATGAGATTATAGTGCAACCAGCGAAAAGCAAAGGTCAAAATTGTGAAAATTGTTGTTCCTCTCCATAAATTCAACAAATTTATTCATGGAATCCAAAGATCAAAGTATTTCCCCTGAAATGACACAGCGTTCATGTGAGCATTTTCTCTTAAACTGAAGACAGCTCATCTTTGAGGAACTCCTGTAAGTACAGTCTAAAAGTTCTCCACGGCTGTTTGGTTAAATGGTCACGGGCACACATTATGGTGGGAAATCTTGGAATATCACTCTGCAACACTACACTTAAGCTCATGTGAGGAACCTTTTGTTTGTCTCAATTTGGCGCCTCCCTTTGCAAATCTTGTCCTGATTCTTTTTTTTTTAATTTTTAGACACTAGTGGTGAAAAATTAAAAATGGAAATTACTACTCGTTTTGTTAACAGCCTAGTTTTGTAAAAAACACATCAAAGAAATCTCTGCATTGGTTTCAGTATGTTTTCACCCGCTAAAAATTCCTCACAGGAGCTCAAAGTAATAATACAAAGTAGAAATATATGAGAGAGAGAGAGAGTAATAGATCAATTATCAACAGGGACATGAACTGTCATTGGTTGATTTATTGAGAACCTTAAGCTTTATTATGTTGCTGCAGTAATGTCAAACGCTGTATTTCTTTCCCTCAATGTTAAACCATCATTGCTCTGCACTTATGTTTCCAGGGTTATACCACTTGGCAAAGAGATGACCATAAGCGGACATAAGTTCTGCGGCTTCATGTCTCACTCTGAGGCATACCCCTGTCCTTACCTCAACGCAGCCTCAGCTGTGGGGATCACTCGGGATGATGTGACTCTGTGCATCAAAAGGCTTGACAAGTGCCTGAAGTCCTTAAAGAAAGAGGGCAATGCTGTGAAGAGTAGTCCTCAAGAACTTCCATCTCACCAGGAAGATGGAACTGAGGAAGGAGCCGAGCAAACTTAAAGACATTTCTGCAGGTTTTGAGGAAATAATGGACATAAGTGGAAATTTAAACAAGCTGTACAGAAGTGTGATATCATATTAAATGTTAATGTGAGTAAATCCTGTATATGCTGGAAATGCCTCTATATGTTATAGATTTTGGACGTCATAGAGATGATGGATCTATAATTTGCACTGACCTTTACTTTCTGTTTGTATTTTTTCTTCACTAAAGCCATCCAAAGCCTCTGAAAGCTGCTATGGGGTGAAATATTCTATAAATTAGCAGGCCTGACTTGTGTCTTGGGAACACATTAGTATTTCCACACATCGATTATAGAGGAATGCAGCTTTATGAAGTCGAATGTTGTGCCATGCCTTCTACAGTGTGTTGTAACGTGATAGGAATGACGCTGAGCCATTAACTCCCATTTGAACCCACTCTGCTGGACATTTACTTTCAGCCTCTGAAACACATGGCCAGGATGAAAAGAATCAATGATGCCCACTAAACACAGATCACTCCTGTGTTTGGTAAAGGTGTTTGTGCACTGTAAGAACCTGCTGTGTAAGTAGTATTAACAATTTAAAAGGTAGACACTCAAGTGTTAGTGTTACAGTTTAGTGTGTTCTGGATTCAGTCAAAGCGCCACCTGGGAATCGATCTGTAATTACACAAATCTCCTCCATGTTTGCACATTCAAGAGCTTTTCTTACATGTTTTTGTATTCCTCAGTCTGCTCTCTCAGTCATTACCACACAGAGCAGCTCATACCCCCCAGGCACAAAAATAGACTCCTACTACAGCCTCACTGACTGATGACTAATCTATATTTTGATACTGCAAAGTCCAAGTTCTTCCTGTTCCCTCCTTTTTATCTACTGCAAATTTCAGAGAGTGACTGCTCCGACTGCCTGTAAAGAAGATGCTGCAGTACGTTCTGGATGAGAAACAGTAATGTGTGGCTTAGAACTTGAAGCACCAGCTGTTGTCTTCTCTGTGTAAAGCCCAGGTGTGCAAGCGATGTACGCATGCACGCTTTCTCACTGCAGTTTGAAGCAGCTCTGAATCCTGAATCCAACCCACACAGCAGCCTTTTGAATCTGGGCTGGAGTTGGACAAATGTAGGTGCTGCGTCAGCACATATTTATTGTTCCCACGGTTTGGCTAGACCGAACCATTAACAAAATATAATGAAAAAACACTGCACTGCTTGTGCTGATTCAGCACAGCAGGGTAGAAGGAAAAGGAGGCATTATAGGGAGGCTTTCCCCCCTCTATTTTGTTGTTCATCTAAGTCAGAACCAAAACTAATCGGCTGCATAAATTGACTTGCAAATTGTATGCAGAGTGCCGTTTTTAGGTTAGTACGTACGAAGCTTACCATTTCAGGCAGGACTAGAAAGATAGCTTTTTTTAAAAACTTTTTGTCCCTCTTCTGTTTCATTTCCTTGTCCAGTTTGCAGTGCTTCCAATGAAGTAGAAGTTGCTGAGGTTCCCACTGAAATAGAAGAGTCAGATCAACTTTTTTTGTGCAGCTGCTTTTAAAGGCCCATATTGATCAATCTGCTGCAGTGTATAAATCAGAAAAATGGCCAGCACTGAAAAAGTTGCACACAGCATCACCACCTGTTTTTATGCAATCCAGCTATCTAGACAGCATGTTATTGTCAGTCTTGTAAAAAAAAGCAACGGCCCACACAATGAAACAACACATTTTAACCATAATCTTGTAGCCTCTTGTTCCCGAAAAAACCCCAAATGAATGTTTACCGTCATCTCTCCTCACCAAAATAGACTGCCTTTAAAAATACTCCCCCTGAATCTGCACGCAACCCACTCAATCATCAGTCCAAGTACCCCAGAGATGATCCTGGATGACAAATGGCCCCTCGCTTCCAGCTCTCAGCAGCTGTCGGGTAGAGTTCAGTGATGATGGAGGGCTTCAGAGGCACAAACAGAGTCAAAGATTTGGAAAAAAACCCCAAAACAAAACAAATACAGAACTGAAGTTTACCAACAGGGTTGTGGATAGAGCCACACTGGTTCCAGCAGGGACATCACACCTCAGGTTTATAGGAACCAGCAGGGCTCTGTATATTTCAGGATCCTGCAATAGTGTTGACCTCTCACAGAAAAGTTAAATTTTCTTTTCATAACTAAAATGCTGTATATGACACTCGTTAAAGGCCTTAGAATACAACTTTCAACTCTTTTATCTCTGAACCAAAGACAAGCAATTCAAGAGCATGAATTAATTTTCTTTTACTCTTACAGTTGAGCAGATTTACAGACAGTAAGAGGAAACTAATGAATTCCAGGTGTATGATTTGGAAAAAGTCATTTTCTTTTGTGCAAAAGTAGAAAAAGAGGTTGCTCTTTTGTTATGTGTTGAGATTTGGTTTCTATATCTCAAGGGGATAAAAGAGTGAGTTAGATAGATACTACCATGTTTAAAAATTTCTAAAAGCAATGGTGATGCTGCATGAAATCTACAGTTTCATTCAGCAGGTGCTTAACATTCTGTCTGGTTTCTTCTTTGCATGGTACAGATTTAACAGACAACAGGTTTTGGAGTGGCTTTGAGCCCTGCAGTGACTTCCACTACAGAGTCCGTTTTTTTTAAATTAATGCAGTGTACTTTAACAGCCATCCTGTGTTGCTTTTTGGTCTTGACCTACTCAAACAACAATCTCATAACATTTCAGTAATGGTTAACAAAGGACGCACATTTCGCTCATCCGGTAGTTTCTTGAACATATAAACTTGTCAACTTAAAAATATGCAAAGGGTTGCCTTAAAATTTCGTGTTTTTTTTCTCAGTTGAAGTGTTCAGTTTTGCAAACTGTGGAGCTCAGACAGCCTTTGCTCTTGCACAACTCCCAGGTTATCATTTCCACTGTGTCCCGTCCTCACTCATTGTGTAACTGTTCTGTTACAATTCACAATGGCACTGGGTATAATTTGAAAGCTGCAGCTTCACTAAACGGTTGGGAGTGCTTTTTTGAAGTTGAGACGGTTCCAACTTAGGCTTAAATTTTATCACAACAACTTCAGTAATCTGTTGTCATATTGACAGAGAATTATATGTTTGAATAACGAGCAAAATGGCATAGGGGATTCATATCAATTTAAACAACTTTTTGATCCATTGTTCATATAAATTGATCACATTTAATTGACTTTTTATTATCTATGGAAAAAAGGATTAAAAGAAAAGGAAATTTCACTCCCTTGAGTCAGAAATTCCTTAACAACAAACACTTAGTCATTGTACTCAGCTCTGAAGCTGGATTATCTGGAGACAGAAGCGCTGTCCATGGTGCTGCAGTTCTGCGCCTCAGTAAAGAGGAGGGGGCTGGATGTAAAACTCTCCTGTGCAACAATACATCTATTCCTGGCGACGCAACTTCACAGCGAGACTTTCATATTTTACTCCCCTTGGTTGCACAAACACTGCCGGAAAATTATGTAATAATTGGCAACAAACTGAATTTGTTATTGACGTCATTAGAAATGTAATAGTTGGAAAATCATAAGCCCTCCATGATTGGTGGCCACTTATTAAAGAAAGCGTCATTTCATTGAAATAATGGAGCCAGAATCCAAAAAATAAAACGTTCTGTGAGTTTCTTCACCTTTTTTCTTTTTTGGTGCCAGAAACATGAAACTCTCCCATGTCATGTGTGGCGTTGTTTTTCTCGTTGTACGCTGCTTGGTTGTTTAACCAACAGTTCTGCGAGCGGAGCCGTGACTTAATAAATAATGAAAGCGCACGGAGGGGAGCTGCAGCTGATTTGCTGATGTCAGGGGGAGCCAGTGCAGCATTTCATGGTGCAGGGTGGAAACGCGCGCTGCCATCTGCCTCCATCGACGCTCTCAGCAAAGCTCACACATGCGAGCCCGGCAAGAAAGATGCTGCCAACTCTCAAGATTTGGGCATTGTTTTCTTTGTCGCTCTGCTTACTGTGTCAACCGGCTGATCTAAAGAAGGGTTTCCGATGTCCTTCAACATGCAGCTGCTCCAGGGAGTCTATCATTTGCGTCGGGTCCTCCTATGTCCCAAGGATTACCCCAAACGACGTCAGTTCTTTGTGAGTAGCCTCTCTATACCATGTTTTGCTGGAGCAGTGCAGGCATATGCAGCAATACATGCCTTCTTAAATTAAAATCTAGTTTTGTGTCTGTTTCCAGGATGTACACCATCTTAATAACAAGGTGTTGCCAAGCAATGCAGATAAACCTCCTCTGATTGATCACTTTCAGCATATGACTTGGTTTTGGTTGCTTCATCTTGGTTATTTTTTGCTTGTTTTTACAGGAGCATCGTCAATGGGACTTTTTCGGAGGTCAAAGAGGCAATGTTTTCTCACATGCCATCCCTCCAGCTACTGTAAGGATGTTTCTACTACATGCCATTCCTCTGTATAATAAAGATTGCCTTAAAATGTGGAAAAAAACATTCCTTCTCAGTCAAAACCGCAGTAAATCATCCTTAAAGTTATTGAAAATTAGATTTCACACATTTTGTTATTAGTTTTGAGCATAAAATGCATAGTGGCCTTCAAGTCTTCATCTAACCACATTAAAAAGCTGTCTCTACCCTCTTTAATAATAAACCTTACATGTAATATCACATTATGTGTCAATTAACATCATGTTTTGAAGAAGCAGTAACTACCCTTAAGTACATTTATAAGCAATAGCATTGGCAGGAGGGTGTCACGGAGTCTGGATACCTAAAAATGTTGTCTTAAGTCATCATATATCAACTGCAATATCATGCAACACTTTGTTCATCACAGGACACCAGCCTTCTATGTTTTTTCAGAGAAAAAGCTGCTTTAACAGCACAAACAAAGGCGTGGCAGATACAGACAATTTAGCCAAAGACCCATCACACAAAATGATTTATAGCTGGGAGCATGTTGTTGTGAATAGCTAAAGCCTGGAACTATCCTTCTCATGTGACAATAGCAGCGTAAAATTGGAATTTTGATGTTGTCTATAAAGAGCGGTTATATTTTAGCAAAGTATTTGCAGCTCTGGTTTACGCCACAAATGACAGGAAATGCTATTTTGATATTTTCTGTTACAACAAAGAACTGAAATACCAAAGGGGCCATAGAATAAAATGATAACTGTGCATTGTTGACAGTTATCTGGCTTTTTCGGAAGATACAAAATAGTATTTTGAAGCCTGTGTCCATTAATGTGAATGTGTTTTTCTATTTCAGGCTTCTGAATTCAAACTCCCTCACCACAGTACGGGATGATGCATTCTCAGGCCTCCCACATCTAGAGTATCTGTAAGTCCCTTTCTGTTTTAATTAACAGAATCACAATGATTCATCGAATTTGTGCCATTAATTTGATAAAACCAACTGACTCAGCTGTAACTGGACAAACTTGACCTCATAATTGAGCGACTCAAAATGGACTTCTGGGAAATGTTATCAGCATGAGGTTATGTGGTTAGATGTTTTTTACCCTGAGTGAATGAGGAGAGAAGTATTATCCATACACCCTCTAGTGGCTCAGTCTGAACAAGAAAACAATTCTGACTCATTTCCCACTAATAATTACAAGGATCATTTTCAAACACCTTCAAGCAATTTTCTTAAAATGAAAGGAATTGAAGAAGATAATGAGTTATTTGTAATACATTTCTTATTTCATTTTATTCTTGAAAAATAAATGTCTATTCATTGATAGACTTTATAGACTTGATTCCAAATTCCAAACAAAGGCCTTACAAATGCCAACAGACAACTCCAATCTACAAGTTGGGACGTATCCAAAAAAATGTTAGGAACAGAGTTTAAGGGTTTGCAGATCTTTCAATCTCAGTATTTAATTTAAGATGATGCAAAGACAATTTCTCTGACATATAACTACAAAAATTATGATGTATTGCATAAAAATTCTATGCTATCTGGAGTGCAAATAACCAGTTATACAATCAGACACTGGGAAAACATTAAGTTATCTGCATTTCTTCTTTAACGTTTTCTTCTATCTTTCACAGGTTCATCGAGAGTAACAAACTGGAAACGACATCCAAATATTCCTTTAGAGGACTCAGGGACTTGACTCATTTGTATGTTTTGAACTTAAAAATTGTTTCTAATGATTTTTGTTCAACACTTGAAATTTTCCTTCTCTATGGAGCATATAAGTGGAGTTCAACGTTTTCTTGGCATTTATGTAGCTACATCATGCTCAAGTATTTTTCTATGTTAAGGCAAACCAGAGCACATATTGATTGCTGTGTATAAAGTAATGTTGATTATTGCACACTTTCTTATGAAAGCTTTTTTTCTGTATTAACTGTATGCTGTCATTCATTCATAGGTCTTTGGCAAACAACAACATTAAAGCCTTGCCCAGGGACATCTTCATAGATTTGGACTCTCTGATTGAGCTGTAGGTTTGTCAATCATTCAGCACTTTAATCCTGTTTTTCTTTTGCTTTTGGAATTATTTTTATCTATTCCTTTCTCATTTGATTCTTGTTGCCACATCTTTATATTCTTCAACAGTAAATAGTTTTTATCCTCCACAGGGACCTTCGAGGTAATGCCTTTGAGTGCGACTGTCGTGCCAAATGGCTGATGACTTGGCTGAAGAACACCAATGCCACAGTGTCGGATGTTGTGTGTGCCGGACCGGAGGACATGAAGGACAAGCGTCTCAACGATATGACCAGCCTGCACAATGAGTGCATCTCGACGGGTGAGAAACACCTGAGCCAGTTGGCCTTGTGTTTGGTCTCATTGATATCAATGTCAGACAACACAGTGGAGGCATCCAAAGAACTGCAAAGAGAAAAAGGAAGCCGTACTTCCCTCAATCATCTTACAAACATGCACTGCACTTCTGGAAACACTGCAATATTACCCAGAAGGGGTGCATGAATTAATCTAAATGACTGGATCTGTTCACCACAAATCCTGCACATTCTTCAAGTAAATTTCAAGGGCTTAAAGTGGCTCAAAATTTTTTGTCATTCATGTTCAAAGAGACTTCAGCCTGCTCTTGTAATGTGGATCTTTTTTTACTTTTGTTTCCTCAGATTTCGTACTCCATCAGTCCATTGCATCAGAGTCTCTGTCCGTAGACACATTCAGCTATAAGAATGACGTTTATGTGACTATTGCTGCTCCCAGCACAGACAGCTGTATGGTTTATCAATGGGACCACATAGAGATGAACTTCAGGACTTATGATAACATCACTGGTAGGGTAACAACTATACCATTTGATAACACCATGGTTAACAAAAAACATACATGTGGTTGACCTCTTTCATTTCTTTCCCCTGATTTACAGGTCAGTCCATTGTTGGGTGCAAGTCAGTTGTCATCCTGGACCAAGTGTTTGTCATCGTAGCTCAGCTTTTTGGTGGTTCCCATATCTACAAGTTTGATGAGGATCAAAGCAGATTCAGCAAGTTCCAGGACATCGAGGTGTCCAAGATCTCCAAGCCCAATGACATTGAAGCCTTCCAGATTGGTTCTGACTGGTTCTTTGTGATCGCCGACAGCTCCAAAGCAGGCCTGTCAACCCTTTACAAGTGGAATGATAAGGGCTTTTACTCGTACCAGTCGCTGCATGAATGGTACCGGGACACAGATGCAGAGTTCTTGGACTTAGATGGGAAAGCCCACCTTGTTTTGGCAAGCCGCTCACAGGTGCCTGTGATTTACCAGTGGAGTCGGAGCAACCAAAAGTTTGTCCTGCAAGGCGAGATCCCGAACATGGAGGACGTTGTAGCTGTGAAACACTTTCGGATCAAGGAGGAACTTTACTTGGCTATGACGCGCTATATTGGCGACTCTAAAGTTCTTCGTTGGGGTGCCAAACAGTTTGCAGAAATCCAAGCCTTGCCATCGAGGGGGTCCATGATTCTTCAGCCGTTCTACTTCAAAGATCGCTACTACCTGGCTTTGGGAAGTGATTACACCTTCTCGCAGATCTACTTGTGGGATGATGAGGAGAAACTCTTTGAACGCTTCAAGGAGGTTTACATCCAGGCACCTCGCTCCTTCACTGTGGTTTCCACTGACCGCAGGGACTTCATCTTCACTTCAAGCTTCAAGGGAAACACACAGATCTTTGAGCACATCATCATTGACTTGAGCTTGTGAGGGCTGCCTTATCTACCCCACCCAATCGAACGTCTTCCACTATAAGATATATTAGATACTTTTTCAAGGGGGGAGAAAGGACCAGAACTGACTTAATGATCCCTTAACTTTTTGATTTCTAGTGATTGATTTGTAATGAATAAGAGATGGGTCAGTAGTGCTTGGAATCACTTTGTATAGTACCCTTTCCCAAGAAATGGAAAGAGCTAAATTACAATTTGATCTTTGTGGATGTACAGATTTTATGATGTTAATGGTTTAATGCCCCAAAAAGATACATCAGGCCCTTAAAAGAGACTTCTTTTCTTTCTGAGGTGTTGGAGGTGTGGTTTCTCCTGGCCTCTTGTCCTTATACCCTGTGGTAATGTACAGTATGTTGCCTTATCAGCACTGGGGATATGTGTTCTGATGGGCCTGCAGTGCCTCCCACTGGCCACTATAAAGTATCACGCCCCTTTGCTTTTCTGATACAGGGAATGTCTTGAAAGCACAAACCTTTAAGTGTAGTAAGCAAGACCCCAGAGCTTAGAGTGTAGTTGTTCTGTGGAAATGTAACTGTAGGTGCTATAGATTACTGCATACAGTGAAAAAAGAGGGGTTGTTGTGTTTGGAGAGTACAAGTTCAAAGCTTAGGCTAGATCCAAAAATATATAATAAGAAACAACTCATTTACATGTAGTTGACCCTGCAGTTCAGAGTACTGGGGAAACATGTAAAAGCTCTTTATTTATCCAGTATTTAAGTGTTGTCAGGGAAATAAAAGTGACTTTAGTTTTAAAAATGTAACCACAGTTGTTGGAACATAATTGAGCTTTTTCTCCCTTAAACCTTAAGTCTCTTCTTAGCAGAAGTCATAGACTCAGATTTATAAAACTTGATAGGACGTGATAACTTGTCTGTAAAAAAAGAAAATATGAGGTTTCTGTAAATATGTCCACTTAAGTTGACAGGAGTTTTTTGCTCTCTGATTTCTTCAGTTCTTTAAAAATACTGAATGTTAACGTTCAAGTTCCAAGATGTACATAAAACAAAGACTGCAATGCCACCTGTCACAAAAAAGTCTGAACAGATCTTTGCACTTAATTTCAAATAGCTGAAATGTTACTGCAACTTGCAAGAGCATGACATACAAAAAGATGTTTGCCAAATTCATTTTCTAGATGAACCTATGAGACTCAAAGGTCTAAAAGTGCTTCTTTACTCTTTAAGTGAATGGTATTGCAACTAAAAAATGTAATGGGATATGCAAGCTTTACCACATGCCGGTTATTTTCTAAGAATTTGTTTATTGCATATTGAATGTTACTCTCAAAATACACTGTAATTTTAGTCATTTGAGTATCAAAATAAATGTTTGAAGGTATGAGGGTAAGAAGTGTTTCACTCTTCATTCAGCATTAGTATTATGGCACTGGAAGTTTTCCTTACAGTTACATTGTTTGAGAAATTGAACACCAGCTGTTGAGCCAGGGGTGAACACTTGCAAGCCAATGAGGTAGTAAAGTATTTAGTTATCTAGTGGTGATGGCTGTTGTGAGTTGTTGATTTCTCAGACCAAAGACAATGATGCTTGTGGAATGATGAGGATTTAATATTTGCTTGTCCAACTTGCAATTTGTGAGAAGACAACAGGCGATCAACGGAGTTTTTTTTTTTTTTTTTTTTTTTTTTTTTTAAATAGTTTTCTGCTCTCTGAAGAGCTTTTTGAAGCCTGCGGCAAATACCTGTCCTGCACATAAGTCAGACTTCTATCAGTTCACAAAGTATTGTGTCACCAGTCTCAAAGCTGTCTGCTAAAATCAGCCCAAGTTGACCGTTGAAAAAAATACATCTGTGCCATTAGTTTAGGTGGTGTCAACTTTCTCATTATTGTAGTTTGAAATACTCTTTGGCATCAACCCTTAACTTGACACACTGCCATGACACATCCACATCATAGAGACACAGTGCCTCCCTCTGGTCGTAACAAGATATGACACCCCTTTCATTTTTCCAGACAGCAAATGTCTTGAAGTTTTCATTACTGTAGCTGAGGCTCTCAGAGCGTAGTCGTTACTTTGAAATTTTACTAACCACGCTGAGTGTAATTCTGATAAATTGTGACAATATTACTACAACCTCAGATACGTTGACAAAATAATTTTAAGGGACGAGATGTTTTAGCTTCATTTTCTTCTTTTCTTTATTCAAAGGAAATTTGTGTCCATTTCTTCAGCCCAAAGGTCATGTTGTTCCATTGTCTGGGTGAGAAACCAAAGGGTTTAGAAAGTAGTGCTACAAATAAAAAAAAAATAAAAACATTTTGGCTTTCATAACAACGTGCATGTAAAAGTCAGGCAGCCTGTAACCTGAATGGGAAAAGTGAAGAGGAAAAAAAAAATCAACGTTACAAATAAAACATTGAGAGGGAGAAATAACTAAATTGCTTTGATCTAAGATCATGATTGGGGGACCGGACAGTAATTTGTAATTATCACTTCAGGCTTGAAAAGCCACCACAGCCAAATCTCCTGTAGAGAACGCTGTCACCTGGTTAGGCTGTAATTTTAATAAACACAAATAAGCAAACAAAAATGCTCTACTGGAGTGTGGGCTCACATAATTCATGTCTTCCTGCATATCTCAGTGCCCTGGTCGCTGCTCAACGGTCAAAAGAGTCCGGACACGCCCCTGCTTATCAGCCTCATTGTTGGTATATCCTTACAGTGCACATGTTACTTTGCCAATCAACGGATACGTTTATTCACAACGGAGGGTTCATTGAGGCAGAGTTAGACGGAACAAGGCATCAGCTTTATCTCTAATGGAAGTTTAACAATTACCTCTGTGCCAAACAGACTTTAAATTAAACTTTTTGTGCTGTTGACTCAGACCATAACGTGTGCTTGTCAGGATATTCCGTGTCAAAGAGAGTAAGAACACTAAGACATCCATACCGTTCGAGATAAACACCATTAATTAGTCAGTAGGAGGGCTGGGCTCTGTGTTGCTCCCAATGAGTCACAGCAGGAATTGTTTTCTTCTTTTTTTTTTTCGTCTTCTCTCAGGAAGACGACAACTTTGGGTTTCTTTACAATAGTTCTTGATCCACTCGATAAAAAAAGACCCAATGGCTCAGTAGAACCGGAAGAGATAGTTTTGCAAGGGACCGCAAATATCTTTCTGAAAACAGTGGAACACATGGTGCGTTACCATCCTAAAGGAAACCACACAGACTTGGCACCAAAAATGAACTTTGTAGTCACACCTACTGTTACTATGCGGAAGAGGAACAAATGATAGAGAAGATTCATTGAGAGGTCAGACTAAAGCTCCGCTAGTTGGGACTGATCTATCATACCCAACCTCTCTGAATATGTAAGTTTCTTTTCTTATTCTTGTTTATTGAACTACATTGAAGAAAAAGTACGTAATAACACATTTTGCTTTGATAAGAGAATGTACTTCTCTTATGAAGACCTTTGCTTGATCATACCAGTGTTATTGTTATTTGATAAGACGATTTGCATGTGAATTCATCTTGCTGAAAATGATTTGTAGTCATGGACATCTTAAGTTGTGCTAAGTTACAAGGTTTCCATTGTAATTACAAAGTCAGAATACGTCTCTTCTTGTGAGTTTGCAAGTCACCACCAGAAACATGACAGGCTCACACATTTGCAGTCATAAAATGGAGGCCCAGAACCCCGTGACTGTTGTATCGAAATTAATTTGCAGCTAGCTTGTTAATCTTTAACAGCATATAAAAAAATTTAAGATTGTTTTCAAGTTGTGTAATAAAATCCTTTCACTTACATGTACTTGTCAGATTCTGTCTGTATGAAGAACAGTTTTTTCATCTCCAGCTGTGCTGCACTGTAGACTCCTGATCACTGCCAGGTTCAAGTTATCCTTCTAAACACACTGTTAGAAAGTGTTATTTTGTTTAAGAAACTCAATTTATTTGCAAGGTTCACGTCTTGAAAATTAGCAGAAAAAAACCTTGAACGTTTTTTTCCCCAGATCTAGGGGTTTTGTTTTTTTCCTAAAACAAAATGGCAAAACTGTTTGAACCAATGGAACCTTTACTTGATTATTTTTTTTCCACACAGGTCCTCTGAAGTAAAGAAATGGATCCAGTGGTCCACCTCGTGCACCAGCTTCTATCTGAGCTCACTGTAAAAGAGACACATCCTATTATACAGTGTATCATAGACAACAACATCGAGGAGCTGAAAGAATGCCTAAGAGACAGAAACATTAATGAACTTTACCCATGCTCTAAGTGCAATGACTTTGTAACACCACTGATTGCATCTGTCGTAAACCACAAAAGGAAAATTTGTGATTTTCTTTTGCAGGAGGGTTCAGACACAAATAGTTTTTCCCAAAAAGGTTTAACACCATTGCAGTATGCCTCAATGTTCAAAGCACCACTTCTTTTTGTGGAGAAACTGCTCAAAGCAAAAGCTGATCCAAATGGACACAATGGACAGACAGCCTCAGCTGTGCAAATTGCAGCCATTAAGGACAGTGTAGATGTCTTTGAGGCACTTGTTTGTGCTGGGAGTCTGGTCACATTGTTGACTCCTGATCATATCAATGAGAATAAAAAGATAGTTCAAATGATTCGTAACCTTGAATCTAAAGGAGACGAGTTATGCTCTAAAATCAGAATTTTTCTGGAGCTGGATCTTGCTGTGCGAAAGAACCAACCTGAAGATGTGTTCAAAAGCTTTCACAGTCACATGCTGCTGGAGCATCCTCAGGCACATCTGACTGTGGTTGAGATACTCTTTACTGTATCTGGGCCAATTGCAGACAAGTATCGCCGGGACAGCATCAAATGGCTGAAGGACACTGGCAATGTGGACACCTACATTGAGAGTGTTGGCAGGCGCTTTCCAAACATGGCATATAGAGCTTTTCATCTATCCATTTTAAGTTTACTTGCAGTTTTAAATTCTGTTGAACAAGTACAAAATGGCCAAGCTTGTGTCCTCATCCCACTGCTACTGGAGAAGCTTGGTTCAGAACAGTTAGCTCCTCTATGTGATATTATTCTGCAAAGTCTTTATGTGATCACACAGAAAACAAAAGACAAACATGGCCTTGACCCCATCATTACTGAAAAGCTTTGCAGATCAGTCGCTCCTTTTGTGCACGAGAAACACCCCATAAACACAAGAATCTGCGCCTATGGCATATTTGGAAACCTGCTCTCATTCCAAAATGCAGCTCACTTCATTACATCAGCAGGAATAACTTCAGTGCCTGATGACATACAGGCATCTGTAGAAATGCAAACCTTGAAAGACCTTAAAGAAGTGATCAGACAACTGAAAAGTCATCTAAACAAACAAAACTCAGAGAGTGAAGAAGTACCTGGGCCTAAGAGAAAGAAGAAAAAAAAGAAAAAGAAGGGGAAACAAGGAGATCCAAATGATATAGCAACTCCAACACAACGCAGATGGCTTCAAGTCAGTGAGAGGTGGAGAGAAAAACTGGAGAAGCTTCATCAAACAGATGGAAGTAAAGTAATCAGAGTAGGGAGCATGATTTATATAGACAAAGATGAATTTCGCATTGCCCAGGGTAGTGATGGTACTGAAGTTTTCTTAGGGCTGAGGGATGATGGCACTGAAGTTGCGCTTAAGAGAATGACAAAATTAAACTATCAAGTGCTAAAGAATGAGGAAGGCTGTCTACGACATCCAAAGCTGAATCATCAGTCTATCGTGCAGTATGTTGACTTTGCAGAAGAAGAGAAATTTGGATGTCTAGGTCTTCAGCTTTGTGAATACACCCTGGAAGAACACATCAACGCCAACAGAGATGGTGGTCCACAGAAAGAGAAACTTGTCCGTCAGGTCCTGGAGAGTCTGAAAGTGCTGCATGAAGACCCTCCAATTCTTCACCGAGATCTCAAACCACAAAATGTTTTGATTGGTAAGATGTACTAGAGATATAGAAAGAGTGAATAGTATCATGGGAAGAAAAAAAAACATTTGCAAATTTGTAGTCATACTTCTGAAATTTTCTTTGTGATTTTTCCTGCAGATGTCACTGGGAGAGCAAGATTAGCTGATTTTGGCATCAGCAGACGGATAGCCAAAGGCCAAACGACACATCGCACTATAACTGCTGGAACAAAGTGCTGGAAGGCCAGGGAAGCTATAACAGCAAAAGTTGATGTGCCATACAAGTCAAGCACTGACATACAGGTAAGTTCTATTACACAAACTTTACTCAGTATTTCCTGAAGAATGATTTACTTCAATAATGCATCTGTTAATTCTCAAGGTGGCTGGGATGCTGATTTACTATATCCTCACTGGGGGTCACCATCCTTTTGGTGATGAGGATTATAGATGTGAGGGCAACATTGTTGATGGAAGCTACACTTTAGACCTCGTACCAGATGTGGTGGCAAAAGATCTCATCGAGGGGATGATCCATAAAGAACCAAAGAAGAGACCAAAAGTTGAAGAATGTCTTAGTCATCCCTTCTTTTGGGGCCCAGAGAAGTAAGACAGAAATGCCAAAACACCTAATAGATTGATTTATTTGATACCTTTTCATGTGGTTTTCTTTTGCAGCTGGAAGGCGTTGTCTGTTTTGGTTGGTGTGCAACATTTTCTCTCTTTAATAGTACCAAAATCTGAACATACATAAGTAACAGTTCACGTTTACAGTCCTGTCAGAGAGATATTGACAAGGCTTTTCACAGTGATGCAAAGAAATATCCTGCCATATGACCATTCCTAATTGTCACCGTGGTGGATGAAAAAAAAGTTATACTCCCCTCCCCAGTATTACTTTCCATCTCCAGAGGTTCCGAGAGTTTTTCTGAAGGGTCCACCTTTTTGGTATTTCCAAGCCATACTCTGCCTCATTGTAGGAAAGACTTTTATGTCATTCAGAGAGGATAGGGTGGTGGATAATGCAAGAAACTGAACAGGAGAGTGGGGAAAGACATTCAATGGAAGAGCCATAGGCTGGAACTGAACCAATAAAGTCAAGCCTCTTCACATAGTGTACACAACTCAAACATAATGTCATCTCAGGCCCTCTACAGGTTGTTTTTTAGTGTTTACATTTCAAATATCAATTTTCACTTTACCAGGAGGGCAAGATATCTGAAAGAGATTGGGAATCTGAAACAAGTGGCATCACCTAAAAGTGCTACTAAGGACCTGAAGTCATGGATGGAGCAATGTGCCCAGGATGGATCCTTCAATGGTTGGAAGAATCAGGTGACTGCAATATATACACCTTTTTTTCCCAAAGTGGGACACCACAAGTTCCTGTTTCTGAATTTACACATCTGTTACTAGTTACAACAAAAAGCTCTTGTTTGTGCTAAGTTTTCAACAGAGTTGGTCCAGAAAATGGAGAAATGGAGAGGGAAACCCTATGATGACCACATTCTGGATCTCCTGCTCTTTATTCGAAATGGTTTTGTGCATCAGTAAGTTCAAATCAGTTTAAAGATTACAAATGATTTGGTTTGTTTTACTCTTGATTTGTTGATATTTTTCACTATCTTTTTAATTACGTATGTTCAAACAACACAACTCTCAGCATAGCCAGTGTCCGCACTCCTGCACTTCTGTTTTGTTTTGTTCTGTTACTGTAAAACTCTTTCAAAGGGGCCACCTAACTTATATTTGGGATATTCCAGTCTTTTAAAGGTCAAGAAAGCTGTGCTTATCTTGCTCAAAAGTACCAAAAATACAAAGCAATTTGCTACACAAAAGTAATAGCTTTGTTTCTCAAAAGTTTTGAAAATATTTGCAAAATATTTATGGACACGATAGTTGTTTGTAATACAATTTCACATTTCTTTTTTCAGCTCAGAGGAGATGGCCGAACTTAACCAGATGCCAATGTTTCCTGCTTTATTTGGATGTGTATTCAAATTTGCAAAAAAAGCAAGATGGAATTCGGAGCAAACTGTGGCAGAAATGTTCCTCAGGGAGGAGGCCTCCACAGATGTAGTCTCATCAGCAAACTCAGATCTCAAAGTTTCAATTCAAGAATCCCAAGAAACATCCACCAAACCAACTTGAAAAGTGTCACTAGGCTCAAAGCCCCGTCCATCTAACATAGCTGGATTTTTTCTGAATTTTTATGGAGCCTGCTGTCACCAAGTGGGTTAAAATGAACTGCAGCTGTCAGAAATATCACCTTTTGTTGGGTGGTTAACTGGACAGGAAATCCCACACTGGCCTTTTGCAGTCGAAGTACAAATATCGGGGGAATGGCTCTTTTTAGACAAGTTACTAATTGTAAATGAAAAAAGGAACATTGAAACATGAAGAAATGGCACTCTTACGGAAGGCAATCTCTGATAATCTTTTTTTTAAAAGTCAATTTGAGAATGAGAATATGGGGTCCAGCATAATGGTGGTGATGAAAAAAATGAAGAACTTTTGAAGGTCATGCCTATGACCAAGTTTACCAAGGGCACAAGTGAAAAAAAACTCTGGAACTTAATTAAGTTTTTTTCAGTGTTTCTCAAAAAAGTGTGAATGTGTCTTTTTTTGAGAGACTTTTACATTGTTTGAAGATTACAAAATGTGACACTGAATAGTTGCATTACATTTTTTATGAATGAGTATACTTTTTAAAGGGCCTGCTTTGGGAAAATACTTCTATGCTAGGTTGGGCACATGTCATGCCTAACTATAAGTTTATGAATGTGATTGGTTTGGGATACATGACAAATGACCCAGCCAGCCTTAAATGAAAGGGTGCACCATCTGCAGGTATGAGTGTTTATGTAAATAGTTGGTTGTCCTTAGTCTATTTGTTTAATGAATGTTGTTTTTTTCAATGCTTGCTTTCTATACATTCTGAGATCGCAAAATTCTATACAGTGTGAGGACACTGATAAATAAATTCAGAAAGCAGAAATAAATTGTATTACAATAAAGTCCTTCCTCATCCTTAATTGTCTCACTTTTTATTTGCTTTAAACAGGGAAAGTGCTCCTAATTGTGCCAAATTGTTGCCATAGGCTACGAAGGCTTTTCTACAGAGTTGTGGAGTTGTTAGCTCTCTGGGACACAACAAGTACAACCAATGTCGATGAAGTCTCTTTGCATTTTAAAAAATGTATCACAAAAGCAAATGAACAGACAAGTATATGGAAATTGTTACATAATGAAGTGTGGATATTGAAGTTAAAAGGAGAACTGATTCTGTGGAAGAACACTGAAAGGCTTGTCTGAAAAGATTGATGTCTTCCTCAGATGTTCTCGTTTGTCTACTCCTTTCTTTATCCAACACTGTCCCAGTCTACATACATTTCTTGTGCCAGGCGCAAATTGGCGGACATGATGGTGAATGAGTCATTACTTAGTTCTGAAGTTTAGCTGAATTTGTGTAATGCATTTTCTCAGGATATCATCTAACATCTTTTATCAACAGGTAACATGAAATACAAAAATGCAGTGTGATTAAAATCTTTGACGACTACTGAGTACAAAAAAAACCCAAATTGTGTTAAGATATTTCATCAATCGCCTTTGTGATAGAATTTTTAAATTGTAAGGAGACTTTATGGATACCCAGCTGATCTGCACAAAATTAGAAACACATTTGAATTTAAACATATATTTGTGCACACTTAAGAAGTTTGACTTTGTTTTTAAACATGTTGAAGTATTGAATTTTAAAAAACTGAAACTGTACAAAATTTATATCGGATTTGAATCAAATTTCTCGGCCTTATGTAGTGTGCAAATGTTGTGCTTTTATTATGAAGGTCGCATCCTTCAACAACTTCCGCTTTGTGACAGCCGATCTTTTTCACTCAGTTATTGTTTTTTTTTTTTTCTTTTTTTTTTTAATGTGTGGATAATTAAGAAATTAAATTGGAGTGCCGCTGAAAACTTGCTCCCACGACGGAGAATACACTTTTTTTGTTTTGCTCCTCTACCGGAAGTTACATCCTTTGTCGCCACTTGTCTCAGGTGACTTGACGATACAGTTATTTAAAAAAGTGACGTTGCAAGATAAACAAAAAGGAGAGACGCAGCCTGGACGGAGGCGGAGAGGCACCTTGTTGCACGCTGACATTTTTTAATAGATATTTCAGACAATGCAGTCTTCCAAGAGGAGTGAGAGCGACTGGCAGGGGCTCGTCAGTGAGGTAAGAGAGAAAGAGGGGGACCGAGAACAGCTGTTGCAGACACGAACTGATTTTCTCCTCGGCTCCGCTCTCCATATGGAAAGAGAGCTTTGCTTTCTAGAGAATTAGACTGAGGGGCTGTTGTACATCAGAAAACCCTGTATATCATGTTGACCTTATATTACATAGGTTATGGATGTTTCGTTGATGGTGTAAGCTAGCCTGCAGGCCGACAGCATCCGAGCCTCCTGGGTTTGAAACGTGGAGACGCTCCTTCTGCCCACCTCTTAAACACGCAAGGTGTCCAGAAATACAGATAAAACTCACCTGTGGGGCTCCACGCTACTGTAGCTGACTGTTAATAATATATTATAGAGGCACTGAGGTAATGCACATCTTTTTTTCTTCCCTTAAAATACATTGTACTCTGCGTGGTACCCTTCAATAACTAAGAGGTGGGGAGTTTATACTGAATTAAATGACAAGAACATCATGTATGCTTTAAAAATTTCTGATTAACTGAAGTAACTTAGATGAAGTAAATTAGGCAGGATTTCTGTCAGGAGTTCCTTCAGCATTTTTTAGGTTTTATGAAGTAATGATGTGGCAAAATGAAAGATATAGAGAACAGTATCACTTCAAAATATATGCACAAACAGGGTGACCATGTACTAAAAACCCCAAATAGGACCTCCTACGTGTTACTGAAAAATACTGACAAAATTTCCCAAAGATATTCAGACAAAGCAGCTTCATAACCCTTGCATATATACCTAAAACACTCCTCTTCTGTCTAGAGTGAAAATTTTCTGTAAATAATACTTTTCCACATGATAATTCAATATTTGGGATACGTGTGATTCATGAGCTAAAGAGTAAAATATTTTACTTTTAATATTAAAGTTTTGATTTTTTTTTCTTCCACAATTTATTTGAATTCTTTTTAGTTTATTTGTTATTATTTCATTGTGTCATGCACCAAAGAGATGTACTGCTCTCACAGACTTAAACCTATCAGATAGAAAAAAAACACATTAAACATAATGTTGCTCATTGGCCACTCAACCTAACATGTCCCATTAGACAGCAACTTTTGTCAAACATAAAATGTCCTCTTATGTTTTTGAAAGACATTCAGCATGTATGGTACAAGTTGAAACTCTGTGTGTAAACAAAAGTTGGATTCTTTCTTATCAGACAGAGAAAACAAGTCAGGACATTCTGCAAGAAATTTATAGAAATGTTGACATCTTCAGTTGTGGTACAGAGGACAACAGAATAAAAAGTGCAGTTTGATTAGCTTACAAGTTTTGCTTTTTAACCTAAAATTTTGATTTTTTTTTTCTCTCATAACTTTGACTTATCGTAAATTCTGGCTTAATCTTACATCTTCTCAAAATTTTGACTTTTCACCCAAAAAATTGACATTTTAGGTCAAATTTTGAGTGTTCATCTCAAAATTCTGACTTCTTATCCCAAATTTTGACTTATTATGGGCTATGCCTTGCATATGCTCAATACCTTGACATGTTGGTGCATCAGTATAACACCTGCAGCCCAGTACAGCACTTTATTTTTAATACGAAAGGTCTGTTGAACAAGCTGAGGAAAAACCAATACATTTTGGGCTTATGTTATAAAATACCCCTAGACATAATTTTACCATCAAAAAAGAGGACATGTCGAGGCACAAGGGGACGTTTGGTCACCCTATACCTTAAGCTATTAAATGACTGTGATACAATAGTTTTATTGCATGAGTAAGGGCACCAAGATTACAAAACGTTCACATTCTGTCCCACCTTAAAGACAAAAAAATATAGAGAAGCAAAAGAATGACTGAAAAACAAAATGGAAAACCAGACAGCTTTCATGACCTTAAAATGGCACCGTACTTAACATGACTGCTGTAGCTTTATGGTAGTAGTAGCTGTTAAATTTGGTTATAAGCTAGTCTGACGGCTATCAGGGTTTACTCTCGTTCTTTCACAGTGCCTTATCTGTACTTTTAACACCTGGCTCCTGTGTGTTTTCCAACTGAATGAAACTGGTTGCCACAATTTGTACAGCAGAGTCACTTGGCCATTTCAGCCTCAGCTGTCTGTTCTGTCTGTGTTTGTGATGTGTCCTGTAGTTCCTGGTGTGCAAGCGCAAGCTGGAGAGTAAGAAAGAGGCCCTCCTCATTCTGTCCAAGGAGCTGGACACCTGTCAACAGGAAAGAGACCAGTACAAGCTGATGGCCAACCAGCTGAGGGAGCGCCATCAGGGACTCAAGAAAAAGTACAGAGAACTTATTGTGAGTGGTTCAGGCCTTTAATCATAATATCAGTCAGTGTGCAGTGGGAAACTGGTCCTCAGGAATGTGCAGGTTAAGTCGGTTAAATCAGTGGATCCTAAAGGGTGGGGCGGTGGGGGTTATGAAAAATTGAAACACCCACCCAAATCAAAAACTACTCATAAATACAGATTTCATCCATGTTGTAAAAACATAAATAAAATGCTGCTTCAGAACACTCATTGTGCACAAACATATCAAAAAGCTCTTTAAAATCAAGGTTGTTCAGGAAGCCAGTCAAGTGGATATTATTGACCGTATTTACTTTTATTCTTGCTGGTTTTGTGTTTCAGGATGGAGACACATCTTTGCCACCTGAAAAAAGAAACCAAGTAAGTTGCAGTTTATTTCCAAGACGGTATTCCTCCAACTATGCCAGAAGTGCTGATCATAGTTGAAATTTTATGTTGTGGTCTCTTTTCATTAGCTACACCAGTTCAGTTTGGTAACAAAAACCAATTATTTATTCGGAGATCTTTGTGAACAAACATGTCCGAGTATTAAAAGGACATGAATCATGTTTGATTTATGGCACTGAGTCAAACAGTAATTTTATGTGTTCCATCTGTGGCCTGCAAATTCTTCATCCACACAACAGGAAAAACAGCTCTGACATGACAGTCTCCCTGTTGCTTTCAGAGCCACAGAGTCGCCAGAGTTCATGAATTTGCTCAATTTATGGTGTCACAAATAGGACAGTTTTCTTTTGAAGGACAAACTGACGATCACAACCAGTTAACTTCACAACCATTTCTACAGTTACCAGTGCTTCGGAGTTGATTTTGGTTTTTGTTTGGTGGCCCAGTTTTCCTGCAACCACTTGTTTTACGGCTTTAACATTTTTTTTGGTTCAGTATGTCTGTCTTCTTCACCTTCTCCTCAGGTGAACCTGGCTCAGCTGTTGAGAGACTCACGGGATCGAGCAAAACAGCTCGCTGAAGAGGTGAAGGAGCTGACACAGAGGCTGGCGGAGGCCCAGGGGGATAATAAGGTGAAGTCGCTTGTAGCTACACACACACACAAACACACAACAAGTGTCACTCAAGGTGAAATAATCCAGTGTGTGCTTAAATGTGTATGAGAAGAGAAGCAAATTAAGAGTGAGAATTTTATATCTCAACAGCTCTTGAGGATGACGATAACGAGACAGAGGCTAGGGGATGAAGAAGTGGGGGCACGCCATTTCCCTGCGCATGAACGGGAGGATCTTGTTCGCCAGTTAGAGAGAGCAGGACTCCAGGTTGGTACACTTCCTCCTGTTCCCAAACCTGATCATAAAAGTACACACTTACACACC
The DNA here is from genome assembly GCA_008086565.1 of Thalassoma bifasciatum. Lineage (NCBI taxonomy): Eukaryota > Metazoa > Chordata > Actinopteri > Labriformes > Labridae > Thalassoma > Thalassoma bifasciatum. Next base: position 1,296,307 of record RPOG01000006.1, read on the forward strand.
CTAAACAACTGAATGTTTTCTGAGCTCCTAACCCATCAGTGCTTAGGACAAAAAAAGATGATCAAAACTGTTCCATGTCACAGAAAAACTGGCATGATTTCCAATGAGAATATATAAAAGGTCCAAGAACCGAATTGAAAGTTAGGGACTGTGCGACTGTAGGAAACTCCACTCTTGTCCTTTTAGTGTAGGTATGAGATCATTCAAGAGCAATGATTTTTTTTTTATTTGTTGTTTAAGAAACTCAACCAGAAGAGTCAACATGAGCCCAATAAAGCAGACCAGTCAAGCGGAAAGTTAAGGAACTTAATTCAGTGTGACTGGTATAAATGGCAAATATGATCTTTTAAAACTGTCAAGATTTATGAATTGATGGAAGTGTGATTAAGCTTATAAATCAATAAATTTACCAACCACTGTTATTTTGTCCCTTGAGGCACAATGTAATTAGTTTTCACTGAGTCGTCTTGCTTCCTGCTGCACAGAAACCACACCACTGTTGCCCTATTACACCAAAAACTCAAAGACAACCCAAGTAAAGTCAGAATCACTTTGTGTCAGTCAAAAGTAAAACACTAAAGTTTTGACTCATATTTAATAAAATAAGTATTGAAAGTGTGATTTGATTATTTCACCATTGGAGTGCCTCCTGTACAGACTGCAGCTGATCTTTTTGATCCAAGACCTACCTCATATCTGCTCTTTTGAAACCACTTCCAGAGCTAAAAGCATTCACAGAACAGTTTTCCCAATAGGAAGCCCTGAAGTTGCTGATTTTAGTAACCAGTGTTCGCACTTTCAGCCAACTCTACATCTATTAAGCAAAGCTGTAAAACATCTCTTAAGGCTCACAAGCATTTTGTTGCCTGGCTTGCTTTTTCCCAGATGGAGGAAATGGAGCACAACATGAAGGCTCTGACAGACGAGCTGCAGGACGTGAAGGCAGAGCGAAATGTGTTCAGGGAGAAGGCGTACCGAGTCAACGTGGAGCTCAACCACATTTTGGGCAACCACGAGGCCCGCATAATCGATATCGATGCCCTCTGCATGGAAAACAGGTGAGTGCAAAAGAAACTGATCTCATTAATAGAACTTCCACGTATGTGTTGGGAGAATCTATTTCTAGCTATTCAACATTGTGAGAGTAAACATGATTCCTGCTAACTGCTGCTTCCCTGAAGGTTAAACAGCAAATGCCTGTGCAGAAAAAACCTCTTCCTCTTTAAAAGCAGAAAAAGTAAATTGAAATGAACAAAAAATCAAGCGGGAAGCTTTTCTGTCGATTTCTTGAAGATGTTGCACAGCAAACAGGAAAAAGTTAGATAATGTTGAATTAAATAAAGAAAATGATTAGTGGGAATCCAACAAGTGAGCACCAAACATTTGTGGTCACTTTCTTAAAGTTAAAGTGATGCCAGAGTAACTAAAATAAGAACTGCTCATAGAGAGCTAATTCTTGAGCCCTGTGTGAAAATTAAAGCTTCTTTGTCACAGAAGATAGTTCTGATTTCATATCCACATATTAGTGATTCTTTGAGCTTCATTTCAAAACTACAGATGTCTGATCTGCTTTCCTGTAAAGTGCTGCTCTACTGTCCCTTCCCTTGACTTTTTGCTCTTTTGTGTGTGATTTGCACTACAGGTATTTGCACGAGCGCTTCAGCCAACTACAAGAGGAAGTGAACCTGCTGAAGTCCAACATCATGAAGTACAAGGTAGAGATAAAAAGCTTTGACTCAGACATGAGAAGAGTGTGAATTTTTTTACTAAATTTGTATTCTTGTGCACATAGTCTGAAAGCACAAGAGGTTACTTTAATTTATATTGCACATCAAGCACTGCTTTCTTTGACCTCCCACAGACGGCTCTTGAGAGGAGGAAAAACTCCAGCGCATATGGAAAATCAAACAGCAGCCCTCTCACTGGAGTTCTCTCAGCCAAACAAGGTGAAAATACAAATCTGTCTAAACTCTTACATCAACAGAAAGCAGAGCAGCTGTTCTGCAAAGGGTTGAAAGCATCTAAAATATTCTTTCTCACCTCCTTTTTGATTGCTAAACTTTGTGTTTCACTTTCCTTTCTGTAGTCATGTCCTGTTGCATTATTTAATAACTTTCGTCTTTTGCCAATCCTTCAAGCCAGCGCCTGGACTCCAGCTGTGCTACTAATTGTATTCTGAGTGGTGGAGAGCACCACTGGCAGGAAAATGAGCCTGCCATGATGACTGACAGTCGCTGGCAGAAGCAGCACAGTGGGCTACGGAGTTAAAGTTAGGAGAGTGTCACCTAGTAGACAGCTGTTTGTAATGCTCCATCTCTGTCTTCCTCATGTCATGCTGTTTTTCCCCTCTGATGGTATATCACCCTTTTAATCTGTTTTTAGACTAGACGTGAAAGTTTTATAGCTAAATTATTGGAAAAGTAAATGTCAGAACTCAACTGAATATCAGCTTTTTGATTCTGCATGAAAAAAATTGCACTCGGGATCTGGATATTCAGCATAATTAGTGCTTTTATATCTCTTTTTGGTAAGTTTATTGCCTAAGTAGAGTTGACCAATCATATTTCAGAAGACTTTGGTAAATGCCGGAAAAACAGTCTGTATGGAAAGCAAAGTAGTAGAACACAAACAGCCAAGACATCTGGCTCCCATCAGCAGTAAATCAGAAATGATTGATGCAACCTCCGTTCAACAAATGAACATTTTAAGAGTTGTTTTCTTCTCCTTTTGTGGACAGATCTGACACATTTTGCATGTTTTTCATGCGGTTGCTATTTCGGTAAACTTGGGATGAGTAAAGCGAAAGTTAGTCATAGAAAAACAGGTAACCTTTACAGATACATATTGATAAATCGAGCGATACAGAAGTTTCTGTTCAGTACCAAACAAATTCTCTGGTTATTCTATATGTCAGAGGGACCTGTTTACCTTTTTTCTCAATCATTTTTGGTTCCACTTTATGTTTAGTCCAAGAGATGCTTCTGGAAGAGCAGGGCTGCAGTCTGCCGGCCACGCCTCAGTCCATATCTGACCTGAAGTCCCTGGCCACAGCTCTGCTGGAGACCATCCATGAGAAGAACCTGGTCATCCAACACCAGAGACACACAAACAGGTAACTCTCCTGCAGCTTATAAAAGTAACCTCATAAGTTTACCTAGCCTCAGACTTTACATGTTTGCCAACCTGTCCTGAGAATCCTGCTCCTCCGCCCTCAAAGCAAACACTGCCACACAAGTACACTCAAACACTGCCATCGTTACAATGCAAGCTGACACCAAGCACTTGTTTCACAGGATTTTGGGGAACAGAGTTGCAGATTTGGAAAGGAAGCTGAAGACCTTGGAGGTTTCAGGACTGTGGAGTCTTCCAGGTGGGTCTTTTAACTGACCATCAAAGTCTCAACATTTAGGCTCTACAATACCAATTTCAGTAAAATCCTGAAATAACCTCAATTTGCTTTCTTAACAAAAGCAACCTCTCTCTAATTTTCTATTTTTGTCTTCCAACTGTTGGACGACTGGCTGCTATTCACCGATTTATAACCTCTAATACTCTGTCTGTGCTACTTGTGAAACATGACAGTGCAAATTGGCAGCCTCCATGAAAGGGGGCCTACTCCTAAAAAAGCTCACTCAAAATTTACCAAAAATAGTAAAAAAAACAACCTATGTTTATTTTCAGGTGATTATACGCCAGCTTAACAGTATTCTCGAAAACAATGTTTGATTTCTACCAAGACTGTATCACTAAATGCTGCTCAATAATTCTAACTGCACCTTTCTGTCAATCACTTTAAATTCAGCTTTATTTTTATGTTTCCTTTTTAAATCCTTAAGGTAAGAATTTAAGTAATCTGTGGTCAAAGATGACGCAGCAACCTATCTATATTCTTAACCTTCACTTTCACAACACTGTTTTAGTAATTCTGTTTATGATTTGACCTAGTTGGTACCTCAAACTGTTCCACAACATCTGCAAACATAACTGTGCAATTAGGAGTGTGTTAATGCTGGTGTGTTAGCAAAGCATGCCATTTCTGTCTTTTAAAGTTAATTATTTACTGTGAAATGCAACTCAAAATAGAGTTAAGACAGAGCCAAAAATGTACTTATTCTATACTCGATGTGTGCAACACATTAAAAAAACTCAGAGAAAAGTATATAAAAACACTGAAAACATGTCATACTTGAAAAGCAACCTAGAGGAACATCTTTCAGTTATGAAGGTTAATTTACAAAAGGTTAGTAACATGAATGAGTTTAATAAGATCGTTCCAGAGAGGTTGGGAATCTCAGACGTAAAGGTGGGAAGAGGTTCATTGCTCTGCAAGAGCCAATAGTTTTACAATTTCCCGATGATGATCCTCCAGTGATGATTTAAGTCTGTAAAGGATGGCTGTGATTTCCATGCTGTCAGGTGGGTTTAAGACAGACACGACTCTCGAGTGGAAACCTTTAAGCAACAGAATCAGGCAAGAATGGGGTATCAGTCTGCTTCAAACAGGTCAATGCAGTTCTCAAAAATTCACAGAATATTACAAGAAAAAGAGGTGAAACATGATGGTTAACATGCTACTGTGCGTCCTAAATTTTCTTATACAAGTTGCTGCAAATGAGCACAGCTACACATTTTTCATATATGCTTTAGTTTCAACACTAAATACATAGTATGACTTTGAATTAAATATAGAAATTATGATTTTTACTTTTGAACTGATTTCTCCCTGTTTAAAATCTAAAAAGATATGATGGCTTTTTATGTTTATAATTATGTTTTTCTCTCCCTGGCTGCATCTCAGGCTTGACCTACCACATATCTGTTGGAATTGGGAGTATGTATTCCTTCTGCCCCACTTAGCCCATTCATGCCCTCCAATGTCTCATGCCAGGACAAATCTGGGCAGATGCCCAGAAAATGTGTCACCCCAAACCTGCCGTTTACTATGTGTCATTCCCATTAACCTGTCCACTCATGTGTTAGTCCATGAAACCAGTGGTCATTCTGATCAAGTGGATGTTTCTCCATGTTGACACTTGTTTAAGCTGTAAGGAGTTAGTCATTTTTTACAGGGTGAGCGGGACCTTTTAAGCCAATACAGTGGTGTAATCTTTCAGCCACTTTATTTAAAGTCTTGCATCTAACTTTGAAACATTTACAGTTTCAGGCAGTCAGCCAACTTAAAAAAAAGCACATAATATACACAAAGTACTTGAAAACTCAAAAAAGTGTTCTGAATTCAATTTTCTGTCAGAAAAGAAGTTCAAAATCCAACCACAATTACTTGAACAGAAAACTGTTCCCTGCTTTCCCCACTAGAGGGGGATGTTGTGCTGTGTATAAACAACAATGGGCAGTGGAGGGGCTGTAGCTGAATGGAGGTGCCCTGTCATGAGACCGTCATTCTCACCGCTATAAAACTGACAAGCATCCATTACTGAAAATGATTGCCCACATTACAAACACATTTAGGGGAATGTGCCGTTATTAGGGAATTTGTAGGCAAGGGGGGCTCAGAGTGCCTGACGACCGCGCTGTCCACCACAGTTAGGGAGACAGAAATATAGAGAGAGATGTGAGCCCGTGCGGCCTTGATGTGATGTGAAGTTCGGCTGATGGATATTAAAGCTAAACAAGATAGGATGGAAGGCCTTGGCTGCCTACCTGAGGCCCCGAAAACACTTGAGGTGACTGTGTTGTCTCCGGATGAGGGAGAGCCAAAAACAATAACAATGTCGTGGATGCAGTGAGTCAGATAAAGTTGTGATTGATAGATCCCCGCCAGTCCACCCTTCTGAACGAGTGCAAGCCGGAACGTAACACAGCAATTGAAAGCCTGTCAGTGTGCATCAGCTATTGAAAAGACAGAGGTGGATACAGAGTGCAGCCATAAAAGTCTGTTTTGGTCCAGTTACAGACTTTTCCAAAGAAGAAGAAAGGTATTACCTTGTCACTCCAGCACTAGCTTGTACACAGTGTAGGGTTCAAACATGGGACTGTTTGATAGACTTCTCTATAAAGCTTGTGAGCTGGTATTACAGTATCATATGATGCAGAAAAGCCTGTTATCTTTGTGCCATATACATCTATAGTTTGCTGTAATAGCAAGAGAGTGAAGAGAAGATGGGAACCTTGTTTGTCTGAGTGCTGCCTTGTTCTTGTAGATGAGTATCTCTGCAAAGTCAGGAGTGTACAAACCAATAATCAAACCACCACTTTGAAACAAAAGAACTCCTGTAATACTCTTATCTCAAACCTTGAAGGTAACATAGTCCCAAAGCTAACATGTCAGCTATAAATAAAGAAGAATCTTTTCCTGTGCAGAACTTGAGCTGGCCTCTGACTTATGCTTCTCTTTAAAAGCTGTAGTCAAATACAACAATACAACAAATCTAGGGTTGGGGTTTGAGTTTGAGAGTGAGCAGGTCTCTGATGCAAAGCAGAGGGATTGTGCTTAGTTTTCAACTATCATAATTATGGTAATATAGACTAGAATAGTTATCCCACAGCTCTCAATACTCAAGTAGCTGAGGGAGAAGAAAAAGAGCATAGGGATGATTAATTAAATAGAAAAACACACCGCGTATTACTTTTTTAGATTGCAGAGTATGACAGTTATTTTATTTTAATTTCAACAATTCTGTCCATTATAATCATATCTATATTGAACACTAGTTAACAGCTGTCAAAATTTCATCATTTCGAGGAGACAGTGGTTACTAAAATGCTGAAGAGCAAATAGACTTGAAAGAAAGAGGAAAAACAAAATATTGTGGAAATTGCTCAATAGCAGCTATGCTACCTGTGGGCCTTGTCAGTTGTTTATCAGTTGTGTAAGTGCAGATATCAGCCATTGCTGTGTATCTTCAAAATAATCAAGCTGATTATTCTTCCAATTCGCAAGAAGCATTTCAGTCTGATATTAATAACACTTAATACCAACCAAAGCATTTTTCAAAAGTATCTTTTAAGTGTAATTTTACCATGAACTTTACAGGATATCTGTTTCATCAATAACAAGAAACAAGCTGACCGCCATCATCTTAATTGTCGTTCCAGCCTAGTGTTAGCTCTATATTGTGCTCAGAACCTGGACTATGAAAAAGGATGGATGACATGTAAGCTCCTCAAAAGAGAGTCCACAAAATTTAAAGCTTCTCCTTGTGACTGGCTGCAGATGAGGTCAAATTTGCCAAATTTGAACAGATGGAAAATGAATTTAGTTTATAAATGACAACACTTGTCGAAAATATATTTGTATATTTTTTTATTCAGACCTGATTTTGCTGATATAGGTTAGAAAATACTTTCTCTTATAAATTCAGTTGAATGGTTTAATTTAAATTTAATCTAAAGCTGGGTTGGATTACATTCTGCAGCCATTGCTGCACTACAAACATTAATAAACCAGAATAGAGGAATGGTAGGAGGAAACAAAACAAATTCACGAGAGTCTCAATTTATGTCCTGCCTGTATTGTCCTTTGCTATTCAAAGGTTAAATCACAAAGTTTAAGTTTGTACTGCACTAACACCGAGTGCACAAGTTGTCAGCCCCCCTCTCTGGGGTATATTGGTATCATTTTGGCACAGTGGAATGAAGCAGAGATAATGCATGCACAATGCTTCATCCCATTGTGGCAAAAGGTCCATCTTTATATTCAGCCACAGGCTCAAATGACAAATGATGGTATTTAGCATAATGTCTATCATATTGACATCTCTGTTTATAATGTAAACATGCTAACATTTGCTAATGAGCGATAAACACAAAGTACAGCTGAGGCTTATGGTAATGTCAGTAGCTTGGAATGTATTCAGTGATAAACAAACCAAAGTAAATGATGAATTAATATTTTGACATTTTGGTCAAATTCACAAATGTCAACACTTTAAGTGGTGAAAAAGAAGTTTGAAGAAACTTTTTTCCTTGACACTCAGCCTCCAGCCCACCCTTTCACTCGCTGCTCCCACATCAGTGTCAGCACTGAGCATCCATAACAATATGGACCGCATTCATAACAATATGGTCCCCGTTCACCATTCATGATTCTCACGCATCGTGTCACCCAGCCATCCATTTTCCCATTCTTCTGTTTGTTTTTGAGCCTCACACTTGAATGGGCAGAAACAGGCCTATTCACAGGCTCTTTGTGAAAGAAAAGGCTGATGTGCACACTCAGAAACTCGACCGTGTTCATGTGTCTGTGTGAAAACAGTCCTGTGTGTGTGTGTGTGATGTCTGGTTTATAGCGCAGAGTCTGCTATGAGTAGCATATGGTGTCAGCCTAAGAGGCGTGCAGCCATCACTAATGAAGACAGATGACAGGGAAGTGAAGCCACTTCCTGTGAGCACTGCAAAGCATACGTGTGTGTGTTTGTAAGCTGTGTCAAAGTACACACAGCATGCATGTGCTTGGCTGAACTCCATCCAATCCCCACATTTGGAAATCTGAAGAAAACTCTTTACATCTCTAACTTTGTATTTTTGTCTTGATGGCAAACCTAAAGGTTCACGAGAAATTCCACTGAATGAAAACCTTCAACCAGAGCTTCACCCAACACGTGCCACATCTCAGCCTCCAGTGCTGCCACCCAAAGGTGAGTAAACAGTGTGTAACTGGCTTTCAAGAGCACCCACAGCTAACGGCGTAAACACTGTACACTGTAATTAACCGCTGCGTGCTAAACTCTCACCATCATCCACATTTAACCCAAGTGCTTTCCCTTCCCGCCTGCACTCCTCTCTGCTTCTCATTGGTGCAAGCTGCCCAAATGCCATGGCATTTTGGAAATGTGAGGCAAATTCTCGTCCGCTGACATTCAGAAACTTCTGCCGTGTTCTCTTTGAAAGGAGAAGGGGGGATGGGGGCCCATAAATATGGATGCCAGCTCAAGTAGTGTTGCTTTCTTCCTGTGTCTTTTTGCATGCATGTCTGGGTGTTTGTGAATGTGTTTGTGTGTGTGTGTGGTTGTGTGTGTTTGTGTGTGTGTATTTGGGAAAAGGTGGCTGGGACTCCATGTGCAGTATTTAACCTTTTTGCCTGCACATCCACAAATATGGGTCAGTAATCCCCAAAGTGAGAGCATATTTTGGCAAAGAAGCAGAACTAAGCTGTTGCTGTCGTGAGATGCGGGGCGTCACACTCGTCTTGCGTCCCCTTGTCTGGGGCACTGCTGCTATATTTAGCCTGTTGCCATGGAAGCACTTCAGTCACATAAGTAATTGAAATAACTTTCTGTGTTGACACAGTGGTTCAACTTGAAAAGAGGAAAGTTTGTTTTGTGTTTTCCTGAATGTTCCCCCACTGGTTTGGTGTTATAGCCCTGGTCTGGCAGAACTCTTTCTTGTTCTTCTCTCCAATTTTTTTTCATACTGTCAACACAAACCAACATGTGCAACCCTAAATTCTAATAACGTTTCAAAGGTGCAAGAAATTTTTGATAAAAATGCTCTGATTCATATTGAGATGCTTTCCACTCAGGATTTTAATTGCTCCTTGATTGTGGTTTTTGTTGACGCTCAAAACATTTTCAATTTGAGGCCAGTTTAGCTAACTAAAGATATGCAACAGCATTGTTTTCAAACATTGAGGCACTTTGAAGAAAATCAAATTGTGCATGACACGGCCTTCATCTGTATACAAGCCTCTCTTTTTTTCCAGGTCGTATATTACTATTACAGTTATGTTATGCTGTTGCACGATCTGAAAACTATGAATTTTTTTTTTTTTTTGGTTCAAGTTCCCCAACTTTTAGAAAATTTGAGTTGTAATGTGTATAACTTTGAAAAATTCTTGTGCCCCAGTGGTGGAAGTCTGACATCCCTTATTTTATTCTACACTTTTACCCCCTCTTATTTATTTTTTTTAGCTTCGTAGAAAAACGGAAATTACAAAGAAAGGCATAAATGTGGGTTCAGTGCACTTTTTAAGAGGTCAGTAAGATCTTGAATCAAAACAAGAGTTTTTTTCTTATATATTTTATTTTTTCTGAAACTGTTTTGTCTCTTTTTTTCGTGACAGTTGGTGTTTAGTATATAAAATGATGTAGTCAGTGTAAGATGTAGCCTTTCTTGTGAGCATAAGCATTATATAAAACATCAAGACGGTCAAGATGCACTAAGAAAGTAAAGCAACTGCCATTTTTTTTATACAAATGGAGTATAAATAAATAATGTAATTAAATTCTGGCTTTGTTATGTGCAGGGGAAAAAACAATTTAAAACGTCAGCTTGATGCGCTCCAAAACTTTAGTGGGCTTCTTTTAAACCAGTTGTTTTGGGGGAAAAAATCATTAAATGATTCACTTTTAATGAAGGTATTAGTCAAGGTTACTAAAGATGCTACTGTTGTTTTTTACATTTGAGGCTTTGGCTCCTTCAGATGAAAAAAAAAGACTTGTTTTCTGATGTTACTGTAGCTTCAGATAAAGTGTGTGAGATGACCACTTGTCTCATCTTCCCCCTCCCAGCTGTGTCAGACAACAGAAGTTCCCATGAATCATTGTGGGAATGCCACACTACTGGCATCAACCTTGGCACAGATGGCATCAGCGGGGAAGACTCACCTGCACTCCTCAGCAGACTGCAGCCGCTCATGGGAGGAGAGACGAATGGGATTGACAGCAGTTTTGGAGAAATCGTGACCCTAGCGGAGGATGGAGGCTCCTCGGAGCTGGAAGAAGAGCGGAGTCCCGTGGAGGAGGCGGGGCATGAGGTAGAAGGAATTGAGGTTGAAGAACTGGGTTCAACGGTGGAGGAAGGTGAGGAGGCGGCTCTGGCGTTGGGTGTCCCCAACACTGAATCAGAGCTTCCATGGCTTCAGATCAAAAAAGACTGTGTGGATGATACAGAGGTTTGTCAACGGCCTAGTGAGTCCCAGAACAATGAAGTACCTGAACATGCAGAAACCTCAGTACCAGAATCAGAAAGCCAAACCACAGAGGTGTTGAACACAGGGGACTTGGATATTCACTGTCAATCTTCTGAGAAACACCTGTCATTGTGACCACTTGGCATCACTTAAAGACTTAAGAAGCTTATTTAAATCCCACTCTTGGTCTTTTTTTTTTAATTGATAACCGTATTAATCACCCTTTGAACATTTCTCACAATGCACCTGCAGCCGCTCTGTTTTTTGTCAGTAAAACAGAAAGCACTTTCCCAGCCACCATTCACAGAACTGGAGATGCACTTTTTTTGTATCCAGACGTGCTTTTTTTGTCTCTGCAACAACCAATTCTGAAATCAATGGAGTTGCAAACTTTGTACCCTGAAGGACAAATTTAGCTTAAAAAATAATAAATATGGCAGCTTAAACTTCCTTTCCCCTGTGCTGAGATAATCCCAACTGTTTGCTTTTTTCCGTTCCTTGGGGATGCCAATAACGTCAGTGCTGCATTTTGTTGTTAATCTCACTGGGGGTTCAATTTGACTTACAATATCTTGTAATGAATGTATTGTGTAAGTTTGTTCTATTAATATAAGAGAGTCTATGGATATGTTTTTATCTGTACAGATGAATCTTACAAATTAGATGCTTTTTATTTTTCTTGTCAGACTAAATGTGCCTTGATATTTATAAATACGGCTGTATGTACCTGCTTTATAGCCCTGTCTGAATGTAGTCTTTTACTCCACACACCTCACAGAAAAAGGTTATTTGTGTACGGTAAAATATGTGCCATGAACATGAGTGGAACTACACGTCAAACTTTATATTTGGTTTGGCAGGAAACAACACAAGCAGAATTGTCCAATCGAAACTTGAACTCCGGAAGCTGACTTTGTGAACTTGTTGTCATAATTGTTTGAGCTTTCACACACAAATTAGATGTGTCTGATAGTCATGTTCTGAACCGGAAAATGAGCCCGTATCTGCAGAAAATCACTCTGGATGATTTCTAAAGTTGGTCTCTCATTAATTCTCAATGCAGCTGCCTGAGTCTTTTGATTGTTTTACAGATTAGCGCAGCTTAACTTGATTCTCTTCTTCCCAGCCTTGATGGAGAATTGATCAAGCGTAAAACTTTCATACTTAGTCGGGGTTAATCATAAAAACGCTTAAATTCTCTTTTGAGCTTAACTTTTAGAAAGATGTACTTTTGAATTGGCTTTGATTGTCTTTTTCCACTTTTAGAGGTTTGATTGTGCTAAAATGGGGCCAGTTTAGGCTAAAGGAGATAAATATTTAAAAACAAAAAAGAAACAATGCCCAGCATGTCTTTTGTTGTTGTTGTACATCTTTGGGATTTAAGGTAAATACACTGAAGTTTCTCAGCTCTGTAAATTGGATGTATGAACCCACACGTTCTTGCAGCCAAAGCCTATACTCACTGTACATTGAGAATCAGTGTTGAGGCCGACGCTTCCTGCATGCAGGTGACAGCTGGCCTCTTCAGGCAAACACAGCGTCAAAGCCAAAATCCATGAACTGCTTATTCTGCAGAAGGCCACTTGCTATTTTTAATCTCTGACATAAAATAAGAGGCGATGGGAGAGAAAGGATTTGAGTTGGGAAGTTATGGTGAGCACCCAGTGTCGGAACTGTGCCAGGCAGCTGATTTGGCACACAGTCAATGGCCTTTTTTCCCCTCAAGAGTTTAAGTATATAAACCAGATGGAGTCTTAACTAATGAAATTTCAAGATGACACCAGCTTGCTATCATAGTCCTTATGAAGTCTTTAAATAATTAATGAAATTACCGTACCTATAGTTGCTTTGTAAGCTTCCATCAGCATGCAGAGAAAAGTTAGATGTATTCTCTGCATTAAAGTTAAAGAAATTAGCACTATTTTCAAGGGGTTATTTGACCCTTTTCCCATAGACTGTATAAAAAGTAGATAGTGTGACTCCACCTTTTACTGCTGTGCAGTTTTGAAGCCAAAAGAGCCCTGTCACAGGCACCATTGTGCAGCAAGGAGGTTTTTGTTGTTGTTTGTTTTGATAATGAAGCCAAAACAAATCAACAACATACAATATTCAAGGCTAAATATGAACTAAGAGCTACGTCTTAGAGCCTCTAGTTCATTCTACCCTTGAGGACAAAGAGAGGAAGAGTCAAATTAAGTGCCCAAGTGTTTCCTGAACAGTTTAGTCTTCAGACATCTCTTGAAAGTAGAAAGAGACTCGGCTGATCGTACAGAGTTGGGTAATTCATTCCACCATTTGGGAGGCCAGAGGGGAAGGACCATAGAGAAAAGTCATGTGCTGGAAGTTTGCTATAAGGTTAACTCTTCTATTCCTTCCATTATCATAACACAATTACATAATAAGCCAAGATTCACAAACTACATGAGCATCCGTACTTGCAAAAGATTAATCTCAGTTTCCTGCCAGTGTTTGGTCTCGTCGCACAGCTGAAAGATTTAGCCTGCCTGCCCCCCGACATCCCAAGAGAGCAAAAAGAGGATTCCTTTGAGCTGATGTAGCCAATCATCACCACTACAGATAAAATGAACCAGCAACAAGCTCTGCCAAAACTAATCTCAGCCCCTTATCTGTGACAGCGACGTCCCTCACTAGGGGGCAAGTAAGAAATGTGCTTCTGACGCTGCGTTCTGCCTAAATCACTCAGGTGTGAGATATACTGTATTGGTGCTTGAAAAAGAGGTCAAGGAAAGAATAATTTGTGCATGATTTTTTCTGGCTTTGAACCTGGCTGATACTCTTTCATGTTTTAGGTGTGAAGATAGGTTGTACCATATTATTTATACACCACTCATCTTAACACAGTGTCAACTCGCTTTGTTCTGATCCCCAGCCCACCCCTCTTGTCCTATCCTGCAGCTCAGATAGTGGGAGAAACCAGTGGTGTCACAGCAATGCTCACCGGCTCTAATAAGTGTGACCAGTGAGGGTTTGACACCCCATCATCCCTGGGCCCCTCTGAAGGTTTGAAGGATGGGGGTGGACAGGGGCATGTGGAGCCAGCAGTTTCCAAGCCAACCACTCAGCAGGGTTAATTACTATACCAACCAGATGCCCTTTCTAGTGATGGTCAGTGCACTTATGATCGGGGCTTCATTCACACACCTTGCTTTTTTACGCTTACCTGAGTTTTATCATGTGGTGCCTCAGAGATGCAAGCAGAGGCCCTGCAGGTTTGCTCCGCAGGGGCTCATTTTGAGAAGTGTAACTTTCTGCTCTGTTGCTGACAAGACTGTTATTATCTGAGATAATAGAGGAGAGAGAGAGAGAAGCAGCCAAAATATGTCAGTCATCTTTTTCCTGCTTGGTACATTTCATGTTCATAATTCATGCATCATAGATACAATATGCACGGCTGCATAACTGTCTCTATTTGCACTTTCATTTAGACTCTTAAAAGCTGCGAAATTCACATTATTATCTGTCAAAAATTAATGTGTAAAAGTATGATGTAGATAGATAACGTGTCAGCATAAGTCTTTACCCCATCTTGTCAAGGGAAGTTAAGTTAGGATTTTAATGATTTTTTTGTTTTTTAAATCAACTCAAAAGCGCAAAGGGAGCACACAGCTCAACATTTTACAAAGTACATTCATTTAATAGATTTGTGACTGTCAGGCCAGAAGATTGACATATCACTCTTATACTTTAAAGATACAATGCAAAACTAATGCCAGTTAGCTTAGCATTTGTTTTGGGACAATACATAAAAATGCTAGCTTAGCACTGGTAAATGTAACAATAAGCATTATTGGAGTAGTCAGAGCCTGAAAATTTATTTTTTTTCATGTAGAACTGGACATGGCCAAAATGTTTCCCTCGTTGTGCTAAGCTAATCCAACTGTCATTTGCTTCACCTTTACTTCACTTTTTCTCAATCAAAGAAAACCAACTGGTATGCTGTTTCCAGCAAATCTTTGTCTGACCACGGTACTTCTCTAGAGGCATAACTAAAACTGAAGGCTAGAGCAACAACATCAAGACTCCCAAGGCTCTCCTGGAAAGCAAGGTTGACAAGTTGCACAATGTTGGGAGGCGTGTGAGCTTGTGGACAGCAAGCAGGGATATTATAGCCAACACAAACAGTGAGACCTCTGTCAAGGAAGGAGATGGTGATGAGGCAGTGGGATCACCAAATTCTTCTCACACCAGCAGGTGAATCAGATTTGGTTCCAAGTTGCTGTAGATGTTTGAGTAATCAAAAAGTCCTTGATCAACCTGATCCAGATGTGAAAGTACTGGGGTCATTCAAGAAAAAAGTCAACAAAATATCGTTGGGATTTTAACTGGAGGAACCAATTAATATATTGTTTGCTGAAATGTCTCATTTTTGATACATTTTTGAAAAATATAAAGTTGTAAAGGTCCAATATACACTGTAATACAATTGATAATTCATCTTACCATCTTGTCTGGGTTTTGTACACTGTTTGTGACAAAAATCTTAATGTTTCTGTCATCTTGACCTCTTTGTTGTCATCTGACTGATACTCTTTATCATTGCTGTTTCCTCCTCCCTATTTTTTGCTTTTTTTTGGTGGTAATTTTGTGTCTTAGTGTTATTTTTAAGTTATTTGTTCTTTAGTTTCTCTTTGGTCTGATGTTTCCTTAAAGTTGTTTTAAGCTGCTTTTGAAAATGGTGCTGTTATTTCTGTCTTCTGTCTATATTTCATGCCCTCTTCTATCAAGTTTAGAGAAGCAGTTGCAGCCATATTTGAAGTGAGTATCCCTATTATTGTCCAGGCTTTCAAGACCATCTCTACAACTATGTTTTCCAGGGCTATTTCATACACAATTGGGCTGTTACTTAATAGCCTGTGGACGAGAGATGGACAGAAATGTGGAAAATCCCCAGTATTTTAAATCGTCCTTGTATATGAGAGCATTATGATGACTTTGTAGTAGCGTTGACTTCTCCTTAACCATCACCATCAATCCCCCATAAGCAATGAGCCATTTGCCATTATGCAGCTTGTTAGCAATGTCCAGGCTGTGTAATTACCTGTGTCAAAGGCAATGATTGTCTTCAGTGACACATTATTCATCATTTTATAATTGTAGAGGTTGAAAGAAGGGATTTCACATCTTCTAACTGCCTAGAGACTTTTGTGCTCATCACTTTCCAAAGTGGATCAAGTGCTGCAAAGTATCTGAGAAAAGAAGAAAAACACTTCTTATCATCTCAGCATCATAAATTCAAACCCATCAGATACTAGACATTGATGAGGATGTAATTTGTTGACCTGCATGTGTGTGGCTGATGATGAGTGATAACATTAGTTAGGATTATAAGTTACTGGATTCCTTAAAAACTGGGTGTGATGGTGCTAATATACATCTATTAAATTGTTGGCAGCCTGTAGCATGTCAATGCTTACTGGTGCTATCCTGAGTGGAGGAGAAGGAGTAAGGACGATGTGCTGGTACTGCTGTGTGAGCTAGTAAGCGACAACATTGACCTGTCATTCCATCCACCCCTATGAGGAATGTAGGATTCGCTAACCCAGCACCAGAGAGAATACTGGAGGGCAGAGCAGCATCATGGTAATCACAGAGACATAGTTACTATACAGTCTATGCACGGTTAACAAAGTTAGCACCGGACACAACGCCACATTGGAAAATCTTCACCTACTGTGAGTGGACAGGATACAGGAGAGCAAGACTGAACAGACTGGTGAGGAAGTCCAGTTCAGTCCTGAACCCTGTGGAGGTAGGGGCTGACGAGAGAATTATGGCCAAGCTGTTATCTCTGATGAACCTTTTTGATAGGTCTATATTGGTTAATTAATTTCTAATTCTACTTTACTGAGCCCCACTCAGTGGTAGCGTGTTGCTCATTATGGGATTGATAGAGGAGTAACTTATCAAATAGCTTATCATATTAATTGCCCATCCCTATTTGAGACCACTAATAAAGTTCTGAGAAGGCCTTTAATAATAATGCCACACCTGCAAGATTTAATGCTTAAGTTGGGCCACCCATTGGGGCCACCCCGGTCAAGAAATCTGGACACGCCCCTGCTGTTTGTTTGAACGCACGGACCAAGCGTTTGTGTGCCGCAGTAAGTCCAGACATTTGAACTGAAGGGGGCGTGTCAGTGGGTGTCGGATCCAACTGAGGGGCTGCGCACACCCCCCCAGCATCCTCCCCTCATCCCTCAACCCCTGCATTCATCCTGCTGGAGCTGTGATAGGTTTTCATTCAGCATCATGTGGAGTATTCTGTAACTCTGGGACCTTTTGTCTGCGCTTGGTCTTACATAAGAAAACGCAGATTTTATATCATTTTTTCAAGGAATAATTATCATGAGGTAAGAGCTATTCAACTGAGGGTTTAAAGGGGACTCAACATGATACGAGCAGCTGCCAGAGCAACCCGAAACCTTCACCAAGAAGTAGATGTGACCTAATTTAGATTCGGGTTATGATGAATTGACAGAGAGTGATTTTGTACACTGTGTGCTTTGAGAGCACCAGCCCTGTTGAAGTAGCTCTGCTTGTTATTGTCTTGTTGCTAACAAGCCGGTATTTATGATATGAACTCTCAGCAAATTTAGCAAGAGGTTAGCAATGACAAGGATGGAAACTGAGCACTGAAATGATAGTTTAATCAACAAAAGGTATGAAAAAGGCTTTGAAAAGCTAGGGCAGTGCAGTGGACATCCAGCTAAGTGGCTAATGTCGCTTTTTTTTACCTAGCAAAGGGGCAGCAGGCTAACGAGCATGCTAACTCATGATGGTTTAAGTGCTCTGTCATAATATAACACAAGTTCATGACACAAAGTCCTCATGTTTTATCAAAGTCTTCAGTGATTTGTTCTGTGGCTGTGAAAAAATGAAGAACAAGCTATAAAGCCGAGGAGAAAGGGCACATGAGTTAGCCTGACTGATGCTAGTTTTCCAGAAACAGCCTTTCTCTGGGTCTGTCCTGGTCTTACAGGGCCAGCAGAGGCTTCAGCACCAAAATCAAGGCTTGAAAGCTGAATGTCACAGGATTTGACCTCATTTGAGACATGAGGAATATTTGGTGTAACCTTGGGGATGAATGACATGGTATGCATGAAAAGTTCAGTTTTAGGAGCAGAGCAGAGCCTGGCATCACCTGACTGCAGCTTCTTCACCCTCAAGGACATGGATGCAGGACATGATGCAGACTAGCTAATCATTGACTTTTTACAAATTCAGTCACTTAGAAAATTAGTTTATCAACTCTAACCAAACANCACACAACTTCTAGGGATAAAAAATTCTTTCATTGTGATTCATTGATTTCCTTTTTTTTCCATTTATTTTTCAATTCACCCATTCTTATTTTCATTTTGGACATTATTTCACATCCTTTCAGCCAAGTCTTCATGTTCATGTTCGTGAGTTCTCCTTCAACATTTTGCATTCAGCAGTTCAGCGCAAGCTTTTTCAAGATTCATTCAACCATTTTCAGATAAATTCAGTCATTCAGCATATTCAGGATTCTGCATTAGCAGTTCAGCGCGAGCTGCTTCAGCTTCTGCATTCACAGCGCAATTTCTTCAGAAATTGCTTTTCTAGTTCATCTTACCATCTTGTCTGGGTTTTGTACACTGTTTGTGAAAAAAATCTTAATGTTTCTGTCATCTTGACCTCTTTGTTGTCATCTGACTGATACTCTTTATCATTGCTGTTTCCTCCTCCCTATTTTTTTTGCTTTTTTTGGTGGTAATTTTGTGTCTTAATGTTATTTTTAAGTTATTTGTTCTTTAGTTTCTCTTTGGTCTGATGTTTCCTTAAAGTTGTTTTAAGCTGCTTTTGAAAATGGTGATGTTATTTCTGTCTTCTGTCTATATTTCATGCCCTCTTCTATCAAGTTTAGAGAAGCAGTTGCAGCCATATTTGAAGTGAGTATCCCTATTATTGTCCAGGCTTTCAAGACCATCACTACAGCTATGTTTGCCAGGGCTATTTCATACACAATTGGGCTGTTACTTAATAGCCTGTGGACGAGAGATGGACAGAAATGTGGAAAATCCCCAGTATTTTAAATCGTCCTTGTATATGAGAGCATTATGATGACTTTGTAGTAACGTTGACTTCTCCTTAACCATCACCATCAATCCCCCATAAGCAATGAGCCATTTGCCATTATGCAGCTTGTTAGCAATGTCCAGGCTGTGTAATTACCTGTGTCAAAGGCAATGATTGTCTTCAGTGACACATTATTCATCATTTTATAATTGTAGAGGTTGAAAGAAGAGATTTCACATCTTCTAACTGCCTAGAGACTTTTGTGCTCATCACTTTCCAAAGTGGATCAAGTGCTGCAAAGTATCTGAGAAAAGAAGAAAAACACTTCTTATCATCTCAGCATCATAAATTCAAACCCATCAGATACTAGACATTGATGAGGATGGAACTTGTTGACCTGCATGGTTGTGGCTGATGATGAGTGATAACATTAGTTTGGATTATAAGTTACTGGATTCCTTAATAACTGCGTGTGATGGTGCTAATATACATCTATTAAATTGTTGGCAGCCTGTAGCATGTCAATGCTTACTGGTGCTATCCTGAGTGGAGGAGAAGGAGTAAGGACGATGTGCTGGTACTGCTGTGTGAGCTAGTAAGCGACAACATTGACCTGTCATTCCATCCACCCCTATGAGGAATGTAAGATTCGCTAACCCAGCACCAGAGAGAATACTGGAGGGCAGAGCAGCATCATGGTAATCACAGAGACATAGTTACTATACAGTCTATGCACGGTTAACAAAGTTAGCACCGGACACAACGCCACATTGGAAAATCTTCACCTGCTGTGAGTGGACAGGATACAGGAGAGCAAGACTGAACAGACTGGTGAGGAAGTCCAGTTAAGTCCTGAACCCTGTGGAGGTAGGGGCTGACGAGAGAATTATGGCCAAGCTGTTATCTCTGATGGACCTTTTTGATAGGTCTATACTGGTTAATTCATTTCTAATTCTACTTTACTGAGCCCCACTCAGTGGTAGCGTGTTGCTCATTATGGGATTGATAGAGGAGTAACTTATCAAATAGCTTATCATATTAATTGCCCATCCCTATTTGAGACCACTAATAAAGTTCTGAGAGGGCCTTTAATAATAATGCCACACCTGCAAGATTTAATGCTTAAGTTGGGCCACCCATTGGGGCCACCCCGGTCAAGAAATCTGGACACGCCCCTGCTGTTTGTTTGAACGCACGGACCAAGCGTTTGTGTGCCGCAGTAAGTCCAGACATTTGAACTGAAGGGGGCGTGTCAGTGGGTGTCTGATCCAACTGAGGGGCTGCGCACACCCCCAGCATCCTCCCCTCATCCCTCAACCCCTGCATTCATCCTGCTGGAGCTGTGATAGGTTTTCATTCAGCATCATGTGGAGTATTCTGTAACTCTGGGACCTTTTGTCTGCGCTTGGTCTTACATAAGAAAACGCAGATTTTACATCATTTTTTCAAGGAATAATTATCATGAGGTAAGAGCTATTCAACTGAGGGGTTAAAGGGGACTCAACATGATACGAGCAGCTGCCAGAGCAACCCGAAACCTTCACCAAGAAGTAGATGTGACCTAATTTAGATTCGGGTTATGATGAATTGACAGAGAGTGATTTTGTACACTGTGTGCTTTGAGAGCACCAGCCGTGTTGAAGTAGCTCTGCTTGTTATTGTCTTGTTGCTAACAAGCCGGTATTTATGATATGAACTCTCAGCAAATTTAGCAAGAGGTTAGCAATGACAAGGATGGAAACTGAGCACTGAAATGATAGTTTAATCAACAAAAGGTATGAAAAAGGCTTTGAAAAGCTAGGGCAGTGCAGTGGACATCCAGCTAAGTGGCTAATGTCGCTTTTTTTTTTACCTAGCAAAGGGGCAGCAGGCTAACGAGCATGCTAACTCATGATGGTTTAAGTGCTCTGTCATAATATAACACAAGTTCATGACACAAAGTCCTCATGTTTTATCAAAGTCTTCAGTGATTTGTTCTGTGGCTGTGAAAAAATGAAGAACAAGCTATAAAGCCGAGGAGAAAGGGCACATGAGTTAGCCTGACTGATGCTAGTTTTCCAGAAACAGCCTTTCTCTGGGTCTGTCTACCAGAATGTCCCGGTCGTCTCCGAAGTCGTGGTTTTAGTTCCGAACTTTCGACTTACAGTGTCCTAAACTGGAGTAAACTCTGTACTCCTTATAAACCACATTGGAACCCCTACTTACTGTACCATACGTACTTTTCAAGTCAAAATCCTCGTCTCGTCTCGGACCGTAGTGGACTGACGTCGAAGAAGTGGGAGTTCGACATGGATGCAGGACATGATGCAGACTAGCTAATCATTGACTTTTTACAAATTCAGTCACTTAGAAAATTAGTTTATCAACTCTAACCAAACAGATAATAGCAGTGGAGGTTTTTGCAGGATTATCAATTAAAGTGTAAAACTTTGTTGCTTTTCTAGGTCTTGCCATAAATTAGTAGTTGTAATTAGTGGTATTCCTGCATTGCATTCACGTTGTTTTTGTTGTTGATGATGATATATACTGTATTTTTGTATTCATGATGACTTTTTTTATATAGCAGCTGATTTCGGCCAGATAAAAAAGGAGAATGAAAAACTAGAGATGAGATTTTTTTCCCCCAATTTTGACTTTATAGATAAAGACTCCTAATTGCATCTTTTTAACACAAAATTTTGACTAAAAATATTTCAAAATTCGACTTTTCAGCTCAAAAATTTCAATTATTTACCTAACAATTTTGGCATTTCATCTCAAACTTTTGACCTTGTTATGTCAACATTTGACTTGTATTCTCATAACTGACTTAATCTCAAAATTTCACTTAGGTTTCTTACATTCTTTATTCAATATCTCAAAAAATTGTATTTCTTATCTAAAAATATTGATATTTGTTTCAAATTTTTGACATTTTATTTTAAGATATTGTTTTTTTTTTTTACCTCAAATTTTTTTACTTTACCATCTTAAATTTTGACCTTATTTCATAGCATCAATTTTTCTACCTCAAATTTTGGACTTCATTTCAAAATATAGTTTTTTTTCTGTCTCAGATTTTGGACTTTACCATCTCAAACTTTCAACTTAATTCTCTCAACATTTCAGTGAGGTTTCTTATTTTTTATTTCCGTTTAATTCCCTCAAAAATTTTGACCATTCATCTCAAAACTTTGACTTTTTATTTCAAAATATTGAGTTTTCAATTTCAAAATATAGACTTTTATCTAAAATTTTTGACTTAATTAGCTCAAAGTAACAGCTTCTTATTCCTATGGGGAAAGAAAAACCTTAACAAAGTCAAGTTTTCATTATCGTTACTTCATTTTCATACTTCTCCTTGTCTCAATAGGGCACATTCACAATTTATTGTAGCCATAGAGCTAAACAGACCAACAGCTTCAATAATTTGTCTTTACGTGATTTGATAGTTCTTTAAACAATAGTGGACTAAACTGTTTTGCTCACCTTTTAATGCAATTAGAGGGTGAAAGAGTTGGTTCTGTTTTTTTTCTGTAGAAATACCTTGTTGAAATCTTAACCTGATTTTTCTGTCTTTTCCAGGCGGGATAGAGACAGAAACAGAGACCGCAACGAGTGGTTGAGAGAGAGGGACCATGACAGGGATCAAGTCCGAGACAGGGACAGAAATGTGAAGTCATTCAGTGGAGGTATTCTTAAACAGAACCCCGTACAACAGCAGATCAACCCGTTCACCAACCTGCCCCACACGCCGCGTTACCATGAGATCCTGAAGAAGAGGCTACAGCTGCCTGTCTGGGAGTACAGAGAGAACTTCACTGACATCCTCATGCAAAACCAGTCTTTTGTGCTGGTGGGGGAGACAGGCTCTGGGAAAACCACACAGGTGAAAAGCTGAATGTTTTTGCAGCACTGTCACATTAAGATGCTATTTTGGAGCAGTTTCCCTACTTAGTGTTATTTATATCATAGATCAATGAACAACATTTGTATATCTATACAATTAAAACAGGATGTAGTGCAGAAAGACAGTGAAAACAGTCTCTGTGGAGCTGCTTCCAATTGCATGTGAGTAAAGTGGTCAAGCACGGTCTTTAAGGCCACACAGATCCCTGTTGCTGTAAGTGAACTAGAGTGGTCTTAGTGGTACAATAACATCATTTTCATGTTAAAGTCTTTATACTACAGCTTGACTATCTAAGTTAGAGTGCTCCAAAGAAAAACTTGTATCACTGATGTTGTTTTCCCTCCAAGTGTGAATATGTGTGGAGCATTCCAAGGTTTCAAATATGCTATTTCACCAATGTTGTTGTTTCAGGACATGTTGAATTTAGTCAAATTCAAAAGACAAAAACAGTTATGTGATACCAGTATTGTCTGTCAGTTTTTTATTCGCCTACATGTTATTTCAGGTGAGAAAAACAAATCATGTAATAATAATTCAACAATTTATTTTTATTGTACAGCACAACTTTTTCTTCCTCTATGTACCCAACTCTTTGCTCCCAACTTGTAAAATTAGGATTTATTCTTCTACATTTAGGATTTCATTCTTATAATACAACCATTTTAATCAAATACGTCTCCTTTTTTTATCCTTAGTGTCCGTAATCAGTCTAAGTTGCTTTCTTTTTAATAAATATAATTTCTCAGTGAAGGTAAGACTTGTTCTTTAACAACTGAGAGTACAAAAACATATTCCACCAGAATAAACTCAAATGCATCTTAAATTACAGACAAAAGTGGTCATCAGGTTTCCAACAGCGCTCCCTTGAAAAATGATGTCAATACTCTAATCAGTCAGTAGTCCAACAAACATATCCCTGTGATTGGGGTCATGTCCTGTATTTACCACAAACAAATTTTAATACTAACTTTGGAATGATTATCTTCTGCAAACCTGTCATCTGCATTTATTTGTTCCTCTGATTGGCTGACATTTCAAAGACTGGTTGAATCTGTATCATCTCTAAAGGGCAGTCATCCAATCCTGGAGCTCAATGGCGTGTAAGTAAAACTCTCTATGTTAAGGCTGCTCTGAGCAAAGTGGTGTGCTGAAAGCTCCAAAGAAGAGCATACTGTTGATAAAACAGCTGACAAGTATATACAAAGATAAATTCTTTGCAGGATCAGCCAACTGTACTTTTATCCTTTCAATACAAGTTCCCTCATCAGTTCATGACTTCTCAAACATATTTAGAATTCCTGTCGTGTCTCCAAACTCAGCGTGACTCACCCTTACTCCCCCAGATCCCTCAATGGTGTGTGGACATGGTGCGATCAATGCCGGGGCCGAAGAGAGCAGTGGCCTGCACCCAACCCAGGAGAGTGGCAGCTATGAGTGTCGCCCAGAGGGTGGCTGATGAGATGGATGTCATGCTAGGCCAAGAGGTGGGCTACTCCATCAGGTTTGAGGACTGCAGCTCTGCCAAGACGGTCCTCAAGTAAGATAGTATTTAAAACTTGTTTGGTTTGATTTAAAAACTTCTGGTTAGATCCAAAAAATACAGTTTTAGCTGGAGCCTGTTAGCCTAACTTGAATCTACACATGGAACGATAAAAAACAATTATTATTCCAAAGCTTTTGTGAGGCTCACACCTGGGATTCAGACTGTCCTGCTAGCAATTGTCCAAATTATAGAGAATGTTTTCTGAATTTAAATTCAAACTTTTATTTTCAAGCTGCAGTATTCAGATCATGCCATATTGATTGAGAGAATCTTGCGTCATTCTACAGGTACATGACAGATGGA
Organism: Thalassoma bifasciatum; assembly: GCA_008086565.1. Classification (NCBI taxonomy): domain Eukaryota; kingdom Metazoa; phylum Chordata; class Actinopteri; order Labriformes; family Labridae; genus Thalassoma; species Thalassoma bifasciatum. Next base: position 1,320,973 of record RPOG01000006.1, read on the forward strand.
ATGCTGCTACGAGAGGCCATGAATGACCCTCTACTAGAGCGCTATGGCGTCGTCATACTAGATGAAGCACACGAACGCACATTAGCTACAGATATCCTCATGGGCGTCCTCAAGGAGGTGGTCCGCCAGAGGCCAGATCTTAAGGTAAAAGCAGTTCTAGGAAAGAGTTAATCGAGTATTATAAGATCATTTTTTACAGACTTACTTTCCTAATAGGATATTACCATCCTGGCATTTTTTATGTTGTAAGGTCAACTAATTAACTGTGGGCATTCCTGTGGAGCCAGTGCTTAGCAATGAACAATTTCCAGCCAAGGCTTCTTTTCCTGTGAGCAGCACGGTTTGCAGTCCAATTAGGATCCTAATGCGTGCTTTACACAATAAGTCTGTAGTTCAAGTTTCTGCTGTCAGCCTTGTCTCTCCTATAAGTTTACCCACAATATTGCCATAATTTATCTATTATTAAAATGTCTTGGCTTCATAAAATGTCATTAGGATGTATTCTTTAGAGGAAACGGCTAAGAGCTGTGTGATCTACTGCAAATAATGATGTAAATAAAATGTAGAAAATTCATAAAGAGATCATGATTACTTCACAATAGGTCCTAGATTTACCAGTAAAATACTGGTGAATTTGAGTGCAGACACACATGTACACACAGCAGATGGAAGGAAAGATAATGCTGTAATAGATCGTGGATAACTTTGTGTGTTTTTATTGGTAAAATTTTGTGCCAACATAAATAATATAATCAAAGAAATGTCATAATCTATCCCAGAGCTGGTTTTGTTAGCCTGTGTCTTGGTAGTGGATAGCTTAAACAGTAGGAATAATAAAGCACAATGATTTACTTCCAAGTAATGTGTCCCAAAGCCTTTTGTAGCCCAAATCAACTTTTTAACCATGGTCTGATGGTTATGTATTCAGAAATTTCAGAATTAAACTTGTAAATGTGCTGTGTGTTAAATTGGCTTATTATTTAGATTTGTTAAGAAACAAATATCTAACCAATCATTAACAATGCAGTAAGTCCCCCATGTGTTGCAAAATTACACTAGTCCATCATAGTCGATCCCTGACCATCTGAGGGTACTTGTCTTCACATTGCCTTTGCTATTAGTTTGCTTTTTAATACATGAAATACATGTAATATGTCCGTATAGCTGTCTAGCTTCTCCCTGCTCTGTACACCATCAGCCTTAATGATGACTGGTGAAGATGGCAGCATGCCAGTCTTCTATTTCCCAGAAACAGCAGATTTGGCTGCAGAAACATCCATTGCATTTTTGGTAAGCTGTGACGCAGTCTTGCTTGTATTTTCTGCTTATTTTCCCCAGGGCTGGTTCACCAACTTTGCCCAAAATTGCTCAGAACGCTGCTTTTACAGGCATCTGGACTAGAGTTGCAGGATGTTGGGAAAAAAAATGATATGGCAGTATTTTTGTTACCAGATACATATTGCAATATTTTTTAAAGTTTACTGCTCTTCCTTGTTCTTCTCTCAAGAATAAATAATATTGTGGGGATATTAATTAAATATGTGAACATGCTGCGCCCCTCCAGCCTGCGCAAGAGCCAGAGACACAGTGGGAACACTCAACAGTGGCTCATAGTTTGTCCACCTCCTGCATTTTGCTTTTTTGTTGGCTTGAATGATCTTTTTCCAGAGATGTGAATCAATGAAAAGTTATCTTTACAGATATTTCCAAGCACGATGCATTCTGTGAAGATGGTCTACCTTGGAAAAAGGATGATTTCTGCAGGAAGCAAACTTAAAGAAACAGTGTTCTTTGACACTGAACTACGACTGTTTCAAGTTTTATGGCAGCTCATGAAATCATAAGGCGAGTGAAAAAGGACATGAAATAAATAATAATATGGACGATCAGAAGAGAGCTCAAGACCTCAAAAACACACCAAAACCCTGTCCTGACTGGAGTCAAAAGCTGAATGCACAGATCTTGAAGCTGCTGCCTGAAAGTGTTAAATAAAGCACATTATGTGATAGTAACTCTTGGCAAACAATCAGATTGCCCAAATCCCTGCTCACCAGTCCCTCTCCCTCAGTTGCTCAACCACTCACGCAGCACACGGTGGAACATGGAGATTGTGCCTTCTGTGTTGCTCCATGTTGTGCTGTGAGTGTTGTCATGGTTAAGATTGATTGACATGTGTCAAACAAAACCGCGCCCAGGCAGCCCTGAAAGGGCTTTCTTATGTTTCAGTGTTTATGCTGAATGGCATATTGAATTATCATATTCTATAGAATTTTAGTCCTTTAAGTCCCATTCCCAGGGATTGGATGCAAATATGTTTGTGGTTTTAAATGCACAAACATGTCCCACTTAATACCAACAAAACTCTGTTAAAGCCTTAAATATTTCTTCCCCTGGTGGATAGATTCAGTGACAGCCAGTGTGAATGTCCCTCTTCTGTCACTGCTTCATTTTGTCACATTTCGCCCGACAGTGTCCCCGTGTTTGACAGCTGTGGATCTGTTCAGGGTGGAGAAATTGCTGCTGTTGATCTCAGAAATGCACATCTTTTCTGCACTGAGGCACTCAGGGAGATTGTTCCCAGAGTCAGCCTCTTTTCAAGGCGGGGAGGGAGAACAGCAACTCATCGGTGAGGATGGTGGTGTACAGGCAAGCAGAAATTTTACAGGCAGAGTGAGCCAGACATATTTCTCATAAAGCAGATGGATAATGACTAGTTGTTTGTCAGCGTGGAATCAAAGGTTAGATTGTTGTTCGCCGACTGTTAAATGAGGTCTAGGTTATTGGGAATGATCATCCACCCACACCCCTCTATCTCCTTCATCCCTATCCCCTTCCAAATTGGAAAGTTTAATTTGCCTTGATTAAGAGCAATTATGATGTCTCGCAGAGCGTAAAGCGAAATGCCGAGACACTGGCCCCTGAAAATGTTTGAGATTGAAAATGGGAGACGCGTTTCCCATCAGAATCCTAATGCGCTACATCTAATGGCTCCAGAGAGAACATTGTGTACCAAACATCAGGAACAAGGACTGTCATAGCTGCGTGTAGGTCAGTGACTCTGAGTCCAATGCCAGCTTTTACACTGTAAATGCCATCTTGGGTTAGTTCCAGCGTCGTTATTCTAAATTCTGATGAGAGGCGTCATCGTTCTTTGGAAAGCTTTTCACACCCTCCATCTATTTTCTATGTGGCTGCGCCCTTATCTACTTAGTGTATGTCCTTATCCCCAATTATCATCAGGCAATATAAAATGTTAGCTCATCTTACGCCTGGGTGCTCACTCCCTTAATCACCACTGTCATGAACACTCTGCTGTCTTTACTTCTAGTTTTATCTATCCTTTCACCTCTTCTATGAACATCACCTCTCTCTCTCTTCAGGTCATCGTCATGAGTGCCACGCTTGACGCAGGGAAGTTCCAGGTTTACTTTGACAGCTGCCCGCTGCTGACCATCCCTGGACGTACGCACCCTGTGGAGATTTTCTACACCCCAGAACCAGAGCGGGACTACCTGGAGGCAGCCATACGGACGGTGATCCAGATCCACATGTGTGAGGCAGATGAAGGAGACGTTCTGCTCTTCCTCACAGGACAAGAGGTAACGTGGCTGAAAGTAGAGTTCATCACAAGTGAAATTAATCTGAAAGGGTCTTCTGACATCTTCTTTTATTGTTGGATGCACACAGGAAAAGATGTGCTAGTTATTGTCATCATTGATCAACAACTTATCATAGCCAGGGATGTTCACCCTGTAAACCCGTGGGTCAAATCTGGCTATTCAGCAGTCCAGCACTGTCATCATTTTAAGAGATTTGCATTCACAAAACATATAAACAGAGAAAAAAATTAAGACAAATTGTGTTTGGTTGATCATTTTTCTTTGTTGAAACATTTCTTCTTGGCAACAACTCCAATTCAGTTGGAAAGCCTGTTTGTTTTCCTTTCAAATGGTGCCACATTTTCAGAAACATGCATTTATTTGATGAGCTGCAGAGCTGGGTATGCGGATTTCCCCCATTGAGAAAATTGCCAAATCTGCTTTACCAATGTCAAACAGCTTATTCTGCTTTGGCTCTAAGATCTAAAGAAATATCTTTTTTTAACAGTTGTGAGCACAGTTTACTTTCCAGCTTGCTCCTCATTTAAAGTGGTAGTTCAGTTTCCTGTGTAGGTGTATGAGGTTTTTGTAGTCAGTGTTTTACTTGCAGGAGATATAGTTCAGCTTGGTTATGTTATGGAGTGAAGGGTGGGGGACATTGGGCTCTTAATTATGATACACTGGCATCAAAATGTGCAATATCAAGGTCAGTGCACTGGGCAAGAGTCAAGTTGATGTGAAAACCACTATAGCAGGGTTTCTTAACAGAGAGGTACAGCACCCCTCTCAAAAACATCCCAACTATCCCTTTAATGTAGTTAGCAGTATCTTAAAACCTAACATGACTGAGACATTTTCAGACTCTAGTGAAAAAGTAGAAATTATAAAAGATTCTTTGAGTCCTGCTGACAGTCTTCTGCATTAACTGTGAAACAAACAAACAAATGTTTGGTTTTCACTCAGTTTTAGTGAGAGCTTTTTTACGGCTCCCAGTAGCTTGGACCTTAAAGGCAGCAGCACTTAGGGGGCAGGTTTAGCCCAGTGGTTAAAGCATGCGACCCATATACAGAAACTGCAGTCCTCGTCACAGCACCGTGAGTTTTATTCCAAGCTTGGTTCTTTGCTCAAAAACCTTCCCCACTTTCTGCTCCCAAAATTCTCTGTTTTACCCCTTCTGTCCCATCAAATGAAGGCAAAATGGCCCTGAAAATAACTTTGAAAGTGGCAAGGCTAATGCTCACAGATTATATTTCATATTAAAAGCAAGAAAAGTTTTTTTTTTTCTAATTACTAAACTGTTATCATGAGAGAACCATCAGTTTATGAACAGGTCTATTTGCCTTTTAACAAGATGAATTAGTAAAAAAAAAATGTGTTGAATGCTGCACTTAATCAAAAACACAATTTATTTCAGCAAAAAGAATGTTGTTTTGTACAATTACCCTTCCTTTTATCCCAAACCCAGCAGTACCCAACAGCACTGCTGCACATGAGATAAAAGTCATTTTTTTCATTGTGTTCTATTATGAGCTTTCCATTTGAAGCAGAAACATTTTTCACCAACCTGCTAATCACTCTAAGTTCATGACATGTTTTTAAATCATCAATTAAAATAATAAAATTTGGTGCATATTTATTCCATTTAAAAGGTGAACCCACCTGTATACCTTTATGTCAGTGACCAACATAAAAGTGGAAAAGGTGTTTTATTTTATGACCATTATTTTTATCAGTAAGCGTATTGGGACTCTTACCCAAATAAAACTGGCTACTATAAGCAAATTGATAGCAGTGTGTTCACCTCAAACCTTTCTAGAGTTACTGGAGGCTGGATTTACTGGGTTACCAATCCCACATTGTGGAAACAGATGGTACTAGAGGAGCTACGTAGCTGCACAAAGAGAACACATTGTGGTACAAGTAGTGTAAAGAAGATCAACTCTGTTTCCCATGCATCTATCATTGGGATGTGACTCTAACCAAGGTTTTCATTTGTTTTGAAACAAATACACGGAGAGTACACCCTCTACTCTTTGTTCGAGACTTTTTACAGGATATAAAGCAAGAAGTTAGTGCATTTTTAGCTGCATTTAGCCATTATTGGAATCAATCAATCAATCTTTATTTATATAGTGCCAAATCATAACAAACGTTATCTCAAGACACTTTACAAAACATTAGCAGGTTGATACCAGTTAATGTTAGAGTATTTGATTATTTTATTAACAAATACCCAACATCAAGACAGGATAAGGAATCTTATCTCATCTTGATCCACCATGAGTGTAGCAACATGACAAACAAACTTTGTAAAATCCGTTTGTGCAGTAGTTAAGTAACAGGCTTTTTCTTAGGACTACTCATGGCCCAGTGCTCTGATACATGTCTGTAACTTGAATGAATCCTGGTTATGTCCTACCAGTGCTCATCTACCAGTTTCAGCCTCCCAAGCAGACTCTCAAGTTTGAACGGACCACAGCAATATGGCTTCTGAATGTGGGTTGAATAATCATTGTCACAAACAGCTTCACCTGTGTTTCAGCCTGTGCTGGATCACTCTCCCGTTAAGCTTTTTTTCTTCTCTTCTGTCCTTTTTCTTTTTGACAGTAAGGCTTCAGTGTCCACCATCACTACACAATTAATGAGAGACATAAAACTCAGCAGAGAAAAACACATCTCTCTTCTCACTGCTTAACTCAGTTGGCCGACATGGTATTGTCTTGGGTACTTCTACATGCCGAAAATCAACCCAGTCTAGTCTGACCCGATCAGCAGGCTGAAAAATCGCATCTAGAAATAACACACTTTGGTGCTGATAATCTCATTTTGAGTTGTGGATTTTGATCAGGCATATATCCAGAAGTTAGACTTTTTCAAGATCACTTAAAAAGGGGCTTTAAAAAGTCAAAGATTGAACCAAATATATACCCACAACTTAGGTTTTAATTGCATATAAGAAATCTAGCAGTGATATCAGGCATATCCTCAGCAAAGATTGTGCATATTACTCGTAGCCGAGTTTCCCACATACAGTGTTGAGAGCACAGACACAAATGCTTTTGCTGCACAGAAAATGATTAATCCTCAGATGTTAGATGTTAATGCATGTGAGACTGGCTGTCTGGGAACCACCAGGAGTTGCACAACGTAGGGAGAAAAAAAGGAAAAACACGAGGAGTGACCCAGATTCTGCCCTCCCCGCGAATCTCTGAAATTAAGTCATTTATTATTTTTTTCCCTCCCTGCAAATGTTGTCCACTGATGTGTAATGGAGGGCAGGGTTCATGCCCAAAATGATGAATTTGGTCACAGTAGGGTGGACACACACACACACACACAGGCACACGTACACACACGCACATACGCATGCACACTTAGAAATGCTGCAATAAATGTTTCAATGTCCGGATCGTTGGACGGGTGAGGCCCCCTTAGAGTGCCTGTGTGAATGCTATTTTTCTCTCAGCACTCAAAAAACACGTTTCTGAGACCACCTGGGTCTGTGTAGGTGTAACAAGTTGTTCTGTTTGTTTGAATAAGATGTTGGACTTTGATATTTTACACTAAAGTGGCAGAAAACCAATTTTCCATCTGTAAGAGGAATCTTCAGAAGCACTGGTGTGTCCTTGTTGTTTATTATCAGTAATTATTTGTCACTCAACAGCAGCTCGACTGTGTTAGAACAGCTACGTCAGTTTTCATTTGCCAAAGCAGGATCAATATGTGGCTTGTTACAAAGGGGATAAAGTCATCGGAGGGCAAGGTGTTTGAAGTGGGCTCCACCGAGAGCTGCTGATTGATTTTAGATTTAGCTGGATCCCAGCTGCTCACATGGCCAGAGACACTGATCAGCGCTGTTTTGAATGTGAAGACAGTTTGGGATATTTACATGCCATGTGTTAGGATTTTCTGTACTTAGATGTAATTTGTTGATTTATATTCCACCCCCCTTCACTGTGTCAAGCCAAGGCATTACCCCGAGCACTCCCACGGTGAGTTCATTATCACCCCCTCCTAATTGGGTTAAAGAAGTTAATGTGTGGTAGGTCTGGCAGAGATGGGTGTTCAAAGGGTGCTGCAACGCATCCCTCCAGCGCTTCTTAACCTCTTCAGTCTCCCAGCAACTTTGATGTAGACTAATGATCGGGAGGCAGATCCATGGCCGAGCCATGGCTTGGACTTTTTCCTCATTTATATCAGACCAAAGCAAAACGCACACAACCCTTTCTCCTCCCTCTTCAGTTTTATTTTTTTGTGTGTGAGATATTTCGCCTCCACAAACAAATAGAGCTGAAGCACCAACTCCAAACAAGAAAGTCGAAACTTATCACAGCTGTTGAGCAAAGATAAGTCCTAATATTTAAGCTTCCCCCTCAGCTGCTAACATCAAAACACGGGGATTGGCAGGGGGGTTGTTTGCTAGTCAAGAGGAGTGCCTAAATGTGTCGGTTATTAGCTTGGCTGTAGATTGTCGCTGCTGGGGTCGCAGGGAGAGCTCGTGGACAGGTTCCCAACACTGGCCAACTGCCCCTGTATGTTTGCTCACACACAGGCACACACAGGCATACACAAACCCTCTCTCTCTCACACCCACACACACACACACGCACACTCTGTCTTGATGTCCCTAAGGGACAGACAGCCAGCTTGCTTCCAGCGCTTTGGCAAAGAGGTCCCCTTTTTTTCCCTCTCCATGGCAGCTGCTGCATCCAGAGGCTTGATAGGCTATTAATACCCCAGCTAATTTTACCAATCCATTCAGATTTACCGTTTTCCACTTGTCAGTGTGTTGATTAAGAGGCACATGGCCATCAGCAGGGTTTGACTTAATGCGATGAACGAGGGGACAAACAGGGCTAATAACACAGTCGCGGTCCAGAAGGAAAACAGGAAATGTCACCCCGGTGCTTTCTCATGTCGAGGCAAGTGTTCCTGGCTTTGGATTAAGTCACTTTTACTCCAGCTTGAATCATTCAGGCACAGAATGCTTCCAGAATAGAAAACAAAAAGTCTATAATATCTTAATGAGTTGCTTTGTCCTCCTAATTATTAATAAGCATGCATGTAGAGCTCTGATGGTGCCTTTTGTAAAGTTGAAGCAGTAAGCAGCTGTGAAATAATTTTGTTATCCTGGTCATTATTGCTTTCATTGTCTTTCCTCTTTATGAAAAGCTGCTGCATTGCTCCCATGGGCCTGCAGGTGGTGCAACAGTATAGGCTGTAATATGACACTGCTTGTAAGTGCAGCTTTATGGGGATTAAATGATTGTTGTTAGCAAAAGAAAGACAATGGTTCCAATCAGCAGGGGTTGAAAAGGAGGAAAAGTCTGACTGTGGACAACAAAGCAGACCACAACAAAGTGTGATCATGAAATGCGATGATCAATGAGCAGGTGGAATAAGACAAGTTCTCTGTGTCTATGAGTTAAATTAATGTGTGTCTGTGGAATATGAAGGCATATTTAGTACATTATCAGAATATTTCAATAAGTCGTCAGAGAACAGGCCATAGCACCATGCTCACTATCATGCTTTCTTATTCCTGGCGCTGCTCAGGTCCTCAGTCTGTCTGCCAGCCCAGCGGCTCTAGAACGTTCAGCTTCACTAAACTGATCTGCCATGATTTGCCGCTGGTTATGCATCAGCGCTGCAGTCTCATCTCACATTCCCCCTCTACAATACTGCACTGTGGAATAATGAACCCTGTTTGAGTCTGTCTGACTCTGTGTGTATATGTGTGTGTATGTGAGTGTGTGTGTGTGTGTTTGTGTGTCCATGTTTTCCATGATTGCTGCATTTGACAACAGAGCCACAGGGAGCTCAGCAAAGCATACTGCAGTCCAGGTTTAATTTCCTCCGTCAGATGGAGCGATAGTTAGAGAACAAATGTACTGTAGCAGGGAACCATGGTTTTCCCCGGCCACCTCCCGTCGCCTCCACCTCCACTTCCACTGTCGTCCAGATTCACAGCTATTGTCTGTCCAGGTGTTCTTCAGGACCTGTTTGATTTGCTCTTTGCAGGCAGCACCTGGATTAATTGTCGCTCTTTCTGTGTTTCAGGAAATCGACGAAGCTTGCAAGCGAATCAAGAGGGAGATTGACGACCTGGGCCATGATGTCGGGGATATCAAAATCATCCCCCTGTACTCCACATTGCCTCCACAGCAACAGCAAAGGATCTTTGAGCCGCCTCCACCCAATAAACCAAATGGTGCCATCGGAAGAAAGGTATAACAGTAGAAACACTCACCAGGGGGGAGGGGGAGGAACAGAGCGGGGTTGATGTATAAAGACCAGATGGGGAATAAGGTGTGAGAGAGCTGGAAGGTAGGGACTGAAACTTTTTTTTCTCCCCTCTTTCTCAGCTTTAGCGCAGAACTGACTCACACAACATATGCTGCTTTTGTCAGCATGCGATTCCCTGCTCTAAATTATAACTGGGGTATTACTCACGCCCTCTGAGCCTGAGGAAAGTACTGCATTCTCAGTCATTTTTATCTTGCACTACATTTGCACAGGCCCTGCTGCTGCTCAGACCTCCGCCTGTCTGGAAACATGTGAACAGAAACCATAATATGAGCCGATCACAAACAAGACACCTCTGGGTGTGCATAAAATAGCTTCCCCCCTTCCTCCTCAGTCGCTTAATCTCAGAGGAGCACATGATCCTCTTATTGATACAGACACAAGACAATTCCTCTCTTTCGTGTGACAGTTTCTATTCAGATGGGCTCATCACCGGAGCAGCAGCACCACCTGCGCTGCCACACTGTTGGCCAGGGATCTGACAGAGTATCAGAATATCATCACTGCCAGTGAGTGAGCAAACGTTCACCCCTAGCATCTGATAGGGGACGATGTTGATGAGTGACTCAACGGTACAAGCCCTCTAATTGAGGCAGATCAGACCAATGTGAGCTGGGAAATCATTCATGAGATGTCAGAAGTAAATACACTACAAAGGCTATAAAACAATCAATCAGAGGAAGTTAAGAAATCTCCAGTAGAAATCTCAGACTTTATATTTACTGGTGCTATAAGGACTAACTGTTTGGCATTGATTGCTATCACCCGCTGTCAAAAGGATGTGACTTTTGCCATGACATTCATTTGTTTTGGAAGTACATGAATGGAGAGCAAATCTTCTTTTTGACACTACTTTTCCATGTCCACATAACTTTTTGTAGGATGTAAAGCAACTAGGTAACGGATTTATTTGTTGTTGTGGAGCGCTTTTGTTTCGGACCTGACATCAAGCTAACTCTGTGAACCTCAGTTTGTGCTGTAGTTCAGTGTCCAGGAAGTGAATTAAGATTGTCTATTTTAGTATTTTACCCTCTTGTTACTGGTATTACTAACCCCTGAGTAGCTAGTAAAGTAACGAAACAACAAAAACTATGTCACAAAAATGCTCTTGTTTCTCTTTGACACAAGCATCCGGACACTCATTCTTTATGGTTCATACCAACATTGCAAAGAGTTAAGAGTTATGTAAGAAACAAAAAGTCCCTCAATGTTCTGCAAATTATTTATATTGTGACTGACACGTGCATAAAAACTGCTTCTCTGATAATAATATCCAAATAATCTTTCAATGTGTGGTGTCAATACAACCATTTCAGTTCTCCTGACAGAGCCTCACAGATTTGAATCTGTTTCATTTTCTTTCTCTGGCATTATCTTTGTCTGGGTTTGGGAGCTACGCACCAAGCTGTTGCTTCGTTTAGCTCACTGGCTTTCTAAACCTTCTTTCAGGCCAATTGTCAGGTCAAAACAGTGGAAATAAGATGACTTGATATCTAAGAAAGTAAAGAGTCCGCCCTGATCGAGAACTCTGAGCCCAAATGGTACAACGTTAGCCTCAGGTAGGCTGATATTGGAGAATGGAACCAAGAAAAATAAGGAAAGAATTGTGGAGACTTCATATTGAACAGGCCAATCTTAAAAATCTCTCTGCCCTAAGAGCACTATCTCCCTTTACTGTGATTTTATAGATTAATCTCTACCAGCCTTCTTTCTGACTAGTGTGTGCTTTGTGTGTATGTGTGTGTGTGTGTGTGTGTGTGTGTGTGTGTGTGTGTGTGTGTGTGTGTGTGTGTGTGTGTGTGTGTGTGTGTGTGTGTGTGTGTGTGTGTGTGTGTGTGTGTGTGTGTGTGTGTGTGTGTGTGTGTGTGTGTGTGTGTGTGTGTGTGTGTGTGTGCAGGCTCAGTGTTCTCAGTTGTGTGATCAGACAGTGTTGGATAAGATCTTTTTCAAAAGTTAAAATATCACTCCAAGTGTTTGCTTCTGCTTCTCAAAGCGATGTAGCCATGAAAGTGGATAATAGTTGCACGGGGACAGGTTTAAATACTGTTTGGTTCGTGCAATGGAACCAGCATGATACAGTCAGTTTGCATACATGAGTTTTGGAGGGAAAAAAGGATTTTCCACTGGAAGCAGACTTGCTGAATAACAGCGGATCCTCCACTTGGTAAACATCCTGCAGCAACTTCTCCCTGATTCCCCTGAGTTTAGTTATAGAGGAAATAAAAGCACGAATAGTGACACTGTGACCTCTGAACTGTCAACCCAGCTGCCACTTTTAGCACAGCCAATGCCCTTTTTTTCTTTTTTTCCTCTACATCAATTTGTCAGGCGCTTGTTGAAATGGCAGAGCTGGCATCTGAAGTTGCTGCGCGTGAAGGAAATGTGCTTCTCCTCCATGACTGCCTTAGCGACTCATCAAGTGAAAAACGCAGGGATGTCATCCCAGCCAGCCCAGGAGAAAGTGGTGAAAAAGAATTAAGGGTTTGCCGTGTCTGCCACCGCGCATGCTAATGACTGCATTAGGAACCCCTTGATTAACATAAAGCACTTGCTCATCATCGCTCTATTTCTGCAGGAAAGCCACTGATCTCCTATTTTTGAACAGTATAGTCATTTAACGCCAAGGCAGCAATTGGCTAATTACAAACAAAGATTATAATCTCGCTTTGCTTTGTAGGGCTTTGAAGTGCTCTGATGGGTGTTTGGTTTGTTTTTAGCATTGTCACGTTTGGAATATTCCTGCAAATGTCACTCCAAATCCAACGCAACCCCATTTCAGTGAGCTTTAAATGTTGGTGCAGCTCAAAGCACGCTCTCCTTTTTTCCCAGCCAGGGAAAAAGCTTTTATTTGTCAACACGGCTGCGTGTCCCAGCAGGGAGCGTGAAAGATGCTCAGCGTTAGCCGTAGTACTTGCTCCCCTGCAGGTAATAACCCAGAAATAACATGCAGAGATGATGCTCTAATGATATTACTGATGAAGAAGCCAGGATTATCCAGCGCTGCAACAGACTGGAAGGAGCCGGCCTATGTTTCGGCGTAATGGCCCCAGCCAGGATAATCCTTCAGAATCAATGCAGTCAATGAGGCCACCCATATGATCATGAAATGTGAGAGGGTGTCACATGTGGCATCTGCTGGAGCACCGACTGTGTCCCAACACGCAGGACAACCTCAGAAAGACTATTTTTCAGCCGGACTTTGAAGCATTCCAATCCTTTTCATTTCTTGCTGGGAAGGTGGTTGCTGGCATATAGTGTCTGTCACAAGACACCGTCTGATAGTCTGCTCCCTTTTTTTTTTCCGGGCCACTTTAATTTCAGAGTGCCACAGTGTGACTAATTGGTTTCGTAAAGATGTGATTTCTCTTTAGCTCTGAGCCATTGATGGCCCTTCTCGACTGCAGGAACTTAACATTCTTTTACCTGGGGCTTCTCATAAACCAAACTTTTAGAAACCTTTCAGTCTTTGAGAACTAAGTTCTGTCTCATTTCCTTGTTTTTAAATCAGATGATTGATTTTATACACAGGTAACTTTATACTGATTGAGCATTTGATTTCAGTGGCCCTCAAGTGAAATCCACAACAGCAAATAACTAAACACAAGAGCAGTTTTTAAAAGATATTTTGTGTTTTTTATGCTTTTAATGCCATTAATAATAATAATTAAAAAAAAAAAATCAAAACCGACATTTTGAGCTTCTAATCTAAAACTGCCACATTGGTGATTTTGTTTCTAACCCTCTTGTAATTCTCTCTCTACTAATGCATCCATGATGTTAGTTGCATTTGATCAAAGCAGCATCAATTCAGCTGCTTCAATGTGTTCGCCTTTCTTCAACATGATGCCTGTATTGGAGTTTGAGAACACGTTGTCAATCACCCCCCTTCTCATCAGCTGATGCTTAAGTACTCATAAAGTATGGTATGATAAAATAACTACAGTAGTGCTACACTGTTATCCTTGCCATGTTAAGTTCTGGTGTCCTTTAAACAGGTGGTTGTTTGTTTCAAGGTGTTGAGTCTAATTCTGAGGGGATGAATAGGAGTTATGGCTTCACTGTTTGTCTTCAGACTGATTCACTCAGAGCTGTTGGCTGCTTCATGAACACACAGTGTAAAGAAGGGTGCATTTGATTTATTCACCCACTCTGCCTTGTTTATGGAATTGCTGTTGTGGAGGAGTGTCATTTTCATCAGGATAGGGCATTGATATGACAGGTAAACTCTGCATTATGTATTGTGTTGGATTACGATGAATATAATTTTAAAACCTTATATTACTCCTAATTTCAAAGACAGTTGCATCATAGTGGCGGGGAAAACTATCCAATTCTCCCACCTGAAATAATGCAAACATGCAGATTTTAAACTTTGATGCCATTGGCATCTACTTCATTTTCTTGCTGAGTGTAAATGTACTCAGAAAATGACGTTTATAATTGTTCGTTTCAGTAGTGTTTGCTATGCTTTCCTCATGACAGTTGCACCATTCATCGGGGTGAGATTTTGAATGAAAAATGAAAATTAAACATAGACTCAGAGCAAATTCAGGCAAATCTGTAAAACGCGCTCCATGTTATGCTTTGTTATTGTGCTTGTTGATCTTGGTGCAACCTCGCTAAGCAGGCTGCTATTTTCAGACGTCCATCAAAATTAAGCAACTCAGAATCATCTTGGAGTCTCATGTCAATCAGAGCTAGACCGTTATTCATCCAAGAAATTCATGAATAACAACCCAACCATACGCCACATCCTGCTATTTGATCGGTTTCATACAGGCATTTATTGCCAACTCTTCACTCCTCAGCTTGAATACTAAAGGGAAAGTGTCCTTCCACAGGTGAATCACTCCAGGTCGAGGGCTGAGCGAAGGGGGAAAAAAGGCCCTCCCTGGCATTAATAACTAAACAGTCAGGCATTCTCAGGCTGGAGAGAAATCCTCGCTTAAAAGGTGGGATTTAAAAGTCTGTAAGGCTCACAGCTTGAAGACAGCTGAAGAGGCACAGCTACAAAGGAAGTGTGTCAAGTGTGCAAAATTGGTTCCGTGGGCCTGTATCAGCAAAGACTACAGAGAACTGTTTAGCTTTGTGCTTGGCATTTTATCATAAAGGCAACCGAGAAAGCACACAGCTCTGGCCAAATGTCCACACAGGTCGGCCTGCGCCGTGTTTTTGTCTCTGTAGATGTTGAGCAAGTGAGAGAGGGAAAGATATTGAAGTGTGGAGAAGCATTTTTCCCCAACACCCACTTGTATATTAAACTATGACTCTGGAGTGGCAGTTGCCAGTAAGAGTGGGCTGTGACCCGGCCACCACAGTCTCAAGTGCTATGATGAATCTAAAGGGCTTCTCTGTCCAGTCTGTTTCAGCTGTTATATAAGGAGAACTCATCCTAGCGGCGGTCAAGGTTCGCATGAGAGCAGATGCAAATCTGTCTCCCCCTCCTCCCCCCCTGGTTTGTGTATATGCTGACAGCAAGAGACCCATAGGGTGAAGTGACTCATTTGATATTTTATTTCGCTCTGAATCAGCTGTCATTTCTCATGGACTGCTCTGCTATTTGGATAATTGTAATAGAAGAAGATCTGAGACTGGGAGAAACTCAGCTCTTTAACCACTTGCTTCACTTTCAGAGACCATGCAGTTTTCTTTTCAGTGGTTTATCCTGTGGCTGCAAGGGTAAAAATATCCTGTCAGTCAACAATAAAACTTGCAACTGTCCTCTAGAGAATGCATCATGGCACACTGTAGTATTTATGTAGCATCAAATGCCTTTATTAAGTTACACTTATCAGCTGAGTGGGAAAATAATTGGACCTGATTGTGCAAGCTTTTGTTTAAAAATAAGGAGGGAATTCTTCATCCATTCAGGAAAGGTGGGTTGATGAAGAATGAAGACAAGAAAAGGGTGAGAGCCTCCAAAAAAGAGGAGTGCGCCTCTTCGCGTTAACCTTTTCCATTTTTCATCCCCCTTTTTTGTTGAGCATCGAGTCTTCACCGTTCAATTCTTAGCCAAGTTCAACATGAGTGAAGTAAAACAATAAAAGTAACCCATCTGCTTTCAATCAGAATAAACAAAGCAAACATCTAGGATCCAGTGGTGCTGTCACTTAAGTTGCTAATACACTGTCAACTTGCTAACAGCAATGTAACCAGCAATCTATGTAGGTTAACGCGAGTGTTACGCTTGCTTTTTAGGGTGCATATTGGACTGATTTCTGAAAAAGATTGATCAATTTCAAAGTCATCAAATATAAAAAGCTGTTACATGGCTATTTTTGCCTCAAACAGACAAAAAAGCTTTTCTTATGAGTGCAGGTCAGCAGAGCAGAAAAAAAGGACACAGATGTGAGATAGCTGCCATGGACTACCAGCTTTAAGTTAAGGCACAGGACTTTTATGATGACATCAGAACTATAAGGAAATACGTACAAAGACACAGCACCACACACTTTTTGTGGGTCAGATGTTCTGATCAGAGGGGAAAGGTATCATATCTTCTCAGGCATGTGTCTCATACTCCTATTTTACTATAATATTCTGTTATTATGACAGGCCTAAGGTGTAAGACTGTCTGTGTTCCCCACCATCTTTCTTTGTCACAGAACGAATAATGATCCATAAACACAGTCACCATTGAGACTATAATTATAGCACAATACGGCGGGATCACGTACAATACATCCAATTAGTGTGGCGCTGGTATCAACAAGGGGAATCCACTGCTACACTATAATCAGCTATATAATCTATGAAGTATTAATCCAGCTTTGGAATTGGCAGGACTTTCCATGACTTCATAACACCTGCACCCAAGGGCGAATGGATCGTCTGCTCTGAGTCCAATTGGTTTTCAGTGTTTTTACTCACAAATCCTTATTTAGCATTTTACGACAACACACAGATAGTTTAAAAATGTTCTTGTTACTGATTTGTTGAAGACTAGATGCACACTTACAGATTGAGGTAGAAAGTCTCTACCCTTGAATCCATATGTCATGTATCATCATTTTACCACCATCATTGTCATCATTATCATGGAAGGCAAAGGTGAGCTGCAGCCTCTGGTCTAAACATATGAAGACTGTGTGAATGTGTGAAAACTGTACTGAGATGATTATCGTCCAGATTGAAGAATTTATTGGGACATATTTGTTATTTGCTTGAAAAAGGGTCCATGACTGAGGCTTCGCAGTAAATTCTTAATTCTGCTTGTTGGCCAATATGCGTGAATTTCTTTTAAAAATGTAATTAGACTCACAAGTTTTGCCCATGTAAGGGAATGGCTGACATGACTTGACTGACTCACAGGCTGTAGCTGTCTGCAGAGAGGCTAAAGAGCCTCCTCTTTGCCTCATCCTAACTTGAACAAGCTATGGTGGGTTGAGTTCAGTATTTCCACTGTGACCCCTGTTGACGATAGATCTTAAAACCCTGCAGCAAAAAACAAATGGGTGATATCATGGGCCCTTCACTGGTCTTTACTTGAGGCAATTTATTATTATTATCTAGTTGTTGCTCGCATTTGCTGTTTCATTTGCCAAAATACTAGTCACTGATTGCATATTCTTCATAGTTACACAATTTAGATTGTTATATTAATATATCAAGGGTTTTCTAGTAATTTATTTTTCCCCCTCAAGACAGATCTGACAAAGCTTTTCACAAAATCTGCTTCATTATGTTAATTTTGCTTATAAAAGGCTAAGACAGGAAAATAAAATTGTTTCCTGTTTTTTAGTTTTATACTGCAGATGTGAGCCAGAGTAAAGTCTCTGCATAACTTATTTACAGTGAAACTGAGACTCACCTGACAGATGAATGGGTTCTAGTGTTGGAGATGTGTATAACAAAGAAATGGCAGCGTTTCCTTTGGTGGAGGCCGCTCCTTTTGATCCAAACACGTGATTGCTTCCCATCCTGCCAATCGAACTGTTCAAAGCAGTGTACAGAGAAGACAAGAGTGCTGTCTTCATAGAAATGCACTAACCCTGCCATGAAACGTTTGCGTTGCACTGAGTTTGAGCCAGTCAGGGACAACAGTCCACCAGTTTGCAGACAGCAGGGTTGCAACTTTTTTGTGGTAATGATGGATTCACAGGAGATATTTTTTTTGCTCCAGTGTTCAGTGGGAGAAAAGCAGGAAGTATGAAAGCAGTGACTGTCGAAGGGCTCTCAATGTGTTTTTGATAAAGCAAGCCCCTGAAGAGGAACCATTATATTAACTCTCGCCTATGATTTCAGAAAAGATTCTGGGAAGAACTCTCCAGCACAGGGAATCTGACATCTCAACAAAAGCGTAAGCATGCTGTGGACAGTGGGATAGAGAACCCCATCCTCCCAAACATCAGAGGCGCACACTCGCACACAGACAGACAGACACACACAGACTGAGCACAAAGAGGCCAGAGGTAATGCATTTGGATGGGACGCTGAGCACCGAGCTAGCTCTCTCTCTGATAGCACATTGAAGTTGATTGCAGACACTGTTGTGGTACTCCCCTGTTGGGTTGCATTAGGCAGTGAGTGTACAGTGCACTGAAGTGACATCTCTACAAGCTTCTTCAGTCAGCTGGCTCACATCAGGGAATATGTTTCAAGTTAAAGCACAGCAGATATCTGCACTTGTTTGTCTCAGTTCTTACTCATGCTTAAGAATTAAAATGCCTTCTACTCTACAAGACTGCAGGAACATTTCGTATTCAGACTATTGAGGGATAAAACCTTGAATTGGCAATTTTTTAAAAATACTTTAAATCTGGATGTATATTTGGCCATTGTTTAAACATTTGGGATATAGTGCACACATGCATTCATGCAAAAAACCCAGTAAAGAGAATTAAATGTTTTTAAAGTTGAATTAAGAGGACAGCCTCAAAAATAAGTCATTTGGGGCGCCCGTAATTTTTCTCAAAAATAATGTGTCTTTTTACCATTACTGATGGTTCATCAAGTGTTTGTGACTAAATAAACAGTGTAAGAAGGACAGGCTTACAAAATTGCAGGTAAAACATATTATTCAGTTTTGGAGTGGCTCGTACATTACAGTAGTTATTATTATTATTATTATTTTTTTTTTGCAAATATGAGAAAAACTTAATAACTTAGTATTGTCTTTTTATGTAGTTTGAGGGGTTTTTTTTCAATGGAAAAATTCAGTTGGACAGAAAAAGTAGGCATCATGTCATTGACCCGTTTACAATTTATGGTTCAAATAAAGCATTTTCAACAATTTTGTGGATGAACTCCTGGGCTTTATTTTCCAGTAGAAACTACCTTAATCACTGAAATAAAGTTAAGATGTTGATGTGAAAGTATTAATATGTTTTGACTTTGGTGACTAGGAATTGAGCTTATATCTAAAAATTATGTAAAGTGTTTTTATGTGAGGTTTTATGAGTCCTTTTAACTCCACCAAATGATCATGTCTCAACCTGTCTGTTCTCATTTTCACAGGTTGTCGTATCTACAAACATCGCTGAGACGTCCCTGACCATCGATGGTGTCGTGTTTGTAATTGATCCTGGATTTGCCAAGCAAAAGGTTAGTACCCCCACCCCACCTCCACCAGTCCCCCGTTTCCCACCCATCCTCCTCCACCCCTTATCTGCTGCGATCATCTGTGTCTGTTTCCCAAGAATCCCCAGATAAACACAAGCACTGCACACCTGACAGCAGCAAAGATGGAAAAGCCAGTTATTTATTCCTCTGACATTTCTTCAGCCTAGAGCCAAGTCATACACGTGGTGCTTAAAGGGATTATATATGCACCATGGTGGATTGTATCTGTGTGTCATTGTACCATTTATTTGTAAGCTGCTTAAATGTATGGTATTTTTAAGGTGTGTGTGTGATTAACTTTTTTTTCCTCAACAAAATCAACCTAGTTTGAGCTTTTTTTCCACCTGAAATTTCTCCTCCCCTTTTCCCATCAGGTGTATAACCCACGCATCAGAGTGGAATCCCTCTTGGTTACCGCCATTAGTAAGGCCTCAGCCCAGCAGAGGGCAGGCCGTGCTGGACGAACACGCCCAGGAAAGTGTTTCCGCCTCTACACCGAGAAAGCTTACAAGGCAGAAATGCAGGTAAGAAACAAGGCAGTCAGAAAACCTATGAGGTGTTTGATTCTCACATTCTTTCAATGCCACAAGCACTTTGTATTCCCCCGAAGCAGCCCTCTAGCTGGGAAAAAAAGCTCTCTATTATGCAATATTTGCTCTTTGAACTCCATGATTCCCAGGTCAGCTGAATTATGATTCCAGGAGCTTGCTGTTTAACCACACTGCTTCCACCCTTCTCCTCCCAACCTGAGCTGAAGAAACAGCCACCTTGTGACAAATGAACCTGCTGAGGCCCAGTTCTCCTCTTTAACAGGCTAATTCTTTCACGTCACGCCAAGTGGCACAGGGAATTTTTTAAACAAGTTAAATAGCCCTTCAGATGCCCTCGACTGCCAGTCTCTGTTCAAGTTGACATATGAGCGATGGAAGAGGAGATAATAAGTGCCCTGACTAATTCATTCTGAATTGTTCCTCTGGTTTCTCTTGCACCTCTTCACTGGCTCAGGACAACACGTATCCAGAGATCCTAAGGTCCAATCTTGGCTCTGTGGTGCTGCAGCTGAAGAAACTAGGCATTGATGACTTGGTGCACTTTGACTTTATGGACCCACCAGGTAAGTAACCTTTAAAGATTGTCAAAGCGTCTTGTAGTAATATCAGTGTATTTGTGAGGTCTCAAACCACTAAATAATTCAAAAAAGAAACAAAAAAACAGAGTAATTCCACAATTTGTAAATGTATGATTAAATCTACAGATGTTGAGAAATTCTGGAAAACAATTGATCTGATATTTTAAGATGAAGACACAAGACGATAATGTGTGGTCCTAAATCACAATCTCTGAACAGCCAGGTTGGAGTGCATGTGACCAGAATAATAGTTCTGCACTGGGGAGATTGAGTCACTCATAATGAGTTAGTCATCATTGAATTGTTATCTTTGTCAAAGAGCTCAAAGTGATAATAAATTATACATTTTCTACTTTTGCCCCAGAATCCTCCAAACCTCTGTATATGCTGGTTGAAAGACAAAGAAAGCGGCAAAACCTCACATGAAAGTTAGCAATTGATTTTCTCTTGAATTGCTTTATTATTGATTTGTCAATCTGGAGTTGTAGGTGAGTCACCAAATCTCTCGTCCCAGTTGAGTCTCGAGTCCTCCGTGTTCAAAATTGAGATAAGCTCACATTATGAATATCATTTATTATTGAAAGCACCTCTGTTGACTCCAAACTATTGACTGAATGAACCTGGACGGACACTTTGGGACAATTTGAATCTGGAAAAAACTTCATTTGAATTGTCATCAAAGTTACAGCTCTGTGCATCGTGTATAAAATGGTAGAGAGACACTCATCACACAGAAAACAAATTTTACCTTGGTTTTACTTGGGAAAACAACTTGCGTGTTCTGTTGTGTGAAATTGGGTTGTTTAACAAGTGTTACTCACTTTGAATGAACGCACCTGTAGCTCTTACACTGTTTTTTGACAGATAGAAAGTGTTTTCTGAAGTTTTGAATTCCACTTACTGTTGCTTGCTAAACCAAAAATGACTCAGATGGAAAACGCCCTTTAACAACGTCCTCAAGAGAAACAAAATTGAGGTCTTCTTTTGGATCAGTGGCTTCTAAATCAATACACATGCAGTTTCAAGCCGCTGTTGAATCTACATTTAGTGGAACTGTGGTTGCTCTATGCACAGAACCAAATCTGGGTTGCTTGAGTCACTTGGGAACTCGAGGAAAAAAATGACAAATCAAAGTTGATATGATGGTGGCACATATCAAATACTGCATATTGAATGTTTGGAGATTGGAAGTGCTCTGACAGACATGGTTGACACAGTAGTTGGGAATGCAGTTTTTATAAGCAGTCTTTTTTAAGATGTGATCATTATTGTTCATAGTGTGAAGAAAGTAGAGATGTGGGAAGTTTGGATTCAGGCTGATAAATCAGTTCATGTTTCGATCTATTTTTTAGTCTTTGTGCATGTGAGTCATGCCAGATGTAGGCCAAAAACAGATCTGGTTTTCACTGAGGCATCAAGTTATGGTGTCCTCCCACAGAGAGAGTGCTCCAACACCTTGCAGAAGAGACCACCCCTCCTTCCCCTTAACCTGAACCTCCCCCCTCCCTCCCCCCTTTTTTCTCACCATAATATAGTTTTCATCTCACCTCTGAGATTAAACCCATCTCTCCCCGTCCACTGTGGCAAACGCCATTTTGAGAATGAAATTGGTTACATCAATAGCAGCACTATCACCTTAGCTATTGCCTTCCCTTTATATTCCTCCAGTGAAACGTGACCGACCTCTGCCGCCCACCCCCACATTTCTCACAAAACGAGAGTGTAAGCAGCAACATATGGGATTGGCCTTGTCTGCTGAGTCTAACTGGGAACAGTGAGGTGAAGGGAAAGAGGAGGATTACCTGTTATTTATTTGATCCACTCACGGCAGAAGGTTTCTCCTAACTAGCTAAGAGAGCATGATGGAATCTGGAGTGACTTCAGGGCAATGAAGAAGTCTATTAGAGCTCCTGGACCAGAGCTTTATGGCCTCTCCTGTTATGCTGGATCAATTTTGATATTTGCTGTGTCACTGCCTCTTCTTAGAGTAAATTAACAGGTCAGAAAGGTGACTCAGGAGAACACTAAACAATGAGTTTTTTAGTCTGTATGCTCCAGTGATTACATTCATAAGTACCAGAGCGTAACGACTTGAGAAGTGTCCTTGAGTTTAAATCAGATGTGAAGTAAAGCTCTTCCTGCTAGAAAATTCTCTATCATCATTTCTTTTATTTATTGCATTAACTGAGTCTCAGTTTCACGGTTAAACTAAGCAAAACACTAGCTTTTATAAACAGTAACAAGCCAAAAAGCAAAAAGGTTTCCTTCCTATTTGCTCACAATTGCTGGATCTTGCCCTCCCCCCAGCTCATCTGTTTCTGTTTAGTCTCAGTTTCACTGTTGACACTAAGAAACACAAAGACAACACCTTAGATTTCTTTACAAGAATGAACTGGGGAAGCAACTATTTTCTTGTGGTTTTCTGCAATTGCTGTGGCTTGTGAGTGCACCAGCTCAACTGTTTCTGGCGAGTCTCAGTTTCACAGGCAGGAACACAGAGGCATTAATCTGGCTAATTCAAATAGTATAATCTGGAAAATCAAACAGATTTTCTCATGATTTATCCACAGTTGATGGGTTTTGAAGTTTTTCGAAATAACATCATCCCCATACAACACATACTTAGTCAGGTCTGTCCTTAAGAGAAGAAGTGATCTTTTGAAATGCTTATTTGTCCGATTGGGTATATCTGGTTCACTGCATTAATTGTTCTCTGCACAGACATGCAAGTATCTGCTTGTTGAGATAAATCAGTATCGTGGATTGAGCTGTCCCTGCTTTACTCTCTCAGAAGAACTTTTCATGCATACATCAAAGCCTGTTGATACATGATCGATCAGTTTTACCCCAAGTACAATCATACAACAAACTGAAACCAAGACACTTTTTGTATCTTCCTCTCAATGATACTCCACAGATATTTTTATAGTGCTCAGGTAAGGCTTGTTGGCTCGCCAGTCAAGCACAGTGGTATCATGATCAGCACACTGTTTGGTAGTGTTGGCGCTGTGGGCAGGTGCTATCAAACCTCCCAAGAGATAGCTGCTTTGATTTAGGATTTGATAAAATACAGTGGACCATCACCAGCAGAAGACATGGCACCCAAAATCATTGAAGACTGTGGGAGGTTTGAACTCAAACTCCTAACAACTTACATTCCTTCCCCATGACTTTTTCTCGAGACATCCGTGTATAAGTGAGTGTCTGTGTGCTGGCTCTTAGTGCCACTTGTGAAACTCTACCAAGTTCCTGAATCAACTTTTAGCTTTGCAATTATCTCAGTGAAAATCTTATTCAGACTGATGTCATATTAACATACTGCAGTGTTTCTTTCAAAACAAATGTTATTCCTCTTTGAGTACTGTAAGAGGAGAGTACTTTACTTCTTGACTTTAACCTTTTACTTATATGATTATCAAGATTTTATGACAGTAGAAGGGCAAAATTAAAGCTATACAAAGGACATTATGTATGAGACAATCCTATTTTTAATCTAAAACTTAACTGGGAACTTTTACTTATAAATCTTGATTTTCTCATTTTACACTGAAATGCTCACATATTCAGTCTGTTTCTCTCTTCCCTCGCTTAACACAGAAGCAGTGCAAGCCAGCCAACCAAATGGAAAATCCAAAAGGAATCAGCAGCAATTTACACAGAGACTTGCCTGGGTGGGATTCATTTGCCTGGTGACATTTCCAAAGAAGAACCTTTCGAAGCCAGTGTGGTTTAATGTACCTTTAGCCTTTTGTCTCATTGATTTGGCCCTTGGTTAATATATCGGATTCTTGTGTGTTGCGGCAGTCAATACTTACTTTCTGATGAGTTGCATTGTGTATAGATTGAATTTCCACACTGGTTCATCATGCTAGGAGTACTTGGAAATCAGATTTTCACCTTTTGTTTAGCCTCACACAAGCCATTGGTGTGGTAAGTAATATGGCCTGCTCTCACTTTGTGGAGAAGAAAAGGAGCTTTGATGCCCCAAATCAATATTTGTTAATCATAAAAAAATGCCTCCCTGCTTTTTGAAATTGAATTCTTTTTTTTTTTTTTTTTGGAGCACTTGAGAGAAATGAAAGTGAACGAGCAGCACAGCCAGAGCTTGAAGCTAATTTTCAGTTAACATGCAACTGGTCATTAGGCTTTGGCTCACAGGAGCCAAAGGTCAATAATTGCATCTAGAGGAAAAATCTTTTAACCAAAGAGTGGAGGCCTTTTGTGTTGGAACATTAAGTAGAAAGTTTCCTCTTGTAATTGCATTCGTTGTTAAGGATTGCCTAAGTGAGGGGATGAAAAATGAGCTCTGCCATGATCACTTCTCTACCAAGTTGCTGTCTGGTCTAACTCACATACAGAGAGCTGATTAAAAGAGAGTCTCTCGTTATGATTGACCTGACAGTATGTGCCACCAAACTAACAGAGACTGACCTACAGTGACTTTCTGCATCAACCTACGATA
This sequence comes from Thalassoma bifasciatum, assembly GCA_008086565.1. Classification (NCBI taxonomy): domain Eukaryota; kingdom Metazoa; phylum Chordata; class Actinopteri; order Labriformes; family Labridae; genus Thalassoma; species Thalassoma bifasciatum. The sequence continues at coordinate 1,346,030 of RPOG01000006.1, forward strand.
AAAACATTACAAGGCTGTCTGACAACACTGTCTCAGACCTAAAGTTATGCTGTGAGCACTGAATAGAGACCTGAGATACAGGGGTCCACATTTTCATAAGGTCAAGCGGATGCACTCTTTTTTACACTAGTTTTACTGTTGTCTCAGCTCAAGTCAACATAGAAAGCCACTGAATGTAACAAAGTATTCACATCTTGGCTGCTAAGATCAGTCAATGGTTGACATTTGTGCGTAAAATGTTACTTTACGCAGCTTCAGCTTTTTGATCTGCTGAGAATAGTTTTCTGTGGATTGATTAAAACTTTCCGAAGAAGTTTTAATCTGCAGCACAAGAGCATTAATCACTCCTGACACAGGTGTAAGAAGAGGTTCCAAATTGTTCTGATGTAAAAATGGCAGATTTGCTATATCTGTGTTATCTCTGTGTGTTTTGCCCATGGGCTTGGAACATAAACATTTACGACCCATCTCTTCACATTTTTGTCTCCTCCAGCTCCAGAGACCCTGATGCGAGCCCTGGAGTTGCTGAACTACCTGGCAGCGCTCAATGACAACGGGGATCTGACGGAGCTGGGCTCCATGATGGCCGAGTTCCCCCTGGACCCTCAGCTGGCCAAGATGGTCATCGCCAGCTGTGAATTCAACTGTTCCAATGAAGTTCTGTCCATCACCGCCATGCTGTCAGGTAATACTCAGGCCCAGTCTGCTGTGTGGGGGGCCAAGCTGCTTGCTCACTATTTTTTGGGCTTATGGGTGGTGCCACATAACTGTGCCTTGGGAGTCAGGGATGAGGTTCTTCCAGGTTTATATTAAATTCCAGATCTTCCGAGACTTAAATGTGAGGCTGAACACAGATAGTTATAGGCAAATGTGTTGAAGACTAAATGAATGAGAAAATAATGATGGACTCAGTCATTTTAAAAGTTTCATTTCAAAAGCAGATTCCATTTATGATGTTGTTGTTTCTTAAGAATCAAACAATGGCAGATAACCTTATGAGAAGGATATTATTCGGAATTTCAATGCTTTACAGTTGGAATAGATTCCATCAACGTTTGCAGGCTCGTGACTGTTGATTAGTACTGTAATGGGGATGTACTGTGCTTGTCACTCTGAAACTTTCTTTCAACTCTTCATTTTTCTGCCATTCATTGGTTCACTCCTATTCATTTTTTTGCACCCAATGAAACTGAAATAAGTTTTTTAATTTATTGCAATAACCCACAATTACTGTACCGTCAAACAAACTTTCTTCTTCTTCCCTTTTATTTAAAGTTATTTTTGGCCTTTTAAATCTTGATTTAGAGCGGGCAGGACAGTGGATAGAGCAGGAAACCAGGTTAGAGATGGGGGTGACTTGTAGGAAAAGTTGGATTTGAGCCCGGGCCGCCTATGAAAGACTTGCCTCACAGGGCACATAATCTAGAACGTGAGGTAATACCTGCGCCTCCTACAGATATTCTTTTAGTGTGGAACAAAACTAATGTTCTTAAGTAGTCCATTAGTTTTTAATGAAGATAAATTAACTTCTTTTTCCATGTGAACTGATGCATAAATGAAAGGTTGTATTTAAGAGCAAGATTCAAGAAGATGACAAAAGAGTGGATTAAGTTCAGAAAATTAATACAGTGGTTGCAAAATGATTCACTAAAATGCAGGATTTGAAGTTTTAAATCTCAAAATGACCTGGAGAGGGATCATCTTACCTCTATTACCACAACACACATTGATGATTCAGCAGACAGAAAAAGCTTTGTATGTGTTTCTACCTTTTTGTTTGAGATGTTTCAAGTATTTATAATCAAGAAGTACTTAAATAGTTCATAAGTTTCATATATGTTCTCAAAACATGCACTCACCGCCAAAAATAAAAAGTCACGACTAAAAACTTAAAACATTTGTTAACAACCCCAATTCTAATACCAGAATGATGTAGGAGATGTAATTGATTTTGGTGAAATGGGTGCTGCAGGTAGTTAAGCACCCACACTCTCTGACTCCTGAGCCATGATGCTGTATTACACAAAGAATGTTTTGCAAGAAAGAAATTTGAAAGAATTGCTGATACATGAAAAGTCTTAACTGAAATTGTCATTTTCTAAATGGCAGCAGACGTTGCTCCAAAGTGTATTGTTTAGCGATCGTAGTCACTCCACAGATGTGGTAGCTTCTCATGCCACTGGACACTTATGCAACTCTGTACGATCACAGTTTTTGCAGAGTAGTTTCTTGACTTAAATACAGAGAGACAGATTTCCAAGTGATTTCCAAAATGTGTCAAATTTGTTTGGCCAGACAACATGTTTCCACTTTGTCTCAGTCCAACTAAAAGGGGCTCCACTTGTACAGAGATTTTTTTTTGGAGTCTATGAATCTTTTATTTGATATTTTACATTTTAGACTGTGGAACCTTCAAATTGTTTGCTGTTGTACTCAGAGGAAAATCATACGTAGGGTTTCTTTTTTTTATTTTCAGCATCTTGTTGATTTTCACAAACTTGTTTCAGACCCTTTTGAAGTGTCCTGGGTTTTGGAATTGGGGTTGTATCCATGCTTTCACCACTATATTTGAATTCAATGAATAAACAGATAAAGGTATAAAAATGGAATAAAACTATTGATTCGAAGGGTTTTGGGAATGGTAAAATATATTACAGACTCTTGAGAAATTTAATCAACAATGAGATTTACCTGTGTGAACACCAAGCAGGCCTTAAAAGCAGATCAGGTGTATTGAACTTAAATACAAGGAGAGGTTAGGGTAAAGTCAGCAGTGTCAGCTATAATTTGTGTCAAAGGGGGAAAATAAACATCTGTAGAAAACGTATAGGTTTAGCAGCAGCATGCTACAGCAGTAATTGCACTTTAGGCTTGCCAAAGCAGAATGCTGCTCATTGAGATGAATCTTGGCGCCTTTGAAGGGAGTGTGAGGAGTCTTTGAGAGCAGGGAAATGGATTTAACTAGTTGTTTGGACGTGACATGCACTTAAAGCAGGTGTTTCAGGATGGCAGCTTTTTGCTGAGTTGATTAGAGTAAGCAGCAGGAGCACACCTGAGAACTGTGCCGCCACTGCAACCAACCATGAGACTCTATAAACGCAGCTTTCAGCCATTACAGCCACAGCCGAGCAGGTTTGACGTTAAGCAATTCAGTTCACAGAGGAGATGGATGAGTAAACTCCACACCACTGTTTTATTTAGCTGCAGTATCAGGTCTGTAAGATAGGGTTCTTGTCTGGATCACGTTTGCTGTGTCTTGTTACAGTCATACTAGAGCATTACAGGTCAGAAAATCCACCCCTTCCTTCCTCTTTGACCCCTTTTCTTTTCCTTTCCCACCATACACACCTCACAAACAGTGTCCCCCGTGAAGTGCTCTGTGCCTCTCTTCAGCTGAGGCCTTGTTCCTCTCTGTGGGGTTTGCTTAACTTATCCCTATGGGCGGCTGTGTTGGGGCCTATACCAACCTTGTCTAGTCCCACAGTGCTTCGTCCGACCCATGGAGGCTAGGAAGATGGCGGATGAGTCCAAACTGCGCTTTGCCCACATGGATGGAGACCATTTGACATTGCTGAACGTCTACCACGCCTTCAAACAGAGTGAGCGTCACATCCTGCAGGCTAATGCTCATTTGTCTTTAAATGAAATTGCCCTCATTTCTCAGTTGTTCTTGTCTCACACAGACCACGAGTCCACTCAGTGGTGCTACGACAATTTCGTCAACTACCGCTCACTGATGTCAGCTGACAACGTGCGGCAGCAGTTGTCCAGGATCATGGAGCGCTTCAACCTGCCGAGGCGAAGCACTGAGTTTAGCAGCAGAGATTATTACTTCAATATCCGCAGAGCACTGGTCACTGGATTCTTCATGCAGGTCAGACATGCCAGCTTTATATTTTAATTCTCTTACAGTATAAATATGACTCTCTTCTTTCTGTTTCGTTTGATCCTTTAATCGTGTTTTCTTCACATTAGGCTTCACCTCTTTTTGACATTTTTTCAAATCAACCCTTGTTTTGTTTGATTGTTTAAAAAAGAAGTGTTCACAGCTGAAATGTTTGTTGTAATGGATATCCACCTTCAAATTAAAAACAGAGGCACAAACATGCACTCACACACAGGTTAAATCACACAGAGAGCCTTTCTTTTGCACAAATACGACACATACAAAATCAACTCAATTTGCTTCTCGCTCAAGGAAACAAATGGCATTCTGCAAGAAGCCATTTTCGGGGCCACCTGAAAACAAGCAACCTGACAAGTTGAATTATAGTGTTAATATTTAAGTATTTGTCAACATTAACCTTTATCCCGAGACAAATTTACGGCTCATGTTGGGGCTTTTGCAGTGTTTGAAACCATGTCTTTGCTGGGCTCTGAATTTATTGAGACTGATTGCATTGGTTAATCACAACAGCCACTGCAGCTTTACCTGGTACTGACACAGAAAGGGGAAAAGTCTCACACTGCCTGATTGCAAACAAGTTTGTTTTCAATTATTAATGAGAGTTGATGGATCTGCACGTTTAAATTACAGGCAGAAATTGAATTACACAGCAACAGGGGTCTTTTGATGCCCGTGTTTTGTTCTCTTTTTCTACCCAAGTTGGATTTTCATGTTGTATTATCCTACGCTGACCCTCTTCTCTCCCCCTGTGGTGTGAACAGATCGCTCACCTGGAGCGCACCGGACATTACCTGACCGTGAAGGACAACCAGGTGGTGCAGCTGCACCCATCCACTGTGCTGGACCACAAGCCGGAGTGGGTGCTTTACAATGAGTTTGTGCTCACCAGCAAGAACTACATCCGCACGTGCACTAACATCAAACCAGAATGGTGGGTTTTATTTGAAGCTTTGTTTGGTTGAGATTGTAAAGCAAACTACACTGCCTGGCCAAAAAATAGACAACAAATCCATGACTACAGGAAATGAGTAAACTTGCAAAAATTACCATGAATTCTGGGTCCTCTTATTTTTGGAAAATTCACATCAGTTTGCCTTTAGTTCCTTTTAACCATGACCCTTTTTTGTCTTCCTCCAATGCTGATGCTCTGACACTTTCCATCCAACAACCAAAGGCAACTTAATTTTTACAACATGCTGCCTACAATAGCAGCCATTTCCTTCTCAGGGTTCAGGCCCAGTTGCTAGTAATTCTGGATTGTTTATTCTGGTTTCTTCTTGATACAGCTTTTATAGTGATTTTTGTGAGTGATTTTGAGTCTGTGTGGGGAATTCCACTACAGAGTCATGTCTGATTTTAATGCAGTGCCACCTAACAGCCATACAGCACTGATTTTCTGTTGTAACAAGATTTCTCCAGATTACCTGACTATTTTAACAGTATTTTGTATGAATGAATTGCAAACTTTCACCTGCTATTATTACCATTTTTCATAGAATCCCTACACTTGTGGAAAATGTGCTGGAGTAAAAAATACCTGTTTGCACACATTTGAATCACTTGTCTTAGTTCCTCCCCCTAGACCTTGTTCAATTAAGCTTGAAGTTAGTGTGTGAACACGGAGAAAGGGCGCTCCCCCTCAAATAAACACCAAAGACATTTTTTGTGACTAATGTTTACTCACTTTTCTTTCTAGGTTGCTGAAAATTGCCCCGCAGTACTATGAGATGAGTAACTTCCCCCAGTGTGAAGCAAAGAGACAGTTGGAGCGCATTATTGCAAAGTTCTCATCCAAGGAATACACTCAGTACTGAGATCGTTTTGCATGTGCTGCAGAAACAGCACAAAGAGGAACTTCACCTCCATTTGATCTGCCTTTTTTCTGTTATAACTCAACAACTTAATCCTGAAATTTGTTTTTACCTTTCCATGTGTAATATATATTCCTGGGTTATTTTGTAATGCAAGAGAGTTAAGCACTACTTGAAATGTCCTGTAAATGGCTGAGTATCAGGTATTTAAACATTTGTTCTCTGTTTAATGCATGATATTTTATGCAAATTTCAACATCCCTCCAAAGACGACCGTACTGAGTCATAGCTTTGGATTTCTTGATTTCTTTTGCCTCTGCAGAACCAGCATTAGTTCATCGAGAGAAGCTTTTAAACAAACATCATTTATGCTGTAGGCATAATGTATTGTTCCCCTGTCATGGAGATATTAAGCAGGACAGCCTGCCCACATTTCCTGTCACTGTTCAACTTAATAAAAATGACTTTGTAATGAAACATTTTCCCAGTGTCAGCATTAAAATAGCAGGATAATCTGCACATAAACTTTTCACTTAACCCTCACACTCGCACACGCAAATGCACTGAGCAATCACGTTTTGACCTGCTAAATCCAGCTCGTTTCCTGGCTCTTCAGGGAAGTTAAATCTTCTTACTGGGATATTGATAGCTTCAGAAACAGTCGGAGTGAGGGGGAATGTTAATTACAAATGTTTCGGAACAAGATCAGTGTGAAATCCCTGCTGTGCTGGAGCCTGTGCTGGCTGTTCTGCTTTGTGTCAGTGCCTCTCAAATGTGGAAGGTAAAGCTTGCTGTTGGGAGAAGTATGAGTTCTGAGCTCCTTAGCGATCTAAATAACCAGAATAAATGTCAATGATAAAATGTTAACGTGTATTTGGTTTTAACTGGAGTTGAATCAAACTTGTTAGTTAAAAAGAAATGCAGCATTCATGATTGACCTGGAGGGTGAACTGGGACACTGAGTGACTGATGACAATCCTTACCTTTGACTTTTTTATGTCAATAACTTAAACAAAGGAGGCACCAGCACAATCATGGGGAATACTGGATCTAAAAGTAGCTTAAAGCTCCTTTGAGCAGTTTTTAGCTTGTTATGAAAGAGACTGAAGTGCTCTTGGTTCCTAATGACCCACAAAGGCAAATAAGACCATTGACATAAAAATGGACGATTTTTACATTGTTGTGCTAAATGTCAGAAACCCGTGGTGGAGGATAAGTACAAGTGGTAGTGATTGGTCCGAAACATCCCTCATTTTGTAACACATAGATTCTTTGATTATGTCGACAACATATTGGAGGTATTGATTTTTCTACAAGGGTTGTCAAAAAAGTCAACATTAAAAAAGTTCCCCACAAGAGCTTTAAGTAAAACTGTCAGACTATTCAGTGTCAGATTGAATTAATTATCAACAAATAACAAATAAAGGCTTGATTTGATAAAAGTGTGGAAACAAGTTTTGCTCTCTTCTGTGTAATTTTGTAGGTTGTTTTGGGGGCTTTTATCCCTTTAATCAGAGAGGACAGAGAATAGAGCAAGTGTTTGGTGTGACGTGGGAAAGAGGCCACAGGCTGGATTCAAACCCAGACTTTCTGTTCAAAAGGTGAACCTCATGGCATGTGATAGGGACTGGTTGGCCATCAGGGCCCCTGCTGAGTAATTTTTTAAAGTCAAATTAAAAGGCCACATATTGCCAAAATCTTTCTTTTTAAAATGTTTTGATTTTATTGAGAAACAAAGTGATGAATGTGCCTTCATTGATTTGCTGTAGCAACTCATTGTAACTTTTAAGTCATTGGTCAATAAAATGTCAGAACATCTTGTAAGACATGGAGGAATTTAAATTTTGGTTAGTTTTTGACCGGAGTCTGACCAGTCACTGCACTGGAAATATTAATTCAATCTTAAAGTCTGCCAAGGAAAAAAAACAGACAAAAATGGTGGGGCTGGGGAAGACCTCAAGTCTCTTGTCAGACAGCAACATTGGTGGTGACATTTGATGCTCTTTCTTATGGATTACTAACATATAAAAAGTAGAAGTTAAAAATCAACGATGTCAAATTTAAGTTATTCTTAACACTGATAATCAGAGAGTCATCCATTGCTGTTTCAAATTCTTTTTTTTTTTTGTAACCGACCGATTCTTGAGTTGATATAAACTTTCAGCTCTACTTTCTCTATCTCCAGGCACATGGATTATACTACACACAAGAGTTGGAGGCATAAAAAAGCAAGATTACTCTTTTATCAACTAAATTTGAGCCATACCTTGTCTGGGCACAATGACAAATGCAAATCAAAGACCCCATTCTGTTTTCATCTCTCTTCTCCATCGCTTTTAGAAAAGCAATTTATTTAACTGCTTTTAATCCAAATTTCTTTTGTTCAGGGCAGCAGCTTTTATGATAGGATAACCTTACCTTCCTCTGTTCTGCATCTCATATTAACATCAATTGTAAGGGAATATACATAACATTGACCTGAGGATAGAGGCAGAAATGAGGCAGTAAGCATTTTTCACAATCTCTGTAGTGTCTGGAGGTAGGCAGGCTGAGATACTGGACCTGCTAAGGGAGTTTTAAATTAAGCCTGCAGATTCTGTAATGTGCTAAGTCAGGAAATTAGCATGTGTGCTTTAATATTTTTGGACTATTGGGAGTCAAGTTTCTAGATTGGATGGCCTTTTACTGGGGAACACACACAGAAGCACTGAATAGTGCCAGAGAGATTAGTCTCTCTACAAAGTGAAGCCAATAGAAAACCCATTAGTTTGAGCTGATCTGGAAATTATATGGAATTGATCCTGAGGTAAGGACAGTTTTTCATGCTCAGTACTGCTCATTGATTCACACTTCCATAATTACAAATGAAAATCATTATGTCTCCAAGTTGTATTTTGTTAGTGTCTGATGTGAGGGTACAAGACCATTGTATGCAGTTGTAGTTCTTGTGCCCTCTTTTTTCACCAAAAACACCAGGAGCTTTTGGTCCCAGGGGCCTCAGGTTGGGCCAGAAATGTTTTTCTGACACTGCTAATGCTGTGAGTTTCTATGCGTTCTGAATGCACAGCAGGGATCTTTTGGCTGTAAAATCAAGTCACTCGGAAACAGTTCCTGGGATTTCATCTGTAATCCCTGAAGGAGCATCATACACAGTTCCTGAGTTTAATTTCAAATCCTCAACTACAATTTCTGCAGAGGAAAGGTACAAAGGCTTTGGGGTACGTTTCTGAGGTGGAAACAAATTTTTAAAGTCCCTTCAAGTCCATAAACTATGACATCCAAAGCTGCAGCTTTTTTCAAATGAGAAATTTGTCAGGTTTTCTTTTTTGCCAACATTGAGTCAAAATACTGAAATAAGTCAGTTTAATAAGATACGTTGAAATATTGACTTTTTATCTAAAAATTTGGACATTGTTTCTCAAAATTTTGGCTTTTTTTCCTCAATTTTTTGACTTAATATGAGCCCAAAAAATCCCTCCAAGTTTCCATATTTATTTATTTGTTTTCTCAACTGATGGAAATGGACTGGTATAATAAAGCACCACATGCACCGTAAGTTCATATTAGATTCTGAGGCATTTAAATCTCCAGCTGAAACAAGCAGTCACAGAAAGTTTTCCTGCATACTCCGAGTGCTTGACAAGTTGGTGCATCAGAATAACACCAGTAGCCCAGTTATAAATATCAACGGTGTGTAGAACAAGCTAAGAAAAACCCAGACATTCTGGGGAATTTAATAAAATCTCTGCAGGCATGATTTGACCAAAAAGGAGAACATGTCCGGGCAAAAGAGGGCGTATGGTCACCCTAATTCAGGTATACTAAGCTTCTCCTGGTGCAGGGATTAATAGCCCCTGGGAAAAGTTCCTGCCATAGAAATGTAGGAAGTTTTTCCAAAAGTCTGATGTCCTTGGAGAAAGTTTTTGTCAGGTGGATGTCTATATCCCCGCTCTATAGTGGCTTTATTGCGGTGGACTGAGAAGTTTGTCTTTTGTTTGGCTGCTCAAGCTGAAAAGTTCTCAAAGGTCATGGATATACTGTACATTTCCTCCCACAGCTCTTCATAACACCCATCTTTGCAACCTGTGCTGCTGTAAGAGGCCATTTTATGTGGCTTTTTGACAGTAACTCACAAAAAGTAGCAAACACAAACAAATACCAGACAGGTATTGTTCAGCCTGTTTCCAAACAGTGTGAATCACCACCTCGCTCCAGCTCAATCTCCCACCACCCACAGAGTCCGGGATGGTGCCTCATCATCATTTGAGACCGTGGGTAGGAAACTTTATTGCCGTACACCTCAGCATTTCAGGAAATCCATCCCCACACCCATTCCTCCTCCCATCCCACGCTGGTCCCTCCTCCCCCCTACCACCACCACCAAACGCCCCGCCGCCAATAGGAGCCCAGACAGGTGTCTTATCTCCATCACACAGCACAAGCACAGCCAATCTTCCAGGAAGATGGCGACTGGAATGTGACAAATCCATCTGTCCTGGTTTGAATTTGTATGCTAATTTGAAGTAATAGCCCCTCTGGTGACAGTGCAAGGGAACAATTCAATCATGCCATCTATGACAGTTGCTTTCCAGCCTTCTCTGTGATAGGGAAGTATATGCACGTACCGCCGGGTTAGGCTTGATAAATTGGTTATGTAGGGGAGATGTAGCATGTAGACTGCATGTTTAAAATGGGCTGCCAGTTTGAAATGAATCGACTTCTCCGGGCACCTGTGCGGGAATGTTCTCTCCTACCTGTAGAGAAGGAGGAAGACAATATTTGACTTGACCTATTTATTTCTTCACATGGGGAGCTGTCCTGAACTTTCACCCGATTTCACTCCTGCAGCTTCGATGAGATGTGTGGGAATGATAGAAATACCCCCACATAAAATCACACTAACACGATTGTTTCATTGTCACACTGAATTATCTCAGGCTGTTGATTTGGTTCCGTGAAAAGCTTTCATGTATCAGTGGGAAAAAGAAGAAGAAACAGATCAGAGGAAGCGGGCAGAAATAAACGAACAAGCTGAGCTGTGCTGTATATTCCAAAGCAAAGCTGCTGTACGATTTGTAATTCCTCTTCTGCCTTGGCACTTCCTTGCACCGTGCAAATGTATGGCACTCCATAATCTTTAAATTAATCTACAGCACAGGACAGATTATGATCGATGGTGACAGATAAGGCTAAAGAACAAACTGCTCTTCATTTTGCTTGCATCATTCTTTTTCTAAACCTCCGGAACAGGGCCTGCTTTCCCTTTACTCAGTTTGTTCACCATATTTTTCCCCTAATAAAGCATTTCCATTCAAATGAGCAACACAACAATAAAAAGAAGGAAGATCACTCAAATCCAAGCTAAAAAAATGTTTTGTGCATATTTGTAATATATTCATTTTAAAGGCAAACGTGCCATAAATGTTTTTTTTTTTTTAATTTTATTAAATTTTTAGTGTGACACTACTTTAAATTCCTTAAGGGTAAATGGATATTTAAGTGGCACTGTAGCCAATCACCATGTAGAACATTCATCCACTTTCTTTCTTCAGTCTAGCAGTAAACTCTCCCCAGTCTCCAGGAAAAGGGAAAAATGCACAGCACTGTGCCAATTGACCACACTTCAAACGGGTGCAGATCATGCGTGGCAAACTCATCTGATCAAACAAGAAGGCAAGCGAGCAAAGTGATGAACAAAAAGACAAAAAAAAAGGCCTGTCTTGCTGCATGGCTCACATCACAGTAAAAAGTGTGCTAAAAGACAGGCGTCCAAATGAGCCCTGCTAGCAAAGCAGCGTGTACAGTTTCAGGGAATTGAAAGATATTTTGTGCTCAGCATGGCTGCATGTGGTGAATGAATTCTGTAGTACACCACTGTACAGGGTTTTTCAATAGGGGAAGGTTTTCTAACAATTACTCTGATAGCTGACTTACCTCCCATTTTCTTCCAAAGCTACATGGATATAATGTACCTTAAATGTGTCAGGTTTTCCATGTTTAGACCATCAGAAAGAGCTTGAGGAAAACACATCTGATAGTTTCCTAAAGCTTAATAATAAAAGTTCAGTATAATGACACGTTAGGCCAATAAAACAGCCAATGTGTAAGTTTCATTGTGTCGAAAAAGTTATGTGAATAACAAACTTATTGTTTCTACATCTACCAAAACCTTTTAAAAAGTTCAAATTACTATGTAGTATTTTTGTACAAAAAAAATACTATATTTATGCACTTGAGTCAGTTTTTGTGAGTGGATATACTCACAAGCCCAGGGACACTGAAATGAAAAAGCAAAGTTAAAAAAACAGTCATTAATACAGAGCATCTTTATGAAGAGTGGTGTGCAGTACTGCAAAGCTAGTTTTATGTCAAATTTTTGTCAAACTCTGTGGTAAACAGACTTATACACGGGGTTTGATGTCTTAACCAAAGACTGATGATGATGAGGCTTTTTAGATGATGGTATGCAACACTGCCTTCTTTGATACTTTGTATGTTAACTTTTATCAGGTATTAATGAGCTTGTTGTTCTTTCTATTGTTCAGATTTAGTGGCACCTGATTTGGGAATAATGATGCCAATTAGCCCCAGGCTACATGTATCTCTGATGCAGTGGGCTGTGTTTTATTCTGCGCTGTTAGATAATGCAGGTCAGTAAAGCGAGGGTGGAATGAAATTATACTTGTATATTTGACTTCTGCTTTGCACAGGATGAAGCATAAATATTTTTTATTTATTGCATATATTTATGTGATAGAATCAGTTTAATTCAGTCTCAAACAAATTGGAGTCCTATTTTAAATTGGCTTTGAGGAGGACTCGTACAAGCTGTCCAGATGTATTTATTTGGAAAGTGAAATTAATCGGATCTTCTTTTTAACACTACTTTTCTTTGTTCAGGACAACTTTTTACCAGATACAACACAACAAGGTCATATATTTATCAGCAGTTAAATTGCATTGTTGTTTGAAATGTAAAAACAAGCAAACTTTGTGAGTTTTTTCTGTAGTTTAGTAACTGGCTACATTTGGTGCTGTCACTCACTGCCCGGCGCTCTGTATTGGTACCGCGTAACATGAGTGAACCCTGGTTATGTTCTGCCAATGCTCATTACCAAGCAGATCCAATTTAACCTGGCTCTTCATTTTACTGATAGACTCCCAATCAGGCCAATGAAATCCCAACAGATCACTGCAGTATAACTGCTGCATGTGGGTGGCAATGAACATTTTCTCCAACAGCTTAGCCTTTAGCTCATGTTTTAGCCTTCGATTTATCTTTTGCTCTATCACTCTCCTGTTTAGCTTTCTTCTGCTCTCCTGTCCTTTTCTTGTAGGATAGTCCAGCTCCTGTTTTCACCATTACCACTAAATAAATCACAGAAATCATCTCTGGCAGAAAAACAAAAGCATATCTCTTTTCTCACTGCTAAAATTGGTTGACTGGTGTGGTGTCATCATAGACCACGACTTGCTGCAAATCAATCTGGTCCAATCCTGATCAGAAAGCTAAGAATTGGCATTTAGAAATAACCTATTTCAGCACTGATAACCTCATTTTAAATTGGGGATTATGATCAGGCATATATCCAGTGATGAGACTTTTTCAAGATCACTTGGAAATTCCTCACAGTCCCTTTAAAACTATGTATAAGCCACACCTAACTTTTTTTTTTGGTCTTCAGTCCATGTTTTTAAATAAAGGTTTGAGAAAAAAAACGAACAACAGGTGAGTTTAATTAGGAAAACAAACTGCTTCCCTTTTGCATCCTTGCCATGTTCAGGTCAGACAGGTGGGAAATTGTCCAACACTGACAGTCTACCTGTCAATAAGCTGTGAAGTCAAATTATATGTTAGGTTCTCTTCATCATGCCTGAGGGTCTCCTGTCTCCAGGTTGACACTTTTCATTGGGTTCGCAGTCTCTACTGTGGGAACCACCCCCCTCGAAAGCGCCCCACTTTATTTTTCTTTTTTGGGGGAGAGAGAAGACGCCCACGTGACGGAGGAAGCCGCAGCCAGCTCCTCGCGCGCTGCTGGTTTGAGAGCTTGCACGGCACCGGGCGGAGAAGGCACGCGGGGCAGAGCGAGACACACGCACGCACACACGCACACCCACATACAGACAGGCAGGCAGGCAGAGACACTCGTCGAGGGAAGACAAACAGAAGACACAAATTTCTGTTTGCACCACAAGAGCTCCGCAGACTCCTCCGACCGACACGGCTGGCACACACCATGGACGGTTATGCCCGGACCGAAGATGAGCTGTTCTCCTCGTGCCTCCTGAACCTCACCTGGGAGAATTGCTACGAGCAGGTAGGACACCAGACTCTCTAACGAAACTGTATGTCTTTGGAGGAAAATGGGCGTGGCTGTGTCTGTAACGAACACACTGTGATGAAAATAGTCTGATAAGTTTGGGAGCACACTCTTACACTTTTCGGCTCGCGAGGTTGACACAAAAAGTTAATTTAGACTCTTTTTCGATTAATTAACGAACACGAACGTCCTGGAAACTTCTAGTCCGCGTGCGTGTAATTCACCATCAACGAGTAACTTTTGCAGCTTGACATTACCGTAATAATGAAACGGAGAAGTAGCCGACAGAGTGTCTCCTATCTACTTTTCTGAAAGGTTTCCTTCCCGAAACTTCCCTCTGTAAAGGCTCACACATCCTGCCCTTGGAATCAATAATGAATTAACCCAGTACACAAAATAAATCTAATGCCAGGAATTCCATAAATAAATAAAAGGCAAACACAAACTTTCATTCCTTTGAAGAAACTGAAGTGCGTCATGTTCAGTGTTATATTATTTCACTGAGTGATGTGAGTGATGCTTTTCACGCAGAGATCACAGGAAAGGAGTTCTTTCATATTCCTGGATCCTGACACCCATGGGTTGCCAGGTCTGCACTAAAATCAGGTAATGCAAACTTGGGTTGCACTTTGAGTTTGTAGTGGAGAACAGACTTGATGCTGAGCACTTTGATCCCTGAGTGTCAGGGCCTGTTCTCACACAGCAGAGCAGCAGTGGTGTCTGCTCGGAGATAATTACCTAATTCCTCCCTCTCCCCTCAAGCTTAATCAGTTCTGCCTTTAAAACACACTTATCGTGCTGTATGAAATCCCTCTTAATTCTCACATTCCAATTTGTGTGAGGAATGTGTGCGGCTAAAGTCATCTGCCACAAGAATGCCAATGAAATCATTCACTATGAATGCTAAGAGGGCTCCCAGCTACTTAGCAATTTATGCTCAGTGATTGATGCCAAAATATTTGTACAGTGATTTTTATGGTAATTTACTTGAATGCCACCATGAGAGCTCAGGATATATATACAGGATATTTATTCCTGTTATCAGTATCCTGGTTGCAAAACAGTGAGGGAGGACATTCAAACAATAAATCTCCCGTGGTTTAGTGGGCTACCATTTGAATTACAAGTAATCACAAATTAAAGAGGATTAGACTCTTAATGCTTGAGCCTGCGATTGGCAGAGCTAAGAGTCATATTGTATGAGTTATTTAGGCACAGCAAACAAAAAGCACCCCAAACATGATTCAGAATTGCAAAGTCATTGTGAACGGCTTTTTAAATGTGCAACAATTAAGCCTCAGCAGTTTCTGCTGCAAAATGGATTTTGCCTCATCAATTGGGGAGCCGCACACTTACAAACTTAAGACAGTTAAATCCACAATGAAGAATTGACTAAGCAGCAGAGATTTTGGCAGCGTAGACAAACAGCCCTTGTTTTCAACCAGAGGGTTTAAGAATAAAAGGTCATGGCTGTGCTTTGTGGTCCTTAAAGCTCCTGTTTGGAGAACCCCTAACAGACCCCTCTCATCTTTTTGCTTGTCCTGCCCTGTACATGTGGAAGTGGTGTTTCTGGTGACAAAGCTCATCCTGTTGCATGTTAACTGTCAGATGTATCATCATCTGTGAATCTTTGCTAAAGAAAGTGCTAACAGTGGCTGTTTCATTAGTCTGAATTCATTGCTGGTCCAGTGATAGCTCAGGTGAATTGACCCTGTATTTACTCCTTTTTCTGATGGTCTTGTTTGCTTTTGTAGGTCATGTTGAGGCGTCACTATCAATAACAGCAACTTCCAAAGTCTGCTCAGTACACAGTTTGTGTAGGCTAATATAGGCCTGACACACATATATTTAGTCAGGATGTGCTTGTTAAAGTCCTGTTTATGCTCAATGTTAAATACGGAACCTTCTGTCTATACTCTTTGTTCATTTCGTCCGTATCATTCCAGAGCTGTACTAGCAGAAAATATGGGGGCAGTGTTGCTGTTGCTACCTGATAAATAGCTCTATTGAGACACAAAGAAGAAAAAACAATGGCGGTAACAATTCTGAAGGAAAACGCAATGTATTTAATGGCCCCACTGACTCACCTTCAGTTTTGTCTTTTATGCAAGTGCTACATTAACAACACCTCCTCCATAGTCGCCATTTTTTCTTTGATTTTGTTGCGGTCATAAACTTTTGACTCAGAGCTTTTGACTGGATGTTTTGGTTGACAGCAATGCTTATGTAAAGGGCACATGGAAGTATGTGAGCAGTGATGGTAACATTGTTTTAAAAGAACTTACACATTTTTGTTTGTAAAGGGAGTACACATGGGCCTTCAGTGAACCCAACAGTAAAACATCATCTTGGCTGCTCAGCACAATGATAAAATACAGTTAAAAAATAACTATATCTTATTGTTACGAGTTTGAGATAATGATACTAATAATAATACATTTTATATGTAAAGCACTTTTCTGAACACTCAAAGCTGCTTTACAGAGGATAAAAACATCAAGTAAAACAGCACAATAATGATAATAATAACACCAAAAACAAAAACAAAAACAAGACAAAACATACTTTGAAAAACATTTTACATTTAGAGCACTTAGACATTGAAAGCAGTTTTAAAAAAGATGTGTTTTGATGAGGGTTTTGAATGTGGACAGGTTCGTGCAGGCTCAGATGTGTAATGGTGGGGTGTTCCAGAGGGTGGGGGCTGCGACAGAGAAGGCTCTGTCACCCTAGGTTCGGTGCTCGTTGTAGGGTGGTAGGGAGAGGAGGTGGGCTGCAGATGATCGGAGGTCACGGGAGGGGATGTGTTCTGGTGCCAACAAAGTAGAAGGGGTGATGTTGGCTGTGTGGAAGTATTTTTTGTGTAAGTTCAAAAAAGATGTTGCAACTGAGAGCCAAACATGTCCGACAGAAGTTTCCCATGGTGGCACAGGGCTGGAGAAGCTAAAGGCGTTTAAACTCTCTCATTTTAACATTCTACCAAGGTTTATCCAAGCCTTGAAGACCTACAAATAGAACTGAATGTCACACCATTCTTGCTGATGTCATATCTCCCAATACTCAAGACCACAATATTAGTATTGTATCAAGAGTGAAAAGGTTTTATCGGGACACCCCTACCTGCAAGGATGACTGAAGGTTGATGGTGCTACTCCCTCGAACATTAGCCATATTTAGCAAGCTGATTTGTCATTGTGTGCCTGCAGACTCTGTGATCCCAGGTGTAACCATGTGATGAAATGATGGTAGGTGCTCCAGGACATCTCTAACATTTTGAGATAAGAAAGATTGAGAGATTGAGGTGATTTGGACATTGTGCTGTCACGTAGGATGGATCAGACCTAAGTCAACAGTACACTCAGAACTACAGCAATTACTTTAAGTTATCATTATAGAAGTGCATTTTAATTGAGATTTCAGCTACCTACCACCTGTAATCTGCATATTTGTCTCCTTAAAAATCCCTGTCAGAGTACAATTTGCAAGATTTTAAAATTGGTTGGGCCTAAGTTCCTGTAGTTACCCCAATCTGATTTGAAACATAAAACCTTTGCATGTAATTTAGTCTGACTTTCATGAGCCTATCTCCTACAATGAAGAACAAAAATTTTCACCTTTCACCAAATGTGCACTTTAAAATAAAATATTTCATAGTAAATTAACTTTTAGCTTTGGAGTTTTGTTTGAAGAAAACACCCACTGGATTTCAACTCCACATTGCTTTCTTAGAACTTGTCAACGGTGAAGCACAGTTCTGTCAATCCAAGAAGCTGCCTCTGCAAAAGTACAAGAAATATTTTGTCTTTCACTCTTTTGTTTTGATATCTTTTCAAGACGACGTTCTTAGATTAACAGCGGGTTATTCGCTGCATGAGTCTGTTCATTTTGACGTCATGAACAAAGTTAGAGATTTATCCTGGTTTCCCAAAATAAACTTTTCCATCTCCCAAATTCTTTTTGGTGCCAGTCTGCTCTCTCCCTTAAAATCCTGGTAGAAAATAAAAGTGGACCTCTTGAAAGCAGGTCATCTGCTCGACCAGCATGTTGTTAGCCATGCACATATCCTCCCTCGCCCTCCCTGAGTCCTACGGCGGGCGGGTAAATAAATAAATAAGGAAGTAAAGGGAAATGTTGACACAGCCTGTCCTTGTGGCCAGATTATCCACTCATGCTTGAGCGCTGGGTAAAGGCCCTGCATTATTCAGCCTGAGACACAGAGACGAGGGGAAAAACTGTGGAAAAGCTGGGTCTTGCCGCAGGAGTGTTTGTGTCTGTTTGGGGAAAGGCGCCTTCACTTTTCAAAGAGCAGACATGGGGATAGCTGAAATGCGTGGGGTGGGGAAGATGATGTCTTTGCTTAATTATCAAATGAACTCGCTGCCTCCCACTTTACTACATCTCTCAGTCTTTTTTTTTTTCTTCCACCCTCTGCCTCTCACACTCCACTCGTCAGGCTTCTTGAAGGCTGCTGTCCGTGGTGCTGAAAGTTTCATCACACATTTTGTGCATGTCTTTTTAGAATTCCAGTCTCCAATCCTCTGCCCCGGCCCTCGTCGCTCCTTCAAAAGCAATGTATTCAGTTTGTCTGGACAAAAAGCGTGCCAGCACTTGGCAGTCTGGCTCAAAAAGGGGCGAAGCCTATCATTCAAGACGTTTAGAAAAAAAAAGCTGCAGGTAACACGGCGTGCCTCTCAGAAGCAGTAAGGTCTAATGCACTTTTTTATGTCTGCCTCTGCCTACAGCATGTTTCATCACAGCCAGGCTCAAGTTACGTTCGTCCTCACTCAGTGGCTCGGTTAAATGAAAGCTCCTTTGTGCGCACTCTTATGTACAGTATTTGATCCATGCGAGGCACGTCTGTCTCTGTAATGAGTCTGTAGCCTGAGTGGATTCAGTGGAGGCACAAGGAAAATGCTAAAATATAGACTTTGTGACTTTTTTTGTCTTCCTCTTTCGAGAACACCGTCAGCAGAGAGGCAGATTCATAATAATTGATAAGAAGTGAAAGTCAAGATTGATTTTTTTTTGTGTCAGTGTGTTACATTATTTTGGAGCTTTTTCATGCATTGTTTTAGTGAATTCAAGCAAAACAGCTGCTTTTTTTGTTCATAAGTTTTGTTGATACGACAATTAAAGGCATTTAAACGTGTCCCCTTTGACAAAGATGCTAACTGTAGGGAGTGTTTTTCAATGCGCTCTGGTGTTTCAAAAGCCACATAATAAATCAGTCGGAGAAATCAATGGTATGATTGATAGATGAGCACTTTTCTTTTGAATCCAGCCTTTCTGGCACACAGCACTACAGAGACTAACTTTCAGCTCCTGTGGTGCCACTTCAGTGCCACCACTAGCTTGGTCGGGTGCCACTTCACACACAGTTGGCAGCGTTAGTGAGGGAGGGAAGCCAGTAAGAGATCATGATTTCAACTCTTCATCATTCTACAGGAGCAGAGGATTCAGCATGTCTCAGACATGCTAGATGAGAGATGTAGAGATTGACTGCGGATCAAACTGCTCCATATGTATCAGCAGAAGCTCAGGGTTTTCTCTCAAAGCTGTACGGATGCAGTGATGATCTGCTCCAGGTTCCAGGAAGCCTTTCACTGTTTGTCATGGTTTCAACTCGTAGTCTGCTCTGCACTGAGAACTACTCCCACCTCTTACAACTACCCCCAAAGGAGTGTATCCAATTTCCATGTTGGCACATCTTTTCTTTAATCAACAAGTGTGTATCTGCTCAGCACCTTGCTTTTTGATACCCACAGGAGCAGGGCCTGATGGCAGTTTAATGAGAAGTGTGTTGTTCCCCTGCAGCATATTGTCGAGATATGGATGGGTAATTATCTAATCAAGACTTTGTGAAAGTGCTGCTCCTGACTCGCAGTTGACCTGCTAACCGTCTGCCAGAGTTTTAACTGCAGGATGTTTACACACTGAGTTTACTCATGCTCTTTACATACTTCTTATTTCATAGAGCTGACAGTGCCCCGGGAGAACTGTGTGGAGGAGGCGTATGAAAGATATGCAGAGTTGGCAGCAGAAACTGAGCGGTGAGGATGGAAAGTTCAGGTTTGTCCAGTAGGAGTAGGATGCAGAGAGTTTGTAGAGCGAATGACTCCCTGATTAATAAGAGAATTAAGACGTATTGACAGAGTTTAAGAGAGAAGACGCGATAAAAAACAAGTGAGTAGATCTGGATGAGGAGACATATCAGTTAAGGACCAATAGAGAAGAGAGAGAAAGCTGCTGATGTTGTCACTCTCTTTTCTCCTCAGCTCTCACTGTTGTGTTTCTAACTGGTCTTATCAACCTTTCCTCTAATTTTTCTCTTTCTCTGTTTTTGTGTTTGGGTTAGGAGGGAGGTGAAAACTAACTGTTCAGTGTCCCTGAGGTGTTGTGGGCTGAGCTCAGTGAAACACTGGTTAAAGAGCGAAGCCAGCTTGATAATCTCAGTGATGTAGTGGCTCACATTGCTCAATCCAACTTGTGTTCAGGAGGACATCAGGAGTCATGTTTCTCCTCTGAGCACTAAGGCCTTTGTATTTATTTCAAACTCTAAATTGATGCCTCTGTGTTATGTCGTATGAGCGATGGCGGCCTGTGATGAAGATAACTAAGGAAGCAAGATTGAAAATGTATTTGTTTCAGTGTTGAACTGTTCTTTCCATGCAAACAAAGTAACTATTGTGGTACCATTATTTTACAGACTTTTCATGGAAGGTTGGGTCTGTAGGATTTTCCTGAGAATCAAAATCTCATTTTTTTCGCCATCCATCTATTGGCCTCTATACATGTCAGTGTCTGTGTCTGCCTCAACCCCCTCCGCTGCCTGTATATTGGTGTTTTGGTTGTCTCTGGAAGTTTCCGGGCAGAGAGTAGGCGTGGCAACCCTAGCCCGCAAACAGTATAATGCAATATTTGCATGATGCCTCATTTACCTGCAGAAATTCAGGTGTACGGTGTCAGGTGCTTGCTGGGCTGGTGAGTGTGTTCATGTAGCTACAACTATGAGCTACAATTGGTAGCTAAGGAAGTTGGTGTGTGCAGCCAGTGGCACTTAGTCATGGAGGAAGAGCCCAGTGTGGATATTGTGTTTACAAACAGTAACAAAAAATCCTGCAGACCCTACCTTTAATTTCAGTGTATGTGTCAACAAGGAGGACTGTGTTTTTGAGACTGATGTGACTCTCAGTAAGCCTGGGAGTCACATCATCTGTCAGTACAAGGATTGTATGTGCCACACTGTGCCTGTAAATAGGTGGAAGTGTGAGGGTAGCTGTGGGTGCTCATGGCAATGGCTGAAAGTGGTTCGTGTTAAATCAGAAAAAGTCTGTGCAAAGCTGGTCAACAGCAGAACGCTAGACACGCAGTGGTGATCTTACGGCAGTTATGGCCATATCTAGGTATTAAAACAATTTATCAATTACCTTCATAGTCAACATTGATGAAGTTTCAGTTTATAACGACACTCAAGGTCCTCCTCTCCATCCACTCTGTGACTTGTTAGCTATGTTGCTATGCGAGCTAGCTGCTCATGGGCAAGTTGCGTAGAGTGTGTTTTTTTTTGTGTCAGTTTGTAATTGGTTGGATGCCAGGTTTGATCAAGCCTGGCTCATGTTCTTTTGCAATTACACATCAACCATTGAACAAAGAGTCTTGTTCATCTGATTGACTTGTGGGGCTGTTTTCTACTTTTAGGGATTTAAGATGAAGCTGGCCTCTGAACTGAAAGACAGGGTGCTTTGACAACACAGAAATGACAAAAATGTGAAAAAAAGGCTCATATAGTTGTGAAGCTTATTTATATTTTTCTCTTTCTTGCAATATTTCATTTGGGAAGCCAGAATTCCCTTGGGGTCCATGAAAAACCGCCTCTGTGTCTGAACTTTGTTCTTGCTACATACTTTGTACACCAAGCAAGTTATTCAGAAGACCAACTTTAACCTTTTTAAATACAGAGTTTTTGCTGTTGCTTAGAATGGACAGTGTTATATTTGTATTTCTGCACAGACCTCAGACAGTTTTTAAATGATTCAAACTGCAGCGTCGTACTTGGTATTTATTTATATACAGACATGCCTATGCCCAAGTGAGGATGTGATCCTCAGTCGTCGCTGTCTTGTCTCCACGGTCATCTTTAAAGATTTAACAGAGCAGTGGGAGCACAAAGGAAGGGTCTGCTTTTCCTAGCAGGGTATTAAAGAGGTTTGGTGCCCACATTATAAATACAAATGTACCCAAAGCACACTTTACTTCAATCCCAAAGGGAAATGTGAACCACCAGAGGGAGCAACAAGCTTTGATTTCTTACGGAGCCGTAAAATTAGTCATGTCATTAGTTAAATGTAGTGTAAAGATTTTCAAAAGGAGGCTTTTAACTCCCTCATGAATGAATACACACTGTGTTTTAGTTTACAAAAACCTCCAAGAAAGGCTGAATGGAATATCTTTGAGCTTGGTTTTCAGTCGTCATTGTGTCCCTTTGAGGTGCTCATTTCAGGGATGAATTAATGTAATCACAATATTAGCCTTCAGAGATATTCATCTTGTTTTCTAGCCTCCCCGCACTGAGCTGTCTGAATCAACATCATAACAGAGGGAGCGCAGACACTCCAGACTGCATTCTTTGATTATGTGTGGGAAAATGTCTTCCTCACCATTGACAATCTGTTGATACCTTGCAAAATCTGAGATGAAAGCGAACGCAGCTTAGACTGTGAAAAATCCTTGCCTGCTCACCGGGAGGTAAAAGTACTCTCACAAACATTGAATTGTACATCAGAAGTGTTATCAATTCCACCTGAAACGGAGGGGCCCCGGTGGCAGAGCTGAACCCCCCTGCTTTTGATCGCACCAGCAGTGCCTGTAAACAAGTATTTTCCCATCTCCCTCTCTGTCTGTCTCCCTGCTTCCTCCCTCCTCTCTCTCTCTCTCTCGCTTTCCTTCTCTCTCTTCCTCCCCCACCAAGGTGTCTAGAGGGGGAGGTTCCTTTGATTATCTCCGCCGTGGATTAATTGCTTTTCTTAACCTCTGCACAGACGTGCTCCTACACCGCCCCGGAGCCCGCCGCACGCGCCCAGATGGACCCCTGCCAGGAGAAAAACAAACCACACCACGCTTCTATCTCCCCACCTTCTCTCAATTACTGACCTTCATCCTTTCATTTCGCCTTGGATGTTATCATCGGCATTATCAGTGTATTTACTTTGTTTGTTTAGCTGCTTACTTGGCGCACTGCAGCAATCCTGGCAATATTTTAAACAGACTGAGCACGTGTGAGAGGTGTATTAATTTCTGGGAAGAGTTACAGCGGTAGATGAGATGAGTGTGTGTTGTCAGGTAAAGTGTATTGTGTGTCATAAAGTGGCTGCGGGTCACTGAGGAAGGCGGAGGGGCAGTTTTTATGCAGGAATATTATTACACTGCTTCTTTTTGGACCGTCTCTACTCCCTGATTAAGTAGATTTTGGCCTTGAGATGTGCTGGCCAAGCAATTTCAGTCACGTTTTTCCTTTTTTCTTTTTTTTTTTTTTTTGTCCAACCCTGAGTTCTCTTTTCCATCTCACTTTGCCTTTGACACGCATGTGTATCACATCTGCGAAAAGGTCCCAGCCCCTGCCTCCAAACACTATCATAAAGTGAAAGCTCAGCCTGCCTCCTTCAGACCTTGGCCTTTTTTTTCTTTAGGACATCCTGAAAGCCATCTATATGATTTATGCTCTATTTTCACATGCAGACCACCTCGAGTACCTTCAGTTTGGAGAACACCGCGAGAGTGGTCTGAGGACAGCTCACAGTGTGATTACTACAGGAGTGAAGAAAAGTTTTAATCGATTTTTTTTCTTTTTCTGTTGTCGGTTGTGACTGAGAGTTCAATTTAGACATGAAGAAGTTTCTCTCTTAGCCTAGAGTTGTTGGCGAAAAGTGTAAGTATTTATAACCTTTCTCATTTCCGTCAGGAGTTTCATTATCCAAAACTTACACTCTCTGGTCTTGGTCTCACTCCAGTGCATATTTTTTATCTCACTAAGTGAATCCAGACAACTTCTAACTTCAGTTTTGCATGACTGTTTATGACATTACTGTAAGTGGCTTTAGGCTTTTTCTTTTTTTTTGCCAGTGTAGCCTAATTGGTTCAGGTGTTTGATACAGAGAGCACTGTGGGGCTCCAGTCATACCGAGATGAGCCAGCCCACACATACACGCACACACACCGGCACACAAGGATACACAAATGCAAAATCTGCATGTGAGACATGAGCAGAGGCATAATGTGCACACTGACTCCTTCATTCACTCTCTAACAGGCTCGACTCCCCGGACTGTGCGGTACAGTGTGCCGATGCTGATTTTCCCCATCAGCAGAAAGCCGGGATGAGCTGAGCTAATTGAGCTGGGACGCCCGGCGGGAGGAACGGGGCCCCTGTACGCACGGGCTCGTCACTTCCTTTCTGTATCCAACCACCACTGAGTCCAAAGTCCCACATCGCCAATCAGTGCTATACAAAAGAAACTGTATTTATGCATGATCCGATGTTTCAATCTTTGTATTTACATGATATAAAACAGGATTTTAATGCACATGCTTCATGTTGATATGTAGTTCTGGTTTGTATTGCTGTGTAAATATCCATAGCAGCAATTTGAATAGTTTCTGGATTAAATTACACTTAGTAATATAAATACACCTTCAGCCTGCACATACATTCTCATTTTGTTAGGACATTGTTTTTCAGCTCAGTGCTACACCTAAACAGCATTACCAGCCCAAATGGATAAACTGCATTGTCTGCCTCACAGCGGACAAGCCGACAACAAAAGCAGATTACCTGTTCTATTTGAGGGATATTAAGATGTTACATGGCATCCGATGGGCCCTCGGAGGCCCGTCATAAAAGCCACAGCAAGCTGTTGAGACGCAGCCTCAGAGTTGTTTCCATCTTTTAGCTGCACTTGGGGACTGATTATGGTCAAGCAAACGGCCTTTACCTGGAAAGTCACTTTCACTTTCTCGTCCACCATTTGTTAGTATGGCTAATGTCTCATTAAGTCCCTCATAGGGGAAATGATGTGCTCTTTGGGTGAAGGTTAGGCTCCCGGCTTATCATGAGACAAAAGAGAGACTGATTATGGCGGCGCAGGCGTGTCTTAGCTTGTGTCTTTCACAACAAGTCCTATTTGTGTAACTGCAGGAGCTGCTTCATTACCCATAATCTATTAGCCCTCCCTCCACCTCCCTCCAATAAAAGTTAAAACATTTGGGCTAAATGATGAATGCTTGATCACTTTTGCGTGATGCTCTGCAGAAAGGAGTGGACGAAAAAGGAGGTGGGGGGTAAATTTTACATTATCAAGGAGATAATTACAAAGCAATCATAAGCGGTTTCCGGTAAAGCGGTAAACAAGCCAAGGGCTTGTGCTCTTTTCCCAAGAATAATTAAAAGACGCTTTGCATTCTATGCATCAGTGTCCTCTACTCAGCGGCCACCTCTTGGCATAATAAAGCTGGCAGAACGTTATCAAAGAGGAGGGGTCATCAGTGGTTAGTTCTTTGGGATATTCTGAATCTGTCAGAAACTTTGTCTTTAATTCTTGGTTTGCTATTTTCTTTCATTTTTTTTCTGCAGGGATCGAGCTATTCTGAACAGCTGTGACTGTCTGTGTCACAAAGCAGGAGTGTTTCCAGATATGGATGACTACTCCATACTTTTTCTTTTATCGCCTGAGTAACAAGTTCATTCATTGATTGGTCCAGTCTGGAGAGAATGGGGAATCGCCAGAGGAGGTGTAGGAATATTTGATGAGAAGCATCTCCGTTTGGCTGAATTCTCAACCATGGAAATAGCAATCAACTTTCACTTCAAGTGACAATAAAAAAGAAAATTCATATGCAGCATGCATTTCAGTCAGGACTCAATACTGTAAAGCAGCTCAAACGGCAACGCAAACGAAATCATTTTATCCTGGGGTGCACTTTGGTTTAGTGGAGTTTTCTGAAACTTTCTTTAGCTTCAAGTGTTTTCAACGAGTGTTTTCACTTCTTGACAGTCTTGCATGCAAAATCTGTAACAAAGATCTTTGGAAAACAAAAGCTAAAACAACTCAATACAGCACTACCGCTCCCTCCTCGAATGAAAATAGATGTTTGAAATGTTTATACAAAAAGAATTGTTGGTTTGCATAAAATTTAACCCTGTATTTAATTGGAAATACTGCATTGAAAACAAATCAGAGCTAAAACAACAAATGCTAATTTTAAATGTGATGAACACTGCATGTACAATAGTATCAAAATGGTTCAAACATGAACAACCAAAGTCTGAAATGGATGATTAATGCTGAAATGAAACATATTGAGGGACATCTTAAGCTGATTCTCTTAACATCGTATGGTTCTGTCTGCCTTCTGTGTGTTTTGACTCCAGTAAGGAGTGAAGAAAGCAGTTTTCGAGCACGACATGCTTGTTTGTTGCTGTATGTTGCTCTGCAATACCCCTCCAGGACACAGGAGGGCAGTGTGGTCTATATGACAAACAGATTGCCTGTTTACAGTTCTGTCAGGGATACAAAATTAGGAAAGGTAACAGTTTTTAGGGTTCCTCCCCTCTTCAAACTCATCCTGATAGTTTTAAATTTAGTATCGTCAGAGGGTTTCTACCTTGCTGTTTTTTTAAGGTTATATTGCATCTAATGCATGTTGCTGCCTATCATACACCAAATATTACAAGAAAGGATTAAAAGCAATGTCACTGACATA
The DNA here is from genome assembly GCA_008086565.1 of Thalassoma bifasciatum. Classification (NCBI taxonomy): domain Eukaryota; kingdom Metazoa; phylum Chordata; class Actinopteri; order Labriformes; family Labridae; genus Thalassoma; species Thalassoma bifasciatum. Next base: position 1,372,825 of record RPOG01000006.1, read on the forward strand.
GACTGTATAAAACATGGACGTAGTCTCCGTGACGTCACCCGTCTGTTACTGCAGCTCTGTTTTGAGACTAAACGGCGGGCGCGGCCATATTGGAAATGGGACGAGTGACGAGTGCCCAAACTTACAGCTATTGGGCGCCCATCAGTCACGTGATCTGAGCTGTGGCTCTGGTTGGGTAAGCTCTTGATCCTAATATGTTCCAAACGGCCGAGTTAGAAAAAAATTCACCCCCCTCACAGTGTGTGCCGTATGCGAAATTAGCGACCCAGATGGGAGACAGAGTTTGTACCAGGCTTTAAATACGCTGATTTCGGCTCTGAAAACGGCCTTTTTCCCGTCTGCTTGTACAGGACTTCCGGTGCTTCTGGAGCCAGCCTCAAGCGGTCACTAGAGGAACAGCAGCTTTTAAGCACTTGCGTGTTGTCTCATTTATCAGACCGGAGGTTGCCGCTTGGTCACAGAGGATGAAATGCATGGCTGATTCTGGAAATGGCTAGAAATTGGTACCAGTACTCAATGATACAAATTCTCAGTACTTTTATGTGTGTTTATGTGGCAATGAATTTTATTTTTTTAAATAATTACTCTCAAAATATTTTCAATTTGAAATATTTATTTCTCAATATATAAACTTTAACAAATTGATAAAAACAAAATTTGACTGTTTGTACTGCTACATCACCGTTGTTTCACAAATTTCTTCAACATGAAAACCTTAACTAAAATTAACTACAACTGAATAAATCAACTACAGCTGCACAGGTTTTTTTGAATGTGCACAAATTAAAACCCAGCTTTACCCAGTTTATACCCATTTCTGGCATGGAAAATCACTTACTCTCCACTCACTCACAGTCACAAGGATGCGTTATGGTACTGAAACATGGGACTGTTTGATTTTACATTTGACAGTACAGATAAAAAAATTTGGTTAGTCCCAATGAAAGTACAAAGCTCGGTACCCATCCCTAATTGAGAGACTGAGTGGAGAAATACTGAAGTGATTCCAGAACAATTTTCTTTGATGCAAAATATGCAGGTTTGTGAGTTTCATGGCCTATAATGCATCCTTTCATAATAAGATTCAGAGAATTTGGAGAAATTTCTGTATTAACAAGGGTGGACCAAACCTGATCCTGGATAGATGTGGTCTTTAACCCTCAGGTTGCGCTGCATTCAAACCAACAGGAGTATGAAGTGGAAATCACAGCATAGGCTCAAAAATCCTTTATAAACTATTATCTGTGAACATGTTTTCTCTGCGTTCACGAGTGTTGTTTAAAACTGTCCAACGGTTCCAAGACGTACACAAAGAGGTGAATACAATCACTAGCATGTCCCTGTTGAATCAAATTCAAATAAGCATATCTTATTAAACAATACATCATCACAGTTTCAACATTTTGAAAGGCTTTCACTGATTCAGACCATTACATTCAGTTTGTGTATCAACATTTAAACAGCGTAACAAGTCTTGTAGAATGGGGGTTGTAATTTCCTTTGTCAGATAGCGAGCTGTGTCTATAACTTAAGATGCCCGTGGGCTGTGTCACATCTCAGCACTGACATGTAGTCGTTACTCAACTTCTAACAACACCAGAATCAGTCAATTATCCGTGGAATCGATCAACATAACACCCCCCCGCCACTCATTTAAAAGAGCCAATCAATCTGCATGAGCCTTTCTCTATTTTCATTGCTGTGTTACGAGCATTTGTGTGTGCATGTGTGTTTGGCGTGGCAGGTTCGTCCATGATGGATCTACTGAAGTGACATCTCGTTGTCTGATTTATAGTTGTTTATCACTGGAGAAAGGCTGGAGTTGACCCTTTTCCACTTCCCATGATGCCTGTAAAGCCACATATTGAGCTGCATGATTGCCCTGCAGGCTGAGACAGTGCCGGGGCGTTGGATTTGTGTCTTTGTGAACACCTTAACTTTAAACGTTTGTTCACTTAACTTTGACTCACCTACTCCTGCGTTGAAGTGTTGGTGTGTGCAGTCTGCCCTCACCAACTCCTCGGTGAGTTCATTACTAAATGAAGCAGCCCATAATTCCACATTGCAGCGTGATAAATGCTCTAAGCGACAGTCTGCGAGGCAGTGAGGGTGGGATGGGGATAGGGGGACACTGCGTCCTCCCCACCTGATGACATGCAAGGTTTATCACGTCGAGCAGAGACATGGTCACCTTACCCGGGGCTTCATTGTGACAGCCAGCAAGTCACTGGAGAGCACCATTGGAAATCAATAAGCCCCTGCTCTTTAATTGTTAGAAAAAACCCTTCCCTGTTTACAGCATCACATCATCAGTCAGGACAGCCTGACTTTCATTTCTTTTTGCCTTTTCCTGTCTTCCGCCTCCTCCTCTAACGCTTCTGTCCTCTGTGGGATGTGCTTGCTAGTTGATTGTTGGTGAGATTACGTAACAGGAGCTGGCTGGTTTTTATTTTGAGGAACCTGTTTGATATGTATACAGAGAGCTTTTCTGATTAACTTCAGGCCGCTTAAGGCATTTGTGTGTCTTATCAGGGAGAGTGTTTGCCTCCTCTGCTGTTTCTCACACTTAGAGAGGGCATGTGCTCGCTCCTGTCCTCTGTTGACTTCAAGGTGCAACTGCTCCACTGTGTGTTGAATATGCTGAGTAGGGATTCAGGTAACTTCTGGTGCACTTTCAATCCTGCAGTTTCTCAGAGCTGACTTTCAGTCTTAACCCGTTGTGCCCTGGTAATTTTTTAATCTTTCCTATACCACAGGATTCATTTTTCCTTTACTTTTCAAGAGTTTAAACCAAATGCATGTGTATTTGTTCATTATGATACATTTAAAGTTAAACTTCCAGACTTCATTTCTCACAACTCTAAAACACAGCTTTGTCTGTAAATAGGTGCTGAGACAGTTCAAAGTATCATTTATGAAACAGGATATTATGGAAGATTTAGAGAAAAAGTGGTCACTTCCCATTGTGCTACTTAACTTTTTAAGAACTACCATGCCAAGTCTACCAGAGCATGACTTTACCTTTTGACATGCTGTGGTGTCATTTATATACTTTGAACTCTTGCTTTACATAAAACCCTTATACAACCGAAATGTATATCCCAAATCCCTTTTATTAAACAAGTAGACTTATGTCTAGACCAAATAAATAAATTGCTCACAACCGTAGTAAACTATACTTTGCTAGACAGAAATATAAAGGTGTAGTATACAGTAATATAAAGAAGCAGTCGTGTGCCATGCCATGTGAGGTGGTTTTTGGAAATTTTGTAATTAACAACCTGTGCACTTTTTCTCAGTATGAAATACTCCCAATCTTTGGAAATGTTCAGACAATGGACTTGCTGTCCCTGATTTTTTTCAAGTGTTTATTTGTTTTTCCTCACCTACTGGCTTCGCTATTCCTCCTATGCACTCATCTGTTTACATATGACGTATAGAGCCCTGTGGCTTATAAAATTATGCAATCCACATCACAGTCGAGTTGGTGGCAGTAATACACCTTTAGCTAGTTTCAACCACCAAATATTCCAACAAAAAGTGATGAAGTGGTACAATACTTGCACGATTATGAAAAACCATTGTCAACACTTCTATTAATCAATTTTTACAGTACGCATTGATTTGTCATTCCAGCCCTAGCCAGCATCATGACAAAAACAAACAAACAAACAAAAAAAGAGTGAAATTAAGGACAAAGGCCCAGCAATAAAGAAGAAGTGAGAAGACAGCAATAAATAAGACGTGAGAAAACACTGATGGAGACTTCACATGCTTACATGAAGGGCTGCTTTCTATTCTCATAAGTCTTAATGCGTACGCCCCATGACCAGTAGGAGAGTTAATTTCGAAATGATCCTTTCTACTCTCGGGTCAAACCAGGTAATTATGGGATACTCATGACTTTCTTTTGAGAAGCCCAAAGCCTATAGTTACCATGTCACCACACTCCTCCCTCCATCTGTGTCTCCACAAGCTTCTCCTATTAGTGTGTTACCTGGGGAGGACCACGGCTCCAAAACTCTGATTAGGCCCTCTCTGGCTAATTAACTGCTCGGGCCACAGTTGGCCATTTGCAGCGTTTAATGGAGGGACGACGGCGCAGCTGTCCTTCGTCTGTCATTCATCTGATTTGTGCCCTTTATGCCACAATTTGTGCCATAAAATTTATAAATAGCCAAAGCTAGCATAGCATTTATCACTCTCATTAAAGTGACAGAATATAGTGCACACTACATCTTCATGTAAGCAGTGAAAGCTGTGTTTTAATTATGAGAGAGTGTGGGGAGGGTGGGAGAGTGTCAAAGGCTTTTGTCCTAGTCGAAGGGATTCCTGGTGATTCCTTGAGAGGGAGTCTAATTATGAAAATGTTGTGGTGGTTTAAAATGCTGCAAGCGTGTCTAGTCACTGTAACCGCCTTCTTTTCTTTCTAGATTATTCACACTAGGACTTCATGGTATGGGGCAAAATGATATTGCAATGTTTTCGTTTCCTGTGATAAATATTGCATTGTTTTTTTAAAGTATACCGCTTCACTCTGTTCAACTAAATTCTTCCTGAAATGATAATAGACTCAACTGAATGCCTCTGTCCCTCTCTCTGCAGGGAGCAAAGCAAACTTTAAGCAAACTATGACAGTTTCAAATTTAATGGAAGCTCATGAAATCATATGACGTGGGGAGGAGGTTGTGAAATCAAGTATAAGATGGACAATGAGAAGATTGAAATTTGGACCTCAAAATAAAAACTGAGAACCTTTTCTGACTGACAACAAATCTGGCAGCTGCTGCCTTTAACCCTGAAAGTGTTAAAAAATACATTTAGTGAATGAATTTACTCAATTTTTGAAATAGTGCACAGTTTGATGTTGCATAGATATAACAATTAAGTACTGTTAGTAAATTTGTTCTTAATATTTTTCTTTAATTTGTTTTGAAGCAACCATTTTTTTTGAATTTGTATCATACCTCTTGCAGTACTCCCATGTACCCTGAGGGGTACACATGAACAGAAGAACATACAGAACAGAGGAAAACTCACATTCTGCTCTTCAGTTTGTACTTTAAACTCCAACTGTAAAACCCATCACTCTGTCCAGTCAGACTGGTACATGCAGAGAAGACTCCAGCTGAAGTGATGGCTTATTTTCTGTACTAACTGCTTGCAACTTTGCATCAGCATCAACACACTCAGAATAAACCCTCTGAAGCTGCAGTCTGTGTTTATATTCACTTATCAACCCAGTTACTCACACAGGCCCCAGGCGCTTTAGCATCATCCAGTTGTTGTGTGTTCATTAAGCAGAGAGAGTGTTTGCCCACTCTGCCCTAATGTGTGCAAAGAAACGTCCAAATATTTTATGTTTTCTCAAGAAGTGCTGCCGGATTATTTTGGACTTGTTTGGTTTCATTTATTCTCGAGGCCATCTTTTACATTCCACCTGCGTAACATTCTGCTAAAGCATGTCTGCAGAGCGAGTGTTTTTGAACTGCTCATGCACAGATGAATTTTATATGGAAATGATGCTGCTTGTGGTCAAGTTTAGGAGTCAGTCCTCATATTACTTCATGTTTCAACCATCTTTTCTCATTCTGGATGTTTATTTCCAACATTGTTCTCTTGTGTCTGTGGCCAGCCTGCACTTTTTCTCCTCCATCCCGAGGGGAAGTGGATCGCACATGTGAGCGGATCACTTCTGATTAGTGGGGCTGCTTTAAAAAGACGCCTGCAGTGTTTTTCTCCAGAAACAAACAGTGGTGCGGCTTCCCCAGGGAAGACTGCCATTTCCTCAGCACAGCACAGCCCCCGAGAAAAGTTTTTTTATCTCCCAAGTGCTGTTAACTTTAGGCTTTAAACTGTGTGCTTGCCTGTGCCTTGTTTTTCACATCACAAGATAGAGATATCGCGCAGAATGGCGACAGCTGATTAAAAAAAAACAACTGTCGAATTCATCTCTTCTTCACAGCAGAGGAGGATGGCTTTTTTAATTTCATAACAGCCTCACAACATAAACTCTCTGTCATTCAATTCTCACTGCAAATTTACATATAAAGTGTCTGATAAGCAGATTTGTGTGTCGCTGATGCATATTTGCACTATTTGCAGAAAAACATAAAGGTTGAAAGAAATTTGACTTTGTTTTGAATAAATTTAACCCGTGTGGTGTTTTGTGTGAGAGGAGGCAGCGTGAGGGGAAGTAGGTAAATAGCACGCGCGGGTGGGGAGTAGAAGCAGGCAACTGATTCGCCTCCGTTCTGTCGGGAGGATTTACGGTGCGAGTGTGTTGAGCCATCAATCAATTGTGGCGCACTCCAAGGACAACTTTGTCTCTTTATGCAATTTGTAAGGCTGTCCAGTCAAATTGATTCCTTAACCAGGAGCCGTCCAGCTACCACCGAAGAGTACCCACCCTCCACCCCCCTCTCATGAAAAGAACATCAACCACAGTGTTTGCTGTAAAAGAGGGAATAAATGATAGCACTGTTGACTATTGATGGCCAGAATCCAACTGCAAAACAAAGTGAGTGACAAAATAACAGGATTAAAAGTGATCGCAGAAGCGATTTGATTAAATGTGATTAAATGCGAACAACTGATGCTGTCGAGTCCCTGTGACGGATTGTTCTGCCACTGTGATTGTTTTACTGTCAGTCCTTCATGGATTATTTCCAAGACAAAAGAAAATTATGATTACAACCAAAAATCAACGCTTAATCTGTTTTACAACCTGTGCACATTAACAACCTGTTGTGCACATAGTATGAGGTCATGTTGTGGATAGGAAACATGGGACATAGGGTAATGTGGTTTCGGATTTTAAAGGGCTTTTCTTCTGGACTGGAAAAGAAAACATACTCTGGTTATCCTCAAGCAGATTTAAATATGAGATTTGGGTCTTAATCATGCTTGTGTACTCACAGGCTGAAAGATGCACACATGCACAAACAGGACCCCCTCCACATGCATTATGAATGAGATGTCGGACACATGGATGAGGACAGTTTGGGGTTCAGTGCCTTCATTCAGGGCACTGCTGTGGCTCCACAGAAGGTGAACTGGTACTTCTCCAGCACTTTGCACCTGGCTTTAAACCAGCTGACCTGAGCTTCCCAAGACAAGTCCCTACTGACTGGCTAAGCTCCTGCTGCCCCAGAGTGAGCGAGAACTGCCCTTAGAATGAGCTACTGCCGGTGCGCAGATGGCCTCGTGGTTTAGGCCGTGCTCCATGAGGTTCGCCCTCATGTGGGCACCCTGGGTTCTGGTCCAGCCTGTGGCCACTTTCCTGCATGTCACTCCTCACTCTCGCCCTTTTTCGTACTCCATCCACTGTTCTCCTGTATACCATTAAAGGCATGAAAGCCCATAGACTAACTTAAAAAAAAAAACAGCGCTACTGCCACCCAAAGAGTGATCTACGTTTGCCCCAAGACTGAGTTTTGACTGCTCCCCAACAAAGTTTAACAGTGAATAATGCTGTTTGATTCAAGCATGCTTTCTGCTGTGAAACTGAAAGCTATTCACAAAGTTTGTTACATGCCTCATGTGACACTTAGGTCTAGGGAAGTAATAGTTTAGATTCATGAATAACTCAGTTTTAAACTGATCTCTGATTAGCCCATTATTGATAAAAAAAAGGCAGAAGCTGATATGCATCAAAATGTGATCTGTCCACCCCTTCTCAATGCAGTTAGCAATCACCTGTTGTGATTACATCATGTGAGCTTTTTACTTTTATTGCATGTCATTAGCTTCCTCTGCTTTCTTATGCATTTCGCTTTCTGCTCTTCTGTCTTATGAAGTCAGCATTCTTTATGTTATCTTACAGAGTTGGTCACTTCATTTTATTGTCATAAAGAGTTAACTTTCTTTTACAGAATTAGTTCACTTCATTTTGTTATCGTAAAGAGTTAACTCTGTCTTTATGTTAACTTACAGATTTTGGTCATTTCTGTTTTATCTTTTGCTCACTCCTTCTTTGCTATATGAAGCAGTTAACATTCTTATTTTTTATCTAATGCAGTTAGGGTTTATCACTTACCTATCTAATGTAGTTAGCTTTTTGCTGTTGTATAGAATGCAGTTAGCTTTTATGTTTTCATTTGTGCTGTATTTTGGTTTCTTTTTTTGCTTCCACCACAATCAGCTTTCTTTTCGTTTGCTATATAGTTAGCATTCAATTTTTTTTCTTATCTGATGGAGTCAGCTTTCTTTTTGTTTTCTTTTCTCTATGTAGCATCTTTATTCTATGCTCATGGCAAAGAGCCTCTATTTATACCACAGCCTGCTGATATTCCTACTTTACAACCGGTGAAAATCGAGGAAAAACAATTAGTTTAACAAGATAAGTTTCAAGAACTTATTTTTTTGGTTTCTGACTCCGCTAAGTTAACACAATAATGACAAATCTCTGATAACCACCTAATTGTAGACATTTTGTTTAAAATAGCGACTTTAAATAAAGAAAACAAAAATGCCCATGACCGGTACAAGAGGAAACTCCATCCCACCATTTCCTGCTGAGCACGCACTCGGCCTTCCTCCGTGTCAACTCTGTGGTGATTTGGGACGTTTAGCGGACAATAGGGGAGAGATTATAGAAACAGGCTGTACACTTGAATAATTGATGCCGGAAATCATGCTCAGCCTTTCAGAATTCATAATGAGGCTCACCCTTATCCTTTACCCTGACGCACACAAACACACACATACACACACACACACACACACACACACAGACAAACAGACACGCATCACAGATATTCAATTTGTGTTCAAACACCTACGATAAACTGCTGTGACTCACTTTCCTGGGTGCCCTGATTACATTAATGTAGAAATAATAAAAAAAATCCAACATTAATGGCAAATGATGAATTACACTGCTGACTGAATGTCTTAGTATTGCTTTAATATCGTCTTTAAGACTTCAGATTAGCATCCCCTCATTTTTCTACTGTGAAAATCAAATTCAAAGGAACATTTTCCTTCCACTCTGCTGACTGAAATGACTCCAAACATAAATATAGAAACAAATTGAGTCAAAGATTATCTAATGGAGCATGCGTCAGTGCAGTTTGTCACAAGCTTTATATAAGAGTATTGCTCAATGGCTTCAGTTCTTTAACTACCAAAAACACTTTATTCACAGCGTATCACAAGTTTAGAGCTGTTCCGATGCACTTTATCATACGACAAGAAACCATTCTGCCGCCAGTAAGCCTTGACAACTGGCACAAGGCACACATCAAATCTATGTGAAGAGTGGCAGAATTTATGACAACAAATAGCCTCAAAATATAGTTCATTTTAGCTTGATCAAGAAAAAAAAAACCCTTCCATCTGAAGACTGTCTGACAACCAGCACCATGACATGTCAACCTTGCTGCACATTTTGTGTGTGATAAGAAAAGTCTAGAGGGAGGGAGATCCACTATTAACAACAGTGACTTCCATCACAAAAGAGATTTGAGAGACTTTCTGGTGTGACAGCCCTGGCAGTTGTTGAAAGCTGAAGAATATCACTGATATGCTTTCTGCCATGGACCAAGATGGCTCCGGAAAGATCTCTAAATTTTCTATTTAGTGATATCTAGGGAACACCGTGTATGAATTTTGCTTCATTTTGTCAGTGAACCAACTTTTTTTGGTATTTTGAGCGTTTCAAGTCAAAAATTCTCTAAACTATTGAAATTTGTACCAGTTGAGAATGAAAGTGGACCACTTTTGCTGATTTAATGACTTTGTTACTATTTGTAGCAACTTTTCAGACCCTTCTAGAAACTCTTTTGTAAATAGAAAAGCAACTTTTCTGAAATTTTGAAACTCACTAAATTCTACTCACTCTTCTCAACAAGCAACTGGTTCTACTGTGTGCCCTTCTTGAAAATACTCATGGGCAGGCAGGTGCTCCCAGCTGCCGAAGTCCCTTCAAGCTGCAGTCAATGCAGGAAACTGCATGTAAATGAATGCACATGTTCTTGTGTCTTTTGCTGATCCTAGACCCAGACAAAGAAGGAGAGTTGTTGTTTTGACATCACTAAAACAAACAACAACAACAAAAAAAAATTAGACCAAAAAAGTTCGGCAAATAGCTGCTTCCCTTACGCAGGAGTCGGCAACACTGAACTACAGTCACAAAGACTTGCGACATGCACAGATGTGCAGTGTCAGTCCTGCAACTTGCCCTATTTAGCCAGGATCAACGCTTTTCAGACCCACTGTAAGTGAATGATTTTTTTGACGCTATGGTAAATGTAGCAAGACTTCTTATATCGCAGACTTTAGTTCCCCAAATAATAATAATAATAATAATAATAATAATAAGAATACATTGATAAATTTAACAGAGGACATAACATTTCAATATTCCTTTTTTCCCATTTTTGAAATGGGACAGGTGATGAGTCTCTGCACTGGTACTTCTGGAGCCAGCCTCAACGAGAATCTTGATGATCAGCAGATTTTAGCATCTCCACATTGTCTGATATTTTCAGACTGGAGCTCTCTGCTTGGTATAGTCAGGTGAAGGGTTTTTCACATTAAACACATATTTCATCAAACCTTTAATTTTCAATCTCTGTCATCAGCAACTAACTGTAGCCCCAGGTTAAAGATGACAAATCAACAGATTCTGACAGAAAATAAATCTTTCTGGTAATTGTGCAGTAGAGGTGCCACTCAGCGCTATGCCAATCCCAAAGCTAAAGCTTTGTCTCGACCGCTCTGCTCACAGCAGCTTTTTCTACTTCCTGTCTGCAGCCCTGGACATCACAGCTGACTCCTGGCTCTATTAGGGAGCTGGTCTTTGTTCAACCTTGTCTTTCGCTGCTTATTTGACATTCTGGTCACCTGTGCAATTGCCAGCAAGACATTGTGTCGCTATTGATCAGCCAGGACCTGGTCAGTCAGGAGGAGTATGTGCCCGCCAGGTTATCAGTGACATCACTCCTCAGAAAAGCCGCGTTTGCCTCTCTTTTCTCTTATCGATAGTTAGGGGAGTGCATTAAGAGTGGCTGCTCAGTCTGATTTATTGAGACACGCCAGCGCCTCCCTGCGCGCACCCCCAAAGGCCACTGGGTAACAATCCAGTCCCACTTCCTTTCGCTGCAAACAGTATTTATTTGCTCACTCTCAGGGAGGCAATGACGGCCGCGCTGACAGACAAACAATCTTATGATGCAGCCTTCATGTCAGGACTGGATTTTTTCTCTCTCTCACCATTCTGCCTCCCTCCACAATGTCTCAGTCAGTTGTCAGTCCTTTTCTCCCCAGCCATGGGCCCTGTTGACACGGGAATCCGTCACTCCTCGCACGAGGGAGAGCGGGACATGTTGGCGGCCATTACTATTCATGAGGTGGTGTGATCCACTCTGTCACCCGTTGTCAGCAAGAGGTGTCTGTCTGCACTGCCGCTCCCTTTACTCTCTTTATCAGCCAGGGGTGGCTAATGAGAAGCACCAGGTTAATACCACCACTAGAACAGCAATGGCTTTAAACCTCTTAATTCATTTAGACACCGCTAATTGAAACCCATGTGAACTACACTCTGGACACCATCCATTTTCCTGCAAGCTACCAGCTGAATGTGGGATGTGATTTGATCTAAATTTTGAAAAAGATCCAGAGATTAACTCACCTTGCTCCAGATCATTTCCAGTTTAAATTAGCATTTTCTCCTTTTCTGAGCTCTTCTCAGTCCTATATGTGTTAGCCATTCAGTCAAAATGAAGTCTTGGTGAGAAATGTCAAGAGACAACCACAACCGATTGCACTTAGACCCAACAGTGACATGCAACACCAAAATAACCAGCTTAACATGGTCAGGAAACATCGTAGTCCAATTACAGCGAGTAAAAACAGCAGCCATGACTAATACTAGACAACCTCCTGGATGTGGCAGAGAGTAAATTAAAAATTCACCCTGCAGTTGTCAGACATGACTTAGTCATCCTGCACTTGAGTGTTTAATCAGCATGCAGTGAACACTGTGCGCTCGTGGACTAAAACCCGGAGTTCTCACTCTTCCTGCTTCCACCTCCTTCAGCCTTCATGCATATTTATCCTCCCGGCTTTTGTCAATGCTGCTGGAAATGAATATTGACAACAGTGAGAGGGCGTTTTCCAAATTCCATCCCACCACACGGTCAAGTCGGTGCACCTGGCACCTCGAGGCCCTTCTTTTCCTCCCTGTGCTTTTGCCTGAGCTCACAGCGGACTGACTTTTCTCTTCTTACATTTACTGCTGTCTTTGATGCATCTTTATTCTACACTGCAGGGCCGTGGCCTAATGATGGGAGATCATTCCACCTCCCTAAGATGCAGCTGTAAATATTCAAATGAGCCATCATGTGTCGACGGTGTGAGAGATAACGGGTCCATCTTTTACCTGCCCCTTCTTGTGTGCGACAGCCGGATATATTTAGTTGACTGCATCGTCGTCCCCAAAAGCGCTTGATTTGCTGGCATAAATTTCCACAGACACGCATCCCTCCCTGCGCCCGCAGATGCAAATGCTTATTCATTTACCCGTTTGTCATTTCAATAGTTATTTTATGGTGCTGCTGTATTAATTGAACTGCTTCTGCTGCACAACAATTCAAGGCCCAGTGAATCTATTACAAAGGGAGTGTGCCGGAAACATCGCTGAACGGGCTCACAAATCAGCCTAAGCTGAGAGGGGAACCTCACAATAATGTAACACAATCGCGCTAATCTTTCATTTACAATGTGCGCCTTCCTCAGCCATGCAGGGAAAATGTCTTGAAGCCCAAAGTCACTGCTGAGGAAAAACTAGATTGGTGAGCGGGAGTTCCACTGGGATGTTGTGGTTTTGTAGAAGTTGTGACTTGATGGGAAGAAATATCCTAAAGATCATTTCTTGCAAACGAAACTTTTCCTTTGTTAAAAATAACGTTGTATGAGAATTTCCCTTCGAAACTTGCTCAGCACATCAAAACTTAACGCATAACTTTTAACATGCTGAATATGAATGTGGTGCAACTTCACAAAGGTAATTTCTGTGGACATATAGTGAAGGCCCAGACCCTCAGACTAGCGAACTGTTATGAGCTTGTGGAGAACCATGCACAGCTTTCGCCCTCTGCCTGCAACAATTTTAGTTGGTAGGGAAACGCTTTAAACTTATCCCATGAAATGTTATACCGGACCTTCTTTGTTTGTTCCACCTGATAGAAAATTGTAAAACAAAATTTTGTTCTTAACAATTAACTACACAATACTTGATTTGTTGACATCCTCAGGTTTTTGATAATTTCATATACAGGCTAAAACACAAGCTAAAGGCTAAAACACTAGCTGTTTGCGATAATGTTCATTCCAACCCACATGCAGCAGTTATACTGAACTGATCTGTTCAAACCATAGACTATAATAAATGGATTTCATACCCACAACATCCTCCACCTGTTTCTGAAACAGAGTTGAAGCAAAATGGCTGGTGCTTCCATATTGGAAATGGGACTGGTGATGAGTCTCCACACTAGCAGCTACAGGGTACCTGTCAGTCACGTGACCTGAGCTCTGCCTCTGATTGGACGAGCTTGCAATCTTAATATCTCATGAGCCACTGAGTTTGGAAAAAGATTTAGTCCTCGCACAGTTCGTGCTGTCTGCAAAATTAGTCATTCAGAGACGTTATTTTTACCAGGCTGTAAACATGTTCATTTCTCTAATCTCTGAAAATGGCTTTTTTTTTGGCTTGGTGTGAATGTAACTTCCAGTACTTCTGGAGCCAGCCTCATTGAATCGTTGTTGAACCACAGATTTTAGCACTTCTGCATAGTCACATATTTTCAGACTGGAGGCTGCCACTTGCTTCAAATTTGCGTGTCTATCAATCAAATGAAGAGCCAGGTTAAATTTGCTCTGCTTGATAGATGAACACTGGTAGGGTGTATAGGGTATGTAGGGATGCCTCAGAGCACTGGGCTGCAAGTAGTGCTAAATGTAGCCCACTACTAAACTGTACAAACTTAGAAAGAAACCATGTTTCAAAAAATTCTGCTACTTTACTACAAATGAACACGTCCTTTTCGCAGCAATCCACTTAAAACAGATTGCTTTAAAATCGAGCGTGCATTGACTGGAATTTTGTGGTTGCTGACCAATGTTGACCACTTGGTTGCTGCATGTCATACTTTAGAGAAGTGAATTTACTCATCTAAAATGCTGACAAAGCAATCATATTGAGAAGTTGCTTCAGTACATGGAGAAAGAGTGAGACATCATAATGAATCATATTTGAGTCCATCTGTTGAATTTCCACGTTCATGGATTTATTCACCTTCCTTCCTCTGTGCTTTCTTTGCTTGGACTTCTGCAGAAAATTTGGCCCCTGGTAACACGGTTGTATTAAGGAGTATGAAGGTAGCAAAAAGATAATCAGAGCCTCAATATTTGGGGATGAATCAGTCCCTCATTATTCACCTCCTGGCAAAATACATCAGGGAAAGTTTGAGATGCAAGTGTTGTGCCTGTATTTTCTCTGCGTACAGTGATGCAGCATAGAAGCCAATGTGTGAAAATTTATCTGTGGAAATATCTCAGCCCAACTTAGGTCCATCCTATCTATGGAGTCTCCAAGAACCACATTTTGAGCCTGCTCTTTCGACTGGAAGACTTTGCAGCCTGATTTATTTTTTAAGCCTTTAGTGTGACAAAACTAATGTGCTCATAACCCCAATCACTCAGGCACTGTCAGAGTCCACATCATCAGTCTCCCGCCTGTTATCTGTGGCACTGCTGTGTAACCTGACATCACATATTCAAGTCATTTCAAGCTTTTCCACACGACTGCCAGACTGAAAACCATTTGAAAGACACAAATTTATCTTAAATATGAATTGAAGCTCAACAGTGTTTTGATTTCTCATTTCCTTAATAAAACTATGGAGAAAAAAGAGATGGCAGCCTCCCGTTCACTTTGTCACTTTAATTCATCTGTTATCTCCTCAAAGACTTAATAATACTTCTGTGACTCAGCACTCGGTTCCCTAAAACAAACAACATGCTCTGGAGCTGATGGGGACAGCCAATTTAACTGCCATCTTAATGGAATCTATAATAAGCACAGGGGCACAATAATGGCAAAGCACTGCATCTTCTGATAACACAGCGAGCATCAAACCCCCCTGTGATCACCAAACAAGTCCAGTTTCTTTCCCTCCTTCAGAAGAGCAAAGAACAAAATGTCCGGATGTCGGTGTCAAGTTGCTGGTATCATATTCCCTGTGGGCTCCTCGCAGGGGGCTGCTTCGGCTCTCCAGTGGCTGCAACACTGTATAGAAAATAATCTGTCCTCTCCAGCACAAGAGATTCACTGCATTTCCTCAACGCAGTTCTGAAAACCTCCCGAGTTTCATTTCACGGGCACCTGTTCCCTCATGTGCTGGAGACTTACATATGAACGCAGCGAGAGAGAGAGAGAGAGGAGAGAGAAGAGATGCATGCAATATGAAGAGCTTCTCTGCTGACATGTGGAGCCGTGTTTCACAAAGACGAATTTGCGCTGGTGTTTGTCATCCAAAGACGCCGCCTCAGCGTGTTAGCTTGACGTACAGCCATGACACGAAGATGATGAAGCAAGCAGGAGTATACGCCAAGCCAGAGCCTGCTTGTGGGATTTCCAGGGGCCACAAACAGCTTGCATGAAAGACTGTTCAAACATCCTTCTTAGATCCCCTGGAAGCAAAAGGTGGGATAAAGTTGAAGCTCAAAGTGGTTCAACGCTAACAAAAAGATCGCTGGAACCATCAGACGGCAGACATAGGCTCCAAGCTGTGGAGCAACCCAAGCAACAACCCGATGAAAGGATAGCAAGATTGGCGCCTCAACAAATATTCAAATGAGATTACATGAAAGCCAGTGGAATGACAGATGAATGGACACAAATCAGGTTTCATTTGTTTACTCTTCTGCAATTGTGTTAGACTCCCCCCTTCTGGCTCCAGAGGTAATGATTGTGGAGGGACCAGCTCAAAGGCTGTAGTCAGCTGTTTGGTGGAGCTCTGCTAACAGAGATTAGCCCCAGCTGCTTGGCGTCAGACTTGCTCAGAAACGGTGAAAAAAAACCCATCTCAGCGGAGGGTTTCATTGTCTTAAACTGAAACCACATTGATAAGAAAGGATCTCAACGACAGGAGGCAGTATGAGCACAGAGCATTGGCGAGCTTTGTTTTCTTCGAGTCACATCAAAAACTCAGTCACCACTCTGTTGTCTCCCCCCCCCTTCTTATCTTCAACTCTCCCTCTTTTCTTGGTGGCGCACGGATGGCGAGCTGTTGCAGATGTTTCCCGTAATGATGCAGACGGCTCACGGAGTCACACAGAACGGAAGCAGAGCTAGCTGAAATTAGTAAAAATTACTTTCTCATTACCTCCCTCATTGCTCCTGTAAGTAGTCTGAGTTTCCGCACGATTAGGAGAACGAGCCGCCGAGCACCGAGCCTGAACACACACAGGCTCACACACAAACACACACCCACTGTGGGGAATAAAAAGTATGCCAGGTTGGCCTTACTTCAGCCATTTCTACACCCCGCCCTGATCACTCATCACCTCACATCACCTTTGCTCTATTTGCTGAACAAGCAGAGGCAAGAGACGATTAGACGTCATGCAGCTGTGCCATGCTCAACACTTCGCCCTCACTCTCTGTTTTTTCCTCCCTACTTATAACTTTAATGTGTCAACTACTCAACTGGCAACCTTTCTTGGGCCTGACGGGAGCTAATTATTGCATGAACATGAATGAATGCAGTGTGCCCATTTGTCCTTGTCTGGATACAATCAGACTCTCTGTTGGCTCAGTTTTACAAAGCCTGAGGCCAAATACATCTGAATAAAGTCTCATGGTGAAATGACCTGTGTGTTTTATGACTTCAAACAAGTGAGATTCACAAACCTGGGGAAGTCTCTGACAAGGCTCCGAAACTACGACTCAAGACTTGCAGATTTACTTGGGAGTCTAAAGGACCTTTTTTTGCATGTGGTCTCCTTTGAAAGGACAAAAATCAGGATGAAATGTCTCATTGTGTTCCTCTTCTACAAGCTGCCAACCTGGAAGATCTAAAAAGGTGCAGCTGGCATGGCCGAGTAATGGATCACCCCGGAACAGCGATGTGCCAGGATCGCTTTACATGGAACCCAGGAACAGAGAAACTGCAAAGTCCGCACAAATCTGTGCAACAGGAAACCCCGGAAACTGGTAGCTTGTGAACCACAGACAAAACTCGATTTTGCCTCTTTTTATAGGAACGACCACCTTCTTTTTCTTTTTTATCTCCTCTCTTTGTTCTGAGTACATGACTGAAATGTGCAAGGTGTGCTGTGTGAATCTAGGACATGGCTTTACGCCCAGGAAGGTGCTGATAATGTAATGAGGCTCTCTGTGAAGAAGATGTGCGTGAGAGTGGGAGAAATGTGTCCATCTGAATTTGCAAAGTGCAATGTGTTCCTGAGCAGGAATGTGCCATTTTTCTGTGTATGTGTGGTCATTTTACCCAGTTTATGTGGAAAACTGCAAATACACAGACACACTTTAATTTATTGGAATATTAAACTGCGTGTGTGTAGGAGTGTCCTAATTTTAAGTGTGGAGGAGAGTAGTAATGATATCATACTGTCAGGGACGGCTTTGGACGACTTCGTCATTTCACAAGCCGTAAAATAGACCTGTTTTTTAAAAGCAGGGAACAATATTACACCCTCAAAATTAGACTTGTTCTGCAGCCAAAACTTCCTCTGTGACTGTATGTAGGATACACACGTTATAGCACCTGTCTCTGGCTGCAGGAACACATACAGTGTCAGATGTGTCATTCCCTATTTCTTCCAACTGTGTGGTATTTCTTTCCGCTGTGCCTGGTGCCTTGTAAAGCGTCTCCCAAAAATAACTTCTCCGCTGGAATGCAGGAATAGGAAGGAATTGTGTTCATCCAGTTAAAATTATCTCCAGTCACTCTCTTGGAACCCACGCACCCACATCCCAAAATACTCCTGCCTTGCGTCACGGCTGGACCTTAACATAGCTTCAGAGGGGGAAACTGTTGCCAGATCCAGCAAGCGCGTGAAGCTCCTGCAGCCCGTGCCAAGGTCTCATGGTGCAGAAACGGTGCCAGCTGACTCCCCACCATGTAATGAAAAGTGGCTGTGCTGATTTTTTTTTTTGGTTTGCTTTTGCAGGTCACGAGGTCGAATCATCTGAACTGCACTGTTGATGCCCGCTAGGAAAGCTGTTTTCAAAAGCAGCCAACTGTACATGTTGTGTCTTATAAAGCCATGTAGGGGCATTTTTGTCGGCGCTCTGTCATATGGTGATGTAATAGAGCCCTGCTGCATCTTTGCAACACATTTCAGGCAAGTTGAACTTTGACTTTGTTGCAAAAGTCTGGGGACCACTGCACAAGTTTAACAGATGATTCTCAACCTATGTGTTGTATATACACTCACCAGCTACTATAATAATAATAAATAATAATACATTTTATTTATAAAGCGCTTTTCATAACACTCAAAGACGCTGTACAGAAGATAAAAACATCAAATAAAACATCACAAAGTAAAATATAAGTACACCTTGCTTGTACCGGTTTGGACCCCTTTTACTGTCAAAAAACTACCTTTATCCATTGTGGCATAGATTCATTAAGGTGCTCGAAACATTCCTCACAGATTTTGCTCAATATTGATATGATCCCATCACACAGTCACTGCAGATTTGTTGGCTGCATCCATTATGACATCCTATTGTTCCACATCATCCCAAAGGGGCTCTATCACATTTAGATCCTATGACTGTGGGGTGCAATGAACTCATCATCATATTCAAGAAACCAGTTTGAGATAATTTGAGCTTTGTGACGTGGAATTTTATTCAGCTGGAGGTATCCAACCATTCAAATTTTTGTTACCAAAAGCATTCTGTGTATCTACTTAGTCAATCTTAAAGTGTTTACATGTCACATGTAATGTTTGTGTGACAGAGGCTTTGACAGTAAAGGCTAGTTCCACCATTTAAGAGCAAAAATAGACAAACATGAAATCAAAAGACTGGCAGTTTTGATTTGCAAAATATAATCCATAAACTGGTTTTTGCCACTCCTGGTTTTGTTTTATACAGCCTGAATATGGATGCCTACAAAGACGCCTTGGCACCCAGCACCTTGCTTCAAGCAGTGACCAATAAATGATGGTCATTTTTTAATTTGCAGTGGCCCTTTCATTTGGCTCGCCATGGGGGTATTGTAGAACAACTGATGATTTAAGACCATCTTTGATTACTCTGTTGCTCCCCCAGCATTCTCCACATTCACTCACACAGGACTAATTAATTTGGTATAGATCAGATTCTTTTTTCTTTTAATTAATGTAGCATTAAAATCTGAATTAGACTACATTTCCAAATGATCTTAGTGGATGGATACGCTTCGATACTCACTGTGTGTTTAAGTGGGTGTTATCTTTACCATTTAATGGCAGATGTACAATCACAGTGAATGAACACAATTATATAGGATGTTATCTTATCAAGATGGGAAAACAGTGAGGGGTCTTGCAAATTACTTATGAGCAATGCAGTTATAATAATATAATGCATATAACAATTCATAGCATATAAACAGCACTGCTATAGGATTTTTATTTTATTTTATTTTATTTTATTTCATTTTTTTTACTTTAGCACTGTATTTTAGCAAACTGCTTCTCTGATACTGATCAAATCTCAGTGACAGAAAGTGACATTTCAGCAGTGCTTTCAGGCAACACAAAACCAATCCTGACTCCTCTAAAGGCCTGGTCAAACTAATGAATCTGTGAAAGCACCTACAAGCCATTGATACTCAAATAATCTTAACCTGGAGGATTACCCGATCCTGTCTAAACGAAAAGTTATGTCAGTATTAATCTACATTATGAGGTCACTCAAACAAGGTTGACATTTTGCCTGCCTGTATCGCCTCCCTGTCGCTTTGTGTTTGTGATACCAGCCTATGTAAATAAGGGAGCTCTGCTCTTCTGTTCCGCTTTGCCTCAGAATTTGTTTAGGATTAGAAATCTCATTTTGCCCCAAGCCCTGCTTGCTTTAGATCAGTCAGCTCATCTGCAGATCTCTGCGCGGATAAACACCACCGTTCTCCGGGCCTCAGCGTTTTTTTTTTTACATTCTGCAATTTGCAGAGAACCAGTGTGCTCTGTTCCTGTCACATCACAAGCAGAATGGGAGAACAAGTGTGGGGGAGAGTTGGAAGATGAGGAGGCGGTGGCACACCTGCAGGTCGTGACAAGTGTGTGAGGCATGGCAGAAAGAGTAAGTGCTCCAGGGGTTATCTACCTAATTTCAAATCCATTCTGTGAGGAAAGCCCGGGTGCTACTCCCATCTTTACAGAAAGATTTAGAGCAAGCCAGTTGACAGGGCAAAAAGGCAAGGACAGCCTTTGTGTGGGAGATGAGTGACAAAATGAGTCATGGCCATCAGTTGGGTTATGGAGTGTGATGAGGAACAAAGAGACTGTAGACCTGTCGGAGAGCGAAGCTGACCGAGGAAATCTCACTCTCACTAAACCCTGGACATTAGATTATGAAGTGAAAAGTAGTTTATCTCTATACAACAGGATATTTTTATAAATCATTTCAATATGGGCTAAAATCTTTAAACAGGAAAAAAGTGAGACAAGATGCTACAGTGATAACTCCTGCAGCTTTTGTTTTCTCACACCTCTTGGTTGCTGTCACCCATCCCTCCCCAGCTCTGTCCCAGGCTCGCGGTGCTATTTCTGGGTGCAAAATGTGGATGTTACATAATTTTTTTTTCTTTCAAGTAATACAGGTTGCACTTGAGGCGCTTCACCTCACCACAATGCAGAAACCAAACTGGAAACGTCCTGGGGCAGAGCAGCACTGAATGTCCCCGCTTTGTGCGGCACACCAATCTGTTGGGTTGAGTCAGAACGGCCACCCACGAACAACTTCCTCTGTGTCCACACACGCCGGCCACTCACTGTGAGACGTCAGCCGCTAATCTAGCATAGCGGGGACTGAAAATGAAGCGGACCAGAGAGTGCCGAGGTATTAGCATTTGAGCGTAGCGTGCAAGGAGGAAAAGCTTTTTACCAGCCCACTGCACCCATATGGCATTAGCACATAAAATGCTACTGTTGACATTTTGGAGGCTTGGTGCTTCTGTAAGTGCAGGGCATTGATATTAGAGTCATTAGAGAGGGTGCTTGATCCCATATTGATGGTGAAACAGTCAAGTGCCACCTAGCCAAAAGACTCCTAACTCCTGCTGGTGCTTCTGGCTGATTTTCCATGCTGGGAAATTGATGCAGCATTTATAACAGACATGTTTTCCTGAGCTTTGAGTAATTAAATGGCAAGCTGAGATATCCAGCTTATATCTCTTTACCTTCCCTTATAGGAATTCCCATATTTATGTGGATTTTAAACGTGGCCACTGCAGGATTATACCTCTGCAATCATTACTTAGCCGTTTGCTCCATGTCATCCTGCTGCAAATCCTACTCTTGATAGGAGCAACAAATTAAAGCTGCTTAAAGGTCACTTAAAGGTGGCAGGCACTCATCAGTAGCTCCCTGGGTCTTAATAGGTATGCTTTTTTTATCGATTTGGGTTTTTTTTTTTTTCCACAGCAGAATTGAACATTTCTTCCAAGAGGTTTTGGTCTGAGGGTGCAGAAACTTTGATTAATAGATACATGAAGGTGCTTTGTGTAGCCAGTTAAAATGACAACATGCATAAGATTTTAAGTATTCTCTCTTTTAAGAATTTCAGATAAAGAATTAGCTTAGCATAACTACAAGTCTTGTTTGGACAGAAACAACCATTCAAGAGCTTAACAGGTTTTGCACCCAATGAAGCCAAATGAATTCTTTTTAAAAGATTCTTCTTAAACTTTTGAATATGGTAACATCATTCAGCTGTATTTCTGGTGCATGCTGGATATCTGATTCTTATAATATGAATGTGATATGAGAGCTTCAACCCATATTTCATGAAAAAAACTGTCTATAAAACCCCTTCAACTCTTCCAATTGGAGCCAAAAATACCACAACAATGAGTTCTGGAGTTATGGCTTGCCTAGAGATGATCGGTGAGATTGATTTCACGGTCTTTTCATTTCAAACATCTCATCCAGAATTATATATATTTTTTTAAAAATCCTTTTATTTCAGGCGAATCTGACATTGGCGATCGAACGCTTGTAGAATCCTGCCACGGCTTGAAGTATACCCTCCCCTCCCAACAACTTTTCCTTCAAACACAGTTCTTTAAGTTTCCTGTGACATTTTTTGGATTTCTCCTTCATGGCCAGCCCCTCCTCAAATGGACTTTTCTCCGTCCTTAAACTGATTTACAAATAGATATTTGTACCACATTTAACCATTCTGAACAGTGAAAAAGCAGCATTATCTCAACATAACAAACGTGTCAATTTCCCCCTTTTGATTTGACCACTCATGTTTCTTTTTGTTGTTTTTAAGTCTTTTGAATGCTTCTCTTCTAATGTGGAACTGTTTCAGCAATTTCTTGAGCAGATTCTTTTATCAACCTTTAAATGCACATTTGCATCGAGCTGCCTTAAATCCAAGCATTTGGTGGTACTTTTAACTGCAGGGTGCAAACTCCTGTACCTTCCCAACACTTCATGCACACCTCTATGCCTGTGATGAACAATGTTAACACCTTAGCCTCTTCCCTTGCATCTCCCAACCTCTCCCCCACTAAATAATCTCCTGATAAGAAATAACACAGCTGATGATTAATTATAGTCATTGCGCTTGTGGACTGATATACTCCCTCCTCACATCCATCTTTAACCCCCCCCCGTTCCCTAACTCGGAGGCTCCTCCACGTGACCATTTGGCTGTGAGGATAGTTTTCACAGAGACATAAAAGGTAGTCAGCTGTAAAGCTAAATGAAAGTCGTTTTCTCTGCACATAGTCCACTAATGTAACATGCAGCTTTAGGGACTATTGGTCTTTCTGTAGTTATAAAGTAACTCATTCTTTAAGGCGCTGCTTCATAATTGAAAGTGATGGAAGGGAACAAAATTAGAATGGGCATAATTTAATGATTGAGTGTTCATTTCTTTTTTTCTCCTTCTCTCCATCCCGTCACTGTCTTATTCCTCTCCTCCTTTTCTACCCTTCTCCAATTGTGAATCTCAGATAAATGGCGACAGTAATTTAGTTTTCCATTTGTGTATCGCTCTTCATTCAGCTTGTTTTTGGTGCTTGTTGGCGGCGTTTGTCAGTGCGCATTGTTTGTTTCGCTCAATTGATTAAAAAAAGATGTTGTCTCATGCATTGTGACGGAGTATTTCCTCCAGAGATTGCAGAGTTATTACAGAGCGGCGGTGTGGACACCCGTTGATGTATTGTGCTGGGCTTTGGGACAAGGCGAGGTGAGGAGGAGGAGGAGAAGCAGAGCACGGAGAGGACGGGAGGCCGCGCTCACTTAGGAGTTAAAGAAAAACAAGTTGCTCGCAGATGCACCAACTTCATCACACACCTCTCAAAATGACAGCGACTAGGGCTGCATGTCTTTTGCCATGTTCCATCCCCTCAATCATCCTTCCATCAAACACCCCCCTTACCCGCGTTCAGACGCACACACATACACACACGTTACCTTCTTAACAGGTTGTCATAGCAGTGCCGCATGGTTGTCAGTGTCAAGGAATCTCCGTATGTCTCGGGCGGAGGATGTGGAGAGGATAGTTTGTGTTGTCACTGACAACACCTTGTCTGAGCTATACTGAGACGTGAGACCGGGAAATATTGCAGGGGCAGGAAGTCTCAACACAACCCAGGTAGGATGATAATCAGTGTGATCTGATGCTTAAAATGAGTGTTAGATCATTCTTGAGGAGCACTGCACCAGTCTTTAATAAGAGGGCCTCTATGGAGTCTTTTTACTTTCCACACCGTCTCTTTCCTGTTGGACTTCCACCTCAGGCTTAAGATGTCAAAAAAATCTATTATCAATCGTAGTCACCTGAGAATTCCCCTGTAAATGAGGCTGTAAGGCATTTGTTACAACTGCCAGATCACAGACCCTAGATTCGTGCTACATTATAGCTGTGTTTTCAGTTTGATCATATGATGACATTTTATTAGCTTTCATCAAGTTACAATTTTAGAACTTATTTCTTATTTCTATTTCTCTTCACAGTTCCTTGAATGTCAATCACTGTCGCTGCTCAGCCTGTTGCTGTTTCGGTAGAAATAACAACCTTCTCGCCTGTACTACAAGCCAAAATTACAGACGAAGAACATGAATCTTTTATCGTTCAGTTTTGGTGAGTGGGTAGGATTGGAGGATTGTGGTTTGCTGTTCTTTGCCAAAAAGAGTGGCATCTAGTGTGGTCACCTGCTGTTTCGAGGGTTGTGTGTTCGCTGAATGTCTTCTACATACCTTAACTGAAAAGAGTGATTATTTGAGCCACTGTTTCCTTTCCATCCACTCTATCCGTTCTTCCTCTGGCAGCAATGCGGTATTTTCTCCCTGAGAACTGCTGCCCACTGGATATTTTCTCTCTTTTTGGATCATTCTCTGTAAATCCTAGTGATAGTTGTCTGTAAAATTCCCAGTAGATCAGCAGTTTGTGAAAACCTCAGACCAGCCTTTCTGCCACCAACAACCATGCCATGCTTAGAGTCACTTGAATCACCTTTCTTTCCCTTCCTTCTCCATTCCTTCTCCATTCTGACACTTGGATTAAACTTCAGCAGGTGGTCTTTAACATCTCTGCATGCCTAAATGCACTGAGATGCTGCCATTTCATTGGTTGATAACTGTGTTAATGAGCAGTTGAACAGGTATACTCAATGTACAAAGTACATCTAAATATTTTCTGTTTAAACAGTATTTGTCTCGAGTCTCTCAAAGAGCCACTTTCTTAAACTCAACTCTTGAAAAGCAGATTGTGCCAGAACCCAGGTGCTCAGGGGAAGCTGGAAATGCAGGTCAGTGGGCAGGCAGCTTGAGGTGCATTTGTTTTACTGGCTCTGTTTTCTGCTTCTGTGACTGCCTTGTAACAGTGTCTGTGTTTACTGCAGCCTAGTTTCTCCTACATACCCTTATGCTGGCACCACATGAAAGGTTTTCGAGGGCTGTCTTGGAAAAAAGTGGTTTTTGAAAAGTTGTGCGCAGATTCAATTTGACAATCTATGATGTGGATTTTTAACCATTCACTTTATAAAATAGAAGCAAGATTGGAAAGGAACTCAGATCAGCTGGATTCTTAGGGATTAAATGCAAACAATGTTTCTCAAATTAATTTGAAAAGAAAAAAAGAGACATGGTGTACTGAAGCTGGACGACAAACTCAGACATGGACTTGATTCAAGAATCTACAGGCAATGTTTTTTGTGAAGGTTTGAATTTTGTTTAACCATATTTGTCTTAGATTTTATAACATCAGTTAAAAGTGAAATCTGTAGCTTTCAGATTGTGCACATAATGCTTATTTCACAACACTGAATCCAAGAGGCTTTGGTGCAGGTACTGTAAATCTCAATCAATCTTTGTTTCAAAGTGATGGAGAAATGAAAAGATTTCTCCTTTTTATTGTCGTCACATTAAGCAGAACAGGCAGCTCTTTGTGATTCTTGTGTTTGATTTCTTTCAACTTTCTGTCTCTTTCAAAAAGAGCCACTGCTTAATCTCACAGCACCACATTTCATGTTTTTCCTGATTGTCTCATGTTCTATGTAAAATCGACTTATTGCTGTCAAAACATCTCCGAGCACAGAAATCATCTCCATTTAGATTTGCTGTTTGTTCCTGCATCTCATACATTTTAAAATGTGGTTTGAATAAATGACAACTCCTTCACAGACTGATGTAATACCTTCTGCTCAACATTTTTTTATCATATGAAACAGTTTAGAGACCTTTGCAGCACTACTCTAAGATGAAATGAGTCTCTTTGGGTCGCACAGACTTGTGTTGCTGCTGCCACAGGGAGGCATGAGGACGGACTCAGGCAATCAGGAAATTGAATCTCACATGTGCATGACAATGGGAAGTGTCCAGGTGACCTCCAGATGAACAGCCAGCCATTCATCCCTGCCATCACCTTCTTAAGCCATAACTGATGCTAGTTTCATTAGACTCCGCCCCGCCGCCTCCTTCCTGCGCCTGTATCAGCAGCAGATGTTTGATCGGAGATAAGCATGCAGGTCAATGTCGACCTCATCACCACAGGGCCGCTTTCGCCCATCATGCCAATAACTGCCAGGCGATGGGTCCTCCCCTTTTGCTGCGCTCTGATTGACAGCTCTCCACTCACAAGGTTTATGGGGGTCAGGACCTTCCTCTCTGTCACCTCTAATTGGAGCACTGTGCCATTAGCTAGTGGACTCAGGCCTTGGCTGGTAGGGACTTGGACAGGTTATCCTCTTCGAGTGAAAGACAATGGAACCCCTCTGATGAACAGCATGGCCATGCTCGTCCTTTGAAGACCACTTTTTGAGTAATCAGCATCTCCTCTGTAAGCACAGGTGTGTGTTCAATCAATCGTTGAGGGAAAACCACCCTGCGTGGGCCGTTAGTAGAACAAATATCCAAGTAAGTCAAGGCTAGCGTTGATAAAGCAGAAGCACTCAGCCCTAAACAAACAAATGAGTCCGAGTGATTGACCTTCAGGCTGCGTTTCTCTGTTAACCCAACCTGCTGGGAGTTAAACCTCAACTGTGATTCCCCGCTCCCCCTGCTGTGGCGGTGATTCCACACTACACGCGTCACCTCACACAAACACGGCAGGTGAGCAGAGTAAATTTGCATAAGTCCATGTAACCGTGTAGATGTGCAACCCCTGCTAAGCAGAGGTGAGGAGAGTTCCCCTAAACCACCAAGTGAAGGGAATGTACAGCAGCTCACATTGTAAATATACGATATTTCCTATTGCAGGCTGTGGCTTTGTGCAGGATTACAACTAAATCTTATAATTAGCATGAAAGACCAGCAGGGGGTGGAGAAGAGGTGGAAAAAATGAATATGAGAATATGGACATGTGGACTGACCTCCCCTTTATCCCATGAGACATGCTTGTTTCTCATCAGGCCCCATGACAGCGTTCTTCATTTGTAAAGGAACACTCAGGTGTGTAAACCATGCAAGTTCCTTTATGACAGCTCAAAATGCAGTTTTGATGAAGGAGGTATTAGTAAAATCTTTCAGGGAAAACATTTCTAACCTTAAAGAGTAGGTGACGGATCATATTTGGTCATTTCATTTTATTTTATTTTATTTTAATTCTTTTACAGAAGATCAACATGAAAGCAGGGTAATAATGTATAGTTGACCGTACAATGCGTATCATGTTGGCCAACACATTGTGAAACGCATCATTCAGTTACCCTTGTGTCATATTACTTATCATGTTGTGGCCAAAGATTTATGGTATTTAATGCATTCTGGGATTTTTACCATCGCCCAATATAATAAATCTCAATTTTTTTGAATCCAGACTTGGAGCACTAAATTGTCTTCTGGGTCTGTCTTTTGCTCCTCCAGTAGCATCACAGTGTCAGTCATTGCAATTGTTACATAAGGGAACACTCAGTCCCAGCAGCCACCAAGACAATTAGGCAGCAACTGTCCTACCCATGTAGCCTGTTATGAAAATCAACTTTGATCACTTTCTCTTAATTGACATGATGCTAATTTAGCTGTTGATTTGAGGTTGGATCACAGCAGTCATTTGAGGGATTTGCAACCACAAATAATTGAGGGGAACAAAGATGCATGGGTTTGATGTAGATTCACGTTGTGTCATCTTTTGAGTAATGTGCTGTCCTACTTAGAGGTGCTGATACTTTTATAGTTTTGCATGCAGTCAGGCTTTATACACCATTTCTGTCAGCTCCCTGGATTTCTTTGGAAGCCCTTTGGTAAGAGTTATTTATTTCAGTAATCACAGAAAATGACATACAGTGTAGTTCTTGGTTTAGTTTGTGATATTCCAGGTGTTTTTCAGAGATTCTTCAAATCAAGCATGCTGCAATAAAAACTTTTAATTTGAAATTGGACTTTGCCTGGTTTGATAAATATTTATTTCCTCGTATTTGGTCATATCAAAGTTTTCCAGAGTTACGATAAACCTGAGGTGAAAATTAGCCGTGTAATCACAAATGGATTATGCAAATGAAAGATCAATTGCTTTCCCATGTTTTCCAGGAAGTATAGAGACTTTGTTTGGGGGGGGGAAAAGCCTTTTGGCCGTCAAGGTGAGTTTGCAGAGAGCCAGCGGGGTTCCCCACCCTCCTCCAGTGGGTAACAAGCTTATTTTCCATACGTAGCCAGGTGCATGTTTTAAGATAGAGCCTTAACAGCGTGGCGTGGCGGTGAATTCCAATTGAGCCCGAGCCCAGGTACAATAACGGCGTTATGAATGCAGCGCGTGATGTTGATGGCATCCATATCACACTCGGAGGGACGAGGAGGGAAGAAAAAAAAGAGCCTGACATCTGTTTCAAGCACACTCCAGCCTTTACATCTCCCCACAAAGTCATGGGTTGGGAGGCACACGTCTGGCTTTCCTAGATTAAAATGTGTCAACAAGCTTAACAGCGGGCTTTGAAACTTGCCTCTCTGCCTTTTGTAATTCCCTTGATGGTTGGTGGATTTCCATTTTCTTAAGCATATGGTTAACACAATGATACACACAGCCTTTTACATGATAACCCTGGCTGATTTCCAAAGCTCGACGCCCGTGATAGATTTGATGAAAACAAAGCAAAAAACACCTGATTGTCACCTTTTGGATTCTGATTCCTGCGACTTTGGCTTTTATTGAAAACAATAGCTCACTACAGTGGTACAATAACTGTGTGGAAAGCTGCTATTCAGGAAGATATTAAGTGATGTTCATTTCCATGTGTATGCTAATCCCACACAGTAGTCCTGAAGAAAGAAGCGCTGTTGTTTGCCATCATGCCAGTGCTTTGGCTACCTCATCCTGTTGGACTTTTTTTTTGGGTTTAGTTATGGGGATTACTCTTTTGGACGAGCTTTAAAGACTACAGTGGGAAGAGGAGAGGGAGAGGCAGCTGGGCTTAAGGATAGGATAAAACAGAAGGAAAAAAGGAAGTGGATAGCAGTGTATAAAAGATGAGGAAACAGAAAGACAGAGGTGTTCAGTTGCTCAGGATACATTCTCTTTCTCTGTCGCCCTCTCTTCTTTTCATGGTTGAAGGTCAGGATAAATAATCGATAGCATTAAAAAGAGCTCCCTGTCCCTCTTGGTCCATTGTGCCTGAGACTCTGTCTCCTTTGACAATTAAAGGCCCCTGAGTCATTAATGTTCAAGTAGCCTGGAAACCCCTTAGCATTGTTCCCTCTGAATAAGAGGAAATCCAATGCAGGCTTGAGGTTTGCCACCACTGGGTCGTGACATTGACTAGGGGGCGGAAAGGCTGGATGATTTTCTGCAACACTGTTTACACCCCCCCACCCAAAAAAAAGCACTAAAGAGAGGACGCCACCTTCTCAGACAGCCCCGCCTCACCCCGCTTGACTTTACAGTTATTTTTAAAACTGGAGAAAACGACTCCATCGGCCTCGCTAGACGGAGCACGAACGAAAGCGGCAGAGGCAGAGACGGAGGGAGCGCAAAACAAAATGTGAAGGCTGGCTCCTTCTCACTGGGCTGTGTCACTATCAATAGTGACACCTTGAACAATTCAGTCAGTGATATTGAAAGTGCTGTGTGTCAGCAACCCTCGCCTGTGACACTCCCAGAAGGCAGCGGCTCCCCCGGTGGCAGGTCACACTATAAAAAGAACAATCAGAGTGGCCTGATGGAACTAATTTCATCTGGCCTTTAATGTTCCCATCCCTCCCTTCTTTGCCTCACCCATCCACACACACACACACACACACACACACACACACACACACGTGCACACGCATTTATGCCTCCTTGTCTTTTCTCCAACTCCTCCTCATGCCTCCCCCTTTTTGTTTCCAAGTGTCTCTGTTTCTCTCCCGCCTGTCTCACCTCTCTGTACCCCCCCCCCTTGCCCCTCTCTTGCTCTGTCTCATCTCCTCGCTCCTCTGTTCTTGTCAGGCTTTCCTTTTACCTTTTGCTTTGCAGTCACGTTTCATCTCTGTGCATGACTCATTCTGCTCAATAAGCTCCAAAGTAAGCAGATTTGTCCATCCTCCCCCCCTCTCTCTGTCTCTCTTTCTCTCTACTCCCCCTCCTCCCTAAGAAGGCTATTGTGATTCACGGAGGAAACCCTTCAGAGCAAATATTCTCCGGGCATTTCATGTATAAACATGCCTGACTTTCTATCACTGGGGGGAGGAAAAAATGAAAATGCAAAAAAAAAAAAAAAAAGAAAGAAAGAAAAAAAAAAAAAAGAACAGCTTTGTGTAACGTAGCGATTCAGTGCGTAACAACCAACAAATGTTTTGATGCATTGGTCTGAGCTGGCCGGTCGAGTTAATGCCAAGTGTGATAAATAGATTAGTCTCTAGATGGTGGCCTCAAACCGGTTTCCTCCATCGCTTAAGGCTGACTTGTCATTCCGGCTAATTTGTAAGGATTTTGCCTGCCAACGGTCCAACTGGTGATGAAAGAAGTCAGCCCCTTTAGCATTTAGACAGAAATAAACAAATTCATACTCTCTATTAATATATATGTCTTTTAACTGGATGTGAAATCCTCCCTGTGAGTTCCATTGTCAGGATTAAGGGTCAGAAAATGCAATCTGAGTTGAATTAAGGAAAGCAACCTCTGTGTCATACTCACAGAGAGCACGCTAAAAAAAAAATCAGCATTAGCATTCACACATTTGCATAACACTCCTATATATAAATCGAGTGTTGTGGAGAGCTTTTGGAGTGACTAACATGTACAGAAACGCAGCAGGGTGAGTGGGTTGTTTCAAAGGAAAATGGGGTGTAATCATCCTGCAACATGGCAGAAACAGAAGACAGGAAAGATTTTTTTTTTCACCTTTTTCATCCATGTTTCATCAGCTGCCCGGCTCCTAAATTATAAGAGATGATTAGGAATGTTGACAATACAATATAACACGACCCTGGCAGCGGCCTGCAGAAAGTGCCTCACTAAGCAATGCAAACAACAACTTCAATTATGCTTTTTTTCATCTGTCACACAGCCATTCATTGCCTCAGATGATATACAGTACGCTGCACTGGGACATACATATGGAACAGCTTGAGGACTTTAGATTAAAATTGATTTTTCCTCCCCTTGGGAAGTGGAAAAAGTCAAAAATTGTTACATGCACATTTATGAAACAGATTTAGTCTGTTGACATTGAAGGCTATTTGATAAGTAATTAAATCGCCTTTACATAAGACAAGGTGACGGGTAACTCCTTGTCATTCCCCCCTGTGTGGAGCTGCTCTGTAATGATGATATACAGCGCAGATCTGCTTGTTGTGTGCCTCATACTGTAAAGGAGATACATCATATTTTGTGGTTGCAGCAGACGATTGCGTTACAGGTCGTCAGCTGTGGTCATTTGTGCCAATTATTGTAGAGTCTCAGGTTGAGACTGTGACAGAAAAGAACAGGAAATATATGCATTCTGTCAATTAATATACAGTTTGCACTGCGAGCTGAAACACTTGGCGGCGGTAGCAGCCTCTGTTTGGCAGGGTCTGTTGATTAATGAGCTATCCCAGGCTCGTAGCCTAGGACGGGCAAGAGGCCACACATCTGTGTGTCACTCAGGTCTGACACCTTCTCCCAGCCCGGCTGCCAGCCGCTCGCCAAGGGATTCTCCAGATGTTCCAAGGTTTCTATGTGCGGCATGAGGGCCGCTGTCACCGAATCACCACCCTGACATTGTGTTTGTGTCGTATAACTCCTACGAAGTTCAAAGTATATTGAAGCAGTTTTTGCTTCACTAGGAAACCTTTTTTTTTGTCCCAGATGTTGATTTGACTTGCAGGTGTAAGTGATAGAAACAGATGCCTGTGATTTCATGTTTCATTTGAGATTAATTGGTGTCGTTAGTTTGCTCATTTTGTCATCTTTCAGAGAAAGATGTAATTTCAGCTCCTTTTCCTCCTCTGTCCATGCAGGAGCTCTGTCTCACATGAAGCAGTCGGGCCTCAGCTTATAATAGGACCTGTGGGTATCAAGTATCAATAGCGTATGATAAAAGTTCAGCAAGCAAAGCTGATGCATTGTTTCCATCCCCAAAGGGAGGGTGATTTATAAAACCATGTCCTCCGCTACATTTTGTGAACATAGCGGCTTTTACGCTGGAGCCACAGCTTCTAAGCAGCTACTGTATGTTGATGTCATTTTTATAATCTCACTTTTCCCTTATTTCCCACAAATAAAGGAGGGGAAAAACTCATAATGGAATTCAGCCAAGGCATTGGATTATAAATGAGGTCTGCGCCAGGCTTCATAACGTTATTTAGATTCCTGTGTACAGAGACCCGTGTTCTAACTCCCATCAGCACTGCGACAGAATCAAATGTGAATATAAGCTGATATAGGGAAATTGGTTTGTAATGTGCTGATGCTTTGGAGACCCTGTGCAGAGGCAGAAAAAGGAGGAAAACAGCAGTTCTTTGGCTCATGCAGAGTGATGTTTTAATTACTTGAATTGGAATGATAACCAGAACCCCTCCCATTCCTGAATGAAACAAATTAAAAGGCTAACACACAGAGTCACCTCATTCTTTCTTAAAGGAAAGCCTCACATTGCATATCTGCCTCAGTTCAGTTTTTTTAGAACTCACTTTGAGTGTTGAAATTTCTACTGGTTTCATGAGGTTTTCACTTCCATGAAGCAGTGAATTAAAAAGTGAGTAATATGTGAGTCAATCTTTTTGCAGACAAAGAACGTATGCATGTCCCGCTCTACGTCTCTCACTGTGCTTAATAATGAATACACGTCTAAGCCTTTCTGTTCATTACCCAGCCTTTTAAGATTTTCCATTTGATGTTCAAAATGTTGCTCAGCTTTGATCATATACTGCCTGAAAAATTATGTCCATCACTTTTTTAATTTTCAGCAAGTTGTAGACATGAGTTGTCGGTGGAAGTAAACAAACTGGCTGGAGTTTATTCTAGTGCATTACAGAACATCAGTTTGCTTTGTGCGTGTTATAAATGAATTGTCTAAATATATGACACAAATTGGCTTTTGTGGCTGGGTCTATATCAAGCGCTATTTTTGAGAAGTAAGGGAGTACTGAGGAGCTTAATTTTCCATTTAAAAATTAGAAATGTTCAATTTTTATTAAATGATAGCTCTAGGATCACAAAAAAGACATTTTCTCTAACTTGTACAATGTCTTAAAGCCTGAAATTTGACTGTTTTTAGTTAAAGGATTGAGCAGTTACTCACAAGAATACAGAGCAGCTGTTGTTTGAAATTCTCTGCAACACATTGTCATTAAACAAATGCAATGTGTATAGCAATAAGTAATGTGTAGGTTGAAATCAAGCACAATTGACATTTGAATGTGATGTCACAATGCCTGTTTGTCCTTGCTTTGACAGCAAAGAGGACGTTACTCTTTTCTGCAAAGTCCCTGTGGTAAACTATAATCTACATATTAAACCCTGATTACCTCTTATTGTGCAGTGTAGTGTCCAATTAGGCAAGACAAGGTAAATATAACCTTCTATCATTTGGGGACCACAAACCGCTTCCATTTTGGAAACAGTTCAGAATTTCCAAGACTCCTTGAATCAATAAGGCTCGAGCACTTTTTTTTTTTGTTTTAGCATTACCATTCCTTAAAGTCATGAACATTTTTCAGGATTAATATACATGTCATAACCTGCACAGCTGGAGCACCTTCTCAGGACTCTGTCATCTCACCTAAAGTTATCAGGGTCAGGCAGAGTGATGTGTGGTGTGAGTGGTTGAGCGTCTGAGAAAGAGAGGGAGTAGTGAGTGAAGCACAGTAGATATTTGGACAACCTGACAGTTTGCTTTTAGTTGATATCACATAAGGTGCTTTATTTAACACACTTTCAGGGTTAGAAATGGCAGTTTCCAGATCTGTGCCTTTCAACTTATTGTTAAGTCAGAACGGGCCGTCTTTTGTTTTTGAGGTCTTAGTTTCCACCTTGTGATAGCTAATTTTGTTGTATATTTGATGTCCTCCTACAAAAGCTGTATGATTTCATGAGCTTCTATAAAACTTGAAACAGTTGGAAGTTTTTGCCCAAGAAACCGTTGCTCAAAGTTTAGTTTGCCGAGTGCAGAGATCTCTCTTTCCAAGGCACATCGTCTTCGCAAAATGCATGGTTTTTATTCTGGAAATGTCTGTAAACATTACTTTCAATTGATTCACATCTCTGGAACAAGAGTATTCAAGTCTACAACAATGCAAAACGTAGGAGAGGGACAAACTTGGTGAGCCACTGAGCCACTGTGTAGAAGTGCTTTATTAAAAGTTTGACCTGTTGTGAAAAGAATCACTTGCAGGTAATATGATCGATCAGTACCAGTGGTTAATAGATGTCAACATGATTAAGACTCTTTGCAAACTCAAATCACATTCATACAGGGAGACAGAGGTGTTTAGGGTGAGAGTCTGTTATCATCATTTCAAGGAGAGTCAGAGAGAATTCAGCTGAACAGAGTGATGCTGTAAACTTAAAAAGTACCGCAATATGTAAACAAAGTAAAAGTGAAACAAAAGTAAACAAAATGATCATAATATCATTTTTCCCCGTTGACTCCTAAAGCCTTTACTATGTTTTTGCTCCCTGTCTTTGCCTCTAGTATCGACAAGTCTTTAATTGCCAGTTCCATGGTAGATCAGTGACACACAGCAGCTTAATAATGCTTTGTTGTCATCACTTAGAAGTAATGTGTCCATCTCAAGGTTATTAATTATGACGCACAAACTTTTCCATCAGGGCACACAGGATAAACAGAGGAGAATAACTTTTGACAGTATTGTGGGAAGATGAGACAGTCTTTCATCCTTCGGTACAAAAGGACTCATAACTTCAGCACTTTGGCAGCATTGCTTTTTTTGTATAATTCTCTTCAAGAATCTAAGAACATTGAAGCAGAGGAAAAGCAGTGTGACATGTCTGAGCTGTTGTGCAGAGATGCAAGACATTTAGTTTTTTCCACCTTACTTGCTGCCGGGTTAACTTTGGGGAATTTTGATGGAGGCAAACATCGCCTTGTTTTGGCAGCCAGACCTTGTACACCTCTGAGGCTTGTCCCGAGAAAAAAAACAAGCAGTGTTTCTCTGCAGTTCCATCTCAGCTCACATGCTCAGCTGGATAACATGCAAACTGAATGGACTGGGTGTCTAATCCATCCATTAAATGTAATTGAGACTGAAACGCTGCATTAGAGCCAGTCTGTAGGATTGAGCTCAGAGACGAAAATTGCAGGGATTATAAAAATCTCAAATATATGTATATACTTGTATTTTTCACAGACTGCAGAAGGTCTTTCAGTAAAGCAACTAAAATTATGTTGTCAATCGCCGAGCAGCTGCACACGAGTTTTCTGCTCGTCTCACTGGCACACAAAGAAACAAGGGATGTAAAAGGGTCAAAACAAGCTCTGTTTGGATGGCTTTCAGGGCCATGTGTCTAATGGATGTGTTTTAATGAGAAGAGGCTGCGACGCCTGATTTAAAAACGCAGTGACAGCCCGTCAGAGGGAAAAGCAACCCCCACAAACACCAGAAACTGCACCACCATCATTTGTTGTCACTATGCAGACAACGTTCCAACGAAAATAGCAGAAAAACTGCAAACAAAGTCAAATCTCATCCATTTCCCTTTTTTTTCTCAAAGTTGTCGGCTTTCTGTCAATGGTGTGCTTAAGACTTCTACTTACAAGCTTCTGCAAATGTAAATCTGAACCTCCAGTTGCCTGAGAGCTTTGGGGGATAACAAAAGAACAATTTGTCTGTACACTACCTTCCCTCTGTGTTTTTTAATGTGGCAAAATTAGCACAGCAGAGGGAAAACGATGCAAAAAAATTCAAGGCAATCCGCCGAATGATCACAGTGTAGTGATGAAATGAGATGGTGTAAAGATAAATCATATTATGGATCTCCAGGGTAATACACATTGCAAATGGATAGCCTACTTTGATACTTACATTCCGCAGGAAACACAATCCTAATGTTGTACTGAGGGGGAATGGGAATATCTTTTTTATACCCTTCTACTGCAGAATGTCCGAATAGATTTGCACATTTGTCTCGTCAACTTACATGCTCCCATACTTCTGTTATTCATTA
Source organism: Thalassoma bifasciatum (assembly GCA_008086565.1). Taxonomy (NCBI): domain Eukaryota; kingdom Metazoa; phylum Chordata; class Actinopteri; order Labriformes; family Labridae; genus Thalassoma; species Thalassoma bifasciatum. The sequence goes on from RPOG01000006.1 coordinate 1,409,105, forward strand.
CGGTCATACATTATGATATTTTGAACTAGTTTACAACATGTCCAAGTCATCTTATAAGAATATCCTTTTTAAGGCAGTTACAAAATAACCCACAAATTTGACCTTTGTGATGGGTCTGCTGCTTCTTTGTTTCTGACCTCATTACCCACTGTGATCTAAGCAGGCGGGATGTGATAATGGAGCACTGCGCTGTTTGGCTGGCTGAATGTCTGAGGGAGGAGAATGCTGACCAGGGAGATGCAGAGGTAGAAAAACACCAAAAAAGACACAGCGAGCTCTTCAGACAACCAATATTAACTATTTAAGCTTGTTATCCAAACCCATCCCTAATCTGGTGTGTTCCTGATGTAACTATGGGGTTGACATGTCAGCAACAGTAGCAAAGGGAAAGTTGTTAATGCTCAGAGAGTGGAGGTGATATTGTACATTTATGTCGACGCAAATGACTTCTATCATTATGTCAACACAGGAGTCAACTCAAAGATGCATGCAGAAGCTTTTGTCCCTTAAGGATGGCTTCGGAAGCTTTCTTGCTTCCACATTTTCAGGGAAAACAACTCACTTTAATCAGCTGGATATCAACAAAACTGCAGGAAAATACTCACTCTGAAACTCTAAAATCAGCTTCAAGTGATGCGAGTGACCTCAACCCTATGAGATTTTTTTGCTAAAGGCGACGGCAAGTATCATCAGCCCAAACTGTGATCTCATCAGACGGGGTCGCTACTGAGGAAAGGCAGTGCTGCCTCACCTATTTACCCAGAGGCAATCCGTCCTTTTTATCTCATCATATATTTCAATCACAAGAGGCAGCTTTTAGAAACTGCACCAAACGCTTGACCCTCATCAGCCTCCCATCTTCTTCGAAAGGCTGCTCCATCCACCTGATTGCCCAAATTGTGCTCATCAACAGGAGAAATTTGCAAGAGCTGGATAAAAAAATAAACCAAAGTCTCTACATTAAGACGAGCTGCCAACCAGCGCTTTATAATAATAGACTTCTGCAGAAGTGTAAGGGACATAATAGGGATCTCCTTCCCTATTTAGCACAAACATGCCACCCTGTTAGACGCTGAAGTTCGGCAGTGATCATTATTACAAGCCCAAACCCCCTTGGCCTGGCAGACGCACACACACACACACACACACACTTACATACCCACCCTGGATAAATACGCCATGGGTAATTATAGTGGGGAAGCGTGTCTTAGTGGAGCTGTCAGAACTGTAATTGCTAGAGGGATGGTGGGCTATCGAGAAGCAAAATCGCGCCGCAAGTGCAACGCTGGCAGTGGCGAGCGACTTTGATTATAAGGAAAAGGGGGCGAGAGATGGAGGTTATCACCAAACCTCTTCTCATATCTCACACACTATGAACGAGGCTGTCTATTCAACACAAGATAAGCTAAATGCTCAAGAAAAGTGGCACAGTAAATACTACACATGTATCACCTAGACTGTGAAGTGACTTCCCCTTTTTCCCTCTGCTCCGTCTCTTTTCCTCCCTCTCTTTCTCCAGTGTACGGTCATGCCAAAGTATTTAGTGTAGAGGGATATTACAGAGCACTTGTCAGGGCTTAAAAAGGCAGCATCCATACCTGTATCACATCAAACATGAGACCAAGCACACCTCTCATCTTGTTCAAGGAAATTGCCACGGGTAAATGTGCGCACTTGTGTGCTCACTCAGCTCTGCCGTCATGAATTGGCCATTTCTGCGCCAGAAGCTTTTGGGGGAGGGGGTTGAGAAAAAGGGATTGAACTGGAGCCAAAAATGGGATTTTAATTTCTTAGAAATTCCCATCTGTTTGTGTATGTGTGCACGGGGGAGTGGGAGGACGGAGAGAGAGAATACTATATACCCAGGGTGAAGGAGAGAACTGAAATCATGACTTTCAAATGAACAGCACGCTGCTTCTCATGGAGATTGCTTGTGAAAATTACAAGTCATAATGTCATCAGGAAATCAATGGGGACGATAAAGGTAATCATAACAGTGCGGTTTGTGTGTGTGTGTGTGTGTGTGCGTGTGTCTGTGCGTGTCTGTTTGTGTGTGTTTGGTGTGTGTGTGTGTGTGTGTGTGAGCTGGGGCCAAATTGCCACTCGCTTTGCCACTTCCCCCTCTGCAGATAATTGCACTGGACAACCTGAATCAAGTCTATTCATGCCGAAACACTTTACATATATCTCCCCGTGCCATGAAGCTAATTGCATTTCAAAAAGTTATTGTGCCACAACACCAAATATTGATTGAATGCTAAACATGCAGTCTGCAAGTGTAGGCAAATAGCTAATTTGATTCCAGCCGTCGTGGGCTAACCTCTCCTGTCAACACCGGGTTTGAATCAAGATATGAGAGTCACTGCATGGTTAGCTTTTAAATTCTTCTAAAGATCTCAAATGTGCACTTTTGCAAAAGAGAAAATGAGCTTAATTGAAAGTGGCACACAATTGGCCAGCTTTAATCTAGCGTGAAATTTGTCTTCAGCTATCCTGGGCTGGGTTGAGCACCAACTTTGCCACATTATCTTCAGAGTGATTGGACAATTGTAATTGGTTATGATCATTATGGCAAGAGGTGGCTGCCCCCAACATCCTAAAGTGTAAGATGCCACCCATGTGAAGTTTTCAAATAAATATAAAGTTTTCAAGAACACAGTAATTTTACTAATTGAAGATGAAAGTTCATAAAACACATTCGCACTAGCAAGAGCAAGAACGCCAAATAGAAATGCTGTTCTCGAAACAGACTCAAAGCTGTTGGGAGTACTTTTCAGTTTGTGTTACTTTTGGTACTTTTTGTGTGGTCAAACCTACCCATTCACAGTTGTTACAGGCATTGAAAATGATAAGACTTTTTTATTTTCATTTATACTACCCATGTCTATCCTCTTTTGGTGTGATTCTTGAAAAACAAAAACTTGTATGTGGCTACCATACCTTTGACACTATTGCTGCCTTTTTCAGTAGATGAGGCTGTAAACAAACTTGTTCAGGCAAGTTTGAGAAAAGTTATTTAACTCTAGAGTTCCAGCAAGATTTTCTGCGTTGATTAAAAAAAAGCCACAGTAAGGCCCAAGTGCATGTGGGCAGAGCTGATTGGACTCACGTTTTGGTCGGTTGCGCAAATAGATATGGTCAAACAGAGAAAAGTGATTTTACAGGGTAAACTTAAAATTTGAACATCAACAAGTATATGTACAATAACATATGGATCTTTGTGTCTTATTTTGTAAAACAAAATGTCTCTGACAGCATCACCAAAACCGCCAGTCTCACAGCTTCTCCCTCTCCAGCACACAAGCCAATTGGGAATGGCTGTTCCTCATCACAAGACAAAAACTGAAACTGAAAGTGGAGGAGAAAGATATTCAGCGTTCTGCACATTGTTTTACAAAGGTTAGCACACATTGCAAACCTCAAATCATACTCACACAGGACAAAGGAGACTTGCTTCACTCTTCTAAAATAGCCGCCCAATATATCACATATTGGCTGAAAGAGCACAACTTAGTTCACAAACTATTGGAGTTTTTCCATTTGTGCAAGCTGTTTTTAGGAATAATGATTATTTGAAGTGCACTTGTGCAAATGTGTCATCGCCAAATTATTTTAGAGTGATTAAGTGCTAGTATCAGATCATCTTATTTGGTGTTCATGTAAACTGTGAAGTTTGAATCTTAGATCTGAAAGGTTTTTGATCTGTTAAATAAATGTTGCACATGCAAACAGAGTGCAGCTGTATTGTTTTGCCTGTAGAAAAGGATATATGAAGATGAGCAGGGTTTACCCATCCTTTACCATTAAAGTCTTCTTTAAAGTCTTGATACACTCATCGGTTTATTTTTATTTGGTGGTAGAAGCAGAACATTGTAAAATCTTCAAATACTTGAAAGTCCTGTGAAGTGCTGATATGTTGGCCAAAGCGTTGCATCAATTTTGCTCCTGTCTTTTGGTGGACTTGGACCGAAACTAATACAAAAATAAGCATGCATGTATGAAATTCAAATGGTTTAAAAAAAGCCATTTGCATCAAATAGGGGATCTCAGATGCTTAGAGTTAGCGTGAGCTCCATCCTGCTGTGCGTTTAGTATTTCATCAGAGATAACTTTGTCTGTTTACTCAGGCTGTGCTGCTTTCTTTCTGCCACATGCCATCTTATTACTGAAGACACTTGTAGCAGCTCTCAACAAACATCATATTGTCACACATGGGCGCCAATAATTGTGAACTCCACAAAGCGTGGGGCCCTCACCAGAAACGCAGATGCCACCGCCTGCCGCCTCCTGTCACGCGGAAGAAGGAGTCTGTTTGCGCGAGGAGAGATGAAGGGGACGCCTGGCTGTCACAGTAACCTAACCATCTCTGATTGCATTCTTCAAATAGTGTTTTTGCATGCTGTTGTTTTGAACAGATGTGTTGTTTAAGACAGATAAGAGCTAAAGTGTGATGTGAACATGCGCTACACCCTGCCTTTTAATGTTCTCTCTGTATCTTTCTCCCTCCACAAGCCTGCTCCCGCAACAGGTATCAGGCACCGCTCTTTGTTTATGTTGTAACAGCGGCATGTGAGATGAAGCCTTTGAAATGGAAACTTCACTTTATTTCCTCCAGACTTCCTTGAAGTCTACTTTTGTATTCAATCTCGAGACCTCATTCTTGTTTCATGATAATCAAGTAATACACAAGACACTGCCTGTGTGATTTCCTCGATGGAGCTGCAGCACATAATCCAATGCACAGACTCTAATGGTGCTATAAATATTACGCATTCAACGGAGCTGGGCCACTGTGTAATGTACTCATGAGGGATTCGTCAGCAGCTTGACTGATGGATAGCTTTGGAAGGTAAACAGGAGCAGAAATGATAGTGTGGCATACAGTTTCTCTTGCTCTCAAAGTGCCATCTTCCCTACATGTACGCCACCCCTCTTTTTCTTACTCATTTAACTACCATGGGGCAACAGGAAGCATTCAGTCATCAGGACTTGGTTGTAAATTGTATTTACATGCCAACAATGCACAATCAACAGCAGCACTTCTCTCTTCATGATCTTCTCTATTTGCTTGATGCATTGGGTTGGCTGTGTTCCTCGATTAAAGGGGAGGCAGTGTTTTATCCTCCACCCATTAACCCCCAGTTGTCCTTATTTACAGCACTTTGGTCAGTGTTTATCAGTGACATTTCGGCAAACCGCGCTTTTTGTAATTTTTTTTGGTAGATAACCCCCAATTGCTTTGCCTGCAAAAGTCTGCATAGCTCAGCATAGCTCAGCATGCTGGTTTGCATGTCCACCATATGATTAGGGAGTGTTTGCGAGGCATGCCATGTTCAGAGTCTTCTTTTTATAGTGGTTGTCGCCTCACCACAGTTCACCTGGCTGAATCAGGGAAATGTTATATTCATGAGCCCATGTGCAACAGTCTTTGTCGACAAATGGCCCTCGTGGCAGCATTGGGATTCAGATAGCGAAGGCTGCATGTGGACATGCATGGCACCCTGCTGCGAGACATAAGAAGACTCCTCCTTTGGCCACAACAAACATTTTTGGAATATGTCAGAGCGGGAATTCTGTGTTTATGTGAAATTGAGTGCACTAACAGGGTCACAGTGGACCTATAAAAAAAAAGATTAGGCATGCTTCTGTGCATACAGATTTACACAGATTTGCTCCTGATGCTAAAAACTGGAGAAATATCTATATTGCGTATTTTAAATTTCTCTTGTGACTCTTACTTTATACATTCTGTGTTGTAGTTGTTCATCTCAGCTTAATAAGGACGCTTTTTCTGAAACTCTTTCAAGACTTGTTTATTAGCTGATACTGATGATTAGGTAACACTTTGTACTTATTTGATCAGATTCTTTCTTCCTAGTCCCCTCATAAACATGAGTGAAGACTTGTGTTGGTAGGAATTTACACACAAATCAATCAATCAATCAATCAGTCAAATTTAATTTATATAGTGCCTTTCCTACAAATAAAATGCAGCTTAGAGGCTCTACAGTGATAGAACAAAAAATCATAAATGAAAAAAAATACAAAAAAATAAAACACAATAAGGGCAAAAACATATTTGACAGAATTATTTTACAGTAAAAGCTCATGCAGTTAAAAAATTAAAATATGATTATAAGCTTTGGTATTTAATGGAAATAATACAATTAAACAGAAAACAGCCCAAAGAACTCTTAGGTTGAGCTTAGCTGCCTGGTTAAAGTGGGCATCCTAACTGTGACTGTTCCTGAGCTGACATCACTATGAATTAAAAACTTTTTGTTCTACAAACTCAATAATGTGTGATCCTGGCAGCTGATGTGAGCAGTCCAAAGCTTAAAGTGGTGTGTCTTTAGGCTTTCGCTTTGGCTAAAGCGCTAGAAAAATTAATACACTGTGTTTGGCCTTGTACTATATTTAAAGTTGTTTAAAATTACAGTCTTGTCCGTCTTACCTTGATACGTAATACATTTATACGCTTGCAGTTAGCATGTTAATGGTGGAAATCTGACATGACAATGGCGCCACATCAAAGTTACTGGAGTAGCAAAGTGACCAATTGGCCAACTGCCAAATTGGCCCCCCCAGCTAAGCTAAAGCTAAAAAGCTACAGATTGGTGTGTAGCTGAAGATACCAGAAGGAATTGTGTTAAACTAAAAGCCTGTCCATTCTGACATTGGCACTAGAAGTGCTCTCTACTGGGATTTGTGAGACAGAGGATCTCCGCTGTAGATGAGAGAAAAGGCCAACTGTGGGCAGCTTGAAGTCTGTCTTGCAGTCTTTCCAGCTTTCTGTAAAGTCTCTAATCAGAGCCGTGAGTCGAACTGTCCTCATCACAGACCAATCCCATCCTCCTCTGCTCCGTGCCCTCAGCTCGGCTGTCCTCTTGACCTCTTCTTCTTCCTGATAGATTTTGCTTTATTTTTCCCTCCCTTCCCTGCTTTTATGGTCTTTTACCTCTTCTCCCTGATTTCCTCCTTGGAGAGGTCATCCCTTCGCTCTTTGCCAGGCATTCACTCCTGAGATTACCTCTTCATTTACACACCCATGGAGACACCCACCCACTATCCCACCCACTGACACACGCACACACACCTCTACCATTCCCCTGAGCTCCAGCAGGCGTTTTGTCCTTCAAACCTGTATCTCATAATTCAGCTTTACTCAATCACCTCATATTTCAACTCATGTTTATGCTGATCATGCGTAAATGTCAATAACATTAGTCTAGCTCTGTTTTTAATTATATTCACCCACAAAATGTTCAAATTCTAAATCCTGTCAGAACAAAAATTCAGAATGGAAACAATGAAATACCTTGATGTTAACATTAAACTTTTTGTGTGGACTTGGGCTGTTGTGACTTTGGAAGTGAGAGATGAGCAATCGTGAGTGAAGCTTTTAAAACAAATTTGGGCTTAAACAAGAGGATCCAGATTTTGATATAAACCAGATGGATATTGATTTACATTCAGAAGAAGTATTCAAAGATTTATACAGTTTTAACTTGTAACCCTGTGAGTGTAAGACACAGTCCTGAAATCGGCATTGGCTTTGTGAAGATTAACAACCAGAACAAAAAACAAAACAAAACAAAACCTCTTTAAATCAGAAATTCAAAATGTTAGGGCCTGTTTCTTTGAAAGCACTGAATGATGAGTATACTTTGAAAGCTGGTCTGACATTACTACCCCTATGATATGATACAGAATATAAAATAACCATGGTTAATCCTCCAGTAGTGACTTTCAGATACTTCTACCTCTAATTATTTATGCACAGCCTCCTATTGTTTGTTTCAGAATAATCCTAGTCACAGTTCAGAGTGTAAAATCCTCTTCTGCGTGAAAAGTTTGAAAACTTCGAACCAACCAGTCAACTCAGCCTCTCTTTCCATCTGCTGCTCTCAGACTTTCCTCATTCTCCTGACATAACACCAAGGGCAAATTTTGAAGGCATTTGTGGGCCACAAGGCTGAGAATGCAAGTTCAGACAGGTCTGCTCAACAGCAGATTAAGTAGTGGATGCTCTCTCAAGAGAACAACAACAAATTCTGCGTTCCCTAACAGCATGTTGCCTATTGTGTATTTAGGCTGCAGCTGTTAGAGAGTTTGTTTTCCCTCCTCATCTTTGAGTTATTTGTCTTGATGAGGCCTTATTTAACCGCTGAATCAATGAGAGATGGCTGCAAAGCTTTATAAATTAAAAGAAATAAAGCTATGAATGATTTTCTTTTTTCACACTTCAAAAGCTATTGTGTTTTGAAGCTGTTAAAAAAAAACAAAATATTAATTTTGAGGCTGGTTTACAGTTAGAGATGCACCAATCTGATTGGATACCAGACTGTTACCACTTGTAGTCACAGTAACAGGGACAATGGGCTGATCAGGATCGTTCCTGGGGCTGATGGCGTTCTGGTTGCCTGTGCAGTTTGCTTGCCAGAGCCAACAAAGCAACGGAGATGGTAACAAACAAAAGCTTGGCCTCAAAGCAGAACATAACACCATGAGTCAGCATAATGCCAACGTAGATGACAAGTTCAAGCAAACTATGAGAGAAATATCAGTGTGATGGTTTGAAAGTGTCAGAGGAAAAGTTTTGGATGTATTGTCTTGAACAGTGTTGGGAGTAACACATTGCAAAAGTATCCCAGTTACAGCAATGTAAGCCTTTTTGTCACCACGCAGTAATGTGATTTGTCCGGACTTTTAGTCCCTGCCACACATAAATCTTTCATATGCAACCCAATGTAACTCTAATCATTGTTATTTTCAGGAGTCTGGAAAATTCTTAGAACTCCAACTGGGTGCCTTTACCCCTGATAAAACAGGAAATAATTTACACCACAGATAAATTTTATATAAGTCTTGCGTAAAGTGAAACCTAACACCTAACACTAACTACTTGTACGTAACATATTACATTTTGGAAGTGACTTGCCCAACACTGGTTTTGAACGACAAATCCTTGCAAGTAAAAAAAAAGCATCTGTGGTGCCTGTTTGAACAAATTCAGCTTGATTTTTATAAATTCAGACTCAGAACAGTTGGATTTGATTTTAAATTTCACAATTTCTCCTATAACTTCCTAAATGATTCAGCTGAACAAAGTAATTGACAATTGCTTCAATCAGTGCAGAAGTTAAAATTGAGAACATCCACAGCTCAAATCTGCAGTAAATGTGAGTCTAGATTTCAGAGAATCAAAGTCCAAATAACTCCAGTACAGCACCCTTTATTAAACTTGATCCAGAATTGGAGAATCTAGAAGCATCTACTCTATTCATGCTTGCTTTTAGCTGAAAACTAGTGGTCAGAGGCTTGAATACAACACAAAATCATTAACACCATGTAAACCTTTGACACAATATAAATACAACATTTCAAAGAATCAATTTAGTCACACTAATGGATATTTGTTGTATTTATTGTGATAATCTTGGATATTGATCCTTCCCTATATCCATGCATCAAATAATTGGAACCCTCGGTCTTAAACTCCACCTTTTAAGAGAATAACTCACCGCACTTAAATTTCCGGTCTGCTAAAACTTGACTAAAGTAATTTTAAAGTAATGTTTTCTATTACTTGATGAAAAAAATAAAGCACCCTCACTGTAGCTGCTCAGATGTCGCAGACAGGTTTGACTGCAGTTCGGCTGAAACACTTTGTGACACTGTATCAGTTTCCCCTGTGTGTGCACCTGGCTGGAGATACACTCGGTTCAATATATCATGCCTCATGAGATAGGTCAAAGCTGGGTTTTTATCTCTGCAGTTGTAGCTAAAAGCAGATTGTGGTGCAGGAAATATTTACATGTAAGAGTTCTGCTCGGGCTGTCTTTGGATGGTATCGCACCACATTGCAGCTACAGAGGAACAGTTTAAAGATCTAATGTGCGCTTATGACGGACAAATTTAAAAAGACTGGATAGGTGACCTCAGGACCAGCTGTTTCCCCCTCATTGTACAACATGAGCACAAAGCGGAATGGCAGTAATTACTATGCTAGCTTCACCTCATTGAGCCATACTGCACAGTGTAAAACACACTGCTAATGTAATCACACGATGCGACACACTCTTATGGGCCAGGCTTTAATGTCAAGTGTGTGTCATTTGAGAGCCTGGCTGTCACAGTGAGAGGTTCCGGCTGGTTTATAAAGGCACATGTTTATTGTATCATGCATTAGGGCCATTAGCCCTTGTGCTAGCCAAACCCAGCTGCTTCCTGGGGTCATTCCTCAATGTGAAACCGAACTGCATGACATGGCCAAAATTGACTCTCCTCAGAATACTCCACAGCTAATGGACGTCTCTGTAATTGACATCAATACCTGGGAAAGAGCCTGTGCAGCGCAGTCAGCTCCTAACAGGGAGGCTATTTCTGTCCTCATATCTCATGTTTGATTTGTGTTTACATGTGAGGACTTGAGGAAGATACTCATTCTACAAGGTCATCATTTTCTTCAGGAGTAAATGAGTTTAAGCAGTGATCAAATAAAAATAGCTAATGCTGAGCTGTTCAAAACTTTCAGTAGCGCAACAGTGTTTTCTCGCACATAATCAATGATTTCCCCTCACTTGTACGTAAAAGAGTGAGGAGGAAAATAGTTTTCCCAGCGGGGAATTAAAAGCTCTAGAGGCTTCGCCAAGCTGCCCATGATGCTGATGCGCTACAATATTAATGCTTATGGAGCCCATCAACTCTAATTACTCCTGCCTTCCTCAAATCCAACCAAGAGTACCACTGAATATTAATGTTGGGCAACTCCTAACAGCAACGTCACTTAATCAGTGAAATAACATCATTAACAGTGGTGAGCTCTTGAATAGAAATTGGTCTTGGGGTTTGGTGAGGTCCAAGGTTAGCAGAAGATGTGCATTTTGGGATTCCTCTTGGCTTTTCTATTAGATCAGAACAAGAGGGGATTCACTGTCTTCAAGGTACGTAACCATCATCCCAGCTCTTCCTCCTGACGGGCCAAATTTAATCAGTACTTGTATGTTTACCTTAATTTATCCACACACAGAGGAAGCAGCACGCCATTATCATGCAGGGAAACATTTGTTGTCGCTTGATTACGCTAATAGGGAAGCACACACGAATATAAAATGTTGAACGTTATTGAAATTAGGCTTAATTGCTGATGGCATCTCAGGTTAATTTGTATTCCCGCGGTATGAAATGTGTCTGTGTGGGGTGTTTGTTTTTGTGAGCCGAGCTGCGTCTAAGCGAGTGTACATGCACAATACGCTCGGAGTGAATTCACCAGGGTTTTTTCCCCACTCTTAATGAAAATAAATAAATAGAAAATTAAAGTTGCTCAGAGATGTTGTTTCAAAAAACTGAATATCATTAATGATAAATGCGCCCCCCTTATGGATCCTCCAGTTCAAGCCCTTCAGTCCGCCATGATGCCGGGTCATCAGGGTACACTGAAGGGTAGGTGGGGTCGGAAGGAAGCACGTTTATCCGCCTCACCGGGGATAATGATTAAAAAGCACTTCAGTGCAGAGGCTCACACAATCCAGATGAGGTTTCCTCTCACTGAGGACCTCTTTATAACCAGCAAAGAAAAAAAAACAGCCCGATCATTTAAAGTGGCTTTTTAATCACTCCATTTGACTGTTATGCTTTTGTCTTTGGCTTCTTAATTATTGATGTTGATGCGTCTCACTTCTCGCCAAGCTCTCCATTAAAGACTTGTGTCTTAAAAGTGGAGGTGAAAAAAAACATAAAAGAAGTGCAATTTACTTCCAGCTTCACTGAGGCACACCTGATGTGCAGTTTTGTAAATTAACTAAGGAAATTTACCAGTGCAATAATGTACAAAGATTCCTTGTGATGCCGGGGGAAATAATGTCATGTTGTACTGAGCCTTCTGTTATTATTATTTTTCAAAGTAAGAAAGTTCATCAGGAAGAAAAGTTCTGTACTTACCAAAATTAGGTTTTAATTATTGAAATAATTAAGAAACATTAAAAAACAGTGATACTTGACATAATACACATAAGAAAAGATATTAACCATACAGACCATTTGTTATCTTGGGCATTTATTTACCCTCGGGCAGCAAACCAACATCAATTACATATTGTCTTACTTTTGTTTGATCTGACTTTTGTTATGAAGTATTAAGGCTGCATGAAGATTTTTTTTTTTTAAATCCCAAGAAGAAAATTCAAAAATTTCAAGAAAAAACTGGAAATAGACTACTCAAAGACTATTCAAAAGTATTGTTCGCCACTCTAAGAAATATAGTACAAAACAGTCAAGATCACATATGTGTAATGCAGTTTTGATGGCACTACACCTCTAGAAACTTTGCAAACTCCAAAATTTGCCTCTTAGTTAACTGAAAAATTTGTGACTTCATAATCTCGAAAATTTGTGACTGAATAGCCCTTACACCCCAACATCTAAAAAAGAATTGATAAATAGATGTGAGAAAATATTTTAACATCATCCATGTTGTAAGTTATTGACATATGTACCATTAAAATCAGGGTAGAAGATGCAGTATAGCATTGTATTCCATCATTCTATGGGTGGCAAATGGAACAAAGGCAATGCACAATGAATGGGGCGAATTTTCTACCATTTGTTCAATCTTAGTGGGTCCACTGCAGCATTGTGAAAGGCTGAGCTAAACCACCTGACCTGCTTCTAACAGGATTACCAGGCACCAGGTAGTGATTACACATGGTCCCTAAAAGAGCAACTGGGCTGCACACAACAGCACAGCAGAACGCAATGGAAATCAGGGTCACAGGGGATTCAACACTTTTTCACTTTTGACAGTGTAGTAGACTAAGTCCATCAGATCCGAAAGATTCCAGATCTGATGAATGAATGAATGAATGAATAAATGGATGGATGAATAGAAATTCAAACCTCTACCTGTTTGTGCTCAGCTGTTGGTGGTGAGAGGTCTTGAGTAACTACTCATAAGATATTATTGGATTGCTCCTGCAGCTAAAATGCTGAATTTACGTGTCCTTAAGTAGCATCAAGAAGGCAAACAATTATGATCAGAAATAGATAGTATCAATGGTGTCGTCCATATCAAAGTCTCTGCTCTCATGCGTTTATGACTACAATGTAATGTGGCAACGGCAACCCACTATCAGTTAATAAAATACAGTGATCCACAACAATTATATGTGAAACGTGGGTCTGTGCAGCCATGTGGAAGAGAAAGCAAGGCTGAAATAAGCAGAAGGAGAGAATTTAGTCTATCTGTGTCAATTATCCAATGTGTGACAGGTCAGGAGGACGATAATGGCTCAAAGTTGTCATGCAGAACAGAGCCATAAATGTATGAATCAGTGAAGCACAAGGAAATACAGATTACTCCTGTGAGGAGAAGATTTTCTGAGCAGAGAGTGAGCATGCAACCATTTTTCATCCTCTTGTCCTGAAATAAAAGGTTTGTTTTTTGTAACTCATCAAAAACCTTGTTTGGGTCAATCCTATTATTTGGAGTTGAGCTCTTTGAAATGAAATTGACTCCTTCAATCAAAACTAGTACATGTATTACAATAAGTTAGTCATAACACGTGGGATTGCTGCTTCGCTTTTTTAAAAGCAATTTCCTCCTGATTTCCCCACAGGGGTGCACAGATGAAACAACTGCTTCATTAAAACTCCTTCTCTTCATCTTCTTCATCTTCTTCTTTCATTATTTTAGAACTTTCTGGAACCTTCAAACAAATGCATCCCATGCTCGTGCTGCACACCGTACAGTTGAAGTTGACTTTTATTTTATGCTGACCCATCTCTCGGGCGTGATGATAGAAATTCTGGGCTATCTTGTTGAACCTCCTGTCTGCTCTCCTCTGGTCCCAGCTGAGTGCCTTCATCATCTCAAGGAAGGCCTCTGAAAGGATGTTTACACATCGAGACTGTGTACATAGTCCTCAGTGCTTCTCTGTTCAAAGGATTCCTTTTCCCAGCTTGCACCGGGGTCTGGCCTGTGAGGGCAGATAGGCGTGCGGGCAGTGACCCGTCTGCCTCTCTGAAAAGTCCAGACTTCACTCGTCTGAAGCCGCAGGGAGGGCGACAGAGGGATGGACTCAGAGTGGGGAACAGGATGCTAAGTTCAAGCTTTAATTTATAAATCTTTGTGGATGTCTCTCAGCGTGGAGCTGTGGACGAGGAAAAAAAGGATAGAAGGCAAAGGCAAGTGAGGGAGAGAGAAAATCACTTTCTTTGGCTTGGACAGACGCTTTCAGAACACCTGCTGGATTTGTCTGCCCTGTCTGGTCCAGGCGACTGGAGGACAACCTCAGAATAATTCATTTTACACCTCCTCCGCTGTGGCCTCTACTCTGATTCTCTTCTCCTTTTTTAAGGAAATACCTTGTTAGCTGTGCCTGAGAGGCAGGTGGATCACACTGAAAGTGGACTTATAACACCTTAAACTCTAAAAGAAAATATTTCATTTGAAGGATCTGCCAATGGGCAGCAATTGACAAATCATCCAAGACACTGGACCTGCATGTGACAATCAAACAATCTGAACTTTTATGTTCTCTTTTTTTTTTAATTTCATGTTTTTGAAGAAGAGACTAATCTACATTGAAGCATGGTTGAACACAATGCTGGCTCAGGAGTTGTTAAAGACAGTGGTGCAGACAGAAATAGCAAAGTATAGCCCGAGTTCTGAAAACAGGAGGGATGGTGGAGAGAGAGTGTGGACTGAAAGCTCAACAATAACACAGTAATCTGCAACTCTGCCACTTTTTTGTGCCTCCCTTACTGGGAGACAGCTGCTCTACCTAGCTATTCCCAGGTGGTTTTGATGGATTCTTCCCTTCAGAAGAGGCAATGACTCCTTGGCTTTAACGCAGCGTGCAGCATGCTGAGGCCCAGCAGCGTTTACACAGGAATGAGTCTGGGAGATATACAATTGAAGCTAGAATACATTCAGCACTTCTAGAAAAAATATACACTCTGTGCAGCTGAAAAAGTTGAATTTTTCTCAACACAGATAGTGCAAAATATTTGAATATGGCAAAAAATGCTGAACAAATTAAAATTAAGCAGAAAGCAACAGTATTTGAAGCCAAGTCAGATGAAAAACACAGTTTTTGAAGAGTTTTGAAATTAAATTGGGTGAAAATTGAACTGGCTGAGAATTTCTTCACGTTGACTTCTGGGGAAGGAATTCATCAATAAAGCAAAACCTCGGATCAAATATGGACAGTTTTCACTTTGCCTCAGTCCAGTCAGAAGTTGCAGGATGTGTAGATATGTTTTTTTTCAGTATGGTGCTTTTACCCTGTGGCTGCAGCAACAGATTTTATACACAAACAGCGGTTTACTGAAGTGTATTGAACCCGTTAAGTGATTCCCACTTCAGAGTCAGCATTGCCTGAAAGCCCAAAGGTCACTACCATTGGAGATTGATTTTGAGTCTTGTCAGTTTTGTACAAAGATGTCTCCAGATTCTCTGAATCTCGAATTGTTGAACTGTTTGCTCACACAATCTCTCACTGAGTGGCTTTTTCAGTGTCTTGTTGTCCCTGTTCCAAAATGTGCTATATTCAGGTTAAAAGGTGCTTATTATTTTTGTATGATACATTTTGTTCAGTTTTAACATTTGAAATATCTGTTTTCAGTCAAATATAACTTATATAAATTTGCAAACTGCAGAATTTAGTTTCTATCAACATCTTGCACAATATTTCAACTTTTTCTGGTGGTAGTGTTGGGGAATCAGGGTGACAAAATCTCTGATTCAACACTGGCATTTCAAAGCTTAAGCCCATTCATATTCAGTGATTTCATGCAAAAAACAATAGATAAAATTAGACTTCTAAGAATTCTGAACTCATTCACATTTCCACACTGTCCTTTTTTGGGGGGAAACACATTTTACTTGTCAAAAAAGAATACCAATTGAATTATTTACTCCACTTTTGCAATAAAGTAGTTGAATTTGTATAATTCAAAGGAAGATAGCTATCCAAACCACATCGTTCCTGTCGAAGAACTCTCAAGTATTTGTTGAATAATGTATGCTACAGAATAAGACAGGCAGCTGCTGATACACAGGGACTGAGACTTGAGATTACAGTGGACCGGGTGACCTTTCCTTTCATGAAAAATTAAGCGGTGTGATATTGAGCAGACGAGGCTTTATTTAGCGCTAACCCCCAATGAAAACTGAGAAACAGTTGTTATCAACCTGTCTCTTATTATCATCAAATCTGACCACTTTTTAGACTTTTTGTTTATTTAAAGCTGAAATTGATTTATGGCTGTTGTTTCATCAAGGTTTCCTGCCTTTAGTCTTATTTGTTAAATATGGATGCATTTTGAAGGTTTCCATGTGCCATAGTGTTCCCAGTCTCCATTGAGAGCTTGTCCACAGATGTATAATACAAAAAAGGCAGCTTGGTGAGTAAACAGCCTGCCAGTGCTAGCCTGTAGGTGCCAATCTGCCTGCCAGTTTGATGTTAGAAAAACCTAAGACATTCTCCAGTGCATCAGAATACTGTATCTCTCCCCCAAATCCAAAATTCGTTCTGCATTCTCTATGCTTGTTTTCAAAGCGCCCAGTGCTTTTAAAAATCCCAAACTTCCCCCAACTAGTTCTGCTGCTCATGCAGGTATAAAATCAGAAGCGCTTTGATGTCATAAAAAAGTTAGTCCCTCCACTTGCCGTCATTTTCCTTTGCCAAATGAGTCACAGATGAAAAATACCATATTATACAGCGGGGCCGTCAAGCTGTCACTTAGGTAATGAAGTTGGTCCAAACCATTTGTCTTATTTTGTCACGCTTTTTCCCCATTAGTCATACCGCGCTAACCATTAGCTCCTCGGGAACCCCCTTCACCCAAGGACACTTAGACTCTCTCTCTGGGTGCGACTCAGGCCGGCTGATGCACCGTGGAAGATGACACTAGGGGGAAAAAAGAGGATGGAGGGAGTGGGGACTGACACCAGAAGAAGAAAAGAGCGACAGAGCATGTGAGAGAGACTCTAGGCCTGTCTGGAAGAGAAGACAGGTTGATTAATCTGTCAGAACTGACTGTTTATTTAAGTAAATGCTCATATTTTCAAATCATAACTGTACTGTACGGTATTTAAATTGTGGTTAAGCAGGATTTAAATGTGTGAGGAAAAAAATCCTGAGAAAGTTGTTCTGTTGGCTGCAACAAGGGCAATGGGAATGGAGGAGATAAGTGAGACTAGACAGTGAAGGATGAACACAAAAAGAGCGAAAGTGGAAAAAAAGGAAGAATGGGAAGAAAGATGTAAAGAAACCAGGACTGAGTTCCTGAGTTCTATCTTCAGGGTACAGTGAGTGTTTGTCCTACAACAGGGTTATTACTCAACCAAGTGTGGTAAACACTAACTGCTTTATGAAAGCCGCAGGCAGGGCCACACAAAGTGCAGTAAAAGTAAAGGGCTTTTGTTGTGTTATAGCATGTTTTACAGCATATCCATATTGAAGTATTGATGGTGCATGGCATACTTTCATTAGAGGACTTTTTAAAACCCCTTCTGAGGAATTTGAGTCCAGGGAGAACAGTTTTTCTTCAGTTTTGTACAGTTTAATGTTGCGTCAGGAAATGTTCAGGCGCAAAATTGCATCTATACTGTGGCACAAGCATTGTCGTACTCCCACAGGAGAGTCGACAGATGAAAAGGTTTGAAGACTGTGTCCCTTATGGCTTATATTCAGAGAACTTGATCAAACTGAGTGAAAAGATGAGGAGAAAAGTCGGAGGAGTTGTAGCACTTCAAGTGATTTTATGTCATCGATCACACATCTGAAACCAGGGGTGTGTTTAACTGCAGGTGTGTGATTAAATAAAGCCTAATGCCTCTAACTGAGCCGCGTCCTGAGAGCTGGACGAGGGCCACGTGCACTGTTAGCCGCTGCTCCGACAGATGCCAGGGGCCGAGCACAAGGGAGGGGACTAATTACCGGACAGCTGCCCAGCAGACCCTCACCCTGCCCTGGGGACAGCCATCTATCTCACTCCCCTGTCCTCCAACCCTGGACCTGAGACCTGGCACTGATGGTGCCAATTCCGCTCCACCTCCGGGAGTTACGATAGTTCACCCCCGACTGTCAAACAGGGGTGCAGGTTTACGCACATAATTTCTTATTCCCCAATCCCTTGACAAATGAAGCAACCCTGACTGAGGAAAAAAGTTGGATAGAGCTCTCACTTTGTAACGCCAAAGTCAACCTAGGATGCTACCTCAAAAGCTACAGGTTTGACTTAATGAACCCTTAAACCCAACACAGAAATTCAATTTATGTTTCAAATGCTGATTGGTTGTCTGCCTTTGCATTTGCATCAGCCATCAATTTACCATTTGACCACTGCTTATTCCCAATATGGATATAAATATTTCATAGTTTGGTGCCACAGCAGACTAATAATATCTCAATTGCTGCTTTGAGTAGACTGCGTCCTTCACCCTTCACTGGGATGGGTAAGAAAGGTATTTGTAAGAAAATTGAGGTCAGCACTGAGAGGAGGGCTGGCTGTAGGCCCAAAAAATATCGAGTGTTGGAGAGGTTCAGGCAGACTCATTTTGTGGAATTGAGGGGCTACCGAGCAGACTGCTCATCTTGCTGTTGGCATAAGCGTGGGAAGAAGAGCTAAAGGTTGAAATTATGCACCCAGAAAGCATTTGGCTCGGGTGAGGAAAAAGTGCAATGCAATAATTAAGCGGCACAATAAAAATGATTAGAACTGCTTTTGACATTCTCGTTGCAAATAACTTGCGTTTAATTGCAATCACAAATTTTAAATGCCAGTTTTATGTTCCATGGCTATAAGCTGTTTAAAGTTCAATAGCTATATTCTTTAAATCTCCTTCCAATTTCTGCTTGGAGGCAGCAACATGGAATGGATACAGAGAAGAGGATAGGAGACAAAGTATGTAAAATCAGTATCTCAAAGGAAAGTGAAAGAATGAGGGAATATCTTTCACCATTAAGTGCTGGACAGTGCTGCTCGCCGGCCTGGAGGAGGACCTATGTGGCTCAGCTCGAGGCTAGTTAACTATTCAGCCACAGCATCTGTTGCAGGCTAATGGATGTTATAACCTCATAAACGTCATGAAATTGGACATTATCCCTTAATTAAAAGAACAGAGATGCATTACAATGATTAGAGTGGCACTTCAGCGGACCTGCCGCACGCTTTCAGTAATGTTTGTGGAGGACACACGGCTCATGAGCAAGGTGCTAGCCTGAGAGGGGGGCATGTTGTAATGCGATAGAGTTGATTGCATTCTGGAGCACCAAACTTGAGTTGCAAAAGGATCCTGTGAAGTTTTGACTTCCTCTGAGACATCATCTTGACCTTTTACTCACTCATTTACTGCACAGGGAAAGACATCAAACTTGTCTGTCTTGCATTTTTCTCATTTTATTAGTATTTCAGGAGCTTCAGATGATGATTCTTGTGCCTTCACAGTGATTATTTGCACAGAGTTAGCTCAGAAGAAACAGCTGTGCTATAAAGCAGATATAAAAACAAAGCTTGATGCTTGTGTTCCACAGCACCTGGGCCATCAGTGCCCAATAAATAGCAGCAACCAATCAATCTGGCTGCCTTGCATGCTTAGGAGCTTAATGAAACCTTATGTGGGATACCAAGGATCTGGCCTGTATAGTTTGCATGCAAAGATATAAGCCTCACTCTGGTCTCTACTTATAGCCAATCAAAGGCCAGAACCATGGTAGAAATTCTTTAAGTGTGCCTTTAAGAGTGCTATAAAGGTCACAAGGGGCTTACACTTGTGTTTCTCGTCAGGCGACCTCTGCATGAGAATGTTGCATTGTCTTGTATGTCGCACAGGTGTGTGTTGACCTCCTCTCGAGACCTTTGCAGCACATGACGCCTTGCATTCACATGGGTCCCCAGTGTACTGTAAACGCCTTTCTCTATTATCTGGTGTATGACTGGCAGGCATTGTGACAGCAACCCTGTATTATGCGAAAAAACACACCCTTAATGTATCACTGCATGCATTTGGTTGAACCAATTACATGCTAACATTCACAAGACATGTCAGTGATATTGCAGGAGCAATGTGAGCGCAATCTCGATGCCACTCTCGGCTCGGTGGGAATCCACGTGAAAAGTAATTGCGGCTTTCTCATTTATGTGCAAGGCAGTCTGTCTTCGCTATGATCTATTCTCTATCGAGACAGACACAATAATATAACACCGAGCAAGGCCTGATAAAGAGTCTATTTTTGCTCAAAGCTCCCTCCCCTTGAATGAGAATGAATGTAGGCATGTTGCAGTGGTAATGTATCAACATAAAATATTGAAATAGCCCAACCAAGGGCAAACTGCATGTAATTGAAACTCTCTCTGTACTGAGAACAAGGAACCGGTGTGCTTGCATTTGAGATTTGGCTGAAGGGCTTTCAGAAGGCATTTGTTTCAAGTTACTCTTCCTCTATCCCCTCCCTTTCCCAGAGTTAATTGCCCTTTTTGAGAAATTTGTATCGCAAGTGTTTGGTTTCTCCCAACATATTATTTATAACCCTTATTTTCTGACAAGAAGGGCACTTTTTTTCCTCCTCTCGCAGCAACTAAGATGATTGATTCGTCCCGTTTAACCTTGATAAGGGAGGAAATGGAAAAACAAATTGCAGTATTGACACTGTGCTGTGATGGCTTGATGTTTGCACAGGTGACCTAGAGGTGAGTCAGAGGTGAGTCTAAAGAGACAGAGTGACTGAGCTGTGCTATCCTGACTGACTCCCCTATCTAATTTCTGCCTATTTACCCTAAATTTGTTTGAAATCTTTGCCTTCAATGATTGCACTTGTGCTTAAGACAGCTGTGACAATGTTCAGCTCTTAGAATTTCCCTCACATTCAGACTGTGTCACACAGCTTTTGCAAAATGAGGTATGGAATAGAAGTCAATCTTGTAGAATATGTTTTGCATTACCGGCAAGGTGCCATCAAAGCAAGGTGATTCATTATTTAAGGATTATTGTGCATATTCAAGAGATTTAGGAACAGCTTTTAAGGTATCATTTCTGTTGAAAACACCATTATTAGAACCTCTACACACCTCCAGCTAGTCATCCTTTGGTGTTTTTCTCTCATTGCTGTCATGTAATTCTTTGAAGAATCAACACCCCTGCCTGTGTCTGTCCCTTTGCTCCTTCCACGGCTGCTTTGTCCTCTCCCAGCTTCGTGAAGAGCACCATGGGCTGGTCACCCTCTCCAGAGTCCCTACATCTGGCAGCACCATTAATCTTCCGCAGCAGCTGTGCCCCTGTACCTGTCTCTCTTTGTGTAAAGGAGATGGAAAGTCATTTTCAGTCATTATCTTCCCCCTGGCATATGCTCATTTCGCTTATCGCACTTAACCTGCTCTTTGACGTCCAGACTCAACTGCTCACTTGGATTCACTTGTACTGAAGTTGACCCCTAAAATGTCCGGTGTGAAAGCCCCGTTGTTGCAGAGGTGAAGTCATAGAAGTTGTTCTCTTTCTGTGCCATAGATGATGTTTGTGAGTGAGACTTTGGAAGAGGGAGTCTGTCTTGGTCCTCAGGGGGGCAGCAGGCCTTTAGGAATCTCATGAAGAAAGTGGACAGCTGAAGGACCACAACAGGGTCAAAGCCTGGACATGGCAGACTGCCCTCCACGTAGTATCAGGTTTGTCAGCGTGTTGCACTTGGAGGATAAACACATGGAAACCAAAGTAGCCATCTTGTTGCAATGCCTCTTTGATGTGCACTCATCTGTCTCTGGGCAGACTGTGTGTTCGCCTCTAATTAACTGCTGACACTGAGGAATGAGAAATACAGTGTTTGTGAAGTTTTGCACATACTTGGAGGCTGTTTAAACAAGCTTGGGTTGAAGAATGATTAAAACTGGGATTTTATGCGGCTGGATTTATGCTCGCTCTCGCTGGCACCCTTAAAATTTTACCAGTGTATTTAATCAGAGTGTAACAACCTTAGTCTTAAGAAAGATGCAGTCTCAGATCTTTCACATCAAGACCCAACTGCTGACTGCCCTATCCACTGAAGATGGTTACACTTTGTTATAATGTTTTTCTGAAGTGAGCCAATCACAAGTGGATAGCTGGTAGTCTGAAGGATCTTTCTCTACCTACCCTGTTTGCTCTGGTCTCTACAGACATTCACAGTCCAGTCTATGTCAGAGGCACAAGTTTCACCATGGACATGAAGTTAGTCCAGTTCAAAGGCTTAGTTTCACAACCTGTCGATGGATGGAGACCCTCACACATTATTGCATGTACAAAGTGTTAACAATGGGGGCTGCTGGATGGAATAAATAGGTAAAGAGAATTTCTTGGCTTGATAAATATTTAGCTTTGTCCACTTTACCTTAACATTAAAGATAGGGTCTGCCGAAATTTCTGTTTGGAAGCACATCCACACTGGGCACCTCCTCTGTCACTCAGTGCCACCAGCAGCGCATGCTCACAGTTGTAACTACGTGAACATACTCACCAGCCCAGCGAGCACCAGTAGCGTTGCATTTCTACACGAGAAAAACTGAAGAGACATTCACCTTACTTCCTGCAGGTAAATGAGATATCCTGGAAATAATGTATCATTAATTCTCCGTGTCACTGACACTGTCAGAGCCGCTTGCAATATCTTCTACTACCTGACATCAACACTTGTGCGCTGGGCACTCTGTGATTGGCTGGTCAACATGTCTACTCTCTGCCCAGAAATGTCTTGAGGCAACCAATGTGCTTCAAAGGCCCATAGATGATGATAGAGCAGAATATAAAAAATTATGCAGTCTTACCAATATCAGCTAGATATCAGGAGTGGATAATAATAGATATTAACTAAAACCAAATCCACATCAAGCATTCATAGTTTTTAATGATTAGTTTTACTGTGAAACTGGTTGAGCACATGCTACACTTAACCTCATTTGTATTACATGGTATTGCATTGATCATATGGCATTATATGACATTGATTGTATTGTATTATATCAATACATTTTTTCGTTTTGGAGCAAATCTCAACATAATGATCACATTATACAAATATATGTCCATCCTTATAGAGGCGAGTAGTATCCATTCTACCAAATATAGTATCATTGCATATCATGTCATTAGGCTGATAGAGATAATTGATGAAATGTTTTTGCAGAAACACTTTGTGCAAGAGATTAAATTCCCATTGACAAACAGTTGTTCGGAACGCATTTGGAGTGGTGTGAACAGGTACTTTAGGCTGTCCACTTGTCATTGGGTTACTTGCTTGTACACCAGTTGTAAACAGCCCCTCAGTAGTCAATCAAATTGGACTTTCATGGAAAAGGAAATCATTCAGTGGTCATCATGGATCCTTTGGCTTCCACCACTCCTATGCTAAGCCTTTGAACTGCTCTCTTCCCACGCTTCATCATCAAGCCTGACTTTCATGTGTTATGTGTGCATACGCCTGCGTTCTTGTGCATGCATGTTTATGCAAGAGGCTTTCAAAGGGATGTCCACTCAAAGCACGATCCATCACCATATCCAGAGGGGTCAACTGTAATCAATGTACAAAGTTTAGGTGGTGGCTTACCTTCTGGCCTCTGCTGCCCAGCTGGCTGCTGTTGGTGGCTTTCCAGGTGGCCGTGGGGATTACCCAGGTTGTGTTAGTTTTGTCTGCAGCTAATTAGATCAGGGATGGAAAGGTTCCTGTGGCTAAACCCTCAAAGGCTGGAGGGTTATTGACATTGCCACAACAGCAATATCTGCTAATGCCAATCCAATCTCACTAACTACAAACATGAACACAGTAATACTGTAGCAGTCTTCAGCAATGTAGCTGAAGTTTGAAGACTTCTTTGTAAGGTCTTTTTATCCAACTCTACATCTTTGAAAATATTTCATGAAAGGCAATGTCTTTTGCAGCAACATTTAAGAAAAAAAATGCAGACTTTCAATGTGAGCAACACACAACAGTATTCCACTGAAGAAAGTTGAGGATGGTTTATATTTAGCCTCGCTGGGGGCATGGGCCTGTACATAAAGCTGTAAAGTTGTTCTTCTACTGCCTGGGTGTATTTGAAAATATACACAAAAAACTATTGAAAGGATTGGTACTCAATAACCCTAATCCACAGAGAATGAACCCCAAAGACAAGTTACAAAGAGAGGAGTCTCTGGTGCTTTTAGGGGTGCATCTCAGCAGTGGTTGTATCGCCCTGAGGGATCCTGGTCAGTTTAGCTACTGTGTTAGAATTTGGCAGAAGATCAGGCATTAAAGCTACGCTAACATTTGCTTTAGACGAGGTCAGCTGTACTGTGAAACTTGGATAGTTTGAAGAGACTCCCATATGTTTCTAGCTACCTACGATCACTGGTGGGTGATACACTTAATATTGTCAAGTCTTGTGAAATCCCGATTATTTTTTCAGTAAATACATTTATTGCACACCATTTATTTCAGTTTTCTTCCGTGTTAGCATTTCAGGTTTTGTGGCCTCATAGCATGAATGCATAGCACTGCACAGTATCTGGGCCGGGAAGGGGTCTATGTGTCAATTGAAAAGGACTAGACTCTGAGTGTTGGCTGTAGTTCACCAAAGTGGGAGGATGAAGAGCCATTTGAAAGCTGAAAGAGTCAGTTCTTGCTGATCTAGGTCACTTAAAAGAGCTGATACTCCCACCACACAGAGCATCTGTGCTGAGAGAGAAAGATCCAAACCCTGTCATTTTAGATTTGAAGTAATCTGTGGTCATTGTGAATTTAATGGATTTTAATTAAATATGTTTCGAGACTTAGATTATGCTGACTCTTCCAATTTGCCTGCTCTGGACAGATGTACATCTGCTTTTGGTAAAAACTTGAATATTACCCACACAAAATCCATTTTGTATTGGTGTTCCCTTGAAATGTAATTCATCATCATTATGTGGTCAGCTTGTCCAAAACTTTGTTTTTTACCATTGTGGCTGTCTATTACATCTGTTTTTTGGGTGCTGTGGACACACTCAAGCAACTTATGTGATTAAAACCCAACTTTAAAGCAAACCAATAGGTTAACATGCACCTTTATTTTCTTATGTTGTTGATTCTGAAGAGGCACAGGTGAATCAGCACCTGAACTCCTGTCAGACATGTTGTTATTTTACCTTTAAAAAACTGATGCTACCACAGACTTTGGTGCTTTGCAAGGAAGTTGGGTGATTTCCTCAGTTTGTCGTAAATTGAATTAATGATTAAGTTAGTGAGTCTTCATGACAAGCATCTCAAACTACACTGGGTCTCCTTAGAGGGAACCCCAGTTGATGAGATGGGCAGCTTTAGAATCAGTTGCAAAGCATGTAAATTTAATAGTTTTCTGTAAAGGATAGAATAGATTAAGTTCAAGACATGAAACTTTACACAATCCTATTTTGTGATATCTTAAAAACAAGGTAATGATCACGGGGGTTCTTTGAAGATTGTCTCCCAGTTTAGAAACCTGTTTCCCAGCAGAGCTCAAAACCCTGATACAAGAACTGTCCTACTGAACCTACTAGAGCTGTTATAGCTCATCAGCATTTCAAGTTGTTGTCCACTTGGATGGATGCCATGTGTAACATCTCTGTCATTAGATAAACAAAGCTCCTGTTCTCTTAGTGACGAGGTCAGAGGGTTCACCTAAGGCGCCAATGGGAGGCCCAGCCACCAGGAGTCTGGAGGTTATGCATCCATCGCCTGCTCTGTCAGCCGATGCCACCTGATAGTGTCTAATGAGAAAACACGTTGGTGCTGTCTCCATTCGCTTGGCTCCCAAGCCTTCCGACAAGCATGCAATCTGATCTTGTTGTCTGACCAGTCTGATACTGACGCTCCTCTTACTTTAGTCAGACTGTTATCAGATCGCAACTTCCAGTGCAAAAACGATGGTTTTATAGCTGCATTCCTTTAAGTGTGGAGCTGCTGCTACACTATATTTACATGGCACCTTTTCAAATAGAGTTTACAAAGTGCTTTGAGAGAGAATGGAAAAGCTGGATGCTCAACAGAAATACCAGAAACCCAAACAATAGGCACACATAGAAGCTGAATAAAGTCAAGGTGCTGTGAAGATAAAGTGAAAGCAGAATGACAAAGACTCAAAAACAGGGAAAGGTAAGATGACTGGGTACAGTAAAGAAATACAAGAAAGCTCAAACATCCGCAACAAATTAATTTAAATAACATGAAGTATGTCTTGCACTCTAATCTTAAAAGAGTCACCGGTTCTTTTAGCCTTAATTCCTCCAGCAAGAACCAAGAGATCCTGATGGTAAAAGTACGGTGGCGTTGAGATTTAAGCCTCAGCTTTGTGACATCCATGAGGAGGATCTAAGGCTGCACACTGGCTGTGGTGGCAACATGGTTGCTTTGTAGCTTTGGGCCAGACCCAGAAGTGCTTTAAAAGTGATCAGCAGAATCTCAAATCAAGGCTTATTCTGACAGGAAGCCAATAGAAAAAAACATGGATTTGGAACCAGAAAAGACCTGCGTTGCTGAAAAAAAGTTGGAGTTTGGATAGTTCAAAACAGAAAGGAGGGGGATAAGGTGACAAAAGTTGATGAATGAGGAAATCTTCTGATGTAATTAGAATCAAGTATTTAAAACACTCTTGCTGTAAATTAATGTTGTCCAAAAGCAGAAGTATCTTGCCTTTGAGTGTAAATTCATGAAACTACACTTTAACCCCCTAGAGCCCAGCATAGAGCTAACCCTATGTTTTGCATATTAAGTTTCAATTGGTGGTCGATTTGAATCCAGATAAGTTCAAATAATTGATCTTTTATTTTTCATACAAGATCAAGGGAGTTAAACTTTCATGCTGCATTTTCAACATAACCCAGAGTGCTATTTCCTTCTACCTGTGTATTTGCAGAAATCCAGCACAAAGGGTAAACAACAAAAACATTATGATCCAGACCATAGCTTTTCACATCGATTCCTATATTCAGTACATGCCACGTTTTTTTACATTTACACTTTTGAGGGATATAGCCATGACATTCCTGTATTTAGAAAATTTATAGCATAATTTGTTTTTCATGGTTTATTGCACTTTTTTGTCATTTATGTTAGTAGTCTAGACATAGGTCTATTTGTTTCAAGTTTAAAGGTTATGATATAAGGAAAATATATACGTATGAAAAGAGTTTAGTGCAAAAAAATGACACAACAGTAAGCAAAATTGTAAAGTTTTGCTCTGGTAGACGTAGCATGGTAGGTCTCAGAGGGTGAAACAGACAAATGTTCTGTTTTTGAGGCAAAGAACCTCACACAGGAGTTCTCTCTTAGGTACCACACAGTCGTCAGCATTGCACTTTCCTTCTCCAAGCGATGATGCTCACACATCCACTTGATGAACACAGGCCTTGGAACTCATCATCCTTATCAATCCCTCCTTCCGCAAGGTTCCCATTATAATCAAACCCCTGAAACACACCAGGGCTCAACAACCCAACTTGTATTCTCCCCTTCAGGTCGATAAATCAGACGTGTCTCTTCGGTCAGTGGTCACTTAAAGGCAGCTTGTAGACGAGGAGAAGAAAGCAAGCGGTGTGGTGTGCTGTATCCTGTGGACCGTTCAGCCAGAGAGTGGGGTCTGAGCTGTGAAGTGTTGCATGCGACACACTCAAGGAGTTGGATCTCCTCTTTGCAAAAGTGGAGAAAAAGCAGTTGTAAACACAGTGGTCCGGAAAAAGTGGAGAAAAGAATTCCAAGACACTGAAAGGAGAGCTGAAAGATGGAGACAGAGTGGACTGGATGGCAGAGTTTAACAGGAGGAGGTGCAGGATAGTTTCCAGCAGGCCAAATAATAATTAAAAGAGCGGTGAATGAGCATCAAACAGGGGAAGTTTGTTTTGTTACAGCCAACGACTTCACTGGTTTTAAAAACACCCGAGAGGTGAGGCAGTTACACAGCATGCATCTGTTCTGTCTGTGCTCAATCTCCTCATGAGCACAAACACACACAAAGTTCTCTTTATGAGGTCGCTGAGTGAGAGGCACCCATTGTCTCTGTATGAGGCTGATTCAAAATGGCCGCCCTCAGCACTCAAATTGATCATAATTGTATTCCCGAACTCTTGCCCAGCAGGGCATTACATTTTGTGTTATTGACTTTAAAAACACATTCAGCGATTCTAGTTGCAATTTCATTACACCGCTGTCAATTACCGCCCTGTGAACAAAAGCATGCCCCGCAAATAAAATGTATGAGGTAATTTTCCAAATGCCACTTAGGAGGTGCCGCCGTCTGAGCGATGGGCATGTTTAATTTGCGCACTTGCTTACTGCAAATCTGGTTATGCATATGCAGCCGTGCACATTTCATTAAAACAACACAGGAGGCTCAGGGTGATTGCTCCTGTGTTTTCCCATCAATACATAAACCGCCGGCCAGGCCCAGGTAATTAAGCATTATACCCGTTTGGAAAAAGGAAATTCTTTATCCTTTTTTGTGTGTGTGTGTTCAGAGGGAATAAGCGCAGAATTTATGAATCATAAATCACCCTAACTAGAACAATTACCTTGCACATCCGCTTTCCCGCTCCTCTTGGAAGTGTTTGTTGGTGTTTCCTCTCTGGGGTGTCCTCTGTGCTGCCTTAAAAGGGAAATAAACGGTGCCAGAGTGGCTGATTTTCAACCTCAGTGTCATGAAACACTGGAACCTATCGCCTCTTCATTTTCTTGTGTGTGCGAAGATATTTCTCTTCTCTTCTTGCAGATATTTGCTCTTATCTCTAAAATAAAGAGGTCATGTGTGAGTTGATGACAGGGTTAGAGGGCATTGAGGTGCTGGGGGTCGCTGATAAGCGCTCATGGGAGGAGTAACCACCCCCAATTTCTACATTCACATTTCCCCTGTTCATGGAGAGAAACAGAAACTAGAAGGCACGACTCTTAGATACAGTAGAATGTGACTTCTAGCTGTATCCACTTGCAGCCCCTGTGATTACTCGTGTGTGTGTGTGTGTGTGTGTGTGTGTGTGTGTGTGTGTGTGTGTGTGTGTGCGAGTGCCGTCTGTCTGCACATCTGATGACTTTGAAGGATACTGTGTTCGTCTGTGTGTAGTCTTCATAAAGGAGAGCACAGGGGACGAGGGCTTTCTGTTTCTGAGCCTGGCAAAAGTGCTGAAATGGGCCATATTGATCGCCGGCGAGGAGAGTCAAAACAATCACCATGAATTAAACTCCTCAAGGTCTTAGGCAAAAGGGGATTAACAAAATTATCTGGCCTCTATTCTGGCCATTTATTGTGTTGACAAAAGCTCAGGGAAAAAAAAAAGCAGTGAAAGCAGTCACGGATGGAGGTGGGAGGGGGAGCACTGTAATGAGGGAAGCGTTCTTGATGAGAAACTAACAACAATGTAAACACAGCAGATAAGTGCTTTCTTGGCCCGGCAGTATTGATCATGAATAGGCTTGATGCTCAACTTTCCAGGGTGAATTGTATTTTCCTGCTGGGTTTTGATAGCCAGCTGTTAACACAGTGCAATTACAGGCTGCAAAAACTGCTTTTTTTGTTTCTGTTTGTTGTGATGAGAGGAGGGAGGCTACGGTTAAATGTGCAGCCTCATTACAAAATGCGTGTAAGTGGATGTGAAGCGCAATTAAAAAGTGAAGCAAAGCCTTTGTCTCAAATCATCAGCAATGAAACCCGGAATTATCATCAGCACCACGGGTGTGTTTGGTTGCAGAAACGTTCTTGAATCAAATGGTTTTGCCTCTGCCTTCAGTCCTGTGGCCTTTTTTCCTTTTCCTTCTCTCCTCTTACCAGCGGACTCGACTCGCAGCTAATTAATTTGCAAATTTTATTCTCAATAAAGTGCTTACAAAAAGATAATTGTGACTTTATTAACAGTTTCTTGGGCAGCAGATGGTGTTCTGCAGGCCTGCCATGTTGAATTAGTGATGACGCTGTCGTTTTATGCACTCTCTACTGTGGCAACCCATAAAACTCCTAATTAAGGCTACAAATTAATACTACTTCTTCCCAGCATTATACCAAGTCATTTCACCCTACATTTCAGTAAACAAATGCAAATGTACAGGTAAGTCTGTCATTAATATGCACCTTCTCATTGTTTACAGTGTCTGCATTTATGCAAGGAATCCCTGTTATTATAACCATTTGTTCTATATTAAGAGCAATTAAATGCCTATTAAAGATGCTGGAGCATTTGTTGGCGTGTTTGTGCTCAGCATTTACAAGACATGGGCTTCCTTGGAGCCAAATCTCAGTAAACTCCATCGACTTAATCCCTCAGATGTTTTATTAAAAACAAATTATGTCCGACTTCACCGCCGGTAATCCAGCGCATCAAGTATTGGTAACCGCCTGAAGGAGAAGTGCTTGCATTTTAATTAAGAGCCCAAGTAACGAGGCAGCAAAGTGTGTGGATTAGTGTGTTTACTTGGGAAGGGCGGGAGACAAAAAAGATCATTTCATTTTTTAATCTGGTCTTGGATCAGCTCCAAGTGTACAGTGACTTGACATATTTCAGGGATTGAGACACTGATCTTGTTTTGCAGAGAACAGAGACCTGCAAGGTGTTGGAACATATTCTAAATTTGTCTCTTTTGAAAGCCCAGGCTCTCATTAATGACATCTTCCATTCAGACTGTTTCATTTTTGTTTCCCTCATCAGAATTACTTTACATTAAAACATTTCTTCCAATAACAAACTCTTTACACTCGACAAATTAAAAGCATATTTTCTTCTGTCCTTCAGACTTATCGTGGTTGATGCAGTTGGAAGTGTTTGACACCGCTGGAATTTGAAACTTTATTCTGGCTATTATTTTGAAAGTCGTTTTCCAGAGCTGTATAATGGCTTGAATGGTGTGCATCTCTGTCAAATTGGCCACATAAATTCAGCTCAACTCATCTCAACTTTATTTATATAGCATGTTTAAAACAACCGGAGTTGACCAAAGTGCTGTAAAAACACAAAGCAGCACATATGGTTAAAATATCCATGTAGCAATATTAAGAAGTATATGAACTACATAGAATGCAGTAAAATGCATTAAAACTTAATAAAACTTTCTCAGATGTCCACTCAACTTTGATTCAAAGTCAGGGAGAAGAGGTGCGTCTTTAGGAAGAATGATTTAAAAATCTCAACTGAGTTGGCAGTGGTATGGCTGGTATGGCTCTTGAATCTCTCACATTGAAATACACAATGCTGCAGGTGCTCACTAGGCTGGTGAGTGTGTTCACGCAGCTATAGCTTAGAGCTATGGTCGGAGGCAGTGGGCATTTGCTGCCGCTTGCACTGAGCCACAGAAAAGGAGCCCAAATAGGGTGTTTTGTTTACAAACAGTAACAGAAATTCCTGCAGACCCTACCTTTAAACATCAGTTGTGAAAGGAAACCGGCAATTTTCTTCAACTTGCAGTACATCCTTTGTCATGTACCCCTTTAAAGCACTTACAGGCATTGAAAATCACAGTTTTGAATATTGACAGTCATTTTGCTATTTATCTGGTTTGTTTTTTAGACCATACAGAGGCATCTCTGTTAATTACAGTCAGCTTAGTTATCAGTTAAAAATTCTTTAGAGGAGCTTTAGTCTTTGTTAAAACCAGGAACTCATTGCTTTATTCTAAAGTTTGTGTTCGGTTCAACATTTAAATGAACAATCTAGCATGGACACCACATCTTTGCCTCCTTTAAGAGTGCATCCACCTTCTCATTACAAGAGCAGTAAACTGGATCTAAAGCAAATGAAACTCAATCAGTGTAGCTATATTGTAACTCATTATACATCAGACTCCTAATTTAGTGCCAAAGGGTTGTCACTATGGCATTATCATCTGAGATGTTCATATAAAGCTATAAACACTATAAATCTGTCATAATGTTTTGTTATTGATGGGGCTCTTTTGGCACAAGCTCAGCAGAACTTTCTGTTTCAGAGCCAAGGTGGGATCAGAAAGCTACAGAGATTGGCAGATCCTACCCTGGAGTAGCTCTGCGTACATACCATAATTGACATACTCAGACATAATCCCTTGTGGGACTTCCACACTGTTCCCAGACTTCAGTGGGAGATTGCTGCTTCTTGAAGAAGTCATGACCACTGTTTGATCAAAGGGGCTCTGCTCCCAACGCCCACTGCTTTCTGCCAGTGCTTGATCTGGATCGATGCAGGGGTTAGTGTACAAAATCCCCAGCTTCCTCGAGCTCTGCAAACCCACTTTTACCATTCAGAAACAGGAAGTCATGTTAAGTTCATGTGCACACTTGTTCCAGTATATTTCTGCAGTTGATTTGAATTCTCTATTTCTCTGTGGCTCTGCAGCTTTGTTTAAGAAAAGCATCAGCAGCCAGATGTATTTTATTTCAGAGCAAAGTAAGACTCCATTTCAAATGTTGATTGTTTACATCAACTGACTCTAATAGGCCAAAAATATTGGCCCTAATGAATCAATCATATTCCTCTATGAATGCAGCAGTTTATTTCACTCCCAGCTGGGGGATGTTTGATACCACTGTATATGAGCTTCTGCCTGCAATTACAATCCAGAAAAGTTCTAACAGGCATTTTTATTGTTTGTCTTAACTTTTCTAATAGCAGGCACAAAGCCAGGCTTTGACTACGTATAAATGCTTCCTATTACCGTTAAAAATCTGTCTTTAGCCCAAGAAACGCCAAACCAGCTCAGCTCGTTCCTTTATCAGCTTACAACCAGAGTTCTCCGGGTTCTTATAAATCCACTGAATATTGTTCATTGTGAATTTCTCCGTCTTACCAAACAAGAATAACAAGAAAAGACCCATAATTACAGAATTTACTGCAGTTTGAGAACTGCACCAAAAAACTTTTCTGTTCCCATTAATGGAAAATATTGTAATTACTTTTTCATATTCCCTCATAAATATGAGGTTGATATAACATATTCATGACAGTGAAAACAAGAATTGCTGTTGTCTGTCCGTTTTCTTTGTACGTTGCACTTTTGAGCAGCAACTGCCTTTTGCCTCTGCCCTTTTTTTTGGTATGAGAGATAAATCCCCTGATATAAATCAACAGCATCATTAAGCTGGGCACTGTTTCATCAAAGGAAGAGTCAGGCCCAAAAGACTCTGAAGGGAACATAATCAGTTTGAGGGACTGAGGTTTATTTATTGCAAACAAAATGAAATTACTCTGCCTCCTGAGTGACATTTATGTGTGCTGCTACCTGCTGACATGTTTACAAAGTGACTAAGTTAAAAAATGCATGCTCCAGTTTGTTCTTTAGATGTTCCAGATATACTGAACACTGACATTTAAAGTACAAGGCTTACAATAGTCTGCTTTTATCTTTTATTGTCAACAAATGCCAAGACAGACCAAAACTAAAAACATGAGCTGAGTAGCATCTTATTTCTCTTTGCCTCAAATCTCCATTTCTGCCTTAAAACATTGATATACTCGTAGACCTTCATTTGTGGAAATGAAAACAGGCACTTACCCTATATGAAATAAAACATTGCAATGATGCAAGCAACTTGGTGTGTTGGCATTTACTTTTAAGACAAAACTTATCCAAATCTTAATGAGCAAACTGAACTTTACAGGGCAGAATCAGTCAGCTTGAACAGCTTTTTTTCCTGATCATAATGATCACTTATATGAATATTTATGAGGGAAATGGGTTTTTTAGAAGTAACCTGCTTTGAGCCATGTTACCTATCCACACAAACTTCAACCCCAGCAGGTAGGTATTATTTCTATCATGGTGCCCAAAAGGAGGAGAGACTATGTCCTGCTTTAATTCAGGTTGTCATTTACTGCACTGGATACTGTACAGGGGTCTGTTTAGGTCCATAGTGAAAAGTGAGGATTCATAAAACCTGTTGCTCAGCTTGGCTGTTCTTTGGCTTGGAAACCTTTCCAGCTCATATTAATACCAGAATATTCATTGTTAATCCATTTTCAATGAGGAGGATTCATGACCCTTTTTTTCTGAGTGTAGCAAGCTCATTGTTTCCTTTCAAACCAAATAACCCAATTTCCATTCCTTGGCAAATGCCACACTCTTTTCAATCATCCACCTGCTTTGTTGTCCAATCATCCAACAGGCTGGTAATTGGGACGGTGGCCAAGACTCAATCCAAGTCTTTTGGTGTTTTTCAACCACAGGAACTTTGCCCTGGAATGTTGGGCTTCTCAACCTGACAAACCTGGGTCTAAATCTAGTTCTGAGGTAACAGAATTAACAATGGCTCTAAATGGGGATAGTACTTCACAGATGTACAGGAAGCAGTTCTCACGGCTTGTGCTTGTCTCCTTTCAAGTGCCAACAAATATATTTGTAGTATAATAAAGTATTATTGAAGCCAGTATAGGCTGTAAAACCTCCGTGCTAAGGGACTAGCTGCTGTGCGTTACACCACTGTTCTGGCCTGCCCTCTCTTGCTATGGTATCATTTCTGCTTGTTAATCTTCTTATTTGTCTTACTGCCGCCCTGTTTGGAGTTTCAATTAATTTTTTTCCCTCCATACGTCACTGGTATGTATATATATTTCCATTTTAAAAGTTGGGAGCAAGGGTCAGGTAATGTTAAAAAAAAAAAAAAAAAATAGAGTTTGCCAATGTATCCAGTTCTTCATTTACTTATGTCAGCCACATATACACAGACTACATGGGCAGGTGGAAATGGAGAAAAAAAAACACCAAATGATATTGATGTTTTGGGGTGTTTTGGAGAAATGTGTGTCCTTGCCAGACTGTCACGGAAGCCAATGAGCAACAGTCTTAGCTAACAAACAAAGATTGTTGTTTTAATGGTTGTTGTTTGTGTTTGATTTTGAATCCAATTTTTCTTAGCTATTTAAACTTCATTTGATGACACTTAAAACAAAAACCATTACTTCTGTCTAATGTAAATATTAAAACTAAAGAAGCTCTGCCCTGCATGGTAATGTCAAATTTAGACCATATTCTGGTGTCAGAAGTAAAACGTTGAAAAACTGTAAACAATCTTTCATGCACTTCCTATCAAAGCACAGAATTTTTAACCTTTTTACTAACTAACACCTTGAAAAGAAACAAGGGGACTCTAGGAGCTGTAGCACTGGAAACTAACACTGAAAACGTCTGTGTGCTTAAAGACACATTTATTCTCTACATCTGTCTAGACAACAACCTTCACTTCTGTTGTTTACTTTCATTAATCTGCTGCTTCTCATATCCTCTCTTTCCCATCTTGATAACCGGGCTCCAAGTAAATTGTGTCATGTTGTTAACAGACAATTGCTCATTATCCAGCACTCCCCTGATTCCTCTTCTTGAGGATTATTCCCTCAATTAAAGGTTATTTCGCCTCCTCCTGGAGGTGATGTGGCCCTGGTTTGAACCTGCAAGAGCGCCAGAGGACAAGCCAATGACCCCCGTGAGCGAGAGGAATAAAAGAACAAATCAGTATGTTTGGCCTCCTCAGCATAAAAAATGACTATTTCATGAAGTGTGCTTGGTTAGATATAATGTCTCTATTAGCAATGAAGAAGCACTGGTTGCATATAAGTCTCAGATATTGTAGCTCCCTAACTAATGAAGAGGTGGCCAAGAGTCGGACGTGCAGGTGACATAGCAGAGCGAACAATGTGCCATTGTCGCCGCTAAGGCTGGGCTGTCACACGCTGCTCTGATCATTACTTACCCACAGACGTCCAATGTCACGCACAATATCCCCAGGTTTGCCCTTCATAGGTTGTTGTGCATCCTCCGATCGCTCCAGCTCGCTTAATGATAACAGGCAGCAATTACACTCACATGCCTCCACACACACATACACACACTAGCTTGCTCACAGTGCTGTACTGCAGGAAAACAAACACTCTCCCCTCTTGCTTCCTTACCTTATCCCTTGGCCTTTTTGTGTAGGAAGGAAGATAAATATCCTCATAATAGAAAAAGCCTGCCCCTGATGCATTTTCAACAGTCCACCGCTTCAATACATGTATTTACTTACAAGTCTGGATTTATTCTCTGCCCGCTGCAGTCCGATTTGTTCTGAATGGTAAATGAAAAGATTTGCGCTTCTATTGTGGCAAACGCTCTCGCCAGCACACCTACCAATGAACTTTATGTGCAGGATTTGTTTGATAAATCAACAAGGAGGGGGCCCAGGCAGTACAGGCAGGTGGCTCGGGTGCAACTACGGTACGCTACAATGAAAAGACCAGTTTATAAACTGCCTGAAAGACCTCTTCAATACGAGGGGATTAGAGGCGAGGCCGGGATATTACTCACCCATGGTGTGTGAGTCCACACTGTACTGCAGGAGTGTGTTAAAGCAGTCACACTATTGCTTTCCCGACTGGAAACGTTGGCAGTATGCAAAGCCATCTTTTTCGCCGCAGTTAGATTTCATGGGGATGTGGGCATATAATATCAGAGTGTGGATATCAGGGGACACGACTGAGCTAGTGTGCTGGTAGGGTGGCACGCTTATTGAGATCATGATTATAGCTGTGTCTAAACTCCGGTCCCTTTGTGACAGAGCCATTAGCAGGCTGTCACACTCTTCAGCGCGCTCTATGTATGTGACCGCTAATGCTAATACACTGACTACAGCTCACATTCACAAACTAGATTATGCCCAACACTGCTGCTGACCCAGGACACTTAGACATTTCAAGAGGAAATTAAAGCATCATCAAAAACATTTTTTTTTGCCTATTTAGCTGCCATTTTTAGTATATGTTTAGTTTCTCACATCACATAACGTGGTCTGCCTTTCCACAAGGGCGGAACGATTACCAAAATAAACCTACTCTGATTATTCTTCCCTATATTGCCATTTTGAGTGATAACACAGTTATTTTTGGATTCCCTGTCTTATGTGTTGTGCCCCTTTTTACCTTTTTTTATTGCTTTTTCCACTTTTTCCACCACAAGCTTACTTTTACCGCTTCTTCTTGCTGTTTTTGTTATCTTTCACAAATTTTGCACCTTTGGACTGTATTTTAGCCACTCTCTGTCTATTTTTCCAGTTTTCTCATTTTTTGCTACTTTTCACCTGTTTAGCTGCTTTTGTACCATATGTTCCCAACTTGAACTTATTGTTATTGCTAATTCCAGCTGTTTTTGCCACTTCTCATCAATTTTTGTTGCTTTTTGACCGTTTTTTCCATCTCAAACTTTATTCTAATTGGTACTTCTTGCTGGTTTTTTTTTCCATTTTTCATCACTTAAATTGTTTCTCTTGCAAAGGTAGTTTTCAACAGTTTGTCTCTCTGGTTAAGCAGGGCTGAATAACACTAAAGTGGAGCATAAAACATCTACTGCAGTTTTTTTCTGGTATTCTGACACATTGCAGTTTAAAGAAAAATGGAACTGCCTACGATTAGAAATATTGCGGCAGATTGCGATATAATCTGAATTGCAATTAATTGCCCAGCCCTACTTTCCACCATGTCTCCACAGGCTTTCTATAACTGCAAACCACTGGTTTATACAGGCAGGACCAAGCAACACAAGCCTACAAAGTCACATTGCCAAATTGATTGCCCATTTAAAAGGATTGTGGCTTTTACAAGGTTTGGCCTCCTCCAGTCGAGTGCAAATCGAGTGCCACTATATTAAGTGGTAAGACCAGGGCGCTGATAGATTACCTTCGGCCACTCTGTTTAATTGTTGGACTTTGTTGGCAAACCTGTTAAAAGAAAAAAAAAGAGAGAGGGAAAAAAAAGGGCAGAGCTAAATCGAGAATGTTAAATATTGAAGCGGTTGCCGGAGGGCTAATGAAATTAACAATGCAAGTAAACAGCCCCTTGGAAGTGCCAGTGCCACATCCTCCTCCTCCTACCCCCTCCCTCTTCCTCGCTCCATCCCTGGCTCTCATTGGCTTATCATGAGGAGGGCTTCAGGGCTCAGTGTAAGTGTGTGTTTGTGTGTGTGTGTTTGTGCTCACAGGTAGCCATGCATGGAGGTTTAAAGCAGGTGATCCAAGGTCAGAAAGTCCACCAGATCTCTACTGTGCTGCATCAGCTCTATTATACTCTCACCCATAATCCTCTCCTGCCTTTACCTCTGGTCAAACAGCATAACTGAGCGTTGAGGGGTCACAACAAAGCTTAATTGATGCTCTATTGTTGATTTGAACGCCGCTTTCACTGTTTGTTTCATTGAGTAATGAGAAACTGAGCACTTCTTTGCTGAACATTTTACCAAAACTAGGACTTCAAACGACTTTGACCATGACTGTTTTTCCTCTAATTTGTTGTCGCAGAGAGATGAGGCACAGCCATGTTTTCTTATCTTTGTGAAGGCTGTGATTGAGCAGTGGGAGAGCTTTGACAATCGCGTTTCAACTTGAAATGGCTCAGTGTGACATAATTATGTCAGCG
The DNA here is from genome assembly GCA_008086565.1 of Thalassoma bifasciatum. Classification (NCBI taxonomy): domain Eukaryota; kingdom Metazoa; phylum Chordata; class Actinopteri; order Labriformes; family Labridae; genus Thalassoma; species Thalassoma bifasciatum. Next base: position 1,447,452 of record RPOG01000006.1, read on the forward strand.
CCGGCTTACTGCTGCTGCTTTCTCGTATGAAGTTGTTAGCTGTTGGGCAGCTAGCTGTGGCCTTGGATTTAATGCATTTGTTTGTGGGGTTTTTTTTTCTTTTAGTTTACCCAGGCCACACACATGCATGCATGAATTTAGTCACAGAAACACACACATACATACATGCACAAACCTGGAACAGATCTGCAGTAAAGCCTCAAGAAGCCAGGAGAAGGAGCTTATCCACATTACACATTCTTCCTGAAGGCAGCACTGGACAGCTGGCACCTCGACTGAACAGTGAACACTGACAAATGCACAGACGGACATGAATCCACATGCATACACTCATACATTGTCTCACACCTGTGCAGACTTAATTTACACAGAAACCACTTTTATGAACACACACACACACACACAGACACACACTATTGGTCCAGTTGGCGGCGACTTGGCTTCGGAGGACACCAGTCCCCCCTGACCTGAAGAGTACGGGCTCACAGCAGATGTGCTTCTCAGGGGCTCGTTCTTAAATCCTGTTCGACTGCTTCCACCCGTGAAAAGAGAGAAGCTTAACAAATCAATTCCTTACAGATTAATCTGCTTTGGAATTCTTTTGTCATTCTCTCTCTTGCTATTGTCTTTTAGTCAACATTAAGATGCAGAAACCATGGGCTGATAATAATAGCAGCATGAACAGTTTATCTTTTATTAATCATCAGCTAACAAGTGGTTCGTCTACTTCTTATCAACAGTTGTATAGTTGTAATAATTTACTAGCACAGCCTGCAGGGGTTCAAGCTAATGGTTAGATGGTGATCAGTATTTAATAATCAATTTAGAGATCTTTAAATCTCCTTGGAGGGGTTTTGTAACTGGTCATGAAACAGACTGAAATCAACTGTTGTTTCTTTATGACCTCCAAAAGAAACTAGAACATAAGCAGTATGATTGACTATTCCTTTATTTTACATTTTTAATGCCTGAGGCTGATGTGAGGGGAGTAGGAGTCAGATGAGGTGAAACTGAACAGTTAATAAATAATTTCCATACCATTTCCAAAGAAAATATCCACAGCCAGTGATACTTTTCTGTCTTGGTATGCCTTTATTCAGAGTACAAATGAATGGATGAATATTTTATTTCTGCTAAAATAAATGTACAGAAAATAATCTTGTGCAATCAGTTTCCAAAAAAAAGAACAAAAAGAAAATAAAATGTCTGTGCTTGCACAAACATCTACTCACAAAATAATACAGTCTCTGTAACTGAAAAAGGAGCGGGCTGAAGCCAAGGCTTATGTATGCCCGTCCTGTACAATCCATAAAATAAATGTTGTTTCTGAAAGTCAACAGAGATCTTCACAATTCCAAATCCTCACTAACTCCATTTCATAGTTTATCTCTGAGAAATGAAACCCATTAATATTTCACATTAATACTCACATTACTTATTTCAAAGACACCCTACCCCCTTGAATTATAACATAATATTTAAGACAGGACAGTGGAGACAACAGGATGAGAGTAGGAATTGACATAAAGGAAAAAGGCCACAAGTTGGATTCAAACCCACTCAGGTCCAGCCTCATGGGGCATGTGACCTAACCACCAAGCCGTGACAGCACCTCATTGATACATCTGAGTGTTACAGATAGCTGATCGAGAATTTATCAGAAAACAACAAAGATACAAGGCATTGCTTTTTCAACAAGGTGCCTCACAAAGTCCCTCACAGGAGCTTTACTTAAATCGTGAAAATGATCATTTTTCACTTGACTTTTTGTTCGCTTGTTCTGAACAAGTGAATTAAAATAGATGAAACAAGAATTTGACACATGAAGGGAAAGCAAATCTCTACTAATTATTTTAGGTAAACACAAAGCCACAAAACACGAATTGAGTGATCAAAGAAAGCCCAGGCTCAGACAATCAATAAGTTTTGGCAGCAGTTGCAGCCCTCCGCCTTTGTGCATCCAAAAACTATCTTTTGCCCCACTCTGCATGTGACACTCTAGACTCAGATGATAACACCGTTCAAGTTCCTCAATATGGAAGCCCAAGCTGGACAATTATCCATACTTGTTTTAACATGTTATGCCTAACAATAGGCCTAACTCACTCAACGTCTGATTTGTGACGTGTGTGTACCAGCCGTTTTTGTTCTCATCACCTTGCGTAAATAGTGAATCAGAATAATTATGAGTATAAAACAATAATTCTAGTTGAGAGGTGCGGGCCAGCAACCTGCATCCAGCGTAAACTATGCCCCCATTCATCTACAGTGGGAGGAAAAAGTAAGTACACCCTTTGTAATTTTGTACATTTCTGCCAAAATTGGTCCTAAAATGTGGTCTCATCTTAGCTCAAATCACAAGAATGAGTAAACAGTGTCTGCTTAAACTAATACCACCCAAACAATTACATGTTATCATTTTTTTATTGGCCATAAGATGTTAACATTCACATGACAGGGAGGAATAAGTAAGTACACCCTTGGATTCAATAACTGGTGGACCCTCCTTTGGCAGCAATAACTTCAACTAGACGTTTCCTGTAGCAGCAGATAAGGCGCGCACAACGATCAGGATGAATCTTGCACCATTCCTCTTCCTCTGATCATATTTGTGCACATGGTCTGAGTACATTCTGAATTTGTGAATGAGGCCCAATGAGTTGAACTGAGGTCAGAAACAAGAAAAAAATGACTGAACTTACATCATAAGTGTGGTTTGGATGATTGCAGTAACCAGCACATTGTCTCATTTTTTTTAGTGACTATAAGACTCAACTGTCATGACCAGAAAACATGCAGTGTCCTATTTCCCAGAGATGAAAAAAGATAGAGTACACAACTGAAAATATGTGTTCATGTGGACAAAAGAGTTTGAAAAATGGATGCATGCCCACATTAGGCTTCCATATCTCGGTAAGTAGGTTCTGAAATTAATTATTTAGAAATAAGGACGAAAATTTTATGTATGTATAATATGTATCCTTTTGCAAAACATTACCCCTATCTTTATGTATGGCCTATAAAGTCACACTAAAACTGGCAGCTTTAGAACCTTCTTTTTCTGTTTTCTTCACGCTTAAGGACATAAAATTCACACTTAGGGACATAAAATTTATCACCTCAGGGCCTCAATTAACAGCCATCTCACATGGAGACTTTTTTTCTGACCCGCTGTCGGTGCTTAAGCACAGAGCTCAGCTTATGTTTGAGAGGTAAACAGCATTTCAGAAATACTGTTGCTTGAAGCCAGCCTTTTTAGCATCATTCCCGCCACTGGTGGCAACCATCTTAGCAGGCTGGGATCCAAAGCCCCCTCCGGAGAGCGTACTCTTTTCTCGAACACGAGCATGGGATTTGGTTTCACTAACAAAGCCTTTTTCACAGTTTGTTGTGGTTACACATGAATATTCATGCACGAGTGCTTGGCTCACTCTGTCCTCATGAAACACACAATAGTTTTTACTCCGTCTTTCCTTCCTCTTATTCCATTATTTTGTGAGCAGTGTTGTGGGCATGTGGAGAGACAGTTGTTCAGGGTTGACAGTTAGAGGATTTTACTTCCCAAATAATAATTTTCTGTGCTTGATTTTTTTTCTTGGACTGTGTTGTGAGAGAGAAAAAAGTGTGAATACTTATATCAATTTTTAGCACAGCATTGGCTACAAATATACCCTGCTTAAAACAGCCATATACACAGCCGTTAACATTGGCAATTTAGACTAAGTGTTACATTTAAAGTCATCACCTTTCACAACAACACTCAAAAGTTTTTATGTTCAACTTTAGAACAAAAAAGGCCAAATCTGTCTTTTCTAAGGCAGTCATTATATAAACATTTCTACTTTGGTGTTAAGTTACACCATAGGGGTGATCAAAACTATTTTAAGACCGAGCTTGGACACAAAGATCAGCCAACATTGTAATTCCATTTTCAAAAAGCCATCTAGAAATCTTAGACTACATCTGGCTCATTTGTGTAACTAGTCAGGGATGAAAAAAGGAACTTGCCTTGAGATGAATCACTCTGTGGGGAAGTTATAGATAAGACAGATTGATCATTAACAGATGTAAAAAATATGAAAATCTCTGTTGCAGACAACAGTCCAATGAAATAGGACAGGTGATTTGTGGTTTTCAAGGATTCCAAGTGAATGCAGCTAGAGATAGAGAATCAGTCAACCAGTCGGCTTCTCTTATTTCATCTTTTTCTACAGATGCATCAAACCACTGAAAGATGAAGAGTGGTTTGTTACAATGTCTGTCCTACATGATCCATGTAAAAATGCACTTTGTCACAAATATCAAAGAATCACTTCATTACAATTTTGATTTTATGCCTTACATTTGGGATTTGCACATTTACTCAACAACATAATTAACCAGCTGGTACCAGAATTACTGACTGTTGTATGTTGGCTGTTAACCTGCAAGGAGGCTTGATGGCTGGTGGTGCTAGCTCTGCTAGTGTTAGCAACAATTTGCAGTTTGTTAGAGCTTAAATGTCTGTCCAAACATTAACAAAAAATCTCTATGATATACTATAAATATAATGCCAGTTATATCACAAATCATGGCAGAGACATATACAAGTCTACATATTTTTTTAAAGGGAGATTTCAAAATATGGTTATTCTATGCTTTCATGATTCTTTTAAAGAAGGAAAATCAAAACCGTCCGAAATGAAAGTCAGCAGGTTAGACGTTCGACAAATCACAACTCAGAATCTTCCAAATCAATTGCAATTGGGGCATCTCTGTCTTTGATTGGTTAATAAGTTAATTCAAAAAACATGCAAAGGCCATATTATTCAGCAGGGAGGTGTCATAGTTGAACTGTACATTAAATGAATACATCTGACATTTGACTAATAATTAGAATATGAACACAAAGGAGAGGTTAAAACTGCATCAATGTTTCTGAAAACCCTTCTCTTTCAAAGGGAAAAGATAAAGCATTGACTCCTTGTCTTTTGAGAGGAAAAAGTGTGTTTGATAGTTGCATCTTAAGACTGTGTTCCCGGTACAAACCTCGCCTGTCCCCTTTCTTCATTATTTCGAGAGCCGTCGAGTGCGCTGCTTGAAGTTGGTGATTGATTTCTCAGCTCCTGCTGTGTTTGGAGCTCCCATGTCACACTATCTGTCTTCTCTTTGTAGAAGTTGTTTTTGAACTGACAGTGGTCAGGGAAAGGCAACACACCTCAAAGCTATGGCCTTGTAGGAAAACAAAACCCATCTCTTGATGACGACAGGAGTTTTGAAATGCTCTGTCTTGCTTCAGTTTCCTCCGTGCTTGGCAGTCTTAATTACATGTTTAAACGGCAGTTTCCTTTAGTTTCTAATTCTACAGCCCAAAAAACTTTGAAAATACTCAACTTATCAACACTATTGCCTCTTGCTGATGTTTGACATCTTTTATTTTGTCATTTTCATCATAACAATATTTTATAAAGTACTTTTTGTCTTTCAAAAAAGTCTCTGAGCTCCTGAATCTTTTACTCACAAGGAGAAGCTCAAAAACTATACCCTGGCTGTATTTTGATTAATTCTGAGTGATCAGAGAAAACATTTGACTTTGTAATGCATTTTCAAACCATCATTTTACATATTAGGAAAAATGAGATGAAAATGAATAGGTATTTTCAGTGAGACAGTGCAGGGTAACAAGCATGAAGTCTCCTTAGACTTTAAATCACAGCAGAAAATATTCCATCCACTCACTGAAAGACTTCATGGAGATGTTTCCTCTTTTTTATCCACACCCTGTAACCCCCAATTTCCTCTTTCTCACTCACCTCCTCTGCTAGCTATCTAGCTCTGCATTACCTTCAGCTGTTTTTAGTCGGGGATTAACATAGCATTAACAGCTTACATCGTTTTCCTCTGTTGGTCCCTCACTCTTTGTTTATTTTTCCTCCTTCCTCCATTTCCCAAAACCTTTTACTTTTCTGAGTTAAAATAGAGGATTTGATTTTTCATGCACAAATCAGAGCAGAGCCAAAATGAAGATGCCAGTTACATTAGGACAGATTCCACAGGGGGCTGGAGGCGAAGTGCGCTTCTGTGAGTGAGAAACACTGAGGCTCGGCACGGCGCCCCCAGAGGACCCGCCTAGTGTCTGATGTTGATTTAGCTGTAGAGTGCAGGTTATTCCTGCACGCCACCGAATCCAGTTGTGATTTTGTTGAATTAATTTGGCAGGCCTCTGAAGAGAACACAACAGAGGAGTAAAAAATGAGTTTTATTTCAATTGAGCTAGAGGATTAAAGAGAGAGGTAGCTGATGTGTCCCTCAAAATTAGATTAAAACAGTTTTCGCTCAAGTGCAGGGGCGTAGCAAAGTAATTGGGGGCCCTGTGGTTTGGCCTTCACTGTCAGCCCCCCTACTCATTTGACGGTCTTTCTGAGCCTCTTATGACCCTCTTATCAAGATCTTATCGTTATCTTATCTTATCTCCTTCTTAGTAATACTATTACTCTTACTTTTGTGCTATCCGTGTGATTTCAACAGACTCTGAGATGTAGGCTTTTTTTTTCCTGTTGAATGTTTTATGTATGTTTGTGTATATTGCCCCCTGAATTGCGTGCGATGGAGCTGCTGTTTCAATGCAAGACAAATTTCAGATCTAGCATCTGACAAAGTATCATCAACATCATATATGACGTGTTACAATAGTGGCCGTTTGGTTTGTACTTTTTTAAAGTCACTCAAGTTTTTTCGTGGTCGTAATTTCCCATCATTGCACCTACCTATTTTTATAAACTCTTTTTGTTTGTGTGTTTTTATATACATTTTAAGTGGCCAGCAGGAATGCATCTGTAAGATGTGAAATTGTGGCAGTATAATGAGCCAGATTTGGTCGGTAGAGGCATTAGCTGTCAACTGACACTGGTACCATTTTTTGATAGATGCACAGATGTCCTTCATTTTTCTCCAAATAAAACGTCGAATTATTTTTACTCGATAATGCTCACTTAATTTGGTCCCATTTATGCTTGTGGCACTTCATTTTCCCCCATCTCGCCTGTCCTTTAAGGTTGCTTGCATGTGTATGTGCTTTTCTTTTACAGCCTGTTTGCGCCACTGAGCTCCAACATAAACCGTGTTTAATTGCTCTTGATGCACAGCGGGCGAGGATCCCCCGGGCCAGGGCCTGTATGCATGGGTGCCCAGGAAAGACATCTGCCCCATCAACCACCTCAATGCCACCAAACACACACTCACACACCTTCGTTTGCGACCACACTGGGGGCTCCTGTGGCTCATCATTACATGTGTAAGGGTTCCCTACAGAATCTCGCCTCTGTCACACTCAAGTTAAGTACTTGAGTTATAGAACCTGAGAGTTTATACAGTGATTAAGTTCAATTATAAGGTGTAATTAATGATGTTGAACTGATAATTGTATGCCAAACACTTCCTTTTAGTGTTCTTAAGAATCATTTTCTGCAGATTCATGTGTGCAGGCTTTTCCTTCCTCTTCTTTTAATCCATTAGAGGCACCTGTGATTAAATGTACTGCAGCAACGTTTATTGTACTGTAAGGCTGTATTCAACAGCGATGGTGGCCCTCTTCTGGAAATCTCCTATGACTTCCTTAGCTGGGGTCAGAGGTCAATAGCTTTCATGGCCCTTGACAAGCGGCAGCTGATTGCCCTTGTTTCCCTGAGGAAAGCTGAATGCCACAAACACAGCTTCCCCATGTGAAAACAAATTGGCCGCTCAGTGACTCCTGTCATTTTGAACACTCCTTAAAAGCCTGAATCACTGACTGAACCTATACGGACGCGAGTTCCTGCTCCCTGAGCTGGAGGGCGATTCCAGTAGTGCACTGGGAAATGAATTGAGATGCATTCATCACTCAGGATTGAGCGGAGGTTTGTCAGATATGAGAGAAAGAAAATGGAAGAGATACGGTATGTGTGTGTGTGCGTGTCTGTGAGTAAGAGTTTGAAAACATGGCATGAAATGAAACATCTGTCTTTCTCCCTGCATTGCCCCAGGGCCTAAGGAGACATTTATAGCAAGCAGCAAAGCAACGGTTTCGTTTGTCATGTAAGTTACCAGAACCGCACGATAAAGTTATTACTCCAGGGCGCCCCCCTCTCCCTCCAACCCCCTTCTTGTCAAAAGCTACACAATGTCCCTCTAAGCACAGTGGTACTTTATGGCATATACAAGAAATAAAGCGTAATCATCACACCAGCAAAACACCCGACAGGAACAGGCTCCAGATTCATTATGACAAGATGGAGCCGTACGCCTTTTTTCTCCCCTCCTACGTCTCCGTGTTGAAATGGTAAGTCAATTTGTTGGCTTTGTCAATCCCAGGGGACCTTTTTGAATGTGTCACATCAGCGTTAATTGCCATAGACGTATGAAACAGCAGCACCCCTCTTGCTGCTCTGGAGCTCGACAGCCCCCTCCCCAGCGGCAATGACATTAAGTGCACCCCTGTGTTCCTCCCCGCACGGCTCCTCCAAGGATGTATTCTAAACAGGCTTTGACAAGGCGACTTATGTTTGACTATGATGATTGCTTCCTTCCTTAGTTGACAAGCAAGACATTTTGCCAGTAAACAAAGTGGAAAGAAAAAGTCTCCCAGCATTATCTGATCCTTTTGGAGATAGGTTTATTACAGAGAAACTGAAAGATGGACAGTTTCCTTGTCGAAAGCATGAATGTCAAGGAAAGTTTTCAGTCTTCACAAAACTGCCTAAAGAGTGTGTGGAGGACTGCATAGACACAAGCTGGAGGCCGGATCTACAGAGGAAGGTTTTTTTTGGGGAGGGGGGTTGGCAGGGACAGAATCCTGTACCCAAGCCATCATCACAAGACAGAGGACTTTCTTCACCTTTTAATTAAACATGGAGGAAACAGAGTGGCGCCAGAGGCCCAATGCCCTTAATCAAGTGCTGTAAGGTCAATGCAAAATGCTGGACCACTGCTAAAAGGGAGTCTGTCTACATGGTCGACAAAGTGAGAATGAATGAGCAGGGGAGGAATGTGCAGGGCTTTTAAGGGCTCAGATTACAGTGGGTCGCTCCTGGAAACGGCTGCATCCAGCATGCGGCAGCACAGTGCGGGGAAAACCACGAAACAGAGGAAGAAAGTGAGTGTAAAGGATGGAACATTTGAGGGTCATTTTTCCGAAGTAAAAGAAAAGTTTCCTGAAAGACTTCAACCATATCGTGAAAAGCATGTAGTAGCAATAAGAATAAATGTTGGGTGAGGTCTGTTCATGGATTAATGGTGTAGTAAGACTCAACACCCACCCACCATGAGCCTGGTGCAGATAGGACGGAACACACAGCTTGTATAGACAGCAAAAGAGATTGCACTCTGATGAAAAAATGGGTGAACCATCCTGCCATAAAACATAAAAAGATGCTATCTAGCATGGTGTACAAGAATAGGCTGATGGTGCCGGCCGGTGTGTGACTGCAAGTCTGTGTAAGGGGGGAGCTCACTGTGATTTATTACCATTGTGGGGCTCAGCAACAAGTCAGCTGTTGGTGTTTTGACCAGGTGGCCAGGGACAAAAAGGGCATTCCCCCTCAAGAATCGGCAAGGATTCACACTGCGTGCATGCCTGTGTATGCAAATCTGTCTAATTTAGCTGTCTCTGCAAGGACACGTGGATTCAAGCTGCTCTTTCGCAGCCTTCAGCGACAATTGCACCACAGTGCTGTGCATAGGCAAGAAACGGCATGCGGCAGCCATTTCCTCTAAACGTGTCAACAGGATGCTGTTCTCACACTGTGCCTCCCAGAAGATTGATAATGAACGATTGGCTCATTAACAGGGACTATTAGCCATGTCCACATGTGCAGTCCCATGAGTGGATAGAACTCTTCGCTGAATGGACACACTACAATATGAAGACTAATTGCCTTTGAGGACAGAGAGTGTATTTTCTCCTCTAATTCTCAAAAGGCCCACAGGCAGGCCTTAAGTCTGCAATAATTGCTGCAATTTTCAGTGTCATTTGCCCATTTCATCAGTGACATGAGCATTCCAAGACTTGTTCTTGTGCAGCATGTCATGCTGATCCTCAAATACATAAGCCCAAGTTTTGATCACAGTCTATTGCTCCTGAAGATTAAATCCCAAGAAAGCAAAACAAAGTCCTCCACGTGAAGTCAGAATTCTTTTGTGATTTGTTAACAACCTTGCCAGATAAAATCCAATTTGATATACTGTACTTTAATTTAACAACTTGATTAAAAATGAAATCTTCTGAGAGCTTTAAATGTGCTGTTTCAGACCCTTATTTTTGCATCAAAGCAAATCAAAACTGTAAAAATAAAAAGATGTAGTACAACTGACCTGGACATTCCCCCTCAATCACTATTCTCAAGTAAACCACACCTTTGTTGTGTTTGTGCCAAGCTCACATGCATTCGACCTCTGACTCAGCTGACCCCATGGTGTCAGATGCTGAAATGCTGACAGACGAGAAGCATCAGGAGATTACACAGAAAAGAACAGTGAGTGAGAGATAGAGAGAGATAAAGAGAGAGAGAGAGAGAGAGAGATGTATAAATATCAAACTCTCTGTACACTTTGTACCGACCATACTGCTTTCACTTTTAAGTCAGTTGTTTTAGTTTTGCAATACTCTAAATGTCCAGATAGAAAGTATATTTTCTTCTAATCCAATGTTTTAATTTTTATTTATTTATTTTTTATTTGCACTGCATGCCTGTTGCACATCCGTAGAGTGTGTTTAACTGTGTGTACATTTATTCTGTCAAAGCTGCTTTGGCAATGTAAATGTATGTTTGTCATGCCAATAAAGCTTTTTTGAATTTGAATTTGAGAGAGAGAGCGTGAGAGACATGGACAGACAGACAGAAAGAAAGAAGGACGGAGACAGAGGGAGATCTGTCGGCTTCAGGCTTTGTTTGTGGGTAGCTAGTATTGCCATAACAACATATGGCCGCCAAGCTGTAGATTCACAGAGCTTGGATGTGCACTTGGTTGGTCAATATTGCCTCAGATGACATTGGCAGGTTTATTGTGTGAGGAATTAACCAATTTGTAGCGCTGAAAATCAGGCTGTTGCGCAGTTGTTTGCTGTAATGTATCAGTACAGAAACAGTTTGAGAGGTTTGAACAGGTGCTCTGTTCTGGATTCAGTCTGGACTGTATGAGGGAGAGTGACAATCTTTACTTGTGCATGGAATGATTTCCAGCTTAAGGGGATAGGAAGCTACAAATTTAATGTGTCAGAATGTACAGTTTTACATGGGGTTTCAGCTATCCTTTATGACATCCTGACTTATGAACGGATTGAATTGTTCCGATAGGATGCCAGCGGCCCCACATACTGACTGATAATCACTTTTGGTCATCGTGTTGTTCTGTTGTCCTCTTGTTCACAGTTGTAGATGAAATATGGATAAAGTGGAGAAAAAGAAAAATGCAATGCAATGACAACAAGCAAATAAGATCTGAGTGAAGTTGGTCAGCTCCAACTCAATAAAAGCCACAATACTTTATGCTGTCTGCAAGCATCAATCAACTACAAAGGTGGTTACATCTTTCTCATTTCAGAGTTAGATTCACCAACTTTTGTGTGTTTAAGATGCAGATCATACAACAATAAGCACCAATTTGTTGCAGGGATTAAATATAAGGAGACAAATGAGCGGTAAAGTATGACTACTGTGTTCATGAACAACAAAGGCATCCCACATGAGTTGAGAAAGACAATAAAAAGCTACCAGTTTGAGATTGGGATCAGGTCCAAAAATCCACACCCATTGGAAACAGTCTTGTGGTTATGGATGACTGTTCTTGAGCAAAGCCTGCACCTCTCTCCCTTCCCTTTCCCTTGGTCCCAAGACAGTAAAGTGTAGAAACAGGACTTGCATCTCTTTTTTTTTTCCTGATGTGACAGGTATGATAAATAACAAGTCATGTCTTGCCAGTATGATATCAGGTCTTTGGAGAAAAAAGGGCATTTCCTCCTTTCTTGTCGGGAAATGACTGAGAGTTGGAAAAGGCAACTCTGATTTTCCATCCAAATTCCCAGTGACGGCTTGGACACATGAAAAGACATCTTGCTGCGTGAGTGCAAGAGTGAGACGAGACCTTGTCGTCTTGAAGCCCCCCTGTGGTAATTTATGACGTCCGTTTGGGGCCTGTCATTACCTCTCCGCCAATGCTTTCTTCCGCCATCCACGAAGAGAGACGGTGAGATAATTAATGCATTTGTGAGTCCTCGCACTACCCTGACACACTTGACTCCGTTTAATAAATGATGTCCCATATTTTCTCATTCATTATAATGTCATTAAGACATATTAATTCCCCCTGCTGCTTTAACCTTTTAGCCCGCGTTACCACAGTCGCCCCTCTCTCTTGCTAGCCCCAGTCCCTTGTTCTACACCTCTCACATGTTGTACCACTTAAATCACAGAGCCCTCAATGGGCAGTTATGCAATAAGCCCATTTAGACACAAACGAGGACAACACTCAGTGGCGGACGTGAGCACTCACACCGAAAGCAAGCATTTTCAGATGTTTTACAGAGTGCATGAAAGTCAAACTTCACAGAACGTGTTAAGTGCTTTCAGCCTGCAGGTACAAGGAGAGACTCCTTGACAGGAAAAAGCACAGCCACAGTCTGTTGACCTAATTCAAAGCCCACTTTCCATGTAGCAGATGTAAGAGATGCTCTTTTTAAACACTGAAATGTACAGTGTTAAGATGCCTTTGGCAACACTGGCTCTGTTAGTTATGAAGAACACAGATTTGTGATTCATTACCCAGGACAAGGATAAATCTGGGCAAAAAAGCCCAAGAGTCATTTGTTACCACTTAAGCGCTTCGAGTTGTCAGTGTGGTTGTCTGTGCAATGGGGCAGATTTGTCCGAACCCTGCAGTGATAAATGTCCTTTTTTGATTCCCTTTTGGGTTGCCTTCATATACAGGTCAGTCAATGGAAATCATTTGGCCCAGTGACCCACCAAGCACAGCAGCACCCTGCCAACACTATCTGCAAAAGAGAGCATGGAAATCATGCTCAACCAACACAGGTGGGGTGGTATCTGAAGAGAGAGAGGTAGAATATGGTTATGTGTGTGTATGTGTATATGTGTGTGTATGTGTAACTGTTCGTGCCCTTGAATTGGCATGGGACCACCAACGCATGACTTGTTTAACTGCTCATTTATAACAGGTGGGCAGTATTACACACTGCAGGTCCAAAGCCTGATCTCCCATTCCCTTTTCATGCCTTAATCATAGCTGACTAAAAACCCTAATCTGTCTCCAGATCAGTGGCCAGGGACTCATTTTATCTAGCCCTGCTAAACATATTGTGCAAAAACCCATTTGCTTTAAACTGCAGCTATTAATCGTCAACTCAAACAGGCACCTGCGTTGTCGGCTATTTAGGAGGAATAAATTTGAGATATTTCTTCATGTGGTAATAAAGCCCTTGCCGACAGTAAGCCTAAAGTATATCTGTAAGACATTCTTTTGTAAAACGGCAATAAACAATCACACAGCTTAAACTCTGTAACCATAGTTTAAAGATTTCCTCAGCCTAATCAGGCTCTTTTTTCATGCACACGGGCCACTTACTAGTGAATAGATGAACACTGATTACCTCCTCACAAGAGCACATTTCTGTGTGTTGGGTATCTTCAAGAGAAGGTAACATTTTGTCTCTGAAGTTCACTTGTTCGAAGCAGGCCAATACTGTTGGAGCGTCTTCAAAACAGCAGCTCTTGTGAGGTGTTCTCAATCTTCAGTGGTCACCTCTTGAAAGTGGTGGAGAACAAGACCAGTAATCTTGGAACAGGGTCATGGGAGGTTAAGGCTCATTGGTGGGGGTGGAGAGTGAAAAATGGCTGCGTTGAGCAATGCAACAAAGAGCCACTGGAGCTTAAATTGCCAAAACAGACATTTCATAAAACACTGAAATACATGTTGCATTTGGGGTTCAGATTATTATCTGCTGCATAAATGTCAAAAATCAGCACTTGAGCATCTGAACTGGACTGTAGATAGTGTACGAATGTATCCTGTGAGAACATGACCAGAAATTCAAGACATCATGTACTCAGTCATCAAATTCCCCAAATCTCACACCAATGGAGCATCAATGGGAAGCATTTGCCAATCAAGCCAAAGTCTGTCAGTCAGTTTCTGTTCATTTGGTGCCACAGTATTGACACTGAATCATTTAGCATAACGTTTTCCAGCCTTTGTTATCTTGGCTATTACAAATAATCTGAAAAAGCTAAGCTCTAAGTTATTGATGTTTTACTAGAGCCCTTTGGACAACCGCTAACAATGATGAATGATCACTAAAGTGCAAAAACCATTACAAAACAGGCCAAGCAACTGAGGGCCAAAATTAGGCTAACTTTAGCTAACGGTTGAGTTGTTGAAGATAACTTTATATGTCTTATCGTCAAAGTCACAATTTGTTGCTTCAAGTACGATGTTGACTTGCCTCAAAACAAATACTGACATCCTCGTGTTCTTACTCTTCTTTTACGTTGGGTTGATGCTGTGGTCTACCGCACAACTTTATTCAAAGAAGGAGATTTCCTGGGTTAAGATGTGGCTTCGGAAAAGGTAAAAAAAATAGATCCTGTTGCCCTGCCTCTCGGGATACATTGAGTTAGAGTTGTGTGTACCCCATAAACAGTGTTTGACCATTTATAAACTCAAGATCTCAGAAAAATATCATTAAACCAATTAACGATGACTTTCTTCAATGCATTCAATGGACTACCAGGCAGAGCATGTCTGAGTGTATACAGCTATACTCACTGTGATTGGCTCATTGTGTTTTAGGGCTTAGCCATAGGTTGATTGTATTAAAACTGCTGATTATATATTCCAAGATTTAGGCTTTGTACATCATTACACCTCTTATAATATTTAACACTTTCCACCATACATTCATGGGCTGTACTTTTTGCACATGAACTCTGACAACTTCAAATAGGTATAAGCAATCCTCCTTTACCTTGAAGGAGTCGTCCCAGTACGACATATTACAACTTTTCCACCGTTGTATAAGAAGGATAAAAACCTGCCCATGGACAGCTTCAATTAGGATCAAGCCATAATAGTTCTCCAACTCATAACTCATTCTGTGTTAGATATAGTGCCAAATCTCATTTTACACTGTCTGATAGAGTGCTGCGGGATTTGAATATCGTCTTTCCCTTGTGTTCTGGCACTACCTCAGTTTCCTCTGAAGGCACGAACATGAATTTTCATCTGCAGTCTTTGCCCCAAATTCACACTCTGTACTGTATGCCTGCCTTGTTGTTCTCTTCTTTAGTTCCCTATATCATAGTGTAACCACAAGCATCTTGATAAAGCTTCAGAATAGAGGTGTTTCTTTATTGTACCACTTTGTATGTGTGGGTTATTGGCCCAATCATGCAGACCCTTTCGAAAAATTTTTGCATGATGAAGTTTGACAAAAGTTGGGGTAGTACAAACTGAAGTCCTTCCAAACTTTAGTAAATATTTGCTCATGAATGTTAAAATGGTTAAATGGTCTTTCCAGTTATGTAACTTAGCTGTTAAAATTTGAGGAGTGCAGATCCTTAACTTTTTGATTTTTTCATGTCAAGTGCTGTTACCCAAACCTCTTAAATGTTGCCCCTTTAAACTGGCAAATGGACCCTTCCACTTCCATGGAGTGCCACTAAAAATCTTAATGTGAAGAGCATTTGAAGCATTCCGACAAGTTTTGGTGAAAATAGTTGATTTTATGACTTTAGAAGACAAAAATACTTTTGAAAGTAAAAAGTCAGCAAACTTTATGTGCTCAAGCATTCTTGAATTAGGTTGAAGACCCATTTCACATGAGCTTTTCTCAAATGTTTAAATGCTTCATTACTATACAGCTGCGAATTTGAAAGGACTGAGTCTGTA
Organism: Thalassoma bifasciatum; assembly: GCA_008086565.1. Lineage (NCBI taxonomy): Eukaryota > Metazoa > Chordata > Actinopteri > Labriformes > Labridae > Thalassoma > Thalassoma bifasciatum. The sequence goes on from RPOG01000006.1 coordinate 1,463,367, forward strand.
TCATCCGAGAAAAGGAAAACAGTATTTCTTCCTCTACTGGAAATGTGCTTCATGTTTCTTGCAACGCTTTTCACTCAAGCTTTTGACAAAATGGCACCCCTTGTGACCTACTTTCAATAGACTTCCTCATCACACTCTATACACTCCTTTCACTTCAAAACACCTCAACAGTTTTCTCCGCTGGAAGTACTCCTCCACTCTACTGCCTGTATTTTCTTATTTTGCCATTCCCATGGTATATTTTTTGTGCTGAGAAATCTGCACACAATGACAGAGCATGATTTCAAATCTGTCCCCTGCTTACCCAGAAATAACCCCATATGTCACATGCATTGTGTGGGATTGCCAAGTTGGTATTTGGACCCCAACTGCTTTTGGCCCAGGTTTGAGAATCTGCTTCAGCCAGTTTTGAGAGAGTGGATCAGTATATTACCCTGTGAGGTGACTCACTGCATTTTATGCCTTGCTGTCCATATGGGGATGTGACACAGTATTTGGTTTCAACCCCACTGTATAATTTATCTGATGCAAACTGGCGCCATACATCACCACATGTATTATTCATGGCTAATATGTTCCACATAAATGACAGTAAATATACCGGTGGGTGTGAGGAATGGTTTGAGCAACTGTCGCACACTTGCCACCATTTCTGCCTCCCCTCCTTTTTTATTTTGTTATTTTGCGGCTGTTTCCTGGTAGACAGCTGGACAATCCCTGGATTTTCTGTCACTCAACACACACCTCACTTTTTTTCTCTCTCCTTTTACTCATTGTAGCAGTGACTGCATCATCAAACTACACACGCTTACAATCTCACATTACAAGTGAGTCAGACATGAGCAAGCGGAGGTCCCTTTTGGTATCCAGCACAGGCTTTGTGCCACCTTCACCCTGAATGTCCTCCACCCCTATGTGTGTCTGTGTGTGTGCGCGTGTGTGTGTGTATGCACATGTGCATCCAGTTTCAGAGGATCCTTGACATTATCACGCAGCCAATAAAAGACCACCTGTTCCACTGTGCTAATCTAATCTGGCCTTGCACAGACTTGACGCTATTTCTTCCAGCGTCACGTTCCATCGGGAGGCCCCCTCCGCCACTCCTCGGCAAAAGCTGGGCTGAGTTGTTAACAGAGCACCTCTGACACACAATGTGACAATTTCACGCCGGGCCCCTAATCCAGCTGACACGGCTATCGACGATTCTTTAATTGCCCTGTACGTTTTTTTTGCTTTTTTTGTACACATTCAGGAATAGAAAGCGCCGTCAAATCTGTTCTCGTGTGCCTCTGCTTGTCTGTCAGACTGCCTGTCACCTTGTTATGATTAATGTATTCCCAGGCATGCACGTTTTTATTCCAAGGAAAACACACCTTTCTCCAGACGGGAAAAACGGCTGCTGTGAAGTCCTATCACGTTTTTCTCTTGCCAAGGAGGAGCCCCCCTCCCTGATATTGCACATGGCAAATACATATTTCAGAAACAACTACTTAAATTCATCTTTCAGGGTGTTGAATCAGCTTGTCTCAGTTTAATTCAGTTTTCTCTCAGGGCACTTTTGGAGTGGAGTTGAAGTGTACCAAATTGAGATATAGATTTTTCTGTCTCTTTGAGCAGAGAAATAAGATCATTTGAAGAGTTTGGGAGAGGCGGGTTGGGGATCATATGTGTTAAGTTGGCGATTGGATTTTGCCGACTTTCCACACAGTCAAACATGAACGTAGAAGCACATAAATACACTGTTGAATTAACACATAAATTACACAAAGGAGCCAGAATTCTGCAGTGTATCATCAGCGTTTATCTGCTGATTAAACTCAATACTAAGTTAAAGTGCATGCAAATTTTCTTCATTACAAACGCATGCAATATAAACTCAGCTAGATGAAGTTACACCATGAATTTTTAAGCTTGTATTGAATGCTGAGTGCTACGGGAGTGGATTGTGAATCTGCAAAATGTATTCAGTTTTCTTGATGTTGCAATGCACTTTCCAGTATAGCAAACAACAGCCACATTGGTGGAGGTAAATATGATCACTAGATGGAAAATATTGCACGTGTCAGACCATTTCAGCAGCATTCATTTCACATCCGCTCACAGAGGGGAAAAAAAACAACCATTTGATATGAAGCCTGTATGGAGCGAAACAAGAAACAGAACCTCAGATGGCTTCACCAATCTCATTCTCACTGGGGGTCTTACAGGGGCGACTAGCTACTCCTCCCAAAGCCTGCTGGCAGATCAATACCAGGAATCAGGCCATTACGCTCCTTTGAAAGCGCTACGTTCACAATCAATATGTTATTATTTTTCATCTGCTGGCTGTATTTAATACCCTCATTATTATTTCCCCTCACTGAACAGAGAGGAAGCTATTCCTGTCCCAACTTGGATTTTTTCTTTCCTTTGGCTTTCTGGGATTGGTCCTCATTTACATGATTGTGGAGGAATGTGTTGTGGAATGATCCCTGTGCATATTTATTTGAGTTTTGTTTGGCTTCCTTTAGGATTGCTTTTTGGTTGTTTGAAAAAGTGTGTACTCTCTTTGGATTAGGGTGAATATTTTGCTTCATCTTAAAGCGTGAGTCCTGAAGAATCTGAGGATTTTGGGATGACAAAGCAAACAAAGTTAGTTTAAACTCCATGATCTGCTTTATTGGCTCTCTGATTTACTTCCAGCCAAACACAGGGATTGTCACTGACAGAGATGACTGACAGTTCAGAGCAAAGGTTAACAGATGAAATAAGACTGAACATAAATGGCTCTTAACTGCTCCCTGTTTAATTCAGTGCATAATGTTTCATGTCCTCTTACACTTATCATGTTTGCAAGGGCAGAATAGAATCATGAAATACGACTTACGCTCTGTTTTTCTTTAATCTTACCGGGAAAATTGCAGCGAGATCAATCGCGCATTAACTCTTCTGCAATAAAGCACTTGATGTATGCCAAGGCCGCCATGAAACCAGGTGTGATCTGAAGCTCATGCATGACACACGCTGTGTCCAAAATGTATGGAGCGAATTAACCGGTAATACTCATTTTAATATAAATGAGCTCTCATAATGATGTGAAGGTTCCCTCAACACAGCAGGAGAGCGGCGTGGGGAGAGAGAACGGACGGGCCCAGTTAGCGAACGACAGTTTGGTGATAAATCATCTGTAATTAAACACTTTGGAAGTATACGGACCACAGCAGAGGGTGCAGGGGTGGGGGGCTGTTTGACGGTAGGTGGGTGGCATGGTTGCCCATCCTGGTGGTGTGTTAATGAATGAGAAGTAGATGATTGGAGGAGTTTGCCGTTGGATCTTTCTGATCAGAAAGCCCGGAGCTAAGCCGCCTTGTTCATTAATCAGAGGCTTGTTCTGATAGATGTCTCCTGTTCTACCTATTAAAACCTCTATTCTAGATGTTTAAAATGTTTCTGTGTCCAAGCCCAGGCCTTTACGTGTTACTCTCTCCTGGTGTAAGATTAATTGCTCTTGATCAAAGTCGTAAAGCAGAAGCCGCACCGAGCGTAATAGCCTCAACTGAGAATGGCTTTCTTTATATGGGGAGAGGAGGGAGCTCCAGGCTTCTATTATCTTGTCTTTCTTGTTCCTGGTGCAGGAAATTTAATTCTTTACCATGCTTTTTTACTTTCTGCTGGTTTAGAGAACAAGCCTTCAATGTCAAGCAGCTGCGCGGACGAAGGCTGAACATGGAGCGCTATCACAAAGTAGCAATTGAAGCAGGGGCTGTAGACTGGCTTATTGGGAAGGAGTATAAATCAGAGAGGACAAGTGACAGAGATTAATGCCAGCCAAGCCCACAGAATAACCCTTCCATCCCACTCCAGCCTCCACCTACAGCAACTTCCTGATAAAGCCACCAATGTGACACTACACAAGGTGCAATAATAGAAATGCATTACTCAAAAGTCCTTTGAGACATGTAGATAGGCGGACGGTGCCAGAGGAGAGATGAAGAAGACTACCTGGGCAAAATAATGTTTTTATGTCCTTCACAGGACAAATGGTGTTCCTTCAGACAGTAAGAATGAGTTTAGAGGGTTTATGGCCCCTATCACAGTCACTCTCCAAGCGGATGTTCATTATGTGGTCATATTTATGATGTCCTTTGGAAGAAGCCAATTTATGTGATATATTTTTAAGTATCAGAGGTAGTTAGGCTTTAAGCATAGGAAAGCTGTATTCCTTAAAAAGTATAGCAAAGCAGTACAACTTTTAATCCCGACTTGAACCAAATATGCTTCCTCTAGGCCCACTTAATTAATGACATCTTCAAGGCCTTAAAAGATAACCAAAACATTTTGGTATCAGTGTAATCAGACTATTCTCAGTTTCAAAAAGGCATGGCCAGTGTGATATGCTGCATGGTCATACATGCCCAGGGTAACACTGCAGATACTCTGACATGTAAAGAAAAACCTAATGTCACTGCACTGCAAAAACTGGAATCTAATCAAGTGTTAGTGTCATATATTGAGAAAGAGTTGTCTTATTATACTTGATATGAGCCACATTCAATTGGGAGATCCAGAAGCATGTCTTATTTCAAGATATTAAAAGACAAAAATGATGTCTGAATTGCTTGTATCAGGTTAAAAAGAAATCTGCAACAGAGTAAGAAAAAATTGCTTGTCAGGTTTCTTGAAAAAAAATCACGTCTGAATCCAAGAAACTTATTTCTTGACCCATTGGCATGGGGTTTTTTTGTGTTGGGTTTTTTCTTTTTATTTGGGTTTTTGAGTTTTTGCAGTTAAACTCACTGTCTCTGCAGTGGGAAGGAACTTCTTTCAAAAATGGGATGTTTTATAACCACAGAGCACCAAAGCACCAACTGTCACCAATACTGTTGAGGAGTGTTATAGTTATAGAGTGTTATTGTTGGTGATTGGAACATTTTTAGTTTGATAGAACTAAGACATTCAGCCATGCCTAAGAGTACAGTTATTTGATGATTCCAAGTTAAATGAATTAAAGTAACTGGCTTATTAATTTTTGTTGGTTTGCCAGAAAATTGACACCTATGAGTGAGAGAAAAATGTATTTGCTGTGTTGAGATTACAAAATTAAAAAAATGTTACAGCTAGACCCAGAATTTGATTTTATTATACTCATGTTGATGAAAAAGTATGGTTTAAACAAACCCAAAACATCAAGAGTGAAGGAGATTATACACAGGGGTTTGTCAAAACACAAAGTAAACACATATTGGAGCAATAAAACATGCACTCAACCAGACTCAATTTAAAAAGAAAAAGACTGGCCTAACCACAATGCCCTCCTCACTCCAGAGCTCTTGGTAGCTCCTGTTGACTGAGGTGCAGCATACAAGTGCCCACATCTTTGGCTATGCCTTTGACTTTAACTAGAAAACAACATCCACCAATGGCAGGGTGATTCAACACTGTTAAATGCACACTCTAATTTAACATCTTGGGTGAAAACTGTAAACTTACTCTATATGTGGATGTTGTTTTTGATTTAGTTCAAATGGAAATTAGCTGTACAAAGTGTCAGAGGAGATCTTGTGACCTTTGTGTGTCTGTTGTCATCATAGTTCCTAAACATAACTTTAATACATACCAGTGTACCTTAGTTACAACTGTGTCCTTAAATTTGTTGAAGTTGTACATCTTCACCCAGATTATAATCCGTCTCTTTATGCACATGAACTTAAATACTCCCTGTTTTGTAACAAAGCATTGCAACCCTTTCAAATCTCCTTTGAGCTTTTCTGATGGTACTGTTTAGCATCCTTATGCTAATATTTCTGTGGGTTAGTATTCCATGATTAACATATTTCCCTCTTCTTGTGCTGGATTTAGACAAATGCCCTGAGAAAGCCTGCTCAATTGTTTACTCCTTGGTAAAAATGTAATGTGTAGGCAAGGGCCTCTCCCCCTCCTCTGTAGTCTCACTGCTTTTGGGCTTCTGCTTCAAAGTCCCCTCGGCTTTGTATTTTTGTATCATTCCCATGAATCTCGCCTGATCGTAATCTGATTTTGCGGCTGATTTATTTGCAGCAGAAAAGGAGAGGAAGTGAGTGGAAGGTTTTCATCGAGAAGCCTGGCAGCGGGTGCCGCCACCGGGCAGCATGCAATCAGCTCGAAAATGAAGTGCCGTGTACTCTCCCTGTGCTCAACACACACAAACACACACGCACAAACTCTTCCCCAATGAAATAAGACAATACTGCAATTTGATCTAGCAAACCTCTGAGCTTACCTTCTCTTTCAACTTTCTTCCCGTTCTCTTTTATTTACAGGGGCTGTCTCAACCCCCCCTGACAATCAAGATCCATCCATTATGTTCTCCCACTCTTTAATTTGGTGGGCAAATTTAATTTCCAAATGAATACCGTGCCGTTTTAATGCAAGCCACAGAAGATAAATGTGCTTTTGTGCTGTGCGTGTTTGATTGCTGACTTTGAAGAAGCAGCCTCTTTGTGTTGAGACGCCCAGAGACTGACCCAGCAGGCCTGAGCTGCAGTGAGATGTGAGCTATCATAGGTGTTGGTGCTCACAATTGTGCCTGGATAAATCCCAGGCATCTTGTCCTTCTTTTCCAGCAGCTTTCATACTTCTTTCTGTTTTGTGTATCTCTGAATCATGCCCATAGCCGTTAGGAGAGTTTTCAAGATTGAAAGCATTGTTCTTTTCTTTTTGTTCACTCAAGCAGTCATCATAAAAAATCACATAGAGAATGGCAAATGCAAGGCAGGCCAAGGTGTTTAGTGTATGCCTGCTGCTTATATGAATACGTTTGTGGCCAAAGAACCTTGTAACACAGTCAAACCCTAACTTTTCAAACTTTTTATAGGTCCTTATTTTAACCTTGTTTATTGTTTAAGTCATTAAATAGTTCAGTCCAATTTTTGCAGAAACATTATATCCTCTGTGTTGTATGCAAAAAAAATGGGTGAAACAGAGCAAAAATTAGATGAAAACTTTGAAAATGGAGAAGCTTATGGCAACACTATTGTTGTCAACAGGAAGTGGTAAAATAGACTGTCCTTCCCATAGATTAATTTGGTATGACATGGATGACTAGGTTTCTCCATGTGTTGCTGGTAAAAGTGAACTACTGTTGTTGCTGGGTTTATAACTTCCATAGTGCCAAAATAATATGCTGTTCATGTTTTTACAGCAATTCCATAAAAGTAGGTCCAGTGTGGTTTAGAGTTGTTGCGATTCCAATACCTGTACTGGTATCCGCAACTACCAAAGTCCAGTCTGATGCTACATAATTTATCAACTTAGAAATCTAATGTTTTACTCCATTAAACCCTGGCACAGTTCTTCTTCGCTGCTCTCAAAACAGTAGCGCTGTGCTGCAGCCTGCTTGATCATGTGACACGGACTCAACAGACACAAGTGCGTCAGAACTGGGTTGACGCGAGACTTGGAGCTAACTAGCACAGTCATGTCGGCAGTGTGGCTATATTTCACGCTGGATGAACCCCCCAACAAGACTGCAACATGCAAACTGTGCAAAAGTAGTATCTCAAGGGGTGGCACGAGTGTTGCGAATTTCAACACAACTAACTTAATTAAACACCTGATACTGTTATATATAAAAATTAATGGCTTTAATTTCCTGTATTTATTCATGTTTTACAAAGGGTTTAACTTGAGCCAGGCCTTACCACAATGATAATCATATTGCAGTCATGCAGGCGCAGTATGATATTTTTTAATAACATACTGGTGCCGGATCGGTACTCGGTATTGGTGGATACTCACAGCACAAGCATCAGGATTGGTATTGGGAGGGGAAAATGGTATCGGAACATCTCTAGTGTGGTTTTCAGGATATTACAATTAGAAAATGAACATAGGAAGCTGTGAACTCTGTTGCAGAGCCCAGAGGCTTTCAAATTTGGACTCCTGATGATCACTTTACTTTTTCATGCCATTATCACTATTTAAACAGAGGATGTGCCAACGTCTCTGAAAACTCACCCAGAGCAAATTGGCATTTATATTTGAATGGTGAATCAGACACTGTTATGTCAAATTTATAGAGTGACTTGTCAAGGATCACAGAAGTAGCATGAGCCTTTATGTGGGTACCGCATTAGACCTGTTTTTTTTTCTTTTCCCTTTGAGTGATCTGGGCTCGACGCCAGTTTGCCAGCGAGATTAATTCATCTTGTTTGATGAACTGCAATTGTTGATTGAGTGGAGAGTGGAAAACGGTTTAAAACATCTCCAAGGTGTAACTTTCTAAGAGTGTTCTAACAAAGCGAACTGAACAGAGGCGTGTGGGAGGCCCAGCGCGCTCTGATCATGTTGGCGTCGGCAGGATTGTGAAAAAGGCATTAATTAGGGAGCATCAGGTTATCAGGCAGAGGAAAAAATCTTCAGAGAAGTAATCAAACCTTGATGAATTAAAGGAACGTGCTAAGCCCTTGTGTCCGCCGGTGATAGAACTGACCCTCAAGCTTGGCTGATAGCTTTATTCTGATAAAGAATTGAACAAAAAAACAACACAAATCCTGGCTTTATCGGCATCAGCATATTAAGCATCGTCAGAGGAGGATAAAAACGCCAAAAATGGAACAGGAAAGTTGAGTGGAATGAAAATGTAATCACTCAAACACTCAAAAGGTTTGGAGAGGATGCTTGTGTAGCCCACATGCTGATCTTCTTTTGGTAAATGATGTTTGTCAGACTTTAAACATCTTAGTGGTTGATTTGATGGCTTGATTGACTCCACAAAAACAGAACAGTCTGTGATAATGGGAATCGACAATATTTTGGGAAGTATGTCCCTCCAGTGCAGAAGAGATTTCCATCTAATTTGTCTTTGTGCTGATGCTGATTGATCACTTCAGTTGTTTCAAGCCGTTGACTTCATACAGCTGGTGTGTGGAACATTCGAATCTTGAGTGAAGTCTGAGAAGAACTACTGAATGAATGTTTTCATTGGCCAGTTTTTTCTGCATTGACACAAGTTTAGGCAATCTCTTGCTGGTTGGTAGAAAGGAGTTGCCAGTATTTCTTTTCTAGTGCAGATTGTACACAATTTTTGGTTGTCCATCTTTAATTTTTAGTCATAACCTGTAATGAAGATTCCCTCACACTGAATTTAATTTATTCAGTCTTATTGGTCCTGAACACATTGTACAGGGTGCAACTTAAGTTAAGTCAACATATGGTTATAATGTGTGAGCTTTGCCCAATCAATCTGCACGTATTCCTTTTCAAACTGGAGGAAGCTGCAAGACAAGTGCAGCACCATGACCCAAGATGAGAACATGTATCCAAACACTTGAGAGAGAAGTAACATAATGTCACTGAAATGTGTGTTTGAGAGGATCATCATTAGAAGTGGGAATTGCTGGCTGAATACAGTTTCAGCACAGTACAACACAACACGATACAAAACACAAGATGCAACGATACAACAAAAGATGACAACAAGGATGCAAAACAGTTTCTAATAGGTTAACTGTACTATTTATGTATTTGTTTGTTTTTACACTACACTTTTGTTTTTACTGAGATTGAGGGACCTTTTACATTACAACAGTCTTAGAGCAGAATGCAAAGGTATTATTACGGCCTCCTGTTTACATGGAAACAGCGTTTTAGCTGACATACCACTTTTGGAAATGGCCTGAAGAGTGGAATTTTTCTAAAATGCTGTTTCACTGTTACATTTAAACGGCAAGCCAGAGCTTTGTTTCATGAAAATTTTTCATGGGATGGGACGACAACAAATTGTTGAAATGTTGAAAATGTTGTTGTGTAAACTGGCCCAGAACGGTGTTTTTGCTTTCTGTCTTTAAATTGACTGACAGAACTACAGTACAACTCTGAATTTAGTGTAAAGAATTAGAAATTTGATTGTTTGGGGGGTAAAACCAATTTGTGAATACAGACTTCACAGTGGATCTTTTTCACTCATTGTTCATTCATCTGTAGTCTTGAGTGAAACTTTTGAAGACTCATGTGCATCCTCCACTTTTACGGTTGTCTCGACATAAATTGTTTAAATAGCCCTTTTGTCCGTCTCGATTGTAGTAGCTGCTACCACATCTCTTTACTTTCCCCCCTCTACCTAGCAAAACAACAATATCCTTTGTTTCTCCTTTGCTGACTTGAATGACTATTTCAGGCATGTGTTCCGACATCAGCTGAGCACTCCTTTAACCCTCACAAGTATTTCAGAACCTGAAGCAACTGCAGGTTCAGCATTGAATTTAGCAAGCCAAGTGTGAGGTCAGAAAAAACAAGCAAAGAGGTGATGTTGTTCTATTCGTGGGCACATCTGAGAAATCATTTTGTTTAACATAGCTCAGGACTTTTTGGTCTGATTAGGTGTTTGGCCATGTCCAAAAGCACAGCAGTCAAGGATTGACCCTGGCATGTGCTTGTTTTCTTTACCTGTGCACCTTTTCAGACATAAACCTGTCTTTAATTGGCTGTAAGATTTAATAACAAAGGTTCAGAGGTCATGATGTACAAGGAGAAAGACTTGGCCCTCTCCAGTCTGCTCTCTCATTTGCTGTAACACTTGCACCTTTCCTTATCATACCTTTTCAATTATTCAGTCAATCATGTTTTTTAGTTCTCTGCAAGTACACACTTCTTGCAGCACGCTACAGAGATGCAAAATCAAACAACATACCCATATCTGTTTTTGCATCTTTAATATGTTAGGGAACCTTGGGATTTGCATATTGTTTTCCTCTTGAGTTATTTTTTTTTATTTGGCATCGCTAATGCTAGTCACTGTTCAAAGTATGCCTTGTTATCAGCCTTATCTTTCCACCACATGTGTCTGAACATGAAAGAAGGAAGTGAAGGACATCAGGCTGCCAAAATCATCTTTTTTTCTATCTAATCTCTTCATCCAATCTACCCATCCAGATGCCAAAACCACTGGAAGCAGCATTTAATCTAAAAACAAATGTGCCAATACATGTGTATCTCTGGAAGATCTTGTCATGTTTTCAGTTTTTTTTCAGGAACTTACTGAAATGCAAGTCTTTTTTTTCTCTAAAAGGCTGGAAAAGGTTGGAAGGGAGAGGTGAGCGGGTGGAGGAAAGGAGGGACCAAGTGGAGGAGTTCTTGCTGCGCAGGCCTGATATCATTAAGGACTCTCCATGCGTTCTGCCTTCCCTGAGCTCAAAGGGCATGTTAGCCCCAGGTTCATCAGCTAGCTATTGTGTGGGGTTGGCTGGGAAAGGGCTGAGCGAGTGGCCGAGAAGGAGGAGGAGGAGATGGAGGAAGGTGTGTAGGGGGGATGAGGCACTGGCTGTGTTTCCCATTTAGCAGCAGGGAGGGGGGTACACAAACAATTCAGCCCACTTCCCCACATATGTGCAGGCTTGCCTTTTTCTCCCTTTCCTTCCTTGTCTTTAACTCCCCCTTACAGTTTAACACCCAGTACATTTCTGTCACCCACTCAATATCTTCTTATTTCTCACTCCACTCCCTTTTCTTTCTTTTCTCCTGAAACTGTTTACCCCCTCTAAACAACTTCCCCCTTCCTCTCCCCTTTCCATTCCTCCCCTGTGCCAGCTCTCTGCCTCTTGTGCCGTGTCTTCGTCCCTCTGATTAGATTTGGACCCGACGCTATCTCATTTGGCGGTACGCTGCCTTGCTTTGCAGAGTATCTTGGGAAGACTCTTGGTCTGTGTCGCTGCAGCTGTAACCATGTTAGCCATGCTTAGGATGTCACTGATGGTTTGCCCTACAGACGTGCATCCGCCTGGGACCACTCTCAGTCCTATAGCAGACTAATAGCAACAACAGCAACACAATAGCTTCTACAAAGGCATGGATAACTTTCAACATGGAGAAGGTTTTATAGGTCTGGAATTATAATTCAAGTAATTAGAGGATCAAGAATCCAACTGAATGGGTCTTAAAATAAAATCCTTTCTTTAAGAGAGACATGAGCCAATTATTTTTTATATATTGAGGATTAAGCTGCAAAAACCTCTCATTTATTTTAATTGTCGATCAATATGAAAGTACTGTTTAAGATTAACGAAACAGAAAGCTTTAGAAAAATCGCAGAAAAGACTTCAAAACAATACACTGTGTTTAAAAAAATGACAATGCATTGAGTAAATTTGAAATTCAACATGATTATTCTTATTTTCTACAAGCTATATGTTTTAAAGCTTTTGTGCCATTAGCCAAAGTGGGTAGTGACATACAGGAAAGGTGCGACAGGTCCCTGCTTGGGGATTGTGGCCAGTACAGAGAATGTTCTGGCCAGAAAAGAATCAGAATCAGAATCAGAAATGCCTTTATTGCCAAGTATCTTCAAGCTGCATACAAGGAATTTGACTTCGGTTTAACTGTGCTCTCTTTGTACAAAAAACAAGTAAGAATAAACATTAAATATCAAATATATAAAAGAACACATATTAAGTAACTACAAATTAGAAATATTAGGAATATAGAGACTTTGTACAAAAAGGAAGATAGAAAAAAATATGTGTTTGAGTCAAATCGTGCAATGAAAATGTGCAACAGAGGATGTGCAAGAATGTGCATGAGACACGACAGCGCGATGACATTTTTTTTTTTTTTGGTTTTGTTTTAACTGTTCATCAAAAGCCTTATTTCTTCAAACCATCTCCTTTTTTACGATTCCTTTGTCTTCAGTACAGCAATCGAAAATTCTGTCATTTTTTTGCAATTTTTAATGACTTAACATTTCACCACCACTTCAGTCTTAGTGGAGTGTTCACATGAGGTAGAAAGAGTGTGTGCAGATTGTAGAGAAACATGTCATGTCTGCTTTTTGGTCTTGAGATTGCGTCAGTAATTAAAGTACCACCTGAGGTAGCGCACTGCTGATTTGATGAGGGTTGCCAAAGATGAAGAGAATGGGCTTGATACAGCAAAAAAGACCATTATATCACCGGCTTATTGCACTATTGTGCATTCCTCCTTTGGGAGCTAGGCTTGTGTTTTTTCTCCCTTTATCACACACTCACCTCTATCTCTCCCTTCCCTTTTTTCTATCCCTCTCTTTCATACTCGTTCACTCCCTCTTTTTCTGTTCTACCCCCTTCCAACCTCCGCTCCTGCAATTGAGCCTGTCAGCGTTTTTTACACTCTTTCTTGTCCCTTTGTTTTCTCTCAGTAACAGCGCCTTCTGTTTCTTTTCTTTCTCTATAGAACAGCTGAAATGTGTAGTAACCTTACAACAATTGGCTGGAGCTAATTTATGTCTTTTTTGGTCTTTGGCAGAAGTACAGTGTGATGAGGGTGTTTTGTGTTGGCTCTCTTGTCTTTGTTTGAGAGCTTTAGACTGTATTTAAATGTGCTGACTTCTAATGTTTAAACTTTTCTCTTCTCTGTACGTATAATTAAACATATATCACTAGTCCATCAAACAAGACATACAGTGCATCAAGAAAATATTCACAGCGCTTTACTTTTTGCACATTTTGCAATGGTACAGTCTCATTCTTAAGTGAAAAAGTTCTATTTTCCCCTGCTAGTTCTGCACATAACACCCCACAATGTTTTTTGTTTGTTTGATTTTTGCAAATTAATTGAAAATAAAAAACTAAGATATTGCTTGTGCATAAGTTCACAGCCTTTGCCATTGAACTCAAAATTGGGCTCAGGTGCAGTGTGTGTCTTCTGATCATCCTTTAGATATTCGTATAACTCTATTTGAGTCCACCTGTGTGAAATTCAGTTGTGCATGATTTGGAAAAACGCACACACCTGTCAAAGCATGAAGTCAGAGGAAGTGTCTGTAGACCTCTGAGACAGGATTGTCTGGAGGCACAAATCTAGAGAAGGGTAGAGAAAAACTTTTGCTGTATTGATGGTCCCAATGAGCACAGTGGCATCCATCATCTGCAAATGGAAGAAATTCAGAGCCACGAGGACTCTGCCCAGAGCTGGACCCCTGTCTGTGCCTTGTCAATTTGGGGAGAAGAGTCCAAGTCAGGGAAGTCACCAGGAATCCAATGGTCACTCTATCAGAGCTCCAGCTGTTCTTTGTGGAGAGAAGAGAACCTTCCAGAAGACAACCATCTCTGCAGCAATTCACCAATCAGGCCTGTGTGGTAGAGTGGCCAGACAGAAGCCAATTTTTAGGAAAATACAAATGGCAGCACGTCTGGAGTTTGCCTCCCAAAGGACTCTAAGAGCATGAGAAAGAAAATTCTGTGGTGACGCATGGTGGTGTTCGTATCATGCTGTAGGGTTGCTTTCCAGCAGCATGAACTGGGAGACCAGTTTGAGGGAAAGATGAATGCAGTAGTGTACAAAGATGTCCAGGATGAAAACCTACTTCAGGGCACTTTCAACCTCAGAGTGGGGTGACAGTTCATCTTTCAGTAGGATAACAACCCCAAGCACACAGCCTAGATACCTAAGGAGTAGCTTCAGGACAACTCTGTGAATGTCCTTGAGTGACTCAGCCAGATCCCAGACAAGGCTGATAAGCAAGAAGAACATATATGCTTATAACTTCCTAGTTTTTTTACTTTCAATAAATTTGTGATTTGTAAAACTTTCAGAACAACTTTTTTCAGAATTTTGAGGGAAAAAAATATTTTAATAATGAGGCTGAAACACAACAAAGTGTGGAGAAAGTGAACCGCTGTGAATGATTCCCAGATGCACTGCACTTGGAGACCCACTACAAACTTATTTTCTCATTTTGCCTCCTGCCTCCTCTTCTTTTCTGCATGTTACTCTCTTTTCTGCTCTTTCACATTCTCTCCCATGTCAACCACACCTCTGTCAAACCCATCATTTCAGCTTCCTCCTCCTCTCTTCCTTCTCTTGCTTTCCCTTTCCCTGCAAGCTACATTTTGCCTTTCTAATTCTCCTCTTGTGTCCCTCCCTGTCTCTGTTTCCTCTGTCAGCTCTTCCTCTATCCGTGCTTGGCTTCTCTTCCTCTATCTGCAGTGGTGTGTATGTCCTGGCTACAGCTTCTGTGGATATTAAGCTGTAACAGGCAGTGCTCTGTGCTGGTCTCTGATGTATGTATGACCTGCTTTCCGCCAGACCCAATCTCCAGTAGCCAGCCTTGTGTTTTTTGGGTTAGCACCTGTCAAGAGAAGCTGTAGTCTTGGCCTGCATCCTGCAAATAAATCCTGAATGGACAGCTTTTATCCACCAGTAGTTGTGGGAGATGTGCACAATACATTCAATCTTGCCATATGATTACTTGTCAGTTCAAGTAATTACTGGTTCTGAATTATGAGTTAAATCAACGATAATGAATGGAAATGAACAAAGTGCACTGTACACATTGTGCATCCATCAAAGAGAGCAACACACCACACTCACCAAACCAAACCTGTGATAAAACAAAGGTTGCACGCTCAAAGAAGAGTGCAATTCATCATATGTGTAACAGTTGACAAATAATTCCACTGACTGAATTTTGGTTATCTGGAGGGAAAATGGAGAAAAATCTTGACGTGGTGGAAAAAAACTGACTGCAATTTTGGAATCAGCATGCCAATTTAGTTTTAATCAGCACAGAAATCTAACTCAACAGATTCTTTTTTCAAATTGTTCCCCAAGTGTAATTTATGATTATAAACACGTTTTAAGTATTTTGAAAGGTTTGTTTTAAATTCAAGTCATCTGCTATCTTGGTTAGTAAAAGAATGTGTACAATATATGTATATTGCAGAAGACTCCACATTTTTGCAAAGTGCCAGACAGAACAGCATTTAGAGTAGCTATCAATATTTTATGTGGAAGAATTTGATAGACTGTTTCAAAGAGTTATCAAATAAACCACAGTCAATATGGTTTTAGACAGTGAATAGCTCTTTTCAGTATATTTAGTGTTGACAATTATGACATGTCCACTCATTGGACTTTGATTCTGCTTAAATCAAATGGGCAGTTAGTCACCAATAGCACCCACAGTTCCATTAGTTTTTTAAACATTTCCAATTAAAATACTGTTATCTATGAGCTAAGATGTGTTTTGTATTATTTGTCATATAGTAAGACACTGCTTTCTCTTTCTCACTCCCTTGGTTGAATCTTCTAACCTTTGTGCAAAAGGAAAAGAAACTTCTCCTTGGGCCTTGCGAATGTTGTTGTTGACATACATGTATTCAAATTAGAGTCTCGATGCAGTCTTAGTCGCAGCCCTGTGTATTGTTTACAGAATGTGTCAGTAATAAAAATTGGGGCAAAGGAAGCATGTAGAAAGAAATGCTCCCATATGCACAGTTTGTTCATTATTTTGGGCAGAATAGAAAATTGCCTTGAGCATGTGTTCTCATACAAGGGTTTCCTTCTGCTCATGATCTTCTTTTCTCAAAACTAGATGAGCTATAGGACCTCCCGTGACCTCCTCTTACTTTCTGCCAGTGTGGGACACATGATGAAGACGCCCCACAGCTACCCCAGCATAGGGTCACCCGCTGTACCATGAATCCCGTGGGATCATATGTGGAGTTCCTTATCGCTGTCTCTCTGTCAGATTGGCTCGAGCCTGCCCATGATTTCACCTCCCTGTTGTTCCTCTTGCGTCCCACCCTGCTTGCATTGTTGTGCTACGGAAAACAACGTGATCACCCGCGGGCGATACACAGCTTTTGTTGATCAATGAAGCACACAGAACTTTTCAGAAGAGGAGTGCACTCAAGAGCATGTTGCGTTGGGAGTAAGGGACGGATCATTATTATTATTGTGTGAGTTTTTTAAAGCTTATGGAATACATACTGTCTGAAAGTCATTGAGATAAACAGTGTCATTGAACCACTTCTTAAGAATTCCCGCTGGGAATGTGGAAATAAGTTGTGAAAAGTAGATCTGAGGAGAGCTGATGATGTTCAAGTGGCTTTATTTGATTTCAGTGCACATGTTGAGGTGAAAGTCGCCATCATGATATCACCTTTTGTTTGTGGGCTATTTCTGTGGCCAAGAGTTTAGTGTTTGGTTGTATTATGAAAGGAGTAACAACCTGATTTCATTTCAAGCAAGAGAACAGCTGTAACAAGCACAGATACTAACCGAGATTGCTGATGTATTGATGCCAGATTAACAGTTGAATGTTATGAGCAGATGGACAGTTCTAAAAATTAGTTGTTATAATTAGGGATGCAGATACCACTTCTTATCAAACCAAGTTCAAGTATAAGTACTTAGGTTTGAGCATTCATCGACACCACCAAGTACCAATCCAAATACTTAATAACATCACTGCAGTTCAAACGTGGCTTTGAATATGTCTTTTATTTCCTCACTCTTTCATTTTAATAAATGAAACAAAGACCATGATGAGTCCTAAGTGTGCTTTTACATGGACAGACACTTGTCATATAGCTGTAGCAGATATCAACAGTATGTACAGATTTAGCTGTAGCAGGTATCCACATCAATCTCCAGCTACAAGTTGTTTTACTTCCTTTGATCATACTTCCAGCCATCCATTTTTTGCCAAATCAAAATAACAACCAATTTAGAGATTCATGGGTGGGAGCACAGAGTCTCTGTGGTCTCTAAGCCTATTGGGAGCCAAAATACATGTTACTCAGGCTGCTTTAATTTGTGTTCTTTCCTGTTTGCCACATTCACACATCTCCCTGTAGAGAAGAGGATAGAGACTTCCTCCAATAAGTTTGACAGATCTTTTAACTGGGATAAAAATGCTATTGTTTTATTCCCGGTGGTATTTGGTAACACAATAATTAGATTTTTTAATGACATTTATTTGCTCATCATTGGTTTTGAGAACAATCTAATCTTCTATTGAGAATATATACGTATGTATATTTTTACATTCTTGCAGTGTTTTGCCCACTGCCGCTTCATTCATCTCATTGCATATTTACTTCTCGCGTGCCTGTTAGGCAATCAACGCCTGGCAGCAGCCTAAACGTGCATCTCTGATGTTCTGCTGGCAGCTATAACACGCCTCTGCTGTGTTTTTCGTATGACAGTTGTGACTCATGGCTCTGCCGACCTCTCTCTCTCTCAGGGGAGGGGAGGATGGCGAACATGATCCGCACATCCCATCCCAAGGTCCTGATGGATTTGTTGCTAACTTTGCTCAGCGGCACAGGTGGGTGGTAGGAATGAGGGGGTGTGGTCCAAACAACAGACGCTCCCATGAGCCCGACCTGTATGGAGGAGGGCCTGCTGAGCTGCTTCATAACAAACCTGGGGCGATGTGGAAGCAACACATCAGCGTTATTTATGGTGTACAGGAAGATCATTATGGCTGCTTCAATCTTAGCCTGATGGATGTCTCTAAGTGCCTCCTCTCTTGATCTTTAATGGTACCTCGTAATCAATGGAATACCTGACCCCCACTGCCCCCCTCAACTTAATCCTCCTGCCATCTTATTTTTTTCTTGCACAGGGTCCACGTGGATTGAGTTTTAAAAGGAGGTAATTAAACCAGTGGCAGCTGAGAACTTATTATGCCGGTGAAAGAGGAGCTGCCTATATGTTGGCCCACTGATCATTCAGAAGTTATCTTTAATCCCCCATAACATTAGAGGCTGGCCATTCATCAAGTCACAGGGCAGCTTTGTGCACTGAAAGGCTCCTGTCGCTGCCTTTTTTCTCCCCGCAACATAATTGAAAAATTTTCCCTTTTCTCTTTCAGCCACACTCTCCTGAGCACTTCACCTCCTATCGAAAACAAACTGGTATCGATAAATTAAAGCTACATCTCGGGATACAATGAATTAACTATTGCTCTAGGGCCTTATTTGAAACCCTTTCCTCTGCACTTAAAAAATAAAACCCCAAATATTAAACCTCATTGTTCTTAGGGTGAGTTACAGGCCCAGTGGACATATTTATCTGACTCATCGTAATTATAATTCTGTAATTAAAATAGCGGTCAAGTTTGGAGATCATGCAGAGGTTGCTACTGTTGTTTAGCTGCATTTCTGCTGGCACACAATCATAGCTTCAGCGCCAACGGCCACTAAAAGGATGTTTTCATGCTTTAAATTAGAATATTCATAAGCAGTGCAAATGGGTGGGATTGAAGAGCATTGTGCTCTCTAATATGAGGATAAAGGGCATCGGTTTATTGCTGTGTTTTGCTGTGAAGCTTAAACAAAAGAGAGAACTGTATATGATAATTATTTGAATTGTTTGTTTGGCGACCTTGATGACTAAAAAGTGCAAGCTTTAGCCCTTTCTGAGTTTTTTGTTCTTGATTAAAAAGTGATATTTCAAATATGTGTCTCCTAGCTTGCATACTTTCTGTGTTGGATGCTTTTGACCTGGCAACCCACCATTTCCCATCAAGCATGCAGCACAGTGTCACCATTATCACTGTTATTTATTCACATGAGAATGCTAATGTGGGAGACGGATCTGGATCAGTCGAGGTCTGATAGAGCATGACTACCCTGCAGCTATATCTCCAGTCTGAGGGGGATTGGGACTGGGGAGTTCTGCCATGTTCCCTTTGTAGTGTAGTAACAAATGTCTTTGCTACTGATGTGGTAAAAGCTTTTCCTCCTTTGTCACCTTCGCTCTCGGTTGAGCCCTGGCATCCCGGCGCTCCATCACGATACAGTTTGGCCTGGGAACCGGTGACCCGTGTTATTGGTTGGCAAGGCTTCGTCTTCTCTTCAAATGGGGTGTGGGCCCCTTTCCAGCCTCCTCCTCTTCTAATCCGGCTGCCTTTTTCTTCTGTGTTTATCAGTGACTCTCAATGAAAAAAAGAGACCCATAGGTATCGGCGAACTGTAGGTGTTGTTGAAGACAGAGCTTGATGTATTGTGAAAGCTGCCTCTTCCTCTCAGTCTTTTTTGTATTCTCCCCCACTTGCCAAAAAGTTTTAGACAACATGCTCTTTCACTCTTCATCAAAGCGGAGCCGGGCCAGAGAGGAAGGGAGAGAGTGAGTGAGCGAGCGGGAAAGAGAGACAGAGTGTTAAGTGAGAGAAGTTTGGCGGCTGAACAGCCATGAAATACAGCCCTCCAATGGTTATTGCTGCAGTAAAGGCAGATACATAAAATACAAAACAGAGACTGGCGTGTCTATTTATGGACCAGATTATCGGTGCATTAATCAGGCGCACTATTTGGCACACGCACCCAAGATGCCTGGGTTCCCAAAGTCTGAGGCTGCTTTATGGACTGTGCCAGATCAATGGGCGATTCACTCACACACCAACAACACCCAGATTACTTATGGGTAAACTTTCCTGAACCACAAAACTCTAACAACACTTATTCCATAATGTAGTCAAGCAGGGATGGACTTGTTTTTCTAAACCGGGGGTTGAAATAAGGGGTGTGCCCTATCATACTGACTACGATAATACGGGTATAAACTTTTTGATGATAAATATTTGCCCTATCCCCTGCAGGGATGCATTGGGGTATGATGTTCACAGCTGCATACATAAATAATGGCTTGATAATTTGGAAGTGGTTTGGATTCATAGTTTCAGCATGACTCACAGCAAAATGTCTTCTGTAAATATATGCACTAAAGTAAGTTCAGATTGACTTGTGGCTTTCAGCATGTCTGGATTACATCAGTATAGTTTTTAGTTACATGTGTCAGAGGAAATGAAGCAGTTCGTGAAAATAATTCTGTAAAATCTTGTTGACGCCTGATGGTTTTCCTGGCCGTGTTTCTTTGATTAACGAAACATTGCTAAACTAGATCTGTTGTGTCATATCCTGAGCTGGAAATGATCATCCCTGCTTGTGTCTCATCCAGTCTGGGCTATTGTAGTTCACTTTTCACCTACATCAGTAAGTCATCTCTCCGTTGTCTTCAATTAGTCAAGAATGCGGTTGCAAGGATATTGACAAGTGCTACACGACTCACATTTTATCTTCCTCACATTGGCTTCCAGTCAAACTTAGGATTCATTCTAAGTTTCTTGTTTCTGTGTACAGAGCTCTGCATGGTCAGGCTCCTGAATACATCGCTGACCTGCTCCACTCTTACCTCACCATAAGGTCACTCAGGTCTTCTGACCAGGACTTGCTGGTTGTCTCTTGAGCCCGTCTGAGGACAAAAGGTGACCAAGCTTTTGAAGCTGTGGCTCCAACTTTGCGGAATAATCTTTCTGTAAATATTCGTTCAGCTTTCTCTGTTGTTTTAAATCTCTCAGAGATGTATTTAAACAGTCCTTTGACTCAAGTTGTAGAGGCTAACATTTTAAATTCTGCTATCATGTGTTTCCTTTACTGTTCAGTTATTTCATTTCAATGTTTATGATTTCATGATTTCATACTAAGAAAGGTGTGAACAAAGCAGTATGTACTTACTTACTTAGCATTTGCAGCCCATCCTTTAAAATCTATGAACATCTTTTTAAAGTGCACGTGTAAACACCTTGAAGAAGTAAACCCTCCATTCACATCAAGCTTATGTGGTACGTTTCTCTTGAAGGCATGCTGGTTAAAAGTAAGACTGGAATGTGTATCTGCCATATTTAATAGAAGCTAGAAACAGCTGAAAATAATGCTTCGGGGTAAATCTGTCATTTTTGTTTTCCAATGATCAAGATCTTAGAAATAACAGTGCTAGTAAAAACTGTGGAAAATAGGCCCAAGCTATAAAAACTAGAGCAGTTTTAAAGTGTTTGTTGCAGATAATAGAAGGTTCGAGTAAATAGGCTTTAAGAACTGAAGGAGTTAATATCCTTCCCACACCAGCTTTGAGGCCTTGTCCATTATGTGTCATTGTTTAGCCTCACAACAGTTTCCTCTGTCTCTCCCTCTCTCTCCTCTCCTCGCTCTCTCCCAGCCTCTATAATATTATCTCTCTCACTGAGGCTTTAGGCTCTATCTCTACTAATTAGAATTTAATGGACCAAAAGTGATTGGTGTACTTCCAGAAATAAAGTGGCCTATTCATATGTAAAGCAAACAAACAGTATTTGGTATAGAAGTATTGTTTGGGTGCGTCTCTTGCTGGAGTCACAATGACGCAGAGACTAGGGATTATACTGGGCTAAGAAGCATATTTAAATGCATGAGTTTTTTTCTCTTCTTTTATCGCACTTATTAGGAGCAAACACATAATCTCTACAATTGAATGTCCTGTAATTTTTCTTCAGCATATATTTTACTTCCTGCCGTGTTTGCTTGACTTCACTCTCTTTCTTTTCTTTTTTCTTTTTGCTTAGGCCCCTGAGTGGGTGCCCATTCCTAGGACCTTGAGTAATCATCATTATAAAATGATAAGAGCTCTACCCTGACTGCTCCCTGTGGAATAAAGCATTAGAGACATTTGTTCTTAAGGCCTGCCCACACAGTGGTCTCACTGTCTCACACACTCATTAACACCATCTTCCTCACCCTGGCTTGTATTTTCTCTTCTCTTCATCCCCTTGCTGCTCCCTGCTCCTTGTTTCACATGCTAGCATAACTGATGGCTCTAATTTGTGTACTTTAAAGGGCCAATTCATAGAAGGTACTTAGGCTCGATAAGGAAATTGAAATGAATGACGGCGGCCTTATCAACCCCCCCCCCACCCCTTCCACTCATCCCTGGGCAAGTAAGAGGTTTCATTGCATTAGATGAACACCATCACAGCCAGAATGCAAATGCAAATCTAAATGCCTCGACGCTATTGAAGGGCCCTCTTTATTGAATCAATAATCATATGCAGACCTGGAGCGGAGAGACGAAGAATTACTACAGGGAATTGATATACACACGGTTGTTTACACGTTGCTATCAGGAGAGGTTTGCACACACAGGGACCGCAGAACAAGACTGCTTACACACTACAGCACCCAAAAGATGTGCATGAACATAATTTTGTAAAAAGGCTATGCAGAAAATATAGATTGACACTCATTTTAATTCAGCCATTTACAAGATCCAGCTTGCTTGTTCTCAGAGCGTAAATGATGCTGTCCAATTTTCCATTAGCTTGAGTACATGAAGCAAGATGCACGTCCTGAAGAGTGCTCATGATGCACAGGCATTTTGAATTATCTACACTGCAAAAATGTATTTCACAAAATTAAAAGTGATACATCCCCCTCCGTGATGAAAGTCTTATGAGCCTTTAAAATGTTTACTTGATAAGAGCCCAAGTCCACTAACATTTTTGAGCTCAAACCTGAGTGTCTTGGCTGCAGTAGTTGTCCTTCTCTTCCACTTTAGTATGTTTAAAAGGTGCTTGCGGAACAATAATAGGTATAAGTGGACACTAGCCCTAGGAGTAAGGAATGAAATCAGTTCATTAGTAATCTTCACATTGATTGTTTCTTTGTGTTTTTAACAATAAAGAGCTACAATCTGGATAGTACCTTGAGAAAAGTTCATAATTAGTGGAACCTAAAACATCAAAAATCATTCATTTCACTGAGGCAACCACATTAGCAACATCGGCAAAGTCCTGACATTTTTCAAGACCTAAAGCAAATAACTGATTTACTACAACCCATTAGTGTCAAAGCTACTCTCTTGGTGATATAACTTTGATTCATTTGATAAGTTGTCTGCTTGGAAATACATGAAGAAAGATGTTCAGATGTGCAACTTTGATTAATTCCTTCAATCTGCTTTGACAAAGTCATCAAATCAGCTCCAGATTTAAGTGTCATGATACACTTGGGGAGCTACTTTGCTATTACAGGAGTTTATCAATGACAGATAAAAGACTGTTTCAGACCTGGGTTACTTGAGTTTACTTCATAACTCCAAAAAGTCCAGTTACGAAAGTTTTTCATACTGCTACACACTCAAGTAGTAAAAGTAGCAATCTACAGGTTTCACACTTCTGAAAGTTTCTATGAAAGTGGCTAAAATAACATTTTCATTTCACACTTACAGGTATTGAACTGGGAAACACAGTGTGTGACATGAGTGGCCATTACTTTCCCAGGGTACATTGCATTCATGACTAAAACTGAAAAATTGTTGTCCATTAAAATTTTAATCATTCACAGTATGTATACGGAATTCTGTGAACTAAAAGATTTAATGACATCAAAGAATAAAGAACATGTGAAGCTTGTGATAGAATGAGGTAGGATTTTTAAACTTCTAAAGCTTCAGAGACAGCTGTGTTAAGTTGCAGTGTCAATGCTATCCACTGTAAATAATGAGGTGTCCATCAAGGGGAGATGTTTTGTAGCAGTCCACATGGTTTGTATAGGGAAAAGAGGACGTAAATTCAAAAAAGCGTAAATTTATCTGAGGCTATGATAGGCAAAAGGCTAAGGGCCAACAGAACATCAAGGCTGCATTCCTGAGCCCCGAACAGACCTAGACCACTTCTTAAGGAGAGCCTCATCTTAGAGCACTTTCTCCTTTTGCAGGTTTTAAATGATTTTGTGTGATGATGGGTTTGCATCACTTGATTTTTCTGGAACTTGTATGTAGATTGTGAAGTTGTGAGGTCTTTTTTCTGTGTGTTTCTTTATTTTCAGTGTAGATCTTAAGCCTGGAGTCTGCAGCGTAGACCTTACATTTTACTGACAGTCCACAGAGCGGTAAAGGAGCATCAGGCTTCATCATCAAACATGTTTTTATATCCAGTCCATGTCGACCTGCACAGTTCCTGTCTGCTGTAGGGCAGCACAAACACTGAACTAACTTTCTCTGCTCTGGGTTTGTGTCACTGATTGTTATCGTTGTTAATATTGTTGAAGGTTTCATTTGGGAATCTTTGGCATTTCAAAGAAAGAAGCCTTTAGTGTGACTCTGACTCCCTACCTGGTCCAAAGTGAGCTTCCATGCTTGTCTGTTTTTGGGTGTGAACATTGTAATTGTCCCCTGTAGTTCACTGTTCACATACTCAAGAAACATGAATTCATTGCAAGATGGATTTACTTACCTGTTCCCCCAAGGAAAGACAAAAAAACACTTATCTGGACTTGTTTTGATTTGATCCCTTAGAGGAGCGCAACCATCCTGTTTTCTCTTATTAAATGTTTGCGATATTAGTATGACAACCGTGTTATCCATTTTTCCGACACATTTCTCATCAGCTCTAAATTAAAGATAGATTATCTGAGATTATTAGTCACTGAGACAGATCAAGATCAGTTACCTTGAAAGTGATTTAATAACCTCATGCAAATGATGCTTGACAAAATTATTTACCCTTGATACGAAAGACAAGACTTGTTGTATCTTCAACAACGATATTACGCTTTCCTTATTTTTTTTTCTTTCCCAGTGGATATGCAGATAACGCTGTCTGCAAAAACAGACGTCTTTGTCCATCAAGTAAATTTTTGAGTAACCCCGTAATGGCACTAAATTTAGCAAAGCATCGTCAGAGCATATAGGTCTCAGCACATATCTTTATACAGCGGTGTCCAGCGAAGTGCAACGGCATGTTTTGACGCCTCAGCCCGGCTCAGCACGGCCCAGTGCCCAGTAATCACTCCACTATTGGAGGGCTGGCATCAGCGGCTGCGGCCTCCTCACCCCACAGCCCCCCACCCACAGCACAAACAGCAGTCAGAGAGCTCTTGACAAATTGGAGCGAGTTAGCCAGTCCTCAGTTCATTGCACAGCCCTGAACGCTGGCGAAACAACAACAAAATATAAAGGCACATAAAAGAAAGCGCCGTCAGTTTCTGTCTCTGCTGGCTGTCTCGCCTCCTCTTTTCTTCTTCTTCCACTCCCTTGTTCTTGATCCCACTAACCCTCGACTGTACCTCGCACATTCGCAGTCTTCAGTAGGAGTGTTTTTTTTTTCTTTTTTGTGCTTCAGCTCGGCTTGCTCGCTGCGTCATGCTCAGAAATCAATCAGGGGTTAAGCTCACACCTTCTAACGAGCTCTTCTCTAAGGAACGCCTCAGCCGTGTGCTCGGGGCGGCCTCATCCAAAGGTACAAATGCCCAAGAAACACAGAGCAGTCTGGATAAGATGTGAAGAAGAAAAAGAAAAAAAATAGAGCACGATGAAGTCTGATGGATATGGAAACAGAGTGCGTTTGTTCAGGCAGAACAAAAGAAAGAAGGGATGGAGACAGATGGAAAAGAGGGGAAACAGGGGTGAGGGCATTAGTCAAGGTGCTGGGCCCCCTGCCTCCCTCCTGCAGCACACAGGTGTGTGGTTCACCAGCAACTCATTAGCTATGCACCTGGGCCCTAATGGTGAGAGGTGTCAAGATGAACTAGGGCAGCATTGGCGCAGGGAACACCTTCACCCATGAAAAGAAAAATCCGTTGCACCCAAGAAGCAGCCATTTTGTACCGAAATCGCTCCCCCACGCCAAGAAAGTAGTCCCTCTCTCTCTCTTGCGTTTTATTTCCTTGTAATTCGTTTTATCGTTGTTGTTGTGCACCTCAGCCCAGCTGTTCTCATTGACTCTTGCAATTAATGTAATTTATTCGTTTGTGGGTTTAATGGCCTTAGGTGAGACTGAGAAAACAACAGCAGAGTGAAAAATGCTGGCTGCTTGACAAAGGAGTCTTTTCTGGGGCCGGGGCTGAGGCCTACGCAGGAGATTCTTTGACAAATACTGAGCCCTGGGAACCTTCGACTCACAGTTGGAAAGGAGCTCTCCCGGTTTTGTTCTTCCACATAAATAAGGTAGGAAGGATTAAAGGTGAAACACAGGTAACACCTAAGGCGGCACAGTTTGAGTCGACGGGTTTCTTCCGCTTAACCTTTCCTTCATCCTCTCCACTTGAGTCTCTTTTTGCTTTCTTCCTCTGTCTCTTTCATTTTTATTTTTATCCATAGATGAGTGACTAAAGCTGTCAGCATTTAGACCTGGCCAAATATTTGACACACAAAGAAAATCCTTCCTTCGAACTTCAACCGTTTCTTACTAGACAGCACAGTGTTGGCCCTTCATCTCAGAGCACTTTTTTCCCCTCCACTGGGCACTTTTTAAAGCTCTGTTACTGTAGTAGTCACGTGAGAAATATTGATTCGAACAGACTGAGATGGCATATGGCAGGCTGTGTCACGAAACTGTCTAACTATTGACAGTGATCACATGATCATCCAATCACTGTCACGCTTCTCAAAGCTGTTGTCTTACCGTAATTGTCACTTGGATAAGGGCTCCACCATCACCCTGAAAGAGACCCGTCCTATCACCCACCAAATGCATCATGGGATGAAAGTGATTGCTCTGAATTGTAAGTGATTAGAGTTTGTCTAGACGACTCGGGGAGTGATTGGATTGATTTGATGCCAGCGAGTAGATCGGACACTGGCACAGAGTCACTTTGAACTCTTCCTTTTGTCTCTGTGTAGTATTGGTGTTTCTGAGAGGGCTGGTTTTATGCTGTCCTCACCATAAGATATTGCTGTAAATTTACAAGGAAATTTTAATGGCAAGATCGTGTTGTGTTTAGATACAGGACCACCCTGTATAACAATAGTTTCAAACATTATTTTACCATCTAATTGCTTTGAAGAAGGAAAACAGGAAATTTTTGCATCTATTGCATTGCATTTTGGGAACAAGCCAATGAGAGAGGGCTCATGCTAACACATAACATGGGAGACAGCAAAGCGAGCACAGTTAGCGCCACACCTTATGCATGAAAATTAGTGCAAACGTGAAAATAAGTACAAAATGATCAGTCTTCATGAGCCTGAGATTATTTCATATAAATAAATGGTAATAAACTGCTTATATTTTCAACAGTATTTGCCCGTTCAGGTCTAAAATAGCAGCTTTTTGCTGGATTAATAGAAAACCAGCTGTAGCAAGCTGTAAATTTAAGTAACAGCAATACACTGCATATTTTTCAGTAACTTCCTCGTTACCTGACCACCAGTTGTTTATAGTTTTGTTGATAGAATTTCTAAGAGTGTTGAATCCTTGGTAAACACATATTTCTCTACAAAACATCAGCATATAAGTGTTTGTATTTGAACAAGGATGAATTAGAGCTGCTGATGAAGGAGTGAGATTGTTCTTTTGTTTCAAGTGATTGATTGGTAACGAATCCCTCATGCACATGGAGCAGAGTCCATCTAAATTCGTCAGTGTTGGGCAGAAGGAGCAGTAGTGTATGTGAGTGTAGGAGTTGGTCGACGTTTGCTAACTGAAAACAGTATCTAGGGGGGAAAAAAGGGTGAGATTCTCTGCCTTTTAATGATCTAAACACTCCTTCCTCACTACATACAGCAGCTTGACTTTGTAATACCATCCATTCTTGCATCCCAGGAAGGAAGGAAGTCAGGACTCTCGAATGGCTAACTGCTACTCTGGCAGTCATATAAAGTTGGCTGTTGCTCTTAAAAGCCATAAATC
This sequence comes from Thalassoma bifasciatum, assembly GCA_008086565.1. Lineage (NCBI taxonomy): Eukaryota > Metazoa > Chordata > Actinopteri > Labriformes > Labridae > Thalassoma > Thalassoma bifasciatum. The sequence goes on from RPOG01000006.1 coordinate 1,491,529, forward strand.
CTCATCAGATATTGCCCAACAACTTCTAAAGTTAATGAGATTGAAAATATGGGCTGTGATTAAGTATGGATTTACCCTGTCAACAAGCTGATAATGGAGGGAGGTCACTGTGGCACTGCTGTGGATTCACAACATGTAAAGGGCTTTAAATATTTTTTTCAAAAGTCAAAAGCATAAAATGTATTTTTCAGAAAACCTCTGTCTCTCGCTGACCTGTACACCATTGGATGTGTCCTCCTTTAACCTAATCAATATATAGCTTTTGGTGAAAGCCTTGATGAAACAAAAGAAAAGGGTTTCTACAGGAAAGATAAAATGAGCCACCAAAAGAGGCTCAATTTTGCTGTAAAAATTGTCATGTTTTAGGGAGCTGATGGGGATTTGTGGGACACAGGAGAACTTGAATTGCTTCTCTCCTACTGTACATTTTGACTGTTATCAGGGACTCACCTTTTGTAACAAACATATCCATCTAAGCAGCATGCACAAGTTATCCAAAAGAAGGGGCTTGATGAAATACTTGAATGTCTTGCAAAGAACTTTGAGTCAACCTAACCATTAAACACTTTTTAGTCATTCCAATCTTTTCATCAAATATGACAGATTAAAAACAGTTATTCAGTATGGCATCACCATTTCCAAATCTCAATGGACGTTTAAGGTATTTTTGTCTCTGTCCAGTTGATGAGCAGACTTGCAAGATAACTATCTTTATGCTGGTGGACAATTGAAGGGATGGAGATCAGGGAAATGAGAGCATGATTGTCCAACAGACAAGTGAAGTGAAAGAAAACTGGTGGAAAAAGGAGCAAACTAATAGGTCGCAGTAAACACATGATGTTATGGGCCAGTAAACATGGAAAATGTCGTGTTTCTTTCAATTATATTGGCCTTGAACTGGTCTGTAATGAATTGCTACTCTATTCATAACAATATTGTTGTTTGCTAATGGGCCCATGTCCTGAGCAGACTTGACAAAGTGCCCTTGGTGTGTCCGAATTAATGGTTCAAGCGCCTATAAGATTGTGTCTGGAGAGCGGAAGAGAAGGCTGCCAAGTGGCTCCCATCCAGCGGCTCCAAGACGTTGGGCGTCATAAAGTGTGCCACACTTTAAGTTGAAGCACCTCAAAACAGGTCGTTTAACTATCGCAATTATCATTAAAATGATTCTTTGCCACTTCTGACACCGTGTTCAGAAATGAATTAGAATCTAGCCGACATCCTTTTATAGGTTAAAAGGGATAATTTACCTGATGCACACATCAGAGGACTCTATTAGGCTACTTGTAAATCCATTCATCTGTTTGGGGATGACTCATTTCCTCTCCTGTGCAGCCATTACTCTCCCTACTTGCCAATCAAGCACATGTTCCACTTTAGCAGACGTGCAGCTCTTATTTTGCTATACATCACATTCTGCGATTTCTCCAGAAGGAAACCAGGGCTGTTTGATTCTTCCAAATGTTCTAATCAAGTTTGTCAAATCGCTTTTTAGTGTGAGGGAGTGATTACAGTGAAATCTGTAAAACAAGGCAAAATCTGCACAAGGGGAAAAAAATGGGATGTTTTCTTCCACTCAGCTCATTTGTCATGCATGGAACAAAAGCAGAGAGGGGTTTCAAGGACGAGGTTTTAGACACGTCTGCTCTATTGATTGGTTAACGAGCCTGCATTCAGACCACTTCCACATCGAGGGGTGAGAGCCGCACAGACACAATGGAGCATATTTCCCCAGCTCACAATGCGGGCATGCAGCGGTCGGTTGCCTGCTGAGGAAACAGGCCCACACTCAGGCCCTCTGCCAGGGGGGTGGGGGTGGGGGGGCGCTGCCAGAGGAGGGGATGGAGAGAGAGGAAGAAGAGTTGAAGGAAACACAGAGAGACAGAGAGGAGGTGTGGGAGAAGGACGGATCAAAGCAGAGGGAAGAAAGAAGAAAGTCGAATGGAGAGGAACGCATGGAGTGTGGTGGAGAGAGGTGGTTGTAAAGAAGGAAGAAAAGTGTGTTAATATTTTTAACAAGGAGGACTGCAGGGTTTAAGAGGACCTGAATGAAATGAAGAAAGACTTGGATGGATTTGGAGTATAAAAAGAAGCACTGACAAAGAGGAATCAGACAAAACAAGGAGAGGGGAGCTATAATGTTTAGGAAGTCAGTTTGTGTGTTTTCCCTGAAATTGGTTTGGAGAGAAAGAAATACTATCAAAGACAGGACAAATGCTATAGAGGTGCAGGGATATAAACAGCACCAAACGCTGAAATGAACCAGACTAAATGATGCATACGATGAAAATGTTCAAAATACAACAGTGAAGATGAAGAAGGACTCTGTGTGAAGTTATTTATGTGGATATTTGACTGAGAAAGTCAATGTAAAAAAAAAAATGTCTGACTCCAACATATGAGGATTTGATGGTTTTCACCATCTAATGTCAGACAAACAAATTCCATGTCTTTGGGTTTCGGACTGCTTTCCATCAGAGCATTGAAGGGGAACCAGGTGCTAGCTCTGCTAATGTTAGCTTCACTTGGGAAATCACTTTGACTTGTTCTGACTTGTTTACTCTATGTGATCCAATGTTTTATTGTGTTGAATGTGTTTAATTTGTTTTGCTAAGTCTGATTGTAGCCAAGTCAAGATCTTGTTTTCTCGTCAAGACACTTTCAGCGTTCAATTGACTGAAATAATGAATTTCTCTTGATTTGAGAACTGCTTAAAAAGTATTTTGGCAGTATTGAGGTTTATGAATACAGAGCAGCCATAGGTGTTTTAGGAACTTAACTATGACATGACGCACAACATACCTGTTCCTTAAAAAGATTTACAACATGTTACCAAACTTTAGGTCTGAGTCATAGAAGTAGAAACCAAGTCCATTCCATGTTTTGTTAGTCCAAATTTGAGTCTTTACTTTAAATATTATTATGTACAGCAAAGAGGACTGCTCTTCAATGTCAGTATTCTTGTTGACAGTCACAGCCACTGAAGCTTTTTAAGTAGCATTTTAATGTCACAGGATGTAAAAGTGGTGCAAATTTCAACTTCTCACTTTGGCTGGGTGCTCTGATGAAAAATGGCATGTTCTGTATAATAAGCAGCTTGTAGTTTTTGGTATTAAAATTTTAATATAGACAAGCCAAAAGCCTAAGATGTCAAATAAACGAAGTGGAGTGTAAAATACTCCTGAAATACCAAGAAGCAGATGCTTAAGTCAAATAAAATCAAAGAGCCTACCTGAATGAGGGAAGGGAGTAGTAAAATTTTAATATAAATATTTTGTTCAGCCCCTTTCTCTCCAGCTTTGTTATCTTCACCCTGAACCCATCGTAGCCCCACACTACCTACTGTCCCCTCAACTCTTTAAAAATACAGTCCGTCTTGTGCGCTTGCCTTCATCACATGTGACACACTCCTGTTTTGAGCACTCACTGGTGAGCTGCACTGTGTCCTCCCTAGGCCTGTCTGAGCTGTCTGCCCTCCTTGTTGTCTGTCTTTTGGTCCATCTGTCTGCCTGTCTACCTCTGTATGTTTCATCATCTTCATCTGAAGCTTTGCCTTTCCCAGCCTGCTCCTGATGGTCGGTTTCTATTGTCTGTCACATTCATTTCGTCTTTAGCAGTTAATCCTTTGTCTTGCTTCTTTTCTGGGTGAATCAAAATCCAGCACCCATCAATCTCTACAGATGACGAATGACAATGTGAGCCCAAGCAGTTTACTATCTCTCAATGATTCTGGCTTTGCACAGGGTTTTAATTGAAGTTAAATGTTGCTACCATTACCATGTGTTAAATATTGTTTGTTTGTTTTTTTAAATTAATGTAAGTTATACTTGAAATAGAAATAGTTTTAAATCCCAAGAGCATTGCGTAAAGCTAGCATTGAATACCACTTACTCGTACTTTTCCCATTGTAGCAATAAATTGTGTCCTATGATGGAAACACATTTTTTTTACTTCAGTAAAACATTTATGTGAGATAACGCCATGTCATAACAATTGCATTTCAAACCAGCTCCTGAGTGTTCATGTGGTGTTTCAGAGGATGAAAACACAATTGCAACCTTGATAATGAGTCCAGAGCTTTAAGTTTGAATACAAAGTCTTTAAGTCACCTGTTTAGTTGCAAAGATTTATGCAGTATATTCAAAGCAGCAAGTGCCAGGGAGCCCTTTAGACGAGTGAATGGACAACACTAGATGACCTGACTTTTTCTTAATATAGAAGACCAAGAGCTTCACCAGCTACCAGCTTATTCTGAACAATAGCAGCTACTTTGCCAAACGATCCTTACCTACAAAACTTCCCCTCTCACATTGATATTCATTCACCCACAACAACACCAATGAAATAAGCTAAACCACACTCATATGGACTTCCAGCATTAGTTAACATGCTTAATATCAGTGATTTCAGTTGACATGGAAAATTTATAACATATATGCATATTTGTCTGCTAAATCTTGGCTTGTCTGTCTTTGATGTGCAGTAACTTCACATTTTGAAAACAAGTAGAACTCTGGTTTGATATTAATTCAAAAACAAATTCAGAAAAAGTGTCCCCATATGAAACTGAGACTGATTTTAATGAAACCAAACTTACTTTGCCCATCTGTTTCCAGCTATTCTCTTCTCTCCTAATGGTCATTTATTTTTGTTTTGTTTAGTTTAAGGAGAAACCAAAAGCCTATAACCATCAGTCGTTTGAGGTAAAAATGTTATAATGCTGACTTGGCAGATGGCTGTTTTGCTCTGTTCTTCTCATTTTCTCGAGAAACAGTATTTAAAAGTAGCCAAACTATAACTCTAAATACCAAGTTTCTTCTTACAAATTCAAAATAGTTGGACATACTTGAAGTAACAGAATCAAATGTGCACCCCAACTCATTCATGTAACAGACAGAAAGGAGAGCAAGTGGGGTGAAACAGAGAGAGCAGGCAACCCCGCAAGACTTGATTTGTTGTCCTCTCTTCCTCCTACGCTGCCGGCTCACTGTGTACTTCAGTCCAGGGGACGGGGTCATGAGCTCAACCCAACACTCAGCAGCTGACCTCTTTTCCCCCCCTGATGTCTGGCAGTTTTGTGCATGTGTATGGACCACACAGCGAGCTCTCAGCGCCCCCATCCTCGCTCCTGTACTCAGATCTCATTTTCGTGGGCCGTAAAACATTGAGTTGTTAAATTTCTTTATGCGTCCTGCTCCCCTCGCCGCCCCAAGGGCTCCCGGTGCGTTTTAAATTGAATGATTGCCTGCAGCTCTCGGATTGTTTAACCTCTGCTGTGGCACCGGCTCCTCTGTAGGACTGTATTTTTAGAAGTTTTGCTCACGTTTCCCCCTCTCTCCACCTGAGGTAACACAAGGAAAAAAAAAAGTCCATTTCTGGGGAGGTCCTCGGTTAAAGTGTGTGTGTTGTGCCGGCAAAAACTGTGCCTAGAACTGTGCAGGCATGAGAGACTGTGCAAGTGTGTGTGCGTGCATAGGACAACGACTACTGCTTTCCTTATTTATGACCCCCACCTCCATCCACGCCGCCGATTTGTCGGAGAAGCGGAGGGAGGGCAAGAAAAAAAGCAATCGGGCGATTCCGAGGTGAGCGCTGTTCCAGGCCCGTTAGCTTTTATGGCCCACTAAAGAAGAAGAGAGAGAGAATGAACATCCTTCCTGTCTTGATTGACTTCTTTTCCTCCTCGGCTTCTTCCACAAGCTCCTTTTCTGCACTCTCTTAAGGAGCAATAACGGACAATTTCATATCTACCTTGGAAGCGTTTCCCAAAGGCTGCAGGAAACCAGCAAAAATAAGTAGGACAAATTACCCCCATAATCATACCTGCTCTATGAGGTTATTATTGCAGATTTAAACAGTTAAACTTTGCTGTCACACATGGTGAGACGGCCTCTTGGGCCTTATCAGGGAAACCAGATATGTAATAAAGAGCAAGTAAGTGGTAATTACTGACTGATAACTTTGGCAAGGACACAAAGAGGTTTAGAAGTGAAGTTGTAAATGTGACATGGTGGCCATGTACTCCAGCACCAGTTTAAGGCTTGTAAACCCCCTGTGACCCCTACTTTGTTTGGTCACTCTTTTATTAAGCCATATTAGTCTTATTGTACTTTATCATGTTGTGATGCAGATCACTGTGATAAAAAGCTGACTATAATCTTTTTCTTGTGTAATTTGTGAATCTCTTGTTTTGTTTTTGTACCACACTGCTTCTAATTGGTACGGGTGTCTTTTGTAATGCATATTCCTATCTTCTGTTTATTTTAATTTTAATTTTTACTCTACTTTTTGAAGGCATCTGGTGGGTTTTTTAACATACATGGGTTAATCATGCCTTCTATTCCTAGAGTTTGCAATATACATGTATGAAAGTGCAGGGGGAGAGAGCCCAGGACCATGCTTGTGATTCAATGTGCACACCCCCATGGACCAAGGCTTCAGGGAGGGCATGTGCTGATGAAAAAGTAATGTACTGTGTCTGCAAGGTACCGCTGGCTTTTTCCTTTCGCTTCTTCGACTTCAATACCTCGTTTCCCATACCAACCTGGGACCTCTCCAGCTAAAAACAGCCCCCTAAAATGCTTTCCTGTCGCTTTGTTTTTGTCTCCTTATCTTTTCTTGCTGTGTTCTGAGGAGGAATCTTGTTTGAGATATGGAAAATTCTACAATTTTTATGTCACGGATACACTTGTGTGAGCAAGGGTAATATTTTAAACTGAAAGAAAAATAAATAAAAACTGTAGATGATGCAATGTAAAAGAAATAATCTATGTGTGCTTGTTAAACTTGTCAAAAGTCAACCCTTATTTCCACTTTTTTGTTAACCTAATCTTTTTTATAACGAGAGGTACTTTCATCCAATAAAACAAGTACTTCTAGTCCTCTAAAAATCGTTTTGTTTTTGCCGGACACGTCTAGAGGACCTCATGATAGGCTTACATTTAATACATTTGACACTGCATGCTGTTGACCAGGGCCTTGTAAATGTTTTTTTTTTTTGTTGTTGTTTTTTGCTGGAACTGGTTCACTAATCATTATTTCCAAAGCTTTGATAAAATAAAATCCAAATGTGTAACAATAATTAATTTCACTTTTGGCTCAAAATCAATAGCCACCACCAACTGGGACCACACACTAGTCACCTTTCGTTAGGACACGTAATGGTTTCCAAATATGAACATGATTGGCTGATATTCTCTTAGTGAAGTTAGAGGAGAGGATGGATTGATTTGGAGTTGCAGGAAGTAGATAAAGTTTGTTGATTCCATGTATTATCTACTTTATTCGTTTGTTATTTTTTTTCATTTACTGTTTGTTTGGCAAGCCACTTACCATGGGCTAACAAGCTACTGCTAGCTTGCAAGCTACCTGTTAGAAAGCCCTGGCTTAACCTGTTTGTTTGAAAAGCAACTGTTTCATACTTAAAATATGTTTTCTGAGCAGTTTTGCAACTTTGATCTCAAATACAAACTTTACAATTGTTTTTGCCGGTGGCTGAATGACAAGCCTACTGTATAATGTATTAATGTGTGTGAACTAGGGCTAAACAATTTGCAAAAATTATCTGAAATAATCAAAAATAAAATTGTTTCCTCCTATACTGCACTTACAATTTATTGTGCAATTAATTATTGGGACCCCATCTCATGTCTTGCTGATTTCAGTTACTACATTGAAGGAGATGATTTTGTTTTTGTAATTTCTTGTCGGGAATGAGAAAAACATATATGAGGAGGGGAACAGCAGGATTCAACAAAATCCAGAAAGACTCTCTGTTTGCATGCATAGGTACATCTTAAAAAACAGAATATCATTGAAAAGTGAAATATTTTTGGTCTCTTGTTTCAGAAAGTGAAACAGATTTTATATAGACTCACCATAGATAGAGTGAATTATTTCATGCCTTTATTTCTTGAAATGTTGATGATTATAGCTTGCAGATAAGGAAAACCCAAAATTCAGTGTTTTCCAGGTACAGGGATTCTTCTCCAACTTGCCAACTTTTCTCACTTTTACTCTCTTTGTTTTTATCAGGTTTCCTCTTTTATTCATGAAATATTTATTGGGCTAGTTTTTGTGCGTGAAAGGGTTAATTTCTAGAGAGCACTTCTGACCAAATTGACAAAGTGATGTGAATGGTGACAACTTTATCCACACTGTTTGTCTTTCACTTCCACTCTCTCCCACACACACACACACACTTCTAAGAGCCCCAGTGAGGGGAAACAGTAGCTGCACCTGAGAGTGCCACAAGTGAGTCACTTAAAGTAACAGCAGCTCTGTGATTGATGTCCTCTGTGGGACCTCTGTGTGTTTATAAGTGCGTGTGTGTGTGTTGGAGTTGGGGGAGGGGTTCTAGGGGGCAGACGAGGGATTGATATCACACCAGAGAGTGGTGGACCAGGTGAAAGAGGAGAGGAGAGGAGAGGGGAAGAGGAGTAAGGTGGTAGCGAGGGACTTGTCCTGCAGCGAGTAAAATCTATCTTCTTCACTTCTTCTTCGGCCGCGGCTCCTCTGTCCTTGGACGCGGAGTGCTGACTCGGCAGGGTTTGTCTTTGTCCCCTTCCAAAAAGTACCAGGACTGCAACCTTATTACAAAAGTTTACTCAAGGGCTCAGTGCTTACAAGAAACTTTTTTTTTTATTTGGACTTAAACAAAGCTGAAGAAACATTTAAAGGAAATGCAGATTAAACAAGCAGAGACCAAACTATCGTTAAAATCTAGTCAATTTACAAGCTTTGGCTGAGAATCAACAAAGGGATAGACAACCAAGTGATATTGGTACTGCTCATACACAACTAAGTCTTCAGTAGTTGTTCTGGTTGTTTCTGCTGTCCCCATTTAATCCTACCATCAGTTAATCTGCATTGTTCTGTAAACACGATCCTTTCCCAACAAACCATTTCAGCTCACTTCCCCAACTCGCTTGCCAATTTCCTTAAGCACACAACAGTGTGGAGCAGTCTTGAATTCATATGCTTTGCGATGTATATTCAGCATGGCACTGCCTCCACGGGGGAGCCAAAACCCATTTGCTGGCAGGGCTTGTTTGGCAGCCGCGGCCCCGACACATACAGAACAGCATATTAGCATAAAATCGGGGCACATGCGTGTGGCAAAGGCAGCCAAAGAAAGAGACGTAATTGCTATTGACAGAATTAACAAACACATTAAATCCCCACATTAATTAGAAAGTCAAATGTAAAAACTGTCAGGAGTGGCGGACAGCTGTCATCCATCATCCCTCTCATTGGAGTTTCACAGTGATTCCTTCTCTGATGGCTCATGAGCTTCTTTTTGCAGCCAACTTAAAGCATGGCGTGTTTTAATCATTGCTTGGTCACTCTCAGAGCCGTTACCACATGGTGCTGCGGTCAGGTCCAGTGTTGACCAATCAAATTAGCTTGTCAAGGCAGTTTAGCCTACAGATGGCTGATTGATTGATTATTTCTGCTTATTAAAGGAACCATTAGTTGAATAATTAGGGATAAAACAGACATCATTACCAAAGCAAATAAATTTCTGTTTGAATCAATGGGAAAAAAATTAAATAAAGAGCCTTGTCTTTGATGTGGCATGTAGTCTCTCAATTAACACCTGTCAAATGTTCTCTACTGTTGCTTTTTTAATAATTGCTTTCTAAGATATATTTTGTCCCCTCTCTTCTCTTTCCATGATCCTGTGTCCTGCCCCGGGTGGACTTGAACATTGACAAACCTCCCCGTCTCTTCTCAGGTATTTAAATTTTCTGTTTTCAATCTTGCATTGACACACTGTAAAAAAAGAAAAAAATCACATACCTTTAGGGAGTTACACACTGTAAGGTTATTGGGCTGATGTTCTCCCTGTTACGATCAAAGCCTGCAAAGGCCCGATTGTTGGATGTTTGCGAATGACTTTGGTTTTCATGTAGGGTTTGTTAAGAGTCATATTTCCTGGTCAGATTCACTCGGAAGACCTTAGAAGGAGAGATCACTGATACATTTTTTAGATTAGACATAGATTTGTTGTCCCAGAAAGGAAATTGGTTTTCAAAGTCTGTACAGAGACACATAAAGACATCAAACATATTGCAAACATCAGACAAAAATGAACATCACACAAACATCATCTGACAGCTCAGACATATTCTGTTAACGGACAACACAAAACATATAATGAACATGTTTAATGTTTGCAACTAGTTTAAATTGAATTTAAAAATATAAAAGTTCAAAGTCTGTCAAAAATCTGTGAAAGTTTGAAGAACCCTGTACTGAGTACCAGCCTTTAGTCATGGAAGTGTTAAAAGTTTGCTCAGTAAGTTAGTTCGTTTTTTGCACATATTCTGAATGTGACCCATCAGTTACACATGAATCTCAGCCTTATGAGAGTTGTTGTTCTGCTTGTTTTACTTCCAGAACTATGAAGTGTTCACCAAATTATGGCTGTTGTGGCTCTTGTGCTCACATAGAGAGGAATATATCTCCTCTTGACCTTTAGCCCCCTTTAAAACATACTAGATCCACTGTGTATGATAAGTATTCATGCTTTTTGTTTACGCTCACGTCAGCGTTCGTTTACAGTGTGCATGTTTGAGGTTGTTCAGACATTCCTGTCCTGGAAGTGTCCCCTAAGGTCGACTGCCCCTTTGTCACACTGCTGATTCCCTACACAGTCTTCTGCTACCTTTCATTATCTCTCCAAAATCTCCCACTCTCTCTCCTCCTTACCTCCGTCTGTGCACAGTTGAGAATCCGCAGTCGGCGCATTGATCCCTTTGTACACAGGGCATTGTGTCGCGCCGCACATACAGCACACTCCGCTTGTCAAGGAGGTTAAGATCACGTTTGTCGCATCTGAACTCTGGCACAAGGCTCCATTGAGGAACACGTGTGTGGCGCCTGAGCTGACCCCCAGACAACACACCCGTTGGCCCCACGGAAAGCCGAGGTGTCAATCATGAGATGCATTGTTTGATGATATAAATACACATGGCAGATTTTATTTGCTAGTGTACAGAAAATAGAGCAGCAGGAATGAGTTTAAATCTGCTTGTTTGATTCTTTCTTGGCTGGCGTGGCTTCTTTGGTGAACACACAGGAACATGCAAAGCAAAGAAAGAAAGAGAGGAATTAAAACGCCAAAAAAGGATGCTACAGGGATACAGTGGTGGAAGCTTGATGAGTATTCGAGCTGCTAATCAAACTCAAGAGACCAAATGTAGGATGTAGAAACCATCTTATTACATTGTGCAAATACCCCTCTGTTCTTCTCTTTCCATATTAAACGCCAGCATGATTGATTCAGCTGTGTGTAAAACTCCTATTGGTCGCTGCCAATGATAAAGTGACCGTATTTCTCATTTGAGGACTCCCAAGACATTCGCCCTTTGAGAGAAAAGGTGAAGAAAAAAATCCCCCCTCTCTGACTTCCCCTCCTTTCCCTTCATCCTCTCTTTCTCTTTCTTTACATGTCCAATCGTTTATCTATCCGCCCGCCAAATTCATTTCAATTAGAGCTCGTGCCAGCTTGCTCGCTCTCCTTATCGATCGCTGCCCCCAGCATCTTTGGGGCACGGGCGCTTCAAGACCACCGCTGCTATTATCAGCGCGCACACATGAGCATGAAAAGCACGTGTGAAAGTGTTTGAGTTTGTGTGTGTGTGTTGTTTACAAGCTTCACCCTGGACTCAGCCACAGCGGGCACCTTCGCCACTGCGATCAACAATAAATATGAGCAGTGGCAAACAATTACCCTCTTAACGAGGGATTAATTGTGTCAAGATGGAGTGAGGTCAGCACAGAGGTCGGTTAGTGCCGTACATTCCTAATGTGTTTATTTTCATTCGTTAGGAGCATTAGTCTTTCTTTTAGTAGCACCACTGTCCATTGATTCCAGCCTGTATGAGAGCGTGTGCCGCCGTGTATGTATTTATGCGCCTGCAAGTGTGCACACTGCTCAAAGTAATATTATGAGTGCCTGAGCATAGAGCCGGCTATTGACTCCTGCAGGATCAATATTATAAATGCCTTTAACGGAGGCAGTTAAACTCATTTGTCATTTATTGGTGCTGGTAGCGGGATGCAGAGGGGGGGTGTCAGTGCTCCGAGAAGCGACAAATGTATCAATCTATCCCGCTGCTAACTTCCCCTCGCCGGCCTCTCTAAGTGTGTCATCATCCAGGAGTCATAACTTGAGGCAAAGCTCTGTCATGTTCCTCGACGACAAGTGATTAGGTGGGGACGCTGTCGCGGTGGGGCGGGGAAATGAAAGGACTGGTCATTTGTTTCGTGGTGGTAAAAGTGAGGCAGTGCAGTTTACGCAGAGCCGCTGCTGCCTGTCCCCTGTGGCTGATGGAGAAATGCCGTCTGCATGTTTACAGTTGATTTGTGTACATGTTTGAGAGAGGGACGGTGAGCGAGGAAGAAAGCCAACAGAGGAGAGCAAAGCAGGTCTTAAATTGAATCACTTTCTGGTGGCTGCAGCTGACATTGTTTAGGCTTTGTCGCTGACAGCATGTTGTAAAGCTACAGTGGGGCAGGATGGATGCTGGCCCTCCAGGCCTGTAATGTATTGCATGCTGGGTAATTTGCTGCCTTTGTTTGTTGTGACAGAAAAGAGGCCAGTCAAGATGGAACTCAGGGTTTGCTTTCATTATAATTTCAACACATTTAAATATTGATCTCGTTAAATAGATTTCTAGGAGGCAGTAAAAGGCCTTTTTCCAGCTCTTACAGTCACCATAAAAAGCTCCTTTTACACCAAAGAACTTACATTTTAATTTTTCTTTGTTGTTTCTGTGGTGGAAACTTCCTTTTCTTGATTAGAATAATGGATTTGAAATTGTGAATTCAGCTCAGAAAGAGAGGGGCAGAAATGTAGCTGGCTGCTTGTCTGAGCCAGTGCTTGGTGGTACAAACATGGCAACACTTGAGGTGTGTATGATGTAGAAAAAACAAGGGTACCAAAGAGCTCAGATCAATCATCTCAGGCTTTTTACAAAATTTGAAAGCCGGAACATTAAAGGTTCTGTGTAGTGAGCAACAAGTTACTAGTTCTCTCCAGATAAAGGACAACAATGAAGTGGTGAGCAATTATTTATGTGCAGTACTCTACATCTTGCAAAATCTCAAAACAGTAAGCAAGTGTAGCAGACTACAGGAACTGACCATTATTCTGATGCACCAAGCTTCCTGGTACATTAACTGTGTAAGCAACTTTCAACTCTTCTCATTATTATTTAGCTTGTGATATGTTTTCCTGAACATGTTGTGAAAACGCTTGTGTTCCCTAAAGGTCAACAAATGAGATATCTATTTCTGATTCCCACCTAAGTGTGTGCTTTGTGTTTACCATAGTTTCATTGATGCCTTTGTGCTTCTTTCATCTGTGAGCTTGCTTTGATTGTCTATCACTTCAGTGTGACAAAGCTCAGAGTTCATACTTGGCTGTCTTCAGGGTTTCTCTGTACACAATAGCATGTCTGGTCATAGGTATTAAACACTTTTTGATATTTGTGATTAAAAGCTGGGAGGCCCCAATCATCTTGTGTGCAGATAAGAGGAGAAATAAAACAAAATATTGAGCGGCTGCTTCAAGAAAACTTTTTAGCAACACACCAGAAACATAGAACACCACATCATAAGAGCATTGAAGCAAAACAAAGCAATTACTTTCATAACACAGTGAATCAGTAATTGTATTAACTGTATCCAAGTTATAATTTACATTGACCTGCCCAGAAATACATAAGATAGTTCAGGAAAGGAAAACAACAACAACAACAAAAGCAATAATGCACTTATTGCCCCATTATCTTAGGATAGAGGGACAAAGTTTACAAATTAAAGGAAAATTAAGTGTTACATGTGTGTAAATGACCCTAATGGGTCCAGACAGATGACATACTGTTTGCACTTTGTTTTTGCTTTTCATTCACAAGTAAACCAACACAGGAGAGATCCATTTTTAACCTCTAGGATTACTTCCTTCCTAAGTGAAGGCAGGTTTGGACCCAGAAACAGTTTTGTGAGAAGGTGTGAATTCTTGAAACTAAATTTCAACTTTTTCTCAGTCGTGCAAATGTACTCATAATTTTTTCATTATTATTCAAGAAAAACCCATTTTGTTTTCACCTTTCAACTTTTTCTTGAAGTGCATCCTGAGAAAACACTTTCCTTCTTGTTATTGTCACAGTTATTGTTTCTCTAATCCCTGGCTCATATACTACCCTTTTTTTCAATGTTTTGAAACAGCTTAAAGTCAAAATGTTGAAAGCCACATATACAGCTCTTTTATACGGTCATAAAATCCCCACCATTACACTGTGTTGTGTCTTTAACTGCAGCATGTTGATGATTATGGCGTGTATTGCTGCTGTTTCTCACTTTGCCTTCCATTCACACTCTTGTTGCTCCTACACAGCTATAAGGAGCCTGACCTCTTTAGTGAACAGCATGCCCCAGGCACCTGAAGTACCCTCCATCCACACCCATCCCCTCGTGCCTGTGTGTGCTGTGTTCATATCTGTGAGCACAATTTTGTCTATTTAGTCAAAATGTAAACATTTTGAAGTCTTTGCCAATATCATTTGGCAACCAAACTTTTTCTATCGTGTATTATTGTGGTAAATGCAAGTGAATGTGTATGTATGTGCCTTCCTGTGAGGACAAAATCTCATCTCCTGGGATCTTATTTCTCCTCATCCTCCCCTCCTCCTGCTCTTCTTCTTGGCACTCTCTTCGTTTCCCCCTAAAGCTGTTGCTAGCTATTAATAGTGAGAAGAAGAGAGAGCCCATCAAAGCCGGTTCCATATATCAAAGCCGATCCGCTCGTCCTCACTCCTCTCCCTATGCCATGTCCTCCTTTGCAGCTCTGCCGTTCTAAAACGGGAAGCAAGGGAAAGACCCAGAAGAAATCCTGCTCCACTCCCTCTGCCCACCAGAGACCCACCGATGGGAAAAAAGCTCTAGAGGAGGGGAGGAGTGTGGGAATGTGTGAGCGAGAGTGAGAAAACTCAGCAAGTGTGTGTGTTTCAGTGTTTACGCATGCATGTGCATAAATGTAAGTCTTTCTGGGTTTTTTCTTTTTTTGCTCGCGTCGGTTTGCTCGTGGGTATTGGCGGCCTGGGGGTTTGATGTGTTGATGCGACACGATGCTCATTGTCGCCGCGGCAGCTAATGAAATTACAATGAGGTCTGGGAGGCCCTCAGTGGGCAGGCCCGCGAGGCTCCACTGCCTGAATCCATATTGAGCGAAATGTTTCCCTCCAGCGCGCACCGCCTCTTCTGTTCGTCCTCATACAAACACACATAACAGGGAGGGAGGGGGCAAGAGCAGCGCTCAGGCAACTCATGTTGACATTCTAATGTGACTTTAATCGGAGTGCAGCCTGAGTTCATTCACAAATGTTTCTGAGGTGACTGCATATTGTGCTGAGTGCTTCTGTTTCTTTTTTTGTAGCCTGATGCTATCGACATCCTGACTTCCAAGTGATACAATCCAGAGTAGATTCCTCTTTAAATGTTTCAGTTTAGTGCCCATTGAATGTTGCTTTCAAAGGAGAGTGCATGGCAGATGCATCTTTTATACTTTTATTTTGGGAAAGGCTTGGAGAGAGATTTCTTTTGGAAGCACCCCAAAGATAGCTTTTGTTCACCCTTTGTAGTTGCTTGAATAAGGGTTTATTTCTTTGTTTAGATTGCTTGTAATCAAGAGACTGAGGATTGGAGCCTCAGTAAGTCTTCTCATTAAACCTACAATATGCTTTATGTATATTATCATTTCATAAGCAATCAGTATTCACATCACCCTCTGCTTCTTAATCCTACACACAGATTAAAGATCTTAATTTTCTGCATTCCTTACATTACATTTCACAGGCAGCTAATAGTGTTGCTCCAAAACTTTTAATCAACTTCTCCCTCCACTGCAGAATACTTAACAGATCAGATGATAGCAACAAGAGAGTTTTTATTCATTTATTTATTTATTTATCTATCATGGAGTTCAGTAGCTTTTAGTGAGCAATGTATGTTTTTTGATGGGGTTTAAAAAAGCATGACTCTAACAGTCACATTGAGCCTCATACACTTATAAATGCATAGAAATATTCTCACTCTTCTCAAACAACAAGTGCACATGCAAAATCACTGTTCATCAATCTCTTTTGCATTATTAATTACCCTAGTATGTAAGGGTTGCATACCAGAGGCCCCTTTTTTTGAATTGTAACCCAATACATCAAGGTGATGGATCAGGCAGGGTGACCTCAGGACCTCAAAAAGTTTGAAAGTTAATCAGTTAAACTGTTCCCTGTGCAAACCGATTTGCACTGGTTAGGAAATTGCCATAAATGTTTCTATTTCAGTCGGTCATTACTTATTAAATCGAGTATTAAATCAAGTTTTAAATCCAGTTAATTCATCACCACAGTTTTGTTAATATTCCTCAAACTGAAACTAGTATGGTCTTGAGTTCTCAAGCTATTAAATGCAAGCCAGAATCAGGAGAGAAGTGACATACAGCTTCAAATAGAACAATACCAGGAGGGGGAAAAACTGAATACAAGATACAGAAACCATTATTTTTAGTCCATTGTTGTGTGCACAAAATGCCTGGAATAAAATGTATAGTGAGTGATACAGGTGTGTGGATATGACTGTGTGTGTTTGGCTTATGTTCTATGCAGTAGCCTACAGTAATTACATTGTCTGTTTATCTCACATTGTAGCTGTACCTGTCTTTGTTGTACCTCAGCTTCCAGAGAACGCCAGGAACACCACGATGGCTTTCACTGTCTTCTGACAGAAAGAGATATATTCCAACACAATGAGCTCCATTTCTTTGGGACCAAAAATGGGCTACTGGCTTTAGTTTGGATACAGTATGCTTGCATTGTGTGCTATATAATAAATAAACCCAATCTCATACAGCACAGTCATAATGTGAAATGAGACCAGGCTTGGCTTTTTGGAGATGCACCTCACTGAATTAAACTAGTTTTCGTTTCCTTTTTGGAAATCATACCTACATTACCATTCAGCTTTATGAGCCTGTCTCGTGTCTGGCAGACACATTTTTCAGCTGCTGGACGCACAACAGGTTGACTGTGGGCTGGACTTACATCAGAGTAAGCTGACATCTTGATTACTGTTTTTTTCAACATCAGTTGAGTCAGTATGATATGGTATATGTGCTATGCTCCAGTTGCTTACAGTTGATCAAAAGTGACCGTTGGTTACCGGCCTACATATGTTAATCTTGGCCTCACTCTTATATTCTGAGGAGTTGTCCAATGACTGACCCTAATTCTTACATGTATGCTTATTTATTAACACTTCAACTTTTATCCAGTTAGTTTCTGTCATATTTGTGACACAGTTACAAGAGGCTACAATTCTCTTTGGCGCAATATTTATCCCAAGTTAATATCAAGTTTTCAGCTGGACCTGTTTTTTTACATAGAAAAGTCATGATTTGAACAGCAAAACGTCATTATGCTTTCTAAGATGTTTATGAAGGACATTATTTTCTCCCTACTTTAAACTTACAGACATTAAAATGATCTTCATACTCAGGCATCTCAGTTAATTGCGGTCTGTTTAATGACCAGTTAAGAAGTCCTAAGGTTTAAACACAGTATATGCAATATAGTTTTGGACAGTGTTAAGCTTTGTTTAATGTCAGGCACATTGAACATCACTTCATTCATTACATTTAAAAGACAGACACGTTTTCTTGTACGCCCTTTTACCATGTGTGACGTTAGCATAACCCAGCCTTGAGCTTTTTCTCTCTTTCTTAATTATGAGTTAGCTTCTGTGCCCTTAGGTAGACATGTTGTCCCCATGCTCACGTCAGTAGGTATCAGTGAAAGTTTGATGTCATTCAGGGTCAAAAACATTCTCTAAAACCCCAAAACTGTCAAAAACAAAGTGGTATTTTTAGATGCAGGACCACTTGGTGTTGTTTTTCAGGTTAGGATTAATTATCACATTTTTAATGCAAGTCAGTACCTGGCTAAGAAAAAAAGAGCCCAGGACCATGTATGTGTGCCACCATGTGCAAAAAAAGAAAGAGAGAAAAAAAGAAGCTGCATCATGGACCTTGGATGCAATTAGGAATCTGTCAGGCTGGTGTCAAAGGTGCACAAAAAAACCCACCCATGCAACGCGCACATGAACAAACAAACCCATCCACACAAATGCACCTGACTCCTGCAGACTGATGACGATGTTCTCCTGCTGGAGTGTGTGCGTGTCCCTGCATGTGCACGTCCAGCCTCACACATGTTGAAATATGGCCTCCATATTTCACTGCGCTCATAGCATTTGTAAATGCCAACTGCTTTCCTGCCTCCACTCCACCCCATCCCTCTCCTGCGATTGGACCATCCCGTAGAGGCTTTGGCTTTTAACAAATTGAAGGAATAATCCACCAGGAATGGGCAGGGGGGAAGTGCTTCGAAATGGCTGCAACACAGAAGCCCCCTGCCTCTAAATATCAGTAAACAAAGACAGATGCTCCAGTAAACTACACAAAACAAAGGTCATTTTTTTTCCAGTGTAAAGGCATTCCTTCTTTTTTTAGGCTCGTATAGAAGCCTGGATTGCTTATACTGAGACAGCAGCTATTTGTAGGTTTTAAAGGTTTTATGTTGGGTGCAAGGAGGGGTCTGTGTGTGTTGGTGGCACCCGTAAAAGCACTTTTATCACAAGGGATGATGGGAGACAAAGATCAGAGCGAAGCTAGAGGAGTATCCAAGAGATACTCCCCTAGCTTCATCTCCGTCTCAGTTTTTTTTTCTCTTTCCACTCTCTCTCAATCCCCAGAACCGTCACAGTAAATGGCTATCCTGGAGTAAATTTATAACTGCCACTTCAGCTGACAATCAAATGCTATCACTAGATTCTCACTGTCTATCACTTTGGCCTCTGCGAGCAGGGCGGAGGGAGAAGCAAAGAGGCGGAGGAGGAGGAGGAGGAGGGCAAAAAGAGGCATGAGAGGAGGTGGCCGATCCCCACCATCCTCGATCGATGGGAGGTTGTAAGAAACGCACTCTCTCCGCCCTCCTCCTCCCCTCCACCTGCCCCACCTCATTATGCCACGAGCTCTTTTCTTTCTCTTTCTCACCTCTTGTTGTTTTCTTGACAGTGGTTTTTCACAATCCTTCCCCTCCTTCCTTGTCTGACGCTCTCCTCCCTCAGTTTTTTTCTGTCTATCCCCCTGCTACCCTGCCTCTAAGCCTCTCCCTCCCTGTGTGGGCCGGCCCATGTCAAGGCCTCTGTCTCTCGCCCTCGTTTGACATGCCGCTCATAATGGTCAGATGGGGGAATACCACTCTCTGCATGTCTCTCTCCATCTTCTCCCTGCTCCATTCTTCTGCTCAGCCTCAGCCTCTTCCCTGTCAGAATGTCATGCTGTTGCAAAATGGAGAAAATCAATTGAACGTGAGACCTCTGAAGGCTGTCTGTATAGAAACAGTGAGCAGATTTTTCAAGCAAAAATGGGTGTATACATTTGGATTTGTTTTTGTGTGATGGGTTTTGTTTGCATACATGTGTAGGGAGGGAGAAGGAGAGGGGAAAATAAGGAGGAGGGGGCGGTCACCGACAGACTCAAGCTGGGGACGTTTGTCGCCACTCGTCACTTTTCCCGTCAGCCAGCGGACATGACAGCCAAGGCGGGTGAGAGGCGAGTGGCGGGCTCTCAGGACCCGAGCAGGACTGAGCACAGAGTGACAGATGGCTCCTTCATGCTCAGGCCATCATGATGGGAGTGGGAGAAGAGCGAGCACAGCGATGGACAAAGAAGAATGGTGGAAAGGGGAAGGAAGAGATGTCTTGTGACAGTATCAAAACCCAGCAGACATTGTAGACACTCTGCTCCAGTCTGAGTGTCAGCTTTCTTAACAGGGTTTGCCACATGCTTGTAATGGTGGCAGAAACGGCTAAAACATGGACTGACTGATAAACACTATTGAAAGCACACAAACCGAACCAATTAGACCTTTTGAAGGTGTGTTTTTGAGTCCTCCATTGGTTTTCTGCAAAATTTGCCCATTTTGTAAGACTGTTGGACTAAAAACTGTCACATTTCAATCGTAAAG
Organism: Thalassoma bifasciatum; assembly: GCA_008086565.1. Classification (NCBI taxonomy): domain Eukaryota; kingdom Metazoa; phylum Chordata; class Actinopteri; order Labriformes; family Labridae; genus Thalassoma; species Thalassoma bifasciatum. The sequence continues at coordinate 1,511,622 of RPOG01000006.1, forward strand.
TTAAGTTTTAAGGTTGGGAATTATATTGTTTATTATATTAATCCTAATGGTTCTTTAAAATCAAATGGCCCTGCATAGTGCTTGTATCCTGTGAATTCTGTAAACCCTGACCCATCAGAAAAACCAGCAAGAAAGTTCTGATATTTTTTTGGAAACCCTTTCAACAAAATCAAGAAAAAGAATATTGCCAAATCAATTGGTTTATGGTTTATGATGTATCATATTTGATGAATTGGGCAGTTTTAGCAACGTTTCCCCCCAAAACAGTGTTGAATTTAGAAGCAAAATTTAGTTTTTTACATGAAATTTTTAAATATGCTAGAAAGTTTTTCTCTTTTTTTTGTTTTATTCCACACTTCCACACACTTTTTTGGCTTTTAGTTTCACTTTGTGGTTGGTGCTGAAACAGATTCTGTCCTCGTTCAGGCAAAGATGCACCCTACCCTTGCATCTTTTTTGGGTTTCCCATGTTGGAAAATGTTCAGTACCATCCCTTCTCACATTATTTTCTTATAAGAAATTGGACCATGAGTTTGGTCAGCACGGGATCGGACTGAGCAAAGCTTGATGCAAAGGTAATGCCATCGCTATCTGATTCAAATGTGCATGTTTACACTCTGTTGGACTGGGAGGAAGTAGATGACCATGATGAATAGGGTGGCTGCACTCCAACACAACAAAAAAAACATCGTTGGGTGAAGATTTTGAATTTATTAAAGCTTCCCCAGATGAAATTTGTGTTTTAATGTTGCTGTTGTTGTGTGGCTCTGTGCACAAGCATGAGTTGTTCCTTTGATTACAGTCATACCCCCAATTATTGTTTTTTCATTTGTACTTTTTACAAATGCAGCGCAAAGACTGTTCTGATTTTAGTGGTGTCATTTTTGTATAAGTAAGAGTAGAGTGATCAAATTCAGACATGCATACCAGACAAACAAACCAATCTGACATGCAGTGGATCCACATGGCCGATAGTTCAACAACAGCAGTAAAAGATATTGTTCTGTATGAGCTTTTGTTATATGTTATTTCTGTCTTTCATTTCCATATTCCTTGTTTTCAGCTATCAGGATACGATACAGGCAAGAAAAAAAGCTCAAAAAAGAATTGTCAACTAAAGACAAGTTTGCTAATTACCATGTTTCGTTCTGTTCAAGGAAAGACAAAAGAGGAAACTTGTGAGGCAGACATTTACAGCTGTCTCATTAGGTGTTTACTTGGATACCATAATCAGTGCAAAAAAATGACGCCAACAACTCATTAACATCAAAATAAGGTTTCTTTTTTGGTTGGGCTGGATCAGACAAGGCTCCCTCAATAGAGGCTATAATCAGGCTGCTACTGTGCTTATTAGTCTTCGGCACAAAGCTAGAAACCCACAATCCCTTATTGCTTGTCAAGTGGACCCGTGACTGTGCCCCCCCCCCTTTTTTTGCATAGGTTTAGAGAACAAAGTTTTAGTGTCCAAATAAATTATCTGTGCTGTTGTTTTTTGGTAAGGACATTCAAATGGATGGATGCCCAAACACCCATTGAAACTCCAGTTGCTACATAATTCAACATTCCGGTGTCCTTGTGACACAAACTCAGTTGACTCCCTCAATGATTCCCCCAAAAAATGGCTAAAATCAATGCTCTCCTGTTATGGTTTCACCAAAGTTTGGCTATAATTAGCCGTATTTCCAAAGTGTTAAGTAAAAAAAGCAAAGTGACAAGTCACTGTGATGCAGATTTATCAGGGTGTTGGTATCAAGTAGCCCTCTGACACTTTTTTTTTGGAGGTGTTACACATACTGGAAAGGGCTGTCATAATGTCTTTGGGGCTGATTGAGAGTTCAAATTAATTGAGATAAAGACTACAAAATGGACTCTGACAGTTGCCTTTGAGGATCACTCACCCCTTCTATCACTCCCAATTATGAGTGGAGGAGGACAAACAGAAAGGACGTGTTCTTAAACTGGGCGCTTAGCCACATGTTTGAACCGTTGGCAGGGGAGAGAGAGCTGTTGGTGATGTTGCAAAGTAACACCCTCAGTACATTTTTACCCTTCGTTTTATGATTCTTCGACTCGCAATCTATCAGTTCGCTTGGGAAAAAACAGACGGTTTGTCTTTGAATAGATTGTGTCCATGCATCTGAATGCAGAATGAGTCATCCAAAAAGTTTAGTGTCTTTACAGGTGGGAGAACAGATGGGGTGTGAATTTGAAGAATTTGACATGATGATAAATTGCAGAATAATACATCCATGGAGAGAAGTTAAACAGCCAAAGGAAACAGATTTTCTGACTGAGCTGAAGAGATCTGTTGAATAAGGTGGTCAGAGTGTTTTGATCAAACCAGGTAACCACAAACCTAAAACACCGTTTTAATCATAGGTGGCACAAAAGAGAAGCTATAATCACAAATACCAACCATGGAGAAATAAATTTCCATCACTACTGAGCAAAGAGGCTAGAACTTAAGATAAAAGACACACCATGAAAGCTTCTTTTCTATCTTGATTCAGGTCACTGAAGGGGAAGCCGAAACAAAGCAGACACACACAACCTTGTAAGACAAATAGGTTTTGTCATCCCCACAGAAGGCTCCCTTTTTCGTCAAAGAACCCAGAGGCTGCTCCTACGATGAATTGTGACATAGCCTAATTCCTTTGGAATTGCAGTACAGTCGATAAAGGAGCAAACGGTCTGGCAATGACCTCAAGGATAGTGTTATTGACCTATTTTGCATACACACTGGGTGCTAGAATGGACAGGCGCTTTATTTGTGCCGTTATTTATTGGCCCGCTACATGACTGTAATGCCTGTCCAGGGACTCGGCTGGAGTGCAGTTATAGATTATCATGATTGCTAGTTATTAGCGTGTGGGAGTGTGTGCTTGTGTGTGAGGTAGACACACACATACACACACACACACAGATTATTCAGAGGCTCTTTCCCTTTGAATAAAGAAGACAGAGGCAGTCTTGGGCAAATTGTTATTGAAATAGTTCAATGCTGCTTCAACTTAACTTCAAGGACAAAACTGACCCTGCGTCTTTGGAAGCTAATATGTAGATAGAATGTGACTGTAAATGCTGTCTCCGTACTGTCAGGAGACATAATTACAAAATGAAAAGTGGCAAACATTTACCTTGACATTCAGTTCTTAGTGTGAATCAATATTTTGCAAGGGCTCAATAAGACTGAAATACACACCAACACACACACACAAGCGCAGTGCTCTTTTTTTTTCTGCGCGTCCAGTAAAGAGACACAAAACCAGGGATGGAAAACCATTTCTTCAGCTACATGTCACAGTGCCAGACACTTAAGCCATGCACTTGTTGTCTGTGGCTGTGAGATGAACCCTTTTCTCTCACATTGCAAAAAGAGCAAAAAAAGACAAGGGCCATCCCTTTCCATCTCATCTCTTTTTCATCTCCTTCAAATCAGCATCAGACTCAAACACTTTTTGGCGGCAGCTCAAGGTCCTTTTCGCCTCTTTTTGTCCATTGAAAGTTGTCCCCATAGTGGGCAACTGAATTTACGTTGGCAGCGGTACCGACTGTATTAAACAGACTAATGAATGGCAAAAATAAATAAGACTTCCAGGAGAGCCCTGCACCCCTGCACTACAGTATATTAGAACAAGCCTTTTGCGAATGAAAAGGCTAAAGTCATCCACAAGCAATGAACAAGAACTTTAAGGAGGGAAATGTGATGACAGAGACTCTTCTTTGATGCAATTGTTATTCAGTTTCATTCATTTAAGTTTGACATGTTCAATGTATCAAGGAAATGTAAGTGTTTTCAACTATTTGTAACAATAAGGAAAGTTAAAGTGGTAATTTGCTTCCTTCTCTCCTCTGTTCGTCCCCCGTCTTCCATCTAAGTTTTTGCAGGTACATGGTATCTCCGTGGGATTAATTGCTCATTTAGTAACTCTTTTCCATATTTCACGGTTGAGAGAATACCCAAATTAGCTTTGCCATCAGAGTTCACTTCTTCCACTGGGCTTTGAATGACCATACTGTAGGGCAGCACAGGGAACCAATCAGGGCACTGGTAACTCATCAGATGGGCGGGACAATAACTGGAGACAATGGCCACATCTAAGCCCACCGTTTGTGAATCCTGTTGGATTGAACTGTTTTGTAGGCAGATTCATTGGGATTGGGGCATTTAGGCCCTTGTTATTACAGAGACCATTTATTTCTTTGTAAATTAGAGATTGGCTGGAAGCGTCACAGGGTACCAAATGGACCCAGTCCATGCTGGTCTGGTGGACTGAGGGAAGGGGCAGCAGGGTGGTGGGGTTGCGACTGAGCAGCAGTTATTATTCAGACATGGAAGGCGCAGTGGCGGGTGTGCTGGAATCGACCTAATGGGGTGGGAAGGCGCAGTCGATGGCTTTCTCCGACGCTCGGCTGCACTGATATCTCTCCTGCTTTTCTCTTCTTTCAACCCCCAGCCCCCCCTCACTCCACCATCCATCCACACTGACGTTTTCTGATGACTCGTGTCATTAAAGCTAACGTCCGCTGAGGAGGTAATTAGCCAAAGTATGACATTAATCAGCAGCTAGAGCCCTGTGCGCCTGCCGGGGTGTCTGGGACGTGCTTTCTGCAGCCACGTTGGCCTCCTGCGGCCCCCTGTTCCACACATGGTGGGCATTAACCTTCGGAGGCTTGGCCATTTGTCTATGACGAGCTTGTGCTCTCTTGTTCACAAGCTTTCTGTCTGTGCTTCAACAACTGGATGGACTCTTTAAATGCCAAAGCTGCATGGTTGTTGATAGTAAGGATTAGAAATATCCACAACACATTAACTTTGGTCTTTGTGGGGTTGATTTAGACATCCTGCGAAAATATTCACTCTTACAGACTATAATCTAACAAAAGCCTCTCACCTGTTGTAGCACAAGGGGATAAAAGCGTTCACAGGTGCAAAAGAAACTGGTGTCGTGTCTAAAGCTGGTACAATTTGGAAGCCCTCTGTTGGAGTAACCAAACAAAGTCTGTTTAGTGTTGACCGATGGGTCATTCCTCCATCCTCTTGCTCATCAGTGTCCTCCCAGGCAAACAAATCACTGCTGCTTTGCCAAAACAAAATGGCCTCCATCAGTGTGCGCACACAGTGACATCTCCATCTGCTGTCAGACAAACCATTAAAAGTGCAGGGCAAAATTTCAGCCCTGTCAGTGCATATAAAGTCTCTCATTTCTCTCTATCAGCACAGTCTACCAGTTCGGCACAGCAGAGATAGACTCAATCTAAAAACGGACTCCCATACTGAACATTTTGATTTCATTACCACCCGCCACTGAATATTCATACCCTTTTTTTACTGCTGTGTCAAGTCACACCTGGAAGCAGCAGGGCGTCATACATTATTCATTAGTAAAAGGCAATGGGGTGTGGTCTAATAGAGTTTACCAGGGTGCCGACAAGCTTGGTCTCTACTTCCTGATTCATTAATGATGCAGCTTCTCCCACCAGTGGTGTCGAGCTAACCTCCCGCCCATGCGACAAGGCCCAAGGGTGCTGGAGAAACCGCTCAGCTCTCCTCATTTAATTGTTCTCGTGCTGACCCGACCAGGAGATTAGCGAAAAGAACACGAGGCAGGGAGGGAATACTACCAGCCCCTGATTTCACTTTTTCCGACCTCAGACAGTCCAGGGAGTGGTACACTGACAGGGATGTATGTCCAGATAAAGCAGCCATCTGTCCAGTGACATCCACAAGATTTTTGCTCAGATAACAGCATAAGGAGCAACGGAAAAAGAAAAATACCAAGAATTAAAACAGGGCACGCAGTCAGAGCTTTAGATTTCATGATTAACTTTGAATTGTTGTCCGATGTCATCAATCAAGGGAAGCCTGAGACTCTCAAATGCCCGACTCCCTCCATATAAATCCACTCAAAGTTTTTATTGTCTTGACCGAAAAGCAAAATGGAATTTGACTTTAAGAAATTTCACAAGGACACTAAATCAATGGGAGTCATCAGAGAATAAATCTAAAAACCCCAAAAGGTAGGACTTTGGGTAAAATGTTAAATAAATAAAAAAACAACTGATTACTTTGATGAAAATTTAAAATACGTCGGCATATCAAATTTTGAAATAAGTTCCTTTTTATGGGAAAGTCTATTCTCAGTTACAGACATTAAAGCATTTGGAGGAAGGGCCTAGAACTCAAAAAGCTTTGTCACAAAAAGGAAAACTCTCAAAACCACTTGGTCCATTTGCAACAAGTAACATTACTGTGAACAACAAGTGCTAGGTCTCTTAGAGGTAAAGACGGGAGGAGGCTCACCACTCTTTGAGAGACTGTTTTAGAAACTGGTTCATCAATTTAAGGATGATGTTCCTCAGGGGACAACTGCAAAAATTTGGGAATTTTTTCAAGATTCTGAGAATGCAGAAAAATCTGCACAAAAAGAGTAAGGCTGATGGCTTATACCGCGTGAGCTTCTGGGTCTTAGAGCGCATCACATTCTAAACAAACTGGACTCTGTTGTGAAAATCACTGCATGTGCATCAAAATTACTGGGATACCTGGGATAACCGAGAGGAGGAGAACGCAATAGTAGACATGCATCAAATTCTGTTTTGTAATCGTTTTTTTTTTTTTTTTTTAATTTAGTATTTTAAACAGTATCTAATTTTTGGGACTTAAGGTTGTACTTTCACTGGAGAAGAATATTTAAAGTCTTTTAGTCAATTGAGTATGAAATACTTAAAGAGCTGACACTTGATATTATGCGAAATATGAATTCTTCTATCAATGCTTGAGATGGAAACCAAAACAGTATATGAGTGTTGACAAAGGGAATGAGAATAAATAACAGTGGGATCAGCCAGCTGTTTGAAACCTTAATACCTGTAAATTTCCTCAGTATTACAGAGCAGAGCAATTGATATGATTTGGGTGACTCCAAACTTTCTTTGTGAATTAGTACCTTCCATTGCTTTTCTTTTATGTCTGCCAGGCAGTGATCTTAAACTTTGCAACTCATTACCGTTAACTATGCAATAATTCTGCTTTAGTAGCAGACACTTTAATTGGCCGAGGCATGTGAGGCATGACACATTTGTCTTGGAAAATTCCCTGGCTCAGATTTTGTTACCTTTTTGCCCATTGCTTGGCCTCAGGCTACACTGTTCCACCACTGGGGAGAGCAATTCCCTCAGGCCTCGATAGCAGAAGACACCAGTATTATCTCTTATTGTGTAACTGTCACATACATGGCCACCCTTCCCAGTTATAGCCATATGATACTGGGAGCTTCCTACACACAGAGGGTCGAGGAAACAATATTTTGACTGGAAACACTGCATCAGATAGTGATCAGGGATCACCTGTTGTCATATGTCATGAGCTCTGAGTCCTGACCTTTGTTCCCCTGGGGGACAAAGGTTAAACTTTCTATTGATCCCATGAGTATTAAGGCCTTGCTCAAAGTCCTGTCTTTGTGTTGGACTGAAAGACCACAGCCGAGTGGAAATATAGTGCTAATGTGCAAAGAGTGTAATTTCTTTTCTGAGATTTTGATACAGATCTATTTTAGAAGTCAACTTTCCTCTCCTGCACACTTTTGTGAGATAGATCCAGTTGTGTTTGTGCTTTTCCTCTACTTTGTTGTCTTACAGCTGCTGGAAAGGACTCAAATTATATTGATGGACACTAATTCACTTCAAAAGACCAGGATTCTATAGCGCAGGAGGAGATTGTCTCTCATATCATTATTGTATGTTATGATTGTTTCCATTGACTGTATGGGTCTGCATGGCAGAAAAACATGGCTGGTTATAAGACTGCTGCTCATGTCAAGTCAGATTGGAAATGTAATTTTTGAACTTCAAACTCACACTCCGATGAAATAAAATATTATTCCACATGCAAATGAACCACTTACTGTATGTGCAATAAGTAGTTGAATTAAAACAACTGGCTGTTGACAAACTGTTTTTTCAGTGCTTGCCAGCTCCGAACATTATACTTTGTGACATTGTTTCTGGTTGAGATGTGCTGCATTGATATCCCTTATTTTATTTGCTTCTGGAAAACACAAGCTTTTAACTACCAAACCCTATATATAAGACTTCCCCACTGTTCTAAAATGCAATTTGAAGAGAAATAGCTTGTCTGATGTTAGGGCCAATCTGGAAGTTTACGAAGCTACTTCATAACATCAACATTTACTGGAGTTATAGTCTGTTTATTTCCTGCTCAAAAGGTCTTACATTTTTGCTTTGATTTTGTCATCACATTTTACCAATTTTATTCAGAGGTTGTTTTCAAGTATGCTAGGACTAAACATGGGAGTAGTCTTGATGATGTCACTCATTGGTCCCTTTTAGCCAAATAATGGCTCATTCTAACCTTTGGTCTGCCAAACAAAATAAGTGAGGAGGTGGAGCCAAGGAGAGATTTTTGCCGTCTTGCAAACAGCTTCTCTAAGTCAAAGCATTTTCAAAACCAGCCTGATGTAGCTAGCTAGTATTTTCATCACAAAGGCTAATTGTAGAATGACTGAGATCAAAGATTTAATGAACAAATTGTATTATTTTTTAGTATTAGTTGATTTTTATGGGTGTTGGCTTTTCAGTTGCTTGCTCTTTTTTATCCTGCACAGACCTCCTTTGACCGAACTGCACATTGCTTTCTAGGGTTTGCACGAGATCAGCTATCAGCAAGTCCATGTTTCACTTCTCAAGTTCCTCATAAGAACAAATTGTCTTTCTCCCAGGAAATTCAAAACTTTAAAAAAGTAATCTGACTCTCTGACTTCATCTCCTTGGGCTGGGGTGTCCTGAGTTTTTCTTTAAGCTACTCTGTATTTACGATCTGCCTACATGTGGAAAAGCTATCTTACATTTTCCTCTCCATGTTTGCCAGACCTGTCCCTAACACCACAGAGCGATTGTCCTTTGCTCACCCATCTGCCCTTTTTCCCTGTTTTCTGTCTTAGATAGAAGTGGAGAGGCATGTGCAGGGACCCACGGGGGGCTGCGGTGCTAACTTTGTGCCTGTCCTCTGAACCCTCAGAGACTGGGCTTTGTTTGAGCAGCGGCTGACTACTCAATCAAACGCTGACCTTTTCTTTCCGTGGACATGCAGTGCACCAAATGCACTTTTTTTCTCTCTCTATTAGCCACAGTGTTTGTGCTGTATGTTGTATCACATATTCGCTCATTTTGGGGACAGCTCTGCTGCGTCTACACAGAGGAGGAAGAGTAAAATATGGCTTTCCATTATTGTGGCATTGTATGAGAAAGAAGGACTGTCTCTGCTCTTTTGACAGCAAGCTTTTTTTCAGCTACGAGTATAGAGAACCCATGAAAGAAATGAATAGATGAATGGATAGAGGGGGAGGGGCGATATTGATCATGTTTTATGAGCTTGGCGGTCTGAGTGGCGAGGCTTCGGCGAGGAGCTGCCACTTCTGCTTTTTTTTTGTCCACAGATCCTCCATCATAGCACTCATGTCCAAGGTAACAATCAATCTATCAATAAAAAGCAAAACAAACAAAAGGCAGAAAATGATGCATCGCTCTAACGCCGCTCCCTCTCTTTGTAGTCGCCACAAACAAAAACAAAAACAAAGACAACCAAATAGATCTGAGCGAAGCACACACAGGCCCTACTGCAAACGAGGCTTGAACGGGGTGGGGGGGTTGTGGTGCTAAACACAATTCAGCCTTATCGCGTCTCGTAGGCTTCCCTCCCTGAAATGATTGTTTCACTCAAATAAACAGATTGAATATATCATGCATCCTTGGTGTAGATAGAAATAAATCTTTCAAATCTGCTTCTTCCCTTTTTTTCAACAAAGCAATTTCTTAGCACGCGTCGCTCTGACTGAGGAGGCCGTCTCTCATAAATTTACTCCGGCAAGTGCATAAATCTCCCTTACAGATAGCATCAGGTGTGGATTGACGAGAGCTTGAGAGCAGCAGGGACATGGTAGAGTCTTTGCATGTTTGCACTGCAGGCATGAGGCGCTTTCTGCACATTTTCAAAGCACCTGAGTCAATTGACTGTGCGTGTAGTTTTGTTGCAAGGTTTTATAGGTGCATCTGCTGCCTGTCATTTATTTTCTATATTATACACGTGTTTGCAGGCTGTGTGGGTGATTTATATGATCGATTTGAACGGGTGATTATCCACCTGCCATAATGCAAATGATCTGTCCTAATTTCTCAGCGGACAGATCGGCCTCATCTGCACTCATTTCAGTTTAGTTGTGATGAGAGCCAATTCATCCCTGGTAATAAATTAAACTTTGTCCAGGATTGTCCTGGCCTCTTTTAATCCCCATCATTTCTCCCACACTCTCATCCTTTTGACTCTCCTCTTCCTCGTCCTTCCCCTGCTTTACTTCCCCCCTGTCCCTCTCTTTAGTCTCACTCTCTGCCACCATGCAGCCCCTGCGGTTACTCTCTGACTTGTGTGCAGTTTAATAATCATTAGGACCGAGCCCCTAATGAATAAAGTCACTCGGACTAATTGCTCGCAGTGTTTCAAGATACGAGAGAGCAAGGAAGGGAATGAAAAAAAATGAGAATGTGGATGTTTAATAGCTTGTTGGCAGAATTTTAAAGAGGTAATTAGAAGCACTTACAGTAGGATGGCCGCACACCGCTTGTTTGTTTTTGTGCAGGACATGATAAATCTTTTGGTTGATGGAGTGAGACGGCGATAAGCCTTGGGAAAACACTGTTGTTGAAAACAGAGAGAAAAGAATTTCATGATCATTCTGGTTGAAAATTAGACCACCAGAGACGAGCGGAAAATCCATTTATTTCTATGATCAGGACATTTTACTGGGTTTAGCACAATTGCAACTTGTGGATATATGTGTTAGATGAACCTGTGACCACAGAAATGCATCAAATGTATGCTCTAGTTAAGTGAATTTTAAGTCTCCATTACTGTTATTGAGACAAAGTCCAACCTTTAATCACACGACTGTTGCCTCATCCCCTAGAGTGTGGTTTGTCCAGGAGCTCTAATGCTAATATCAATTATGTCCTAACCAAATACATCTGGGGATTACATGCTGAAGTCCTACACTCACACACATACTTACACACACATTTTCTTCAACATTCACTAAACCCCAGTTAAACTGAGAATTGGAAGATTTGTCCAAACATCAGCCCTCGTAAGTGTTGTGAGGTGAGGACCCTGTCAGTCTTGATCAAACAAATAAGGAGCCACCGAAGTGCAGGTGGACAGATGTAGAGAGGCCCTGAGGCTACACCTTGTCCTGAGGAACTGCATGCTAGCAGAGCACTGTGTGTGTGTGCACGCCTGTGTGTGTCGCTTCAAACACTCTCAAAGGAAAACACTGGTGTATTGATTTTCAGCACCAGCCATGGAAGTGGAGCTGGATATTGGCATTAAACCCTTTTGACATGTTGGTCCCAATGAACACAACATTGTACACTTGATGTGACACACACAAGAAAAGGACTTCAAGCATGTGCAGCACAGGAACATTAAGTATGTTAGAGCACGTGTTGTATTGGAAATGTCTGTGTGAGCACAAACTGGAACACAACAGCTGCTCAAATTCATCCAAAGACAAAATCACGGTGACTGAAATAAAAATACATACACCAAAACATTTTTTATTTATCACACCTGCACATTGTGAACAGGCATACCCCAGCACCGATAAGAAAAGCATGCAAAATGGGCTTCCTCTTCATGCTAAAAAATAGCCAGAAGCTGGTTATGATTCTCTAAGTCGCTCTCTTTCTTCCTCCCGTTCCCTGTACTTTTCTTTTTTCTTCCATCAAGCCATTACCAACTGGAGGAAACTGATGTTTCCTTCTGCTTCATATCCTAGCTAAGTTTCATCCTTTGATGCTTCCTCAAATGGCACTCCTTGTCTTTTTGTTGCAAACAATCACAATGACAAATACATACAGATTAGTTAGAGGATCCTGGTTTCACTGTCAACCAATGAAAAAAAACTGCCTCTGAGCCTGACAGGCCATGAGAGTAGGGTTATTGCCAGGGTCCAGTGTCCATCAGGAAGATGATGGTATAGGGTGATGGAGTGAGGGGGTTGGGGTTGATGGCTTTGGCCACTTACCAACCAACTAACAAAACTGAAGCTTTTGATTAATCTTTGACCCAATTTAAGAAATCTTAAAAAGTTGGATTCAAAATGTTCCCCACTCCACTCTTAGCTTTCAGCAAATAAACTTGATTTCAATCAGTTTGGGGGCTTTGTTTGGAGCCAGTTGTCCTTTCTTGGCAGATTACAAAAATAGACTGTTTACAGATAAGCTCATTCAGTGATTCCCACTACAGAGTCATGATTGCTTTTACTGCAGTGCTATCTCAGCACCCCAAGACCATGCCAATATAGTATTGGTTCTCGGACAAGTCCTGGAACTTATCATTTGGTTTGTCAGCTCCTAGAACCACTGAGTGGATTCATTCACCAGTGTTGGCCACATTTTAAGAAGAGAAATGACAGATCAACTCTAAAGCACTGAGTGAAATAATGTAATCTAACTTTACTGTTGCACTCATAAGTTTCTGTTGCTCTTAAGTAAGGGTGGACCGATATATGAGGCCGATTTGGGGGGTATTCCACGTAAAACTGCATCATCTTCCTCATTTCAAAAGTGAGACCTGTCACATTTGTCATCATTGTATCATTTCTATGATTTAAATTTTGGGAGAAAAAGCAGTAATGGCAGCAGCAACCAAAATGTCAAAACCACTGCTTCTGTGTCATTACATAACCTGTATCACTTTTCTTTGACACTCATAGAGGCGTCTTTGCTACCCTAGTAAAAAACTACAATACCACATGTATGAACTTCAGGGCAAGTGTTGTATGCTCAATCCCTATGGTGGCCTCCAATTAAGGAGACTCCCTGTGAGAAAAATCTTCCATGATTTCACCACAGAAGCAAGGATACAGAAAATACACATAGAACCAACCAACCTGGGTCCTGTTTCCTTTTTATTGTTCTGCATGGGGGGTACTGAGATTCAGTGAGTGCCAGATGTCAAGGGAGGCAGACTCCCTCAAATACAGATGGGTGTTTGTGTACCAGATAATCTTTTATTTGAGTTTCAGCAAGAGATAACGGATTAAAAGGATTGTTGAAGGATATTGATCTATTAGCTACAAAGTTGGGAGATTAGCCCTGCTGATTTTTTCCTATTCTTAAAGCTGAACACAGGTAGCAACAAAGAAAGCCCCCCTCTGTAATGACAGTATGGTATGTCTGAGAGGTGAAGGGTTGTTGCCTGTCACCCTGGTTTTGGTCATGTGGGAGACTTTGCATTCTCTGGCTAAACATGCCCAAAGATCAAGGCCAGAAAGGGATGTTTGCCCTTCTGGCCGTAATCTGAGACGCAGCCAATGGCTGAGTTTGAGGTTTCTATTCCAGCTTCTGCTGAAGTGTAAGCAAGGCACTGAACCCCAAATTGCTCCTAAGGTTGGCCAGTGGTGTGAGGATGGGTCTGGATAAATGAGCTTAAACCGAAATCTGTTCCTTACAGCTACAGTCTCTACTGTTAGTGTGTTGATGTGGTGTTGATTGGCGAAAGAGCTGAGCAGTGTAAAAGTACTTTGTGTGGTCAGAAAGACTAGAAAAATACAAAATAAGTACTTGTCCATTTACCTTGTCAGTGATGCCAAACATGATGTATACTCTTGGTCATATGCATTCCAGGTTTGCTGGGATGAGCGGCCTGTCAGTGTGACCCAACAGGCCTTGCAGTCTGCTGTGCCACTTGAAATGGATTCCTGAGGATTTTAAACTTCTGGGAAGAATCATCGACTTATGTTTCTTAATCTTGAGGTGGCTGTAATCTTCAAAATAAAGAAAGCAACAGGGGCACAATTGATGCACAACATTTCTAATGGTAAGGAGCAGTCAACAGAGGTAATCTGCCATAGGGTGAACCCAGCATGTGATTGGTTGCAACAACTAAAAGCCATAAAATCCGATCTTGTTTGAGCAGTTGTATTGCTTTAATTCCATTGCCCTGAACACTAGTTGATAGATTGAACAGGTTGCCTTAGAGACAAGTGGCCATAAAAGAAGAAGGAAGAAGGAAGGGAGGCCCGCCTGTGAGAGCCTAGAAATAAAAACAACCCTTTTCTTTGTTGATATCAATTACCAGGTGACTGTTAATCAATCGCAGTGACGGCATAATGATTTGTTGTCAGATGTTTGAGGAATGAGCAATGGCGGCTGGGGTTGATTTTTCTCCCTTTCTTTTTTTTCCCCCTTTTTGGGTTCCGGTTGACATTTCCCTATCAAGACAAAGACGTAGCAAGGTAAACAGTTTCCTTCTGGGTTTGGTTTCATCTCCATTCGGATCCCCCCCACTGTTGTTGGGTGACTCTTTCTTTTAAGTAACAGAGGAGAAGCTGATTGTTCTTTTTGGTCTGTAATTTTCTACTGATGGGCTCTGCCAGCTCTGTCTACAGCCACAAAAGCCCGCTTGACATCTCGACAATTACCGCCACTCAATCGGGATAGAAATGCTTCTGCTTCTCCTTGTCGCCTTTGCGCTGCTTTTCCAACCTTCCAAATCAAACATTAAATGCTTCACAGTGGATGCAGATCGGAATGCAATTCAGCATACTGTTTTCTAAAAATTGCCTTATGCTGCTCTGATTGATTGCTTCATTGGAGCATGATAATCACTGGGGTAAAAAAGCAGCTTAGAAAGTCATCTTTGTGGACTGTAACAAAGACCCAAAGTTGGAAAAAATTCCTAATGCTGATTCATTTGCAGAGCAGTTTACTTCATTTCTTGCTCCCTCAAACAGGGATAAAGAGTCTTATTTTATGCTTAGTTAGTTTTGATTAAGAAGTAATGAGGGTATCTGGCATGAGAAAGTAAAAACAGTTGATCAGCCACACATATCACTCATGCTAGTCAAAGCTCAGCTTTTCTGCTACTGCTAAATAAACATTTCTATTGCCATTATCATTCTGAAACACACATGTATTACTTTTGAAAGTGCTGTACCAGTCCTTTTCCCCATGATAGACCTCAAGTTTGACTGGTCCTCCTCCCGCACACTGTTCTATTATGCTGCTGTCTCCAGAGCAGGAGCATAGTTCTATTTGGAGCCCGGCAAAGCTCTCTGCTAATGCCCCCAGGGATGCAGCATCATATCTGGCCAGGAGCGATGCAGAGACGTCTAGTGGTGGAGGCTTTGTGGCTTGCCTTTTACCAGCACATCTGGCTCCAGAAGATTAGTGTGCTACTGGACCCCAGGAAAATACACATCACGTGTACTTAAAGGAGCACAAAAACAACAAGCCTTGGAAAAATGCTTTCCGGAGCGGTTTGCCTGGGAAAGAAATAAAGCCCTGCCGTAAACAGATTTGAGTCTGTCAGAAAATGAATGCAAATGTAAATGTAAATATGCAGAAATTAGATTTTGCAGAGAAGAGGGAGTTAATCAAGTGGAAGTTGCTTTTAAAACATGCCATCAGTCGCTTGGGGTTCCTCTATCGTCTCGCTTGCCCTCTAATGTCTCTCAGCACTTTAGGGCTTTTAATGTGCGTCTTTGAAAAATGCTCGTCTGACCAGCACATCCATTTTTCCTTTCCTCCTTAATGACAATTGTGTATTTATCTGTCCCTGGTTTGCGGCTGCGTTGGTAAATAATACACTCTAGAATGATGAACAATCCATCGTCGGACATGTTACGGCAGCCTCGTAATGAACTGAAGTCATTTGTGTGGCAGTAATTACACACTCTTCTGATTAAAGATGGCTGTGCTGGATAGTATTTGGGTAATTATTCCCTTTTGCTCTATGTGATAAGCTCATAATGTCCAGTCAGGGGAGGCAGGGGGACGGGAAGGAAGTTAATGACATGCTAAGGCTGGTTGGAGTGAGCATCCAGTCGCTTTCTCTCAATCACTCACTCCCTCGGCCTCTGTCGCCCCTGCAGCACAAGCGACTATCTTTATGTGTAGTGTCCCAGCGTGTCAGCACTAGCCAGGCTAAAGTAATTGCTACCCAAATGGCCTGGTTGCACTGAGACCTCGTTATATGAATGCTAATGACAGCTAGCCTTAGCTCTTTGGGGTTAATACAAACACGTGACTGCCCCACCAACAATGCTAATTAGAGAGCGTTTTTTTTGCCCTCTTCTTCGTCTAATTCCATGCTCCATGGTTGACCTAATCCCTCTCCTTATCCCTTCTTGCTGTTTGTAATTAAGACTTGCCTTCCTCATCTCTCTGTTTAGCCAATCTGTCAGCTTTCCCTTCTTTCTCCTTAGCCCAGGGCCTGTCTCTGCTCCTTGATCTTCCTCCCAGAGTGGCATTCTCTCATCTCGCCAGAGGTTATATTTTCCTCAGTCCAGCCACACCCCCTGCAACTACCACCATCCATCACACACACGCATGCACTAACATCCATTCTGTCTGACCCCAAAGACACAGTCAAGACACATGGGAGTTGAGCCAGTGATGTTTGTGATCACTCAGCTTCTTTTCAAAATTCTTCTGGCGCTCAGGACTCAAAGAGCCGAGTAGAGTTGGCATGTTAGCTGTTATACCTGCTTCAGTGCTCACATCAAAGATCAAAAAGCTCCCCATAGCAGATACTAGAGTCTGCACAGCTAATCTTATTCTTGTCTCAATTACAATTTTGGCCTTCCTATGATCAAAGAAACATGATCAATGGCAGGTAATGGCATTTAAAATGTGTTCTCTGCCCACAGAAAACTTTACAGGTATGTGGTCAGTGATTAAAAAAAAGTATTCCAAGCTCTTCAATGCCATGTTTGATGTCCGTTAGGTTATATATTATCATCTCTCTGTTATCCAAATGATATAAATGTTTACACTCACACATGCACAGGGACCTCCCACACAGGGGCCCAGCTGTCTTTATATCTTTATTTTAGTTGAGTCTCTGCTCTGATGACTGTATTTTTAAGCAGTTTGTTCAGAAAAATTCATCCAGTAACACAACTTGCAGTTGGAGAAGTTTCACTCATGGTGCCATGGTGAGAACAAATGCTCTACATGTTGTTGAGGATTGTTGTAATAACAAGGTGGGCCACCCAAAACTTCTGAAGGTGAAAAATAAGATGTTTTAGCAAAGCAGGGGCACAAATTGATCATATTGAGTGAGGACACAACAATGGGTGTTGACAAGCTAACATTACATGACTAACCTGTTGGTTCAATTGTCATAAAATACAATAAAAAGGTCTTCGAACTTAAAATTCAGGAAGCAAAAAGAATGTATGATGAGTTATTTTTCTAATCTCAAACAAGTTCTGATTTTTTAGGACTTTCTAAGTTATCTTGAAAAAGTTTCATATGCCTAACCATGCCTGATCATAATCCCCAAATGAGAGTATCAGTGCTAAAATAGGTTATTTCTAAATACTAATTCCTAGCTAGGATGGTTTAAAGTAAATCGAAGTCTCTATGACAACACCAGAAGTTCAGCAGTGAGAAGAGAGATCCGTGTTTTTCCTTGCTGAAAACAATTTCTTGAATTTACTTAGTAATAATGGTGGATACTGAAGCTTGACCACCTGACAGAAAAGGGACGTAAGAAGGTACAAGAGCAAAAGAAAGCTTAACAGGAGAGTGATAGAGCACAGGCTAAAGGCTGAAATACAGGATAAGCTGTTCTTGTTATTGTTCATTCCAACCCACATGAAGCAGTTATACTGCAGTGGTCTGTTCAAACCTTAGAGTCTATCTGTAAAATGAAGAGCCAGGTTACATAAGTTTTGCCTGGTAGCTGAGCACAGACAGGACGTAACCAGGATTCAAAGACATTACATGGTACAGACACATCTCAGAGCATGAGGCTGTCAATTGCTATAGAACTGTTGATAAATACATCACCTTGTCACGCTGATTCTAGACAAGGTTGTCTTGAACACAGAAAAGAAGTGTTAAAAAGAAGATCTGACCTCCCCTAGCCAAAGGAGTCACTGCAATCAACTTCATTTGGTTTCTCCTCACAGTCACTTTAACAACTGTAAAATACTCCAAGTAAGGGTACAACCATCAAGATCAAAACATCTCTTTTATGATAACAGTTGTGACTATCAGACACAAAACCTGACCCGATAAACTAAGTAATGAAAAAAAAAGAGGTCATGTTGTGTCAGGTTGAGCACATGTTCATCATCCTCATGTTGCATACTGTGGTTGAGCTCAGGGTTGGCATGTTGACAATGAAGAATCTTAGTCAGCCAGGCGCGAAATGAAAGCAAGAAGGTGGCCGCTGTACCCCACCAACAAACCAACAGCCGTTACATCACAACCTTAGACCCTCACATTTCCAAACTCTCTCACACAATAATGGAGAAGAGCCAAGAGTCATCCACTCACATGAAGGCAAAATATGCAGCGATACATCAAACCAAATTGGGTACTTCACATAGAATCAGTTTCAAATGTCTCTTAGTCTCACTCTCCATAACAACACCCCCAGTCACATTAGCCAAAGTCTCATCACTCCTGCATTGTCACGGAGCAAATACATACTGTTTTATCAGAACAGACAAATCTCATGATCTTTCCCTGAGAGGAAGTAGACTTTGAGAGCTTCATTGAATTGCTGAGCAAATTTTTTGTCTACTTCTGGCTTATGAAGTTGGGCTGTATTTTTGTTTTTACCTGCACCAGCACAATTGAAGCGTGCACTGAGGGTAAAGCCAAACAGGTTCAAAAGCAGTTTCATACGGTTGTCCTTTAAGACTTGGAACAGTGACAACCTGGGCTGTTTTAACTCACATAAAAAAATGTAAAAGTATAAAAAAAAAAAAAATACAACGGACCAAAACAGAGACAGAATCCTGCCAACAAACCAGAGCCCAATGCCCACAGAGGGGTGCTGTGGGGCGCCATCTCAGGCATACAGTGGCACAGGGAAAAGCAGAAGAAAGCAAAGCAAATGGGCAGTGAGAGGTGGCCCCCGTTTATCTGTGGCGGCAGGCTTGGCCTGGCTCCCCAACGCTCTGGGGGGAGCCCAGTGCTACCGTTTTAATGAATGTAAACGAGGACGGAGGGGACTTCCGTTAATGCTTAGCAGCATCGTCAGAAGATGCCAGAAACCAGGGGCTCCACAAGCCATGGCGGACCTCGCAGCGGCCATGGCACACGCCCAGGAGAAGGGCGCCAGGAGCCGTTTGTTTGACAAGGCCCAGAGATGGAGCTCATGCTAAGAACAGAGGGGCTTTGTAGTCAGGGCCAGATATGCTGGGGCACACAAACAGACACATTCACGCATATAGGGAGAACACACATACACGTGTTTGAAGACTAACAAGCTTACTGTACAAATATTGTAGGTACATTTGTTTTTTATCATCAAACACAAACTCATACGCTTTCCATTTTGTTGTGCATGAGATGACCTGATCTGCTCCTAAGCAGTCATATCACATGCTGACACCGAGTGAAGACATAAAGTCAAAAACAAACTTCACAGACAAGACCACATGCACAAACACAGTTACAAACACAAACCTCTCCAGGCTGCGGTCATTTTCATGTCATAATTTAAACAGTTGTTCCAAGGCCTCTTCCAGCCACCCATGCACCACCGCTTCACAGCCCTTTCCCCCTTCTTCTTCTTCATCTTCTCCTTCTCCTTCTCCTCTCTGTTTCTCTCTCATCTCACCCAGAACGAAAGTGACATTTTTGAGCCCGCATCCCTCAACTCGCACTCCACCGCTGCGCTCCGCCTTGACAGCGGCACATTCAAGGCGGTGTCAGGCTGAAATTATACTGTCTGTGAAGCTCAGTAACGAGGCAAGGCGTACACACGCGCCGAAGAACAAGCACACCCTGGAGCAGTGAGAGTCAACCTTCGCTCTTTGAAGAGTGATGAGGAGTAGTGGGAAGAATCAAGTGGATGAATGAGGAGGAGTGTTTGTTTTTATGTCGCAGTTTATAGAGTCTGTTTCATCTGATATTTGAATATTGGGGGTTCAAATGCGTGCTGTTTCCTTATTTACTACAAGTGCAATTTCCCTTCAGTGGCTGATTAAACCAAAGTCCGGGCACGAGTTAATATCACTGTTGCACAAATACCATTATCATTTCAAAGGCAGAGATACTTAAAACAGATGCTTTAAGTACTTAATATGTGCTTGACACGTACAGTCTCCCAGAGAACAGATATGCTAAGTATGTAAATGAGCCAGAGGATGACATCACAGCTAACAAAAGGTCATAATACTCCTGTGAGCCTCCAGCTGACACTGACTCGGCCCTCCAACAGCAGCAGGACTGCTTTGTCAGTGCTCATGTATCAGGGTTACGTTGACAAAGGTGGTGTTCATAACTCAAACTGACCTCAACTTGATCAGTTTAAGATATAAAAAGTAGCACAAAGTACATGACTGATGACAAGGCAGCTGTTGTAAATAAAAAGTAAACTGTGAGAATCAGAACGGGGGGAAAAAAGAGGAAACTAGGTCTCTCTCTGAGCAGCAGAATCATCCTAAGGAGGTGCTGCATATGTGGCTCTTCCTTATCTGGCAGTGAATGTGGTGTTGAGTCACTCCCTTCTACTCTGACTCAAATCATGTGTTACATACTGCAGGCTAACCTTAATGGAAGATTCTTACCCAATCCTCCGCCCATGACGAGCACTCTCCCCAGCCAAACTGCAACTGCTACTGACACAACTCGTGACACAGCCCGAGAGGGAGCCAAATGTAGGCATGGAGAGGGAGAGAGAAAGAGGAAGGGGGAGGAGGGGGGGAGTTAGATGCCATGTCCTGAGCCCTTCTAAAAAAACAAAAACAAAAAAGGGTCAGTGGCGTATTTCTGCCACCATGGAAACGTACCTTGTGACAGCACCTGCCCCCACCCCGCTTGCAAAAGCTGCCCCAGCCGTGACCTGCGGAATTCCGCGTCAAGCCTGAAGCAGCAGGGGGAACGAGTTTGATTAGACATTGACGGGAGAGACAGGAACATGAGAGAGATTACGCACCCTGGGATAAAGCTAGAATTACAGTCAGCTGGATCGGGGTTATGGGGTTGTGATGGGGCAGGCTCGGGAAAGTGAGCTCAGTTGGACTTTAACTACATATGAAGTCTTGTATGTTTGAAGTGGGGATGGGGTGGGGTGGGGGGCACTTGAGTATAAAGTTTCCATTTGGGAATTGGTCAGCTTGTGTAAAGCCATGTTAATGTTCAACATTAAAATCTGTACAATATTTAAACTGTTACTGGGAACACTACTTCAGCAGAATCACAAGGTTGCAGATGCACCTAACCGTACAGGTGCCAACCCACTCCAACGTTCACATGAAAGTTGTTTCTGAAACACTCCTGCTCTCACATTTTGTTGTCTTCTGGGCGTTACTTCCTTTCTATTCATCTGTTGGTTTACCCTTAAATAAGAAAGGCCCGTAGTTGTTTTGCTCCATTTACACTGAGCTTTGCAATTAGCTCAAGACTTATGAATCTGCTAAGTGTAAATGAGGTCTATGATGTATGTGCCCCCCGCTCAGGCCCCTCCACTTGAAACAGATTGTTCAGGCGCTACTTTCCAGAGAGCGGATGGAGTTTCAGTCTCATGACTGAGCTGCCGGTGCAGAATTGGAAAGCCAGCTAACACTGGTTGAGTTGTTCCGTACTGCAGCCCCTCTCTTGCTTGCACATTTGCCTTTGTGGGGGGTATCAGTTCCCCCTCTGACCTAAATGTAGGCATGATACATTGCCTCTTCTCTCTGCCTCTCCCTTCTCCTGCACAAACACACATGCAGGCACACGTCACCCCTGTCTGCTTTCTAATGATATGTCTCACGCTGCTTTTGCAAAGCGAGACCATGAATGGGATGGAAAAGTTGGGGCCCCACAGAAGTGTGTCGCCCAGTGACGTGAAAACTTGAATGGGCCAGTTGCACTGGAACTAAAACACTTAACATTTCAGAAATTAGCTTGTTCCCAAAGCCATTTTACTAGAGTTTTAGAATAAGATGGTGCAAAATGAGTCAGCGACTGTTATGAATATTCTGTGTGAATTGGTAAATGTGTCTTACAGAAAATGCTATTCCAAAAGTCTGCCTGCACCCAACAATAAATTTGTTGGGGCTTGCCAATTGTGGGTTGTTTTTATTTTAAGGTAGAACTTATGGTGGCCAATCAGATATTAGGGGGCGATGGCACCCCAGGCCAGTACCTTGAGACACCCCTGCTTTCACAAGCATTCAAATTTAATCTACCTGAGAGATATTTAAATCCTTTCAATTATTCAGCATATTAAACCTTCTGTGTGTTTCAGAGTGCTGTAATTGATTGCAACTTTCAAATGCTCACACATTAGTGTCAAACTGATGCTCAATGCAAAACAAAGCCAACATGCTCGATCAGAGCATCCCTGGGATCGACATTGAGATGTGGTTCATTCCATTGTTTCCGACAGAGCGTTCCCTCACAGCAGCCCAGGTCCACAGAGTTGGAGCTGGAGAAGCTTCAGCAGTAGCGTCAGGGTTCTGCCCTTGCCCTTGGTGGACGTGTGTTTAAGACAGGCGGGCAGCTGTTGGTGCCGGCTGGAGGAGCTGCTTTAGAGGCAGGGGTCCATCCCGTAAATGGAGCCGTGCGGTTCTGATGGATAAGCACATCAGTTCCCCTCCTGCAGGGTCAAACAAATGGAGGGTAGCACTGAGACTGTATCACTCATGATGAAGGGCGCAGGGGAGGGAGGGGTTGAAAAGACTAAGATAAAGAGATATTTCTTTTATTTTTATATTTAATGATCTACTTTTTGAAGACAAAAGTCATTCCAAGAATTTTGAAGAAACTTTTGGACACATCTAGAAGAATAGGGTGACTTTTAAGTTGAACAAATTACTGTATGCCATGACAATATACAAATTTGTCATCAGGAAATATGCGAATCCCCCTTCTCAACATAATATATCAACTTGTCAATGATTATGTTATTGCAGTTGACTCCTGTGGACTTTAGATCCTGTTTAAATGCAGTATAGATTTATACAGCCATACAGTAGTACTGCATTAGATAGCCTCTAAGCTACTGTTAAATATTATCTTGTTGCAAGTTTAATAAATCTCCATCCAGGCGGTTGACATACTATATAACATGCGAGCACAGCATGTGGAAAGTTTCCTAGAAAGAAACAAACACTACACACCTGAGTACTAAGTATAGCACAAGTGTGTGAACCAGTATTTGTATTTATTTTTTAAATTTTGTTTTTGCATTCTTCCTGAAAATTTACTTTCACAATAGTTGTGATTGAAATAACTTGTTCTCCTAGCAGATTAAAGGTTGTGACATTAAGTTGTCAATTTGTGATGAAATACGATTACCCCATTGTGATTTGACTCTAAAGTTTGACCCATCTTCATCATTTTCCATCTCCGAACAATCAGAAGATAGATATGGGAAAATTGCAGCCAGTCACCAGAGGGAGCTCTAAAGTTTTGGCTTCACTCAAAGTATGGTGTGCGCTCTCCATGGTTTTAAAGAGTTTAAGATTATAAACAAGGGACATTTGGAAATAAACAACCAAAATGTGGAAAACTTGTTCTGAACTGCTCATGATACAATTTTACAATTGGAAAAACCCAGCTTCTTTTTCTTTTGTGTTGTGCTCCCTGATGATGACAGTGAGATGTTAATAAAGAGGCAACATCCTTCCTCTTCAGCCCATCCCCCACTTTGCCGCTTCATTTCTCCCTCCATTTCTCCATCCCTGTGTTCTAACCAGCCAGTAATTCATAATGCATCATTGGACCCCTGTCTACATAAATCAAGGGCCCCATCTATGAAGCATATCTTTTTGATAAGTCTGCATCTTCATCAAGGTCTTGTGACGCTCAGTTACGAGGAATATTGATTTGTCCTCAGATTGTTTTCATTCACATGTCTCTTTTTTATTTCCTTCATTTGTTTTCTTATATACTTTATTTATGAATTTATTTGTTTTTGTTTTGTGTTGTTTTTAAAGCTTGAAGAAATGGATCTATGGTAATCATATTCCATCTGTGACACCGCACCCCCTCTATAGCTATACACTATCCTTGCTTAACCCTGAGATTTTCTCCTCCCTCTCCCTCCAGTTGTACCTTAATTGTGCTGTTAGGAAAGCAGAATCTAATTCCGAAAAAGCATCTACACGCTACCCCCTCCCTACTATCTCTCTTACCATTCTCCAGCTTCAGCACATACGCACACACAAACACACACACACACACACACACACACACACACACACACACAAACTTTGGTCGAAGGCAACTCCTAGAAAGCAAACAGGCCTTTTGCTGGAAGAGCCAGATAGGAGCTGGTTTGCTCCCACCAATCCTTTATCTGAGCCACGCTGCACATCAATAACACAAACACCACCGTCCCCCTGATTCCTCCTCCTTTCCCTCCCTCCATCCTGTCACCCAGCGCCCTCTCCTCCTTTCCTCCTCCTCCTCCTCCTCCTCCTCCTTTCCCTCCAGCTTGTACTCTTCCACTTTTAATCTTTCAAAACAAAACGGCATTGCCCCCTAAGAGAAACTGCATCAAGCCGAGAAAGTGATAAAACAGTTATTTTCTCTTGTTTGTAGGAGGTGCTGCTGGAATTATTTCCGCATTTTAAATGTGCCTTTTTTAGCTACCTTTCCCAGGCTTATGCTAATAACCTGTTGATCTGTGCCTCTGCTCCATGTGGCTCCTGTCACAGACACAACACTGGGCAGACAGGCATAAACAAGCAGCCTGAACATCAGTCACGCAAATACTTTTTAAATGCCATCGTGTTTCCCAAGCGGGCGCTTTTGTAGCGCTGTGTGATTCAGGCTTTGATTGTACTTTTTGTGTCCAGGTCTGCCTTTTATGATGATAAAGACTGTTGTCATTTTTCATCCTTCAAAAATAAAAGGGTGATAACAGCACGTATTCGCCCTGAAATCATCTGGATGCAGCTCTAATTGCTTTCAGGTTGTTTGATCTCTGTACTCCGTTTCAAGTGAAACTCTTGTTACCTGATAGAAAGTAACCATGGGAGGATTTTGTGTTCGTCCAAACACACAGATGCCTCTCTGATTTTCTCTTGTTTATTTATCTTCACTTTTAATGCACCTGTAAACACTTCGAGCCTTGCTGATCCTCTCGCTCAATCATACAATTTCTTGCAACCCTAAATATCTTAATACACACTTGACTTTTTTATGGCTTGGTTAAAGCAATATTTCCTTAAAATGGTGTGTGCCTGAGCATGTTCGCATAGCCTTGGGGTGTTTGCCTAAGGGGGGATAAACACTACAAAGCTTCCTACACTCTCCTTGCACTTACATAAAGGCATGTCCCAGCCAAATGTGAAACTATACTCTGAGAAAGCCTCTGGGCAAAAAACCTGGAATTCCCCTCAAAATGCATTGCATAAATTGTGCATCAAAGAAATATGTGTGCATTTTATACAGAGCCTTGAAAGACGGCAGCATACCACTTATGAGCACAAGGTCTCGCTCTGACTCTGCTGAATCAATAGTGCAAGCAAAATGGCACACTAATCAACATTCCATTATTGCTATTTGCATATTTGATCCAGGATTTGTTCAATGGATTATACATATTACCTGCATGATGTTTAATTGCCTTTTTAATAGACTCTGTGATTAAACAAGGAAGTCGGGGGTAGTGCCGGTGGAGGAGACAAAATAGGAAAATGGGAAAAAAATGCAGGAAAGAAAATCTTGTTAGAACAACTTGCTTGCATCTTTCAGGAAAAAAAAACTTGTGTGAAGGTGCTGGAATGAAATAAAGCAGAGATCCACCTTGTGATAGAGGCAGCAGTGGCTGATCAAAATTCATTCATTTGCCTGGTATTTGTTTAAGGAGATTGAAGAGGAGGCTGCTTGTTTCCGTCACAGCAGAGTTTTTATATCTTATCATGTTTTGACAGATGAGGGGTTTGAGGCACTAGAATGCACACGCTAGGAGTATTGTTGCATTGTGGGTGTGCAGATGAATCAAACTTTGACTTAAAGGCAGCACTTTCTGAGACTTTTGAATGACTTGAGGAAAAGGCAATAGAGATATTTCAATATTATTTTTTCCTCCTTGATACTGATCCTGCTGTCTAGGCTTGAGTTTTGACTGATATAAAGTTCTACTTTGATTCTAGTGTTATAAAACCACATATGTGCAAGAGAGTACAAGAGGAATGCCACCAAGAGCTACCTTAGCCCTATATCCCAGACCTTACCATACCCCAATACCATTTCTCCAAACCTCTCACCCCATACTTAATGTCTATTATTCCATATACCATACCTCACAACTAATACACCATACCCCACACTCCCATCCCTTACCTCATCCCTCAATGTCTAATACACCAATACCCCATTCCCCCCATTCCCCAACACCCAGACTTAGGGCATGAGCTGGGTCGGACATTTTTAGCAGACAGTGAGCAAAGTCAATAATTACAAAGAAAACCAAATAGATAAGAAAACAAACACATTGGATGTTTATTAACATATTGCCACATCCAATAGGGCATGGTGCCTTTGAATACTATCACCTTTCAGCACTGTAACGCACTCATTGTAGAATAAACACATTGGTTTCGCATATAGACTTGGTGGTGAAATAAATTGATCCTTGTCAGTCCACACAGGATAAAATTGCAGATTTTTTTGTTTGTTTTGTAGGGTAGATAAAGACATGCTATTTTCACCTGTAAAGAACTGCAAATGTAATCTTTTCAAACATGCCTCCTCAATAACACAGTGCATTTGGGGTTAGTTGCTAGGTTACAATAGTGTTGTATTCAATGTTTGTAATACTGTTGGAATTTTTGCAAGTGTCAGTGTTAGTGTAAGATGTGTAAGACTTAAGTCACAATTACTCTGTCGCTTTCAGGCCACTTGAAGGTTGCTTTTGGGCTGCATGTGGCCTGTGGACCACTAAGAGGCAAGGGCTGCCCTAAACCTCAATACTTCATACCCAAGAATTAATTACCCAGTACCCGATATCTCAATACAAGCTGCAAGTAACTTGGGCTGATAATTTCTGCATTGGTCTCAAAACAACTCTTGATAGGTTGCTTGAATTGCTGGGAAACTTTTAATTTAAAATACCTGGTACAAAGCCATCAGTACCCCATAAGTGCTGTTTGGTGATTATGCTACCATGATTTAGTGGCCTCAGTTCTATTTACCAGGCATTTATCTATCTTTGAACTATAGATAGTAATTGCGGAACAGATGGGAACATTGAAACAGATCACATCCAGTCCTTAATATAGAGAACTGATGTAAGACGCTGGGCTTAAAAAATTAACTCTCTATAAAACATGGACTATTTATTCTTCACTATTATGAACACCATGTTGTGGGTAACCCAAGTCAAGCAAAGGGTTTCCAAGTAGGCTGAGGGTCTTATTTGAGGAGCATTTGAGGTCGTGTGCAGGGCTATATTTCATCACGTGTCTTTCATCGGTATGCATTCTCTGGCATCAGGGCAGATGAGTCCAGAGAACATTCAGTCTGATCCTCTTCATGATCTTAAAAGCCAGAGAGATATATGAGCATTAACTTGTTTGTGCAAAGGCCAAAGATACACAGGCATAATCACATAGTGTACATAGAATCGCACAGTAGAGAAAATACATCAAAGCACATAGGTACATGGTTAGTACATGATTGCACATTGTGATCTGGCATTTTCTAACAAGGGAAAGTTAAAAAAAAAAAAAGTCTGTCAGGTCACCCTCTCCTACAGTTAGCGGCCAGTCACCTGCTCTCATTAATAAGGAAATTAATGTTGCATTCCGTTTCAATTAACCTTGCCCGGCTACAGGAGCACGACTGGGAGGGAGGCCCATGCACCCGGCGAGGTCAACATAATTGAATCAGAGGTACAACAATGACAAGGCCAAAGAGTTGTTGCCATGGTGTTGGGGGCAATTGTTACCCCATCATTAGGGTGGAGGTTGAGACCACTGTGTGTCAGGTTGTGTTGTTGTATCACAGAGATGTGACAGTCATGTTCAGTGACTGCAGCCTTTGTTGAATATCAGGAGGCAAATTAGGCAATTATCAGGCTTGAGTGTTGGTTGCCTGTTTATGTTGGAATGAATTTTTAGTGCTACATTGTCTGGAAAATTATGATTAACTGGAGTAGTCAAGTCTTGCACTCCTTTAAGGTAGTGCACACTGTATTTGATGAGTTACAATTTGAACTCCTGGAAGTCAGGGTCATGAGTGTGCTTGTAAAAAGTCAATGCAGACTCATGCAGTAGAAAGGAGCTTCCATTCTACCAAAAGTGGACAGTACGTTGCAGTAGTTAAAAAACAGGTTCATTTGCAAATATGAGAAAGACTTAGTAAATATCCAGGTGTGTCTAGTTGATGTGATACCCTGCCCTTGAGGCGGTTTTAAAAATTAAAGTCCCACAATTTTGTTTTTTTTTGTTTTTTTTATGTTCACCCTGGATGATATTTCATACAATGAGCATATTCTGACAGTATTTGTTTGTATTTTATGATGGAAATATAAGTGCAAATGCTTCATAATTGTTTTAGTTCAGTGAAAGCGAACATGTTAGAATTGATGCAAAAAGGACACCGGATATGTTCAAATTGATTTAAAGTGATTGTAAACCAATTGTCCAACTAGGAGTTGAGGCTGGACGATCGCCCCACATCATGTTTTGACATTTCCAAAAACAGAAAAATCACAAATTTTTGGAAACATAAGAGCGTTATTGTATGTGGGGAAGGTAAAAGAAATACATATTGTCTTTTTATTTAGTTTGAGTTTTTTTTTTTTTTTCAATATTCAAAATGTAGTTGGACGGCAACAGAACTCGTCAAGTCATTGACCGTCTATCAATATTGCACTGCATGGATGTGTGTTCTTGTTTGTTCTGGGAAAAAGTAACTCATTAGCTTCCCATACAAAATCATGTGATAAAACAAAAAAATAGAGAAGAATGATTTCTAGCGTAGTCTTAGATGGTTTGCTCATTCTCTTATGCACAAAATATATTTGTTACTTCCAGTTTTCTGTTCTGAGGTTACTGTTCAGGGGCCAAGCTTTGTTTGTTACTGTAAGATTTTCCTCCTTTCTCCACCTCTCTGTTCCTCTCCCTCCTCTGGGGTGTCTCCAATGATGGTTGTCTGCTCCTCGAATGCGCTGCTGAGCATTGGCCAACAGTAAAACACACCTGGGTGTGTCCAACCATCTGATGAATGACCCTGCAGCTGGCGGTCGGATCGATACTTGTAGTGTGTGTTAGTGCGTGCACGAGCCTGAACGTGTTGGGGGGTGTGAGACAAGTGGGCGCATTCTGCTGAGCTGGAAATCCCATTAAATCCCTACTACCACACACACACACACACGCACACACACATGCACACACTTGCTTTAACTCACTTCTTCCTCCGCTAACACACATTAGTAAACACACCCACCAGCTATCTATGTCTTTACTGACACACACCAGCCCACACAGAGCACCTTTACACACAGTCAAGGCTCTACTTTGTTGGAAGAGGCCGGCTATAACTCACTGCTCTCCCGTACTGTACCAACTAGAGCGATGCAAAGCTGCAGCGCTTCTCTCACACCCTTAACACAACCAGGCAGAACCCTCACATCTTCTCCTCTTTGTCAGGAAAATGTCAGAACGCCTGTAAGAGCCGAGCTCAAGCAGCACACTATGTTTGTTTGTATGTGCTGTGGCGTAGTGATATGGATACTATGACTCATGTCTCTGCAGGCGCACAGCAGGTCTTTTTGGCATCATGTATTCCTAGTTGTGAGTTTGTGTGTGTGTAAGTCTGTGTGCTGTGCAAGCAGCCACCTTGCTGCCTTTATTCTTGCGTTGAGCGTGTGTGCAGCATTGGCATTCGAAATAATCTCTCTCTATCTGTCCATGTGTGCTTATCCCCTCCTCACTTGATCCCTCCTTTCCATCCTTGTCTCTCTTTCTGCCTAACACCTTCAATCCACCTGTTTCCCGTCCATCCTCCTTTTGTGTAGCGCTCTTTTGTCGATCTCGCTTCATCTGTCATCTCTACCCCCCTCCCTCTTTCATCCCTCTCTCCATCCGGGGGCCTCTGGCGTGACATTCTATCTCTGACACATCATGCATGTCCTGCTCCGATGATGCCAGCGCACTGACAGATCAGCCACAATGTGTGTCATCTGGCTAGAGAAGAGAGAGAGAATGGAAGGGAGGGGCTGGGGGTAGAGATAGACGGGGATGATCACCCACTCTTTCCATCGCCGAAAACTGGAAAGTCAAACAACACTTGGAAATGGTAGCTTATAGTTGAGTCAGGTGCCTTTGAATATAATTCCAGGCATATTTTCTCTTCAAATAATCATTAAATTACACAAAAGATCGCTAAAAAGAAGCATTAGTGTTTCAGGGAGTTGGTTGGGACCCTAAGAAGGGAACTATGTCATTCAGGATAATAGCTCCTTTTATTGTTTATTGCTATCTTATAATATCCAGTAATCACTCTTGCCAATCCCATCAATATTTTTGTCAGGCTGCACACTTCATACAAATGCTTCAAAGTCACACTTCCCTAAAACCTACAGGTCTCTCAAAATAGAGAAGTGATGCATTACATCTCTTGGCAAGCATAGCTGTATACACATTAAAAGTTCCCTTTAGGCGGAAAATGTTCCTCACACTCAGTGATACTAAAATGCTGGTTGGACTGAACAAAATATTATTTCTCTTTGTGTTGGTGTTTTAAGCAAGAGGAAACACATGCAGAGAATAGTTCTTTGCAGATTTTTCAATAATCCGTGCTGTTGCTTTTGAAGTTAGAAGTTAGAAGTGTGATGGTAACCCTCCTGGTTGACCCGTAACGCATAATGGTTCCCTTATCTGTGAACAAAATTGTGTGAAATGTATTTATTTGTGATACTTGTATTTAAAAAGGAAAGGAAAGGGAAGAGAAATTAGTGATGTCACTGAGACCACATCTCTTTATTGCACAGTTTATGGATTTATGGATTAATTTGATGAAAGGATCATAGTTATTTTCAATAGGCAGTTTTGATACGTGGATACTGAATATTGATGTTATCAAGAAGTATCTGATAACTCCTGTGAAGTTTGACAGAAAAGATGCACTTTTCAATTCGAAAGGATTAAGCTCAAAGAATCAAACAGCTTTTTGTGCTGATTGATAGAATAATGAAGATATACAGTGTCATGTTGGCTCCACACAGAAAGCAGGTAAGGTGTGTGCATTTTCAATTTCAGTGTACATTTGAATAGATCATACTGTGCAGACTTGTATGTGCAGCACACATCTACCCAGCATTTCTTACCATGCCATAAACTTAAAGGATTGAAAGTTTTTTGTATTTTTTTCTGAGTTGATATTGACAAAAAATAACAGTAAAATGCATTTTGTCAGCTTCTGCACACATCTTTCTTTTTAGATTTCTGAATGTTATTAGGGGACCAGTTTTAATTCAAATAATTCGTTTTAGGAATGGCAAGCAGCCTGTTTTGGTTAGCCATTTCACAGCCAACATGCTGCCTGTCTGAAGCTAGCTTAAATCCTCTTCCCTTTGAGACCTCCAAAGAACAGATTGAGTGTAATTTACATACCTTATATCATTATTGAAAGTATGTAGGTATGAATTACTTGTTCAAGCTTAAGACAGTTAAGTGAATGAATGGCTTGAAGAGTTAGCTAAAATAATGATGACCTTAACTAGCATATAACACATACGGGAGGTTGTTTCGAAGTCATGCAGTGAGCTAGAATTAATACTTTTTCTGAGCTAAATACTAAATAGAACATCTGTCTGAAGATTTGTTGTTTCTGTAGCATTACTCTTTAAAACTTGTAAATATTAGCAAAGTTTTAGCATCAACTTTATTTTAGTTTTTTTCACCTTTCCTTAGGCAGAGACCTATGATGAATGGTTCGTCTGATAGGGACAAGAGCACAGAATGACGTTGTTTTCATCACAATATACACTTTAAAAATGTACAAGACAAGGTCAGCACAGATAAATGTTCCAATTTCACCACAGGGGGCGCCGAAGCCACACAAACTTAGTTCTCACTGTTATACTTCAACCTTTAGCTCCAAACCAATTGGTCATTAGATAGTTGACAGAAATACCTCAGCCTGAATTTTAAGAAATGTATGACAATAGTTTGTAACACAGGGTACCGTAGGATATGGAGCGATCAATGAGGGGGTGGGGGCTGAACTTGACCTGAAAGGTTGCAGAGGTAACTCAGACTTAAAGTTGGGGGCCCCTGGTGTAAAATTACTATCCTGTTTGCTTCGTCACCCCTCTTAAACTTGAATCAGAGTGTGCTTACATACACCACGTATGTAGACCTCTCTTAGAAACATGATGCACATGCTTAAGCACTTTAAAACCCAACACCCAGAACAAGAATGCAAATGACATGGGCAAGGAATGTTTGTGCATTTTCTCTGTGGAAGTTCAGAGCTTATCAATCAAGTCTTGAGCTGCAGTGTGGTTGATAGGGTCAGAATCATCTTTGACCTCTTGATCTGTTCCTGGGTCAAACCTCATTTAAACACCCATTAGTTTAAGCAAGCTTATCAGTTATGTCATGTAAGGACAAGGGCCTTAAAGACCCCTTACCCCAATCCTGCCTCTGTCTTGTCATTGAGCCACCTAGCTCTGCGTAAGTTACAGATACCCCAGCAGGGATCCTGGGACCTGTCTTTTCTTGTAAACTTATGTTATTTAAGGAAAGCAACAGAACTGACTACAGATACAACACTGCTTTCCTGGCAAAGACCAGTCATCTCATGAAGACCGTGTCATCCATAAGTGTGTTATGAAAAGGACAAATGGGAACAAAATCTGAACTGCCATTGCTTAGGACTTTGTAGTCACACCATTGGAAAGTTTGAATTGTTCTTTGTACAACTCAAAATCATGAAAAATAGCCCTAAACCAGCATGCCTACTACTGCTTATCAGTACTTTTGATTTCTAAATCCTAACTTATTCTATATGTGTAATAACACGAAAGTCTACTTATTATAAAAAATACTGAAATTTAGTGCAAACAGGTGTACCACAGCAGAACGTTCCAGAGAGACACAGCTGTAGCTTGTCATTGCACACACACACCCATAGATTTACCATCCCAGACACTGCCCCACCATCCTCTCCAAAACTACACGATGCAACACTTGAATTGCTTCATCCTTGTCCAAAGTGCATCGAAAAATCCATCTTTTTAGTTGAATACAGCACTTTGACCGTGGCCTGAAGTGACTGCTTTTTTCTCTTTCCTTCTTTCCGCCTCTCTTTCTGCCCTCTCTCACTATCTGTCTCACTCACTCTCTTCCCCCGAAGCTTGTTCAGTAGTAGCCCGGACCCCTTCGCTCTTTTTAAGCCGACTGGATTTGTGCCTCCATAATGAACTCAGTCAGTGCAAGAGAATGAGCAGGATTAATCCAGCCAACGGCAACGAAGGGATTTCATGATGTCATCCGTATGAATGAACCAGTTAGCGGATTATTCCCTCCAAGGTGGAAGCGATCCAAATAAATGAATGTGAACGACAGGGCAAAGGGCACAGAAGTATGTGGGGGAATAATGAAAAGGCAGATGTGGATTGTGCTCTGGAAACAGAAAGGTGGACCAAATGAAGAGAGAAACCAGGAAAAGGATAGTAGGGCAGGATATCAGAGAGTGGATAGAGACACAAAGTGAATAAATGAGGTTGAAAATGATTGATGGAAGAGTCAAGGGAGACAGAAGAAAGGACAAATCAGTGGAAGAAGATATAGGTTGGTTCCAAACCTCAGTCTTTCCATCTGTCAGGACAAATGGCATCGTGAGAGGTTGGTTCGGGCAGACAGTGCTTAGTGGGAGGTGTCAGCTTTGAGCTATGGGAGCGCCGGAGGAATCTGTACCGGAGGCCCCAGCTGTGGCAATCACTGCTCAGTGGGCCGCTGGGCCAGAGCAATCAGGCCACCAGCAAGCCATCAGCTGAGCTCTCTCCCTTCTGGCCGCGTCACCCACCTCTGCCATCATCCTGATCACAGACACGTAATCCTGGAACTGTGCAACAGAGCAGGTGAATTACACACCTGGCATCATAATGCATCACCAGTAAAAATTCTGTTTACGAAAACAAATTGTCCAACAAATTACCTACTCGAAAGTGTGCCCCTGAAAGTCAAATGTGAAAGCGAGGTGTTGCTTGTCATTTGTAAAAGCAACTCAGATATTTAATCATGAAAATATATAGTGAGCTAAGTTAACTCTTGTACAAACAAGGGTGTTGGGGAATAGGAGTGGTATATATCACCATGTATCTATTGTAGGTACTAAAAGAATAAAACATAGAAGCGCCTGAGTATGAGTAGTGATGGATCTTCTTGAGACAAGACATGTACCTTTTGAATCACCAAGTAAAAAGCAGTTAGTGACTTTTGAATGTATACAGTCAAACATCTTGTCATTTTCTTTTTATGGTATACTTTTTAGCTGTGCACCACTTTGAATCAAAAAATCAGAAGTGGGGGGGGTTGATTCTGTTGACACTAGAACTTGGATTTAGTTCAGGTACACACCAAACTTTTCTGTAGAAGAATCATAAGTTCAAGTTCTTTATTGACAAGGTCCAAACGTAGGAAAAAGCAAATTTTGTGCTCACTTTGTCTAACATGGCCAAACAGGGGGTGAATGGCGGAGGGTCCTGAAAACCTCTATATGTCTGTGAGGTATGCAATGCTACGTTATACCAGTTCAAAAGACACATCCAATATACAGCTTAGTCTTCATTGTCTGCGAAAACAAATATTATTGGTGCGAGACAGCATAATAGCAGTGCCACAGCTGAACACACCTAATGTTCACAATTTCAATGAACTGATGCAAGACAAGTGGTGCTCACGAACAAAGGTGATTATGTTGAATTAATTGGTCAACTTGATGTGTTGGGACACCCATGCTGGTGCTGGTTTTGGTGCAAAAGAAGAGCCCAGAGTATCATGAAAAGCTATGTGGCTCACTTCATGTTTCTAAGTCAGCCAAGCTTGTATTGTACATGAATTTTGAATTTAGAGAAAAGGCTGCACTTAAACCCAGCATTTGGGAGATCATTTAAATGTGCTCTAAAACTCTAAAAGAAAGATCTAAAAGAGTCTGATATACAGATACATATTAAGAATGCTTTCCTGCTCTTTCCCTCTCCCTCTCCTGTCCTCTTCCCCCCCGTTCATAAAGGTCCTAATGAGTTGTCGGCGGAGCTGAGGCAAGACATCCGTAATGTGCCATGAAATATGTACGCTAGGCCTTTTGGAAAGTGTCTGTTTCATGCACCCACTCCTCGATCTCTCTCTCACTAGGGGAAGGAAAGGAGGTTTCTCTTCTCTGATTAATGTCCACAGCGATGGCAGCAGGGGCAGGTATGGGGGCGCGGCACAGCCCAATGTATGAATCCATCCCAACACTCTTCCTTTCCCCCTAATTAG
This sequence comes from Thalassoma bifasciatum, assembly GCA_008086565.1. Taxonomy (NCBI): domain Eukaryota; kingdom Metazoa; phylum Chordata; class Actinopteri; order Labriformes; family Labridae; genus Thalassoma; species Thalassoma bifasciatum. The sequence continues at coordinate 1,547,099 of RPOG01000006.1, forward strand.
ATTATTGGACTGATGAGGTAGCACCACAGATTAAGTCCTTCATCAGTTCTGAGAGGGGAGGGAGGGAGAAAAGACTTGGGGGAGGTGCACCATCCGCTCTTGGTCCCCACTACATCCATCCGCCCACTCATTCCCTTGGTGCGTCTCAGAACTGTAAATCTGGAAAGCAATCGCAAGTGACCAGTGACAAAGTGCAAGGCTGCAATCATGAGTTAGATCTTTATTAATCCACAAAACCAAATGGGTGTCTTTTGCAGGGAACCATTGTGCACTTGGCAAAGGTGGTGGTAGATCCAAACCTAGATGACTCCCACCATCAAATGTGTAAATGTTTGAATGCGTTTTATTCTCATTCCTCTCTTCACACTGGCAAGACACTCCAACAAAGACGGGTCACTGAACACCCAACACTAAAGGGTCTGATTCTCTTATGCACCTCTCCAGCATCTACCCCTTGGCCTGAATTTACGGGCTAGACCTTTCTGGTTCTTTTTATATGCAGCCCATATTCATTCACCTTCTGCAAACGACATAAATTCCCCTCCCCCAAACCCCTCCCCACAGCCTCTGGTATTTTCAAGACTTGTTTTCCAAGTTGGAGCGGGCATCTCAGGGCCAGAGAGTCGGCTCTTGTGCTTTCATGTTTTGTGACTTAAGGGTATATTTTTCTCTAGTCTCAGCATTTGCGTGAGATTTATGATTAGTGGCCATGATTTGACTGAGTGTGTCGTAGCTTAATCTTATTTGTAATGATCAGATCACAAAGAATATACCAGGTTTACAAGGTCCTGTTTATGAAAGGATGTGTTGGCTGCATTTTCCCATCGTATATCAGTCAGTTCTCCACACTCTTAACTTTACAGTGAGCTTACAAGTGGGCTTAGAGTTACAAACGGATGTTTGGTTGGATGGCTGAAAGATTTTTGGCTGGTGGCCTTCATCTTGTGCAATGTGTTTACCTCCATGTGCTGATATGCCACCTCAAGGGTGAGACACTGCCCAATGTTCTGAATGAAGGCCAAGCTGCATCCCTTCAAGGGTTGTTGGAGCCTGAGCATAGCAACTGCTACTTCTTCTGATGCATTTTTCTTACTAGGCGCCAAGGGTGGTTTTTTAGCGTGCTTGAATGTTCATCCTTCTCCACGAGACTATATTTACATTTTAATATGCCGGGATATATGCAACGGAAGTGTGTAAAGGGACATGTGAGTATGTGTCAGACAGTGTCTATAGGTTTGCCCTTTGTCTGTTTTCCATGTGTCCGCACCACAGCAGGACTTTGACCAGCACCGCTTTGCCTTAAATATCTTTAGAATTATGACTCATGATGCGCCCTGTGAAAACAAGACCCTTGATGTGTTGTCACACCTCTAACTTGATCAGTGTCACCATTTTATGAGTGTCTATTTCCATAGAATGTTGCAGTTGGTGTGCAGTTGCCAGCAAAACCCCAGATGACAAGTCAGGCAATGTCCTTTGCTTGTGTAGATGAAACAAAAGGTCTTGTCACTCGTGACACAAGTCATATTTTACTTTGTCAGCAGACCTCTGTAAGTGTTTTGTGAAGCCAATGCTACATACTGCACTTGACCCAATTATTAAGGCTAAGATAAGTTTAGCATAAAGATTCTATGTAGCTTTACAGTACATCAACTCATACCTTTCCAACCAGTTGACACTGATCTAACAACAGTTAAGTCTTAATCCAATGTGGGTCATATTACAAACTTTTAGGTAAGGCAGGGACAAGATATTGTGTCATCTTATTCACAACCAATGTCAGTCAAGGTGAAGTATTTGTGTATAACAGGAGTTGAAAAAGAACAGTATCATGTACATGTTGGATTATTTCCAGGAGGGTTTGTTCCTGTATGTACTGTATGTGTGCATATGAGTGAGTGTCCTCCTCTTTTATTGGGCCTGACTTCTCCCAAACAGGTGAACTGAGTGCAAGAACATTGCACAGTTTTTAGACATAGGTTAGAAAAGTTTGTATGTGCTCAAGGTCATCTTTAAGATTTTTCTCTCTAAATTTGACCCCTGAAATCACACTTGTGAATAAACTGTAGACAATGTGTTTCAGTGATTAATATCTTTCTTTATTGACTTGCATTATTTTCCATTGGAGTCTACACACCTCTTCACCATTTTCTGTGAAGAATGGATCCTGATGACTCCTGATATTGCACTATTGTATTTCTTTTTTACTTTATTTTGGGTAAAAACTTGAAGGAGAGACAACTCAACCAACTTGCAGATTGTGTGAATGACATAATGGCAAGAGCTTGTTGCTGAGTACTTCTTTGCAGCTGTTATGCAACAAACATCTGAAATGGTGTGAGGGGAAATCTCACGTTTCTGCTTGGTCCTCAGACACCTGTTTGTAATTACTTTAGATGTTAGTGAAAAAAGCCCCAGACTCAAATTTTCAGTGGCTTTAGAGTCATTCCCATGGTCTTTTTGGAATAATTTCTTTGTGGCTCAAGAGTTCTTTAAATCTCAGATTTGAAAATGATCATTTGGCACCTGAGATTTAAAGAGAGCAGTTTACTTTTTTTTTTTTTAGAATCAGTAAACTGAAATGCAAAGTTAGGAAAGTGCTCTTCGTTCACTTACTCCCATCACTTTCTAAATCTCCTGCAAATCTGATGTGTTTGTTGGTGGTAGTGTGTCTATTTTTTGTAGGGTATTAGGCCAGAGGGGATAGTAGTAACAACTGGAGCTCCCCTGGAAGGTTTCCAGGTGTGTGTTTGTGCACATGCAGCTCCTCTGCCTGTGTCAAGTGATAAGTTGATTGATGACTTCTGCCGATCCCTTTTTGATCTTTTTTTAAACTTTTTCTCATTTTGATTACATTCTACTTTTGGCATACATGTGGAAACCCATTGACATAAATAACAGAAGCAACTTAAACAGAGGGGTAATCCTCCTCGGGTCCAAGGCTTCATCCAGCTGTGTGTTTGAAGTGTCTTGGATGTCATCACGCAGAGCTGTGAGTTATTATGTGGTGTCAATGTTACAACACCACAGTCCCCTGTAACAGGCAGTACAGCAACCTGACAGCCAGGGTCATGTAAAACCAGACAGGAAGCTCATCATGGCCAAGCTGAAATAGTACAGAGGTACAATTTGTCTCTTAGGAGTGGAACATACTGTAAAATGGATTAAGAAACAAAATCAAAGGGTGGGTGAGTACATGGCAAAGATGTAATGTATGCAGGAACATATGTAGGGACATACAGTATCAGTTCCCTCATTACTCATTGCACTACTCAGCCAAAGCACATAGGGGTTTCAGGTTTGATGTTGACAGTGTTTGATTCGTAAACATGACTTTAGCGGAGGCTCGAGCTGAGGAGAATGAGTTGGAATGATGTGCCGGTACTGCTGTACTGCTAGTAAGCGACATCGACCTGTCCTTCCATGTATCTCTATGGGGAATGTAAGATCTATCACCAATAAGATGGACCAGCAAATGGTGCTAACCCTGCACCAGAGAGAATTCCAGAGGGCAAAGTAGCATCATGGTCATCACTGAGACATGGCTAATGGAGCCAACAAAGTTAACATTGGACACAAAACCACATTGAAAGGATTTCATCTGCTGTGGGTGGACAGGATAGAGGAGAGTGAGACTGGACAGGCTGGTGAAGAAATCCAGTTCAGTTCTGGACCCTGTGGTGGTGGAGGCTGACAAGTGAAGTCATTATGGCCAAGCTGTCATCTCTGATGGACTTTTTTAACTAATGAATTTCTACTTTTACTTTAGTATCTATTACTTTTTTTTCAAACTATTTTTTTCTGCCAGTTTGTATTGATTCTTGCTCTTAGTACTCCTTTTGTCAAAACTCAACCCAACACTGTAACATGAAGTCATATGCATGGTCTGGTATGCTGTGATAATGAGGCACTGCACTGATTGACTGTCTGGAAGTTGTTGGGGGCGGTGTGCAACACTGTTGCAGACCAACATGGATGCAGAGGTGGAAAAACACCATAAACACACCTCGCAAGATACATATGACCCAGACTCTTACCCAGCACAGTAGGGGGCAACGATTGCAAGTTAACAGCCACAGTTGCACTGATGTGTCACTGAAAGGTGCATTAAGATTTGAGTATAATTCCTACGTACTTGCACTTAGTGTGTGACTTAACTTGGTAACTCCAAAGCAAAACCACGACACCATAGTGGCCAACTCTAATTACCTCGTAAAAGCTCTGATTTCTCAGTAAATTGGTGATGGAAAAATACAGAGCAGAATCTTTTTTGTTTGTTTCCACCCACCCATGGTTGTAAAGTGAAACAACAACAATAGTACAATTAAATATGAAAAACAAATGTATTTCCATTTTATATAATTATTTTAAACAAATATTCATATAGCTAGCATAAAATAGAATATCATGTTCTTGCTTGTCCATGCTTTGGTGATGCACCCACTACAAGCCTCCTCAGGAAACAAATATGACTTCACTTTTGTCCTCAAATAACCCTGCTTCAAACTCCCTCATAAACCCACATGGTGCACGTTCTGCTTATGATCAGCGTGACACAGTGGAAAAGTATTCAACAGAGGATCTTGGATTGGCAGGAACAGTTACACACACCAGACCCTGACTGAGCCTTTAAAGAGCAAAAAAACCCTTTAAATTTCATGCAAATCAAAATCAGGCTCTTATGTCACTCATTCATAGGTCCTGACTGTGTGTTTTGTAGTGTAACGGCGCAACATGAAACGTGTGAACAGAGGGAAAGAGTGCTTTCCCCTCAGGCTTTGTCTCTTGGGGAAAATGTGCTGCCTAGATCTGTGGTGAAAATAAAGGAGTACAGGGAGTGTGTTTTTTCCATTTGCCCCCCAACTCCCCATCCCCCTTCACTTCCGTCTCCTGTTCTCCCCAGGGTTTCAATTACTGTCTCCCTTCACCTCTCATTAGCACAAAGCAGGCCGCTCATCCTTAATGCTCACGCACACACATGCACACACATGCACACACATGCACAAACACACACAAACACAGAATGGAGCACACATTTGAACTCAAATAGAGCATACTCGAGTGAACTACGCACCAAACACGCACACACTGCTAATCCTCATATGTTCCATGTCGGGCTGTGTAAACACAGCGCTGCAGTTTCCCCTGTGCCTGTAACTTGTGCAAAAGGTGTTGCTGATAAACACAAGTTCCCTTCCATCATTCATATTCATCATTTTCAATCAAATTCAGAGCTTCTTACCTGGAACCACAGAGCATCTTGCATGATTGATGGTGTTAATTATCACAAGCTGATGTTTCACTCTCTTTCTCAAGGCTGATAAAGTTCTGGCAAAATGATGAACGTTATCCTATTGCCATCATTTTAGCCATAAAACTTAGAGTTATGTCAGCATCATTGAGAAACCAATCTCATTATTTCACTGATTTCTAATTTTTGGCTGAGGAAATGCCATTTTTTCCTTCATAAAAGACTTCATGAGTACTTGTCAGTTCTCATTTTAACATTTGATAGGATAACTTGACTTTATTTCTTACTCTTACTTTTTTACACATTGAAATCAAAATATGATTTGAATTAGAGAAACATTTGTGAGTTTGTAAAATTCTGCAGGATTTGATCTACTATTGCCAGTCAGGGTGACTAATATTAGCTGAGATCTTTTTATAAAAACCCTATCTTCACATGTGCAGGAACAAGGTTATCAAAAAGCCAAGCTGTACCAACTGGTCCACTGGGGCCACAGAAATCAACACAACCTGAGAGTTATGAATACTATCATAAACCTGACATTACTCCAGTCGGTGAATAACTTCTCGTTTTTGAAACACTTTGTTCTATGCGATCACTGTCTCTGTCTTTCATCCTTCTGCTGCTGTAATTGTGAGCTAGCCTGAGACATGGTGGCATAGTTCTGAACAAACATTAACATTAAACCACTAAACTGTCACAAAAATTTAAGAATCTCTCCCTGATTTGGCTTTTCATGACTGTACATGACAGTGAGAGGAGGTGTGCTCTCCCCACATCAGGCTTTGGCATCGTAGATAAACACATGGTAGACCAGAGTTCCCTGAACAGAAATGTAATTCTTTTGACAGGGTAAGTCACGTTTGAATTCCATTTTTCTGATTTTTCCAGATATGTGGGGTATTATGAATATGAGACCTTGAAAAAAAAATTGAGACAATTTAGTGAATTTAACTAGTGAAGCTTGTGTGATGCCTACAGTGTCTTATCTTGTCTACATTTATCTCCTCTGCATTACTGGACATGACCCTTCACCCCAAAACAGCTGTCAGAGCTCCTGCATCTCCACATCACTCTCCTGAAGGAGGCAAAGGGCCCCACTGGTTGAGACATCTGAGTTAGCCAGCAGGCTAATTCTGCTAATACAGATTAGCTCCCTCGGGGACTGCTGTATTGATTGGACAACAAAGGCTTGGAGAAAAACGCTCCAACATTCAATTATCCACACCGATAGACATAATGCCATTCTACTCCTCCCTCTTTTCCTCCCTCCACCCTTTCTCCGTCTCTCTCTCTCTCTCTTTATCCTTACTCTGAGAGAATCACTGAAGTCGGAGGAGGGGAGCAGACAAACAGGCAGGTGTGTGTTTGTGTGTGTTTATGTATGTGTGTGTTTGCTATCTGATTGTGATTCTATCTTTGAGGGAGAGCAGGGGAGTGTGAGGAGTGTTTGGGTGTTTTTTTTTTTGTCTCTGGTATCTATGTCTGTCTGTCTCTGAATATTTAAATAAAAAGTAAGCGATACATTGTTTATCTTAACATTAAGAAATTTGTTTTCTAAATTGCATTAACTCCACTCCTATGCATTCAGTAATGATAAGGATATAATGTCACTATGTGACATATGCAGTCTTTTGAAATGGTCTGATTTCCCATGAGGACATAGTTGTAATGGATTGTCTGTGTCTGTATGTGCATACAGAAACGTTAAAGGGGATACTAAAGGGATTATTGCATTGGAATCACTCAGATATCATAGGATGGACCAATAGGTACGATTAAGAGCATCTTAAACGTATTATGGGAATACGACTGAGGCCTTTTGGTTACAACAAGGGTATCATGCCTTTTTGGCATGCATGTGTGCCATGCATCAAAATCAACTGAGCATGTCTACATTTCCATAGCTCGGCATCCTCTTTACACAGTCCCAGCTCTGGCCCCTCTCTCATTAGCTCCCGCCGTTAAAGCTAACTGTGATTGCCCCCCGGTAAGAGGGAGCGTTATTCAGCGCCTTTTCCTTGGGATGGGAGGCTGAGAGGCGAATGCTTCTCATTTCCCGCAGCCAATGACACGTGAAGGCAGTGCAGGTAACAGATGCATCCACGAAGTATGTATAATCATGAGCACGCTAACACACACCTACAAAAGTTTAAGTGACACGCGCACACCCAGGTCATCACCATTAGATGAGCGTGGCGGTGCTTGAGTGAGTGAAGTAAACGACTCATGATCTGAGAGAATTATTAGCTAATGGCGAGAGCATGTGGACAGGGTGATCTCTCAGAGGGTGAGGCGAAAAAAAGGAGAGAAAGAGGGAGAAATGGGAGGGAGTGAAACAGCCAGGCGGCTAAAGGAGCATCATCAAAAGAATTCTTGCACACTCGGATCAGCATCATTGGCTTATATTCATGTCTGTCAGCTAATGTGTGACTTGATTGGTGAGCCAAAGGTCTCTCTTTTCCGAAATGTCAAGGCTTACGAACAGGTGAGAGAATAGTCTTCCAACAGAGGTTTCCATATTGCTTGTGCCTAATTTATTTCCCATTACAGAAAATGTTAACAAAGCATTAATGAGCTGCTGACTACATCATCCTAACTTTAAAGAACCCTGTCGAGGGAACATCCAGCCTCACTCTGTATGCCATTGTAGTCTTCTGAGTAATAATGTGCTATGCAGGATGATTTTCTCAGATGGTAGTTTCACCTCACACTTCATATGGTTATGGCTGCAGCAAGAAAAGTTCTTTCAGTCTTCCAAGGCTCACGTTACATTTTAGCTGTTGTACGGCCATTACAGTGAAGATGACCACCACTTTTCAGGCCTGTGGCAAGTTCATTTCTTATCAAGTATTGAATGTTTTGATGAGAAAATCTATACAGATGAAATATGTCCCCTGAGAAACTAAGCCTACTGACCTTAATGACACCCTGACATTCAATACAGTGCTGCCAATCGCTTATCCAGGGGAAATCTCAACACTGGAAAATGTGGGTGAGCAGAATTACTGGTGCAGACATTCATGGTGCACTGGTGAAAAACACTAAGCTAGCCTTTTGACAGAAAAATATGTTCTGTTCTAGAAGTGAGGTGGGAAAAACACACACATTTATCCAGCCTCACAATTGTCAGTTATTCTCAAAACATATTGCTTTGAAAACTAGCAACTAGCTGCTTCATTTCTTGCCAGCACTTGACATTGTTTTCTCCATTGTTTTAACATAAGATGATTTAATGTTGATTCTTTGGTTCATGTGAAGGTGGAAAAATGGAACTTGTTTGATTCACAGTGAGTTTACTATCTTTGAGCTAATAGTGTTAATTGGAAGGGGAGAATATTGAACATGTTTTGTTAAATTATTTTATTCAATTCAATGAATGTATATATATTATTTTTCTGGTTCGTTTGACACAACTACTAATACCAACTACCAGCATCGAAACTGACTGGAAAATATTCTGAAACAAAAATGGCACCATACCCTTATGTTGCCAATAGCATAAATGGACAAAGTTCAATTGTCTGTAGGAGTAGTTGAGAGCAGCTTTAAAGCAAGGGGAGACAGTGTGACAATGTTGAATAGTATTTAAAAGAGCTCAAGAAGTGCTAGTTATTCTTAAACCAAAAAGGAGGAAGAAAGAAAAAGCCTTTTCAGCCTTATTTATGCTAAGATGAGAGGAAAGGTGGAGAAAGCGCCCCGTCAGAGAGAGTTTCAGTATAATTTAGTGGCTGTTGACATATGATGTGTAAGCTAACTCAGAAAGACCCAACTGTATTCAAAGACGTATCTTCTGTGTTGTATTTTTTTTGGATTAGATGGCAACTGTATCATATTACATCATATTACACTCTACTATATATTTTATCATATCATAACATGAGCTTTGGTGCTTTGGGTTTCAAGATATGGTTGCTCTAACTATTTAGTATTCTGTAATGAATTTAATTGAATTTCGTGGCACAAAGACCCAAACATGCCTTTTTATTCAACTGTGGCTTTAAGATTAGCCACGACACAGCAGCCTGTTGAATTGGGATCAGTGTCACAAACAGTGTGTTTTGGCTGTTAGCATTTCCATCATCAGGCTCGAAGCCCGTCGGGATTAGCCTCAGCCAAACAAAACCACTTCCACTTGACGTTGGTGTCAGTCCAGCACCAAAAAACACTACCGTATCACACCAACGCATCATCCCTTTCACAGCCACCCCAAAGTAATTTCAGGGTTAGGGCAAAGGAGCCAAGTTGTCCAAATGAAAAGGCCCTCGATGAAGAGAGGAGGCCATTTTCCCGAGAAGCTGAATTGACTGTTGCAAACAAGAGGCATGACCGAGATGAAATTGGCTCACCTGAATCCATTCCTGGAAGGGGAGGGGGGATAGAGAGATGAGCGGATGGGGGTAAAGCGTGACAGAGACTGGCAGAGAGAGACACAAGAAGACAAATGAGACCATGAAAGAGGGAAAGGAACGGGTGTGTGAGCGGGTTCAGGGCCAGCAGAGAGGAATAGAGATGACAGGGGAGTAAAAGAGGAAGAGTTGATATAATATAGGAAGAGGATGGAAGACTGAACTTTCCCTGCTTGTTGTTCATGGTCTTATCTTAACCGTAGAGGAAAACCTTCAGTGAGAGTAATATCCATTTAACCACAATGTGTTCGGCCTGAAACCCCTTCATCATGAATTTAAAACCTCTTCTTCGAAATCAAAATGAAATATTTACAGCTCTTCTGCTCTGTATATAAGCTATTAATGATTAAACTCAACTAGATAGTACTATCGCTAATGCCCATGTATAGTGAAATGTTAGCTAATGCAGATCTAAAAATAATGTTGTCTTGACATAAAGCTCTGTGCACCACACCCAGAACTCAATGTGCAGATGCAACCATTGTATCTTTCTCTTCACTATCCATCTTCAAAGCTGCATATTTTAACTGATAGTAGCCTTGATTTGACCGGAGATAAAAGCTGGTGTAACTATGATGCAACTCCTTCCCTCATCTCCAGATCATAATTACACATCATGTTTCTCAAATGAATTTCCAATCCAGAGCCTCTCCTCAGCAACTTAGAAACTCAGTGAAAGTTTTTGCTCGACCAGTATCAGACTTTTATAGCCCAGCATAATTGGGACCATAAACCTGGTCCGAGCCTCATTCAATAATGATTCCCTGCTCCAAATACCTGCTGGCCTTTAGCAGAATATTACTTATTAAGCACTCCAAAAGCTAGCGGAAGTATTATCCGTAAGGTCAAGCGTGGAGAATCTTTCAGAGAGGCGAGGCTTTATGAGCTGGGCTTCTCTCACATCTGCGCATTGCGGTTGGCATGCTAATGGACACTGGCTGCCATTTTCAGGCTGTTTGTCCTCTGAAAGATGCCACCGATGGCAAGAAAATATAAATTTCCCTGCATTAAAAAGCATCTGGGCAATGTCAGTGCTTACCAATTCATCAACTGAAATTTAGTGACGGAAAAACGTTACCCATCAATGCTATTGTGGCCTCAACAGAAGCCCTACTTGTCTGAAACTAAGCCTTAAATTTTTACTCAAGTAGCATACTTTTCTGGTACCTTTCCACTTCTAGCTCAATAGCATTAAAATATTGGTATCGCTTATATATAATAATATAGTCATCAAATTCAGTCATAGACATATATGCATGGAGCCACATAACTTTTATTTTAAAAAATGTAACTGCAGTCTTCACTAGCTGGTGGCTTCCTTGGCTTTGTTTCTTGCTGAATCATCCATTTATTTAAGTATCTAAATGTATCAAACCAGACCCAGTTCTCATGAACACATTTAGATGTAAAAAAGAAAAAATAAACTCTAGGAAAAATAATATCTTCACTTTTCAAGCTCTGTTGTTCAATTTTTCTGATCATCCTCTCAGAAAGCTGTGCGGACAGCTGCTTCTGGGGTCAGTGACAGCCGAATGGAGGATGAAATCAGTGTGAATCGAGCGTTTGGATGCTTCGCTTGGCGTGTGGACTCCCATAAATGTTTAACAGCTGAAGTCTTTGCACACTTATTTTAAAGGCATCATCCATACAAGAGTCTGCAGCTCTATTCCTTATATAGAGAAGAGGAAATGGGAACTTGCATCTGAGAAATTCAAGTCTGTGCTTTGTTTGAATTCAATTCCTTTCAGTTTGTTTAATATCCTTGATGCATTTTATTTGTTTAAAACAGGAGTACAAACATACACACACACACACACACACACACTCAGATCCAATTCACGAAAGAAATGTTTGAGATAAATCATCCTTGCTGGAAGCAAGGTTTCATGTTCAGGGGGGTAATGCATGTTGGTCTGTTTTGTAACCGTTCTACTGTTTCCCTGATTGCCTCATGCTCTAAACATAGTCATTTGACATTATTGTGTTGCATCCCTATCTCAAGCAGAGCGACGCAGGATTTGCTTGATTTCTTTAAGACAAGAGTTCAATCATCCCTGCAATCCCACAGTGTCACATCAGATTTTATCACACAGGATATTCAAGGGTATGCTGTGTGATTATCCCCTGACAATACAGATAAAAGCTCTCCCTCTCTCTCTCTCTCTCTCTCTCTGTTTCCCAAACACATTGTTCAAAGACACACACACACACACACCCACAATACACAGGCTTGAAGGCTCCCGTGTGCTTGTGTATACACACACACACACTCAATGAAAACCAAACCTTTAACGGTGTACAAACCACCCCCCCTGGGTCAACAGACAACACAGGGAGCCCATGGAGGGGCAATTGTTTCAATGCAGGACCCGTGGTGTAGCCATTGTGAGCCAAGGCCACCATCATCAGAGAAACAGAGGAGGGAATCATCTTCTGAAAGAATGCCACAGATCGCTTCCCCTCCCTCAGCCTCCTTTCCCGAGAGACTGGCAAAGAACAAGGCGAATCCATCCGATCGAATGTCACGCAAATACACAGCCCCCGCGTCCAGCAGTCCTGTGATTGCTGTTGGTATACCCTGGTTATTGACCCGTGCTGTGTGTGATGTGTGAGTGTCCGAGACTGTGTATGTTCAGGGGCCCCGTTTGCGTGTATGTGTGTGTATGTGTGTGTATTGTTTGTATCAGAGACGGATTGGAAGGCCATCATGCGCTGAGCTGACCCTATCTCCAAGGCTCCGAGGCTGCATGGAGAGATCAGAGCGAAAGCCAAGCCCACTGTCTCCTACTGTGATGGAGGAAGGATCTGTGTGTACTTCTGTGTGTGTGTGTGCGTGCAAGTGTGAGTGTTTAGAGACAAGATGACATAGCCCAGAGCCCCTCTGCAGCCGAGTCCAAAAGATAAGAGAGAAAGAGAGATGGGCAGCTCCACAGATGGTGGAGGGCTGTGGTGAAACTGTTGGCGTGTTTATACGTGTGAAGGATGACACTTGCTTACATGTATATGCATATTTAAGCCTATAAATTTTGACAGAAACTTAAAGTCAAATGCAAAACAGGACGTCTCTGTACTTTAAGATGACTTTAAGGCAAGGTGATTTGACCTGATATTTTAATCAGTAGAAGACTTTGGGCCAACTTTACAGTATATTTTTATAAATGTCATCAAATCCCAATGTGCAGGCCAAATCCAACAATGCTTTTGTGTGTCTCCCAACACTTTCTGACTACCCTGCTGTGTCTTTGGCACTTAGCTCCAAACCTATTAGTCCCTTGCTAGGAGCTAAAACCTTAAAAAACAGGTCACAAATATGAGTCACAGTCTGAAGTATTTTCCTAAAATAGCATGGCACAATGTTACCACATTATAGAAAGTGGTGCACTCTTTGGAAGAAAATATCTAAGCACAAACTTGTGAATTGGCATGGCATATTTATACTTAAAAAGAAGCGTCTGTGAATTTATTCAAAAGGAGCAGATAGGGTTTGTAAGCTCTGTCACAAATGTATGATGTATGCTTGCTTCAACACTAGTTGGGTGAAAAATTTTATGCCACTACTAGATTCTGTTCGTCCACAATATTTGACCCCATCATGAAATTATCTAATTTTGGAGCAACAAATGGATATTTTCAACGTGTCATCAAATCACCTTTCAATGTTTTGTGTCTCTGAATGCTTCGGACTCTTCTCTCCTGTTTTTGGCCCATAAGTTTCTACTGAAGACATTTATCTTGATAAACAAGCCACAACTGGGACTATTGAAGTACTTGAATGTGGTGTGCTGCTTTTGTTGTTAGTTGTCTCTAGTTGATACTAAACTTTCTGGGAGCTTTTTCAATAAAAGGTTGGTTCAACTTTGTTGCTTATTTTCGCATTTCTCACACATTTTAAACACTACAAAAACACTTTATTAATCTACTAGTTCCGTATTCAAGTTGGTCAATGGTGTTTTGTATATTTTCCCCCTGCCTACATGCAAGATTCAGATGCTGGTCTAAAACTGCAACACCCAACCCTACAAATGATAATATGAAATGATAATATGAAATGATGTACAATACAGTACAGTCTGCTTTCATATAGTACAGTGAAACATAATACAGTAAAATAGTACATGCATTTTAATTCATGGTACAAAATGTTATCCTTGAACATCCTCTGGATGTGAATAAATGAAAGTAAGTTAAAATCGCACATCAGGTGACGTAGATGTATTGTTTTGTTGCATGTCATTTGGAACCTTGAGCTTGCCATAGTTATGCTGATATCAGCCATGAGTCTGCACTTACTGTTTGGAAACCATTTATCTGTTTGTATTTTGACATTTAGAGATTTAAGTATTATTAACAAGAGTAATTGTGGTATGTTTTTGTACGGAAAGTTGACATTCTGTTTTGAAACTGAAGCTATATTGATGTATGCTACTGCTAGCTCTTCAGTGTCCCATATACATTAGCATTAAGCAAGTGCATGGTTTCATATATCGTTTTTGGTACATTAGGGGGACAATTCTCATCCCTTGGTATGATACAACACGATGCCATGATACAGCAGGGTATGGTCCAATACAGTACATTATGGAAATTGATGAGCTTTGTTACAGCATAATGCAATATGACATGATACACTGTGGCACGATAAGGTATTATGAGATCATCTTTATTGTCCTCCAATGCTGCACGCATTTTGCAGAAACAGTCAGTCTTGTTCTGTATAAGATTTGGTTTCACCCAGATACATCCAGCTGCAAGGCATTCTAATCCTTTCCCCTGCATGATGCATTTTTACAAATATCTTGCACTGTATAACTGTATTTTATCTATGGAGTAAATTGTACACACACAAACATCTTGCAGTAAAAATGACTGGCACCCTGGGCAGCCAGCTGCAGCAGGCCTGAGGCTCACCTCACAGCGCTGTCTAATCCTTATGCAGGTTAATCCAACTCTGACCTCCTCTAGTCCTCACTGACCGATCATATCTCCAACTCTTCCTCTCTCTCCCCCACACACTCTGCTCATACAGTCATTTTCAGCCACCCTTGTCTCCCATCTCTCACAATCTATCCCTCATATAGTCCTTATCTTTCTCTCTCTCCTTCTCTCTTCTACTTTTGACCCCACCTTGCTGTCTCTCTTCCTCTCCCCACCTCAGAGTAGCCTTAAGGAGATTTCAAAGCCCATTCGGCAGCAGTTCTAACTGCCAAACTGATGGCCAGATAAAGTCCCCATTTACCTTGTCCTCAGTTTCCCATTAAAGCCCATTTTTGGGAACCGTAACTTTAGAGGAAATGGGAAGGAGCGTGAAGAAAAAAAATCAGCCACTCGGCCACCCTTAAGCCCTTTCTGCTGTTTATTTGCAGCAGCATGAAGGAGGAAGGGAAGTTTTTTTAGGGAGGAGGCGGGAAAGGGAGTGGAAATAGGACTGGAAAAGGTGACTTGAAGTGTCAGTGGCCCTGTCCCCATAGGAAGGCAATGCAGTGCGGAGCTACATCCGCGGGCAAGGTAGCTTCATTGGCAGCAGAGATGGATGATCCGGAACACTGTACAGTGTGTGCGTATAGAAGTTACAGTCATTTTGCCTGTGCAAGGACATAAGGAGCCTAAGTAGCTCAATTAAAATGTATATTTTCCTCATTTACTGCCCTCCTGGGTAACCCAGAGAGATGACAGTGAGGTTTTCCAAAGGTTGCACGGGCCGTTGTGCATGAGGGCATTTTGGCAGGTGAGTGCATTTAAAGGGGCATATTTTAGGGCAAAGGCAGGGGGTGGGTTCCCTTATTGGCACAGATATATAACCGTGCATTGGTGCATGCCACATTCAGTCCCCTGAGAGTGTGGGCAGAGTGCCAGGCCAAGTTGGAACTGTCACCTTCAATGACTCATGTATCACTGCCTCAATGGGGAGCCTCCTTTTTCACTACTTATTTGCCCCCCTCCTTCCTGATTGGTGTGTTGAGGTAATTAGGTGTTATAGCTGCCCATTAAGAAATGGGATTTCCATATAGTATGAAAACTGATAACCTGAAAGAAGTGCTGAAACTTTATTAATTCTCACTCCCCTGGAATGCAGCTCACCTTCATCATATTTTAATTAACCCATGCAGACAAGGTCTTGTACACGGTGCATTATGCTCCTGCAATGCAACCTCACAACTACCTTGTATGTTCTTCACCCTGAAATAATTAGCCTACATTACTTGTTTAAATAATGACATGGCCTGAAGCTACAAGCCTTCCCAATGAAGTCCTTGTTGAAAACGTTACAGGAGCCCAGGCTTACAGCTAATCCAGAATCATAACCTGTTGCCTTTTGTTCGGCATGCTAATGACCGTATGTGAGCCTTTGCACCCTGTGTCTTTATAAACAGACAGGGGCTTGCCATTCTAGCTGTCAAGATGGACAAGAAGTAGGCAGCTGTGGGTGGCCCTAAATATCTATGTGGAAGCTGTGAGTTGTCTCCAGTCAGCTGGTGTTGTATGAGTTTTTAATCCTACTTTGGGAGGTTTGGAGATCAAGTTTACGATCCTTTGGTTTGACATTTTTCTCAGATCCATCCATCTGCGGGTGACTCTCATGGCTTAAATACTCCAGATGTGTTTCCAGCTCCTGGTGTGTTGACTTTGTCGACTCTCACCGGCTGTGCGCCTGTCTGGCAAACCGTATGACTGACAGACAGCTGGAGTCACAAGACTGAGAAGTTCCCTGACATCCCACTCCATTGATAAGCCTCTCTTCTTCCATGTTAGGCTGTAAAACCTCAGATCTGTTGACTTCTGGTCAATTTTAGATGGTTTGTGTGCACAAGTTCCTGTCCCACTCGCTCTGCCCTACGCTGGGTCTGCCTCTCTGCCAAGTGTGGCCATACGGAATTGTTCATCCCACGGTTATCACAGTGATCTCTGTGTGGTGAATTAAATAAATGCCTGTGTTTTTGCGCTTTGGACACTTGGAGCTCTGGTCCATCTGCCATGTTTTCCATGCATCTCCATCTGGCAGTCACGTAATTTCTCAGGTGCACAACACAAAAAATTGGGGCATAAAAGGGACTGTGTGAGAGGGCAAGGCTGCCAAAATGATGTCATTCGTCTGCATGGAGCCACGTAGACCTTGCTAACGCATCAAGCATGAAGCAAGCTTCAAGCACACACATGATCCGCCTACATCATCCTGAAGCGTCTCGAGAGGAGTAGTCGCAGCAATTACATGTCATGGAATGTGCATCCTTTTTGCATCCTCCATGCTTGTGCACATGCGTGCAGTGTACCATGCTGACACTACACAGAGTTCACTTGCAGGTCACTGTCTGAACGAGCTGAACTTTGGGGTTGAAGCAGCTTGAGCATGGTACCGATGGCCAGCATGATCATGCCCTAAATATCCACGATACCAATAGCTGAAATACTGCTGATCAGTTGTGTTACTTTTATAATTAATGATCCAAAAAGTACATATGATTCTTATATTTTTTGAATAATTCACAAATTGTCGTTAAATTTCAGTTAGTGGTGATAGAACACACTTAAATGCTTTCTAAACCCCCCTTCGAAAAAGTCAATGTCCTAGTTTGGCTACAAAACTCAAAAAAGATCTGTCTTTAATCCTGAATGTAAGTGCAGTCAGACTCTCTAAACACATGGCTTGTCTTTCTCATACTCCTCCTTTACACTTGACCCTGTGACATTCTGGTAAGGTCAAGGATAAGTGGTTGGGTAAAGACGCAGGTTATTTCATGGCCTATTTAACCAGACCCTAAACCTTAATGGTGCAGTAACAAGAGTCAAAGCATCCAACAAGCGTTGAGGCCAATGAGATATATTCACTCTGAATGTTGATGTTGTCAATAAAGATGACAAACAGGCCTGAACAGTAGCCTGAAACACTTTTTATAACAATAACAATTTGATTTTTTGCTCTCATAACCCTCCACCTTAAGTCAAATAATTCCTATTCTTTGTATAAACCAGGCTGGGTGGGTTGTTTTTCAGCATAACAAAATGTGTCTCATATTTGTACATCCTGCTTTCTTGCAGGTGAAAGACAAAAATCGTTGCTCTAAGTATGTGCATGCTCTTTTATGGGAAATCAAAGCCTTCTTTATCTGTAAGCTCATGGTCCTCAGACTTTATTATTCAGTCAAAGTTTTGAGGATGGCCAGAATTCAGGTGTGAACAAAAAATAACAACTCCCCACGAAACAGAAATATCAATCATCCCCTTGCACCATCTTTCTCTTTCTGTTTCCTTCCTTCTCCTCATGTATGCACATACCGTATGTAGTCATTCCCACAAATATAAATCGCAGTCGAGTCCCTTGGTATCAAAGGAAGACTATATTTGTCCCCCTGGGCTGTTTTTCTGCGCCGTGCAGCAATCAAGGGCCAGAGAACTGCCTGTTAGTCCAGGATTAAAGCTAGACCTCTCCACATCCATCAGGGGATAAGGCTACATGCGGCCCTGCTACTCAGGGCAAGACTGACTCTACCTTCGTCTCCGGACCCAGATTGATCCTCCCCAGCAATTTTATAGATTGTAGGCCGTGGAGAATCAGCTTTTTTTGAAGGAGTGCTACCTCTGTTTCTCTGCTAAGTTGAAGAACAGAGACAAAACCTCTGCATGTAGCACAGGCCATTTGCAACTCAAGAGGGCAAGGTAAAAGAGTCAATATGCACGATGAAAAAGTGTTTCATGGGAATTCATAACCTATGTAGGATGAGTATCATATAAATTAACAGCTTATAATGTATGCCTCAACAGGAATCCTGCCAGTGAGACTTCTGTCAAGAATTCCTAGATTGATTTGACCTTTCTGCCCCATTTACAAAACTGAAATTCAGCTTTAAACTAAAGTATTCATGTGGGAAACATCCTCTATACCGGGTCAGCCCATATATCTATAGTTATCTTTCTTTGGATGCCATTTTTTTTCTTCTTTCACTGTCTTTCTCTGCGCAATCCTTCTCTCCCCTCCAGGCCTGGGAAAGAAGGATTACTGCTTGTTGTCTCTGAGCCCCCTCCGTACACCTGAAACAAGCTTGCTTTATGATAGACCTCCCCCTTTTGCCTTCTTTCTCTGCATACAGGCACGTCGGCCCTTTCAAATGGAGGGCAAACCAAGCAGATAGCCTGACCTTATCTCACGCTCATTCCTTCCCGCCTTCTGACAAGACGGAGGAAGAACAAGGCGGTGTGTTGGGGGAGTTTCTGATGCCTTAACACTGTCCTGGGGTAGCTGAAACTCAGTGCGTGCACTGGTTGCGTGTGAGCACTTCTAATTGCACACTGGGTCTGATGCATTATGCATTGTGTGCATAGATAGCTGGAGCCTTTAAATATAGGAACCTTATAAACTTGCACGCGCATGGTGCATCATGACCAATCTATGTTACATCTCTCCCACATGCAAGAGCCAGTGCTTGTTGAGGGTGCTCGCCTCAGGGTGCTCAAAGGCGAGAAGGCCTCTCTTCCCTTCACTACTCCTCTTTCTGTTATCCCACTCTTCCCTTGACTTTCCTGTGATACATGATTGATCTTTGTGTTGCTGGACTCAGGTGGGCTGTTTTTATGCGAAGCATTTCTCAAAGAAGACTTGTGCTTTAAATGATTTATTGCTGCGTGCTCTTTGAGTGCGGGTATCTCTGTGTGCATTTGTGCGCCCTGGCATGGATGCATGCGTGTTAACTGGCATGTTTGCAGCACTTTTGCATCATGAAACATTTGAAATATGTAATGGGAACCAACACGAACACAACAGGCTTGAAAAGCAAGAATTGCTCATGGAAATAAAAATGCAAACTAGAGGTATCATACTGGACACTAGTTTGGACTTAGAATGCAACTACTGCCAGAGTGAAATGTCCACAGTATGAGTGCAGAGCTTCAAGAAGATGTGAGGAGTATATGGAGTCCCCCAAGGCCCAATTCTAAGCTCAATCACAATCAAAAAGAATCCAATCTCAGACTAACAACAGGAATTTCCCTCGTCTTGACAGGCTATGTCCACCAAGCTTAAGGTTCAGAGAGCTGCTTGGATATAGTGCAAAGGTCTTGATCCACATAGCACACTCCTATCCATTAAAAACCTTGTCAAAAGACCACTTGAGTCCCAACAGAGCTAGCCAAACTAGGGCATGATTCTCACTTATACTGACCACCCGCTTTTTGACAATCTGCCAGGGAGAGAGTGAGAGACCCTTTAATGTAGCCCCTCAAGCCCCGTGAATGAGGTCAATCCATTTCCAAGGTGTGTCCGTGTGTGTGTGTGTGTGTGTGTGTGTGTGTGTGTGTGTGTGTGAGAGAGAGAGAAATTTAGTGCGCGCGCAGAGTGATGGAGGGAGGAGTGTATGTGGGAGGGTTTCCCCATAAGTGCCAATTAGTGGCTAAAGGAGTAAGCATCAGTCACAGGAGAACAGGTGATTTTGCGGATGCCTGGGCTAGATTTGTGATACACATCTTTAGTATTTCAGTGAATTCCAAGTTCATGAGTATCCATAACTATTTGATGACCTTTTTTAAGATTATTTTTATGGCGCTTCAGCTTTATTGGGCAGTACTGTAAAGCTGTAGCAAACAGTGAAGAGTCAAGTAATGGCTTCTTTCACAGGATGATAGTGAGGCTTTAGCTTAAGGTGCCAAACTTGGACTCATAACTGTGCTATATTACCCTTTTATCCAGTGCAGCATGAAGTTTTCCTGCTGTGAAGAGTCCCCTGTCCCTCTCTATTTTGTCATATTCACTATCTTTGTGACTCCCTTCTTTTCCATTTGTTTTTTCATGCTGTGTGGAACATGGAGTATCACTTACAGATCAGTCCTCCTTTTCAATCTTTCACTCTTTCTCAGTTCCTTTTCCCAGAGTTCCCTCTTCCCTATCTCCACCTGTCACCAAAGTCTAAAGCCCAAAAACACAGAGCGCACCACAAATAGGTGCAGTGTGAGTGCGCTGGGGGAAAGTAGGAGAGGAAGAAACCAGGCGTGACAAGTAGAGAACACCACGACCAAATAGACACTAAAGACGGAGACACCCACACCACTACATTCCAAGTAAATGTCAGCCTCTTTGATATTCTGATGGTTCACCCTGATTTCTCTCAGCAGATGATGCGTGGCCACTGCAAATGAGAATAAGTAGCAAACTGTTTTCTCTCGTGTGTCCTGTTAATTTGTCGACGAGGGAACACGGAGCCAGGCAGGTCACTTAGCAAGCAGACTTTTGGGACCTGCGCGAAGTTCAAAGAAGAAGCAGTTGCAGTAAGGAGAAATACATGATCCATTAAACTATGTAAATATGGAAGTAGTTCAGATGTTAGATGTTATCTTAAACGATACTTAATAGAATATAAATAATCAAAGTCACACTGTTAAAACTGCTCTATTGGCTTTAAACTTCAAACAAGATGACTCTTGTTGATCATTTTAATTTACTGTCATCACTACAGTACTAAACTCAAATATAAGAACATTTTCCAAAAGTATCTAGTTTATATAAATTGTATTCATGCAACATGTCTGAATTAATATCTTGTTTCTAAATATTAAAAGCAAAATGGACATAATAACCAAGATGACTCTTGTTGACTATCATTTTACAAATAATAATAGTAATAATAATATATAATAATCACCATAACAGACAATAGAAGCACAGTCGATAATTCAATAAAGCCAGGTGATAAGGCTATCCCTCATTGTGCTTGATTATGTAATATTAGCTGAAGTTTCAAAACAAAGATGGGCTCTCAGATTAAAAAAGACCCATTCGGATTGCCTGAATCATTTCAAAAGATGTATTAGATGATGATGATAAGTATTTAGGTTATTCAATGGTTGCATCACCGTTCTCTTCATGCAATAATTTGATCTAAATTAAGAACATTTTTTCTTCTTCTTTGGGTCAGAAAAAACTTTTGTCTAAGTTAGAAATCAGGTAATAAAAGAATCAGGATAAACACCAATTAAGTGCATCATATTTATAATTGTATCGTATTGTTTCACACTGAATGCAACATTTGTCCAAATTTAGAATCAACTACTCAATTAATAATTCAGAACAGAAATCTTTTCTGATCCCAAAGTGTTTAAAGAAAAAGATTAGTCTGTGAACTTTGAGATAAAGAAAAGAATCACAGCAGGCAGCAGATAATGCCATTGGAACTTGTGCTTCCCTTTGCCCTGGTAGGCTCTGCCAGACTCCCCTCTGCACCTCCACCCACCCGTCTCTCTGCCAGTGTGTCACATCACTCACTCAGTATGTTGCCAAATATTTTGGTGCGTGTGTGTGAGCGCATGAGGAGACCAGGGTAGGGGGTATTAATTCCACCGCTATGAGACAGTCTTTTCGCTGCCTTTTTCTTTCCTCCACCTCTCATCTCCGTCTGGGCCGACTCTGCTGAGCTCAAGTGAGCCAAAGTTCAGCTGAAGGGCAAACTGACTTTACAGTAGTGGGTAGGAGAGTCATGTGTCTCCCTGGTGCTGGTGAGCTACACTCCTAATTGACCCCCCCCTTCTTCTTACACACAGTCTCACACACACACACACACACACACACACACAAACTCACACTGCACACACACTCGGTGATTCTTTTTTTTTTTTTTTTTATCTGATTCCATTCCACCAAAGCTGGTGTTGACAGCACAGAGCGCTTTATGGGAACAGCACGTCCATTCTTCCTAACGCCTCCTAATCACTGGCACTCCTCCTCCTCTGCTAAATCTGCGAGGGGAGAAATGAGGAGAGACAGAAGGGGAGAACCAAGGAGTATGGAATGAGATAAAAAGAAAGAGGAAAGAGACAGGGAATACCTGCGAAGGAGAGAATGGGGGAGATAAAGAGAAAAGGAAATGAACATGTCCTATTTGTTTGTTGTTTTCTCACAGAGGGGGTGTACATCGTGGAGGAATATTTAGGTGGGGGGAAAAGGGTGGGTGATCAAGACCCTGTCTGTCTCTGTTATCTATCCCCCTCTCTGCTTCCCCATTCCCTGTGCTGAAGCCAAGAGGTAAAGCCAAGCCACCAGTCAATCTGAGCAGATACAATAGCTGCAGGCCAAAACAATGCACAGAGGAAAACCAAAAACAGAGCCGTCTGTAAGTAGGCACAGATTGGGACAATGCGCGAGGGAGGCAGCGCTGAATTGCAAATGCAGGTTTGGATGCTGATTCGCACGTGCGTTCCTTAAACACACAAACTTACACACAGTAAGCTACAGGCACTGAAGCTCAGCACTGAAGATGTGTGTGTGTCTGGAGAAATATGATAATGCTTCATGTCATGTAGCATGAAAACAGAAGCACAATCGTCTCACATAGACTTATATCCTCTGTACCTGCAAACAGTAATACAGCATGTTTGGTTCCAAACGAGGAGACAGGGAGTAAAATTCTGTAACTGCAGCACTTTAAACTTAGCATCTAGGGTTAGCTCATTGATCAACTGTAAGTAAAGATAGACGGCACACATCAGGCTTCTCTTGTTTTACAAAGGGAGGCCAAAATTGTCCTGGAACAGGTGCTGTTACACTGATGTTGTTTTTGGAGCCAGAGTCTGCACAGTTGGGATGAGTTGTTTGAGACACAGTGCCTGGAGAGTGTTAGCATTTTAATGAAAGAAAAAAAAGGCAAATGCCCAAACATTGTTTAGGATGCTGGCCAGTCAGGTTTAAGAGGGGCATGACCACCTCAAATCCTGGAGAATGATTGGATAGTAGGCTTGACAGAGGCAGCACTTCAACGTAGTAAACATTCAGGGTTGTGTTGCAATAATATGCCACCAGCTCTTTGTATTTCAATGAAATATATTCTCCTTTTCAGCACTTTGTTTTCTATTTGGAACATGTGAAAGTAACATGATGAAAGAAAAAAAATGAATAAATAACAATCAAATTAGATGCAATTACATTATTAAAAAAATATATATATATTATAATAATAATAATAATAATACAGCATGAGTATGACATATTGGAAAAGGAGTAGGATGAAGCATAAGCTTATTTAATCCTACCCCTTCTCCACTACTCAATTGACAATCAGTCTCCTCAAACCCACATATTGACAACATGTAAATTCAAAACAAATGGAAGAAAAATAGGGTAAAATGAACAAAGGAAAAACCCACAACAAATACCTAAATCATTTTGAAACACCCAGTTCTTAAAGCCAGTCTTCCTCCCTGTCCCTTGTGAAAACCGTGAGTTTAAACTGCATTTTAAACTGGGTCATGATTGGACATCGCTTGAGCTCCACACCCAAACTTCTTAAGTTTGTACATGCCTGCTGACGTTTTAAGTCTAACTCCCTTTCAGATTATCACCTGCATTTCTGAATTTTTTATTGAACTTATCACTGTAACTTACTTGTAGAAACTTGTCGTTTTGTGTAAAGATGTGTCGGTAAATAACTTTAAGTTTTTGTTTTGGTTTTATAACCCTTATTCACACTAAACGGCACAGACAACCTACCGGAACCAGTGAAACTCAGAGATGTACTAACAGACACTCGGACATTAAGAAGTGTTTTTGGTGGGAATTAGAATTAGATAAAAAGTAACAATCCTAAAAAAGACCACCTGTAGCTGGTAGGAATTTAAAACTTGGTTCAAATATTAGATCCAGTCTTCAAGCCCATAGCACATAGACACGTTTTTCCAAACCTCACACTTTTCAGAACTGTACCATGCCGTGATTCCATATTGCATTTTACTATTTATAAATTGCAATTTGCGATGGAATATAAGAAAACATAAGGACCAAAAAGGAGCATGCAAGGTCATGTGAGTCTAAAGAGGCATCTGACCTTAAACACAGATGCTCATAGTTTTGTTTCCAGAAAACCTTTCCGGCCACCTTTAACTAAGTGACAGATTCATTAGGCGGTATACATACACACCGATCTCACAGACTGCGGTACCGTGCGTTATGTTACCAAACGGTAACGATTAGACCGTAATCTTCGGTCCGTCGTATAAAACGTCGGGACGTTGCGTCGAATACAAGAGAGATGTCCCTCAGCACTCCAAGACCGACACGAAGGAGAGACTAAGGGATGTAGGGAGAGATAGGGAGAAAGAGGGAGATAGAGAAAAAGAGAAAGAAAAGTCAATACATCTCTCTCTGAATAGCACCAAAACAAACCAAGGCCAGAAAATACTGCAGTGTTGCATTGTTTCTCCGGTTAATTACAAGGCGATGCATGCTCAACCTCCCATTTATTAGCGACAAAAATAACCACCAAGATAGAGAATCACAGCACTCATTTAGAAAAACATGGCGAGACAAAGGGGAGTTAATTAGGACATGAGAAAAAAGGAAATAGAGAAAAAGTAAATGAAACAAAAAGGCACTCATCAGAAGTATCCCCTCTCTTGACTGTGCAGCATGAAAAGGGCATGTCAGGGAATGAAGCGCGGTGGGGAAAAAAACAAATGTTGACTGATTTTGACAGTTTTGACTGGCTGATCATCCTTTGTTAAATATGAGAGTTGCTTCTTTTTTCTTTTTTTACAGCTCATGATTTTCAAAGAGTGACGATCTGAAAAGTGAGCGTGTCATTAATGAAGCCTGTATTAACAAGAAAAGAGCTGACGAGAATCTCATCTTCTCCTCCCTAACAAGCTGCAGTTAATTTGACCGCTATCTCCCCAATTTAATCTCCATTTGCTTGTATCTTCACTCATTTCTATACATCTCATAATTGATTAGTTGGACTAATGGTACATACATGGTGTGTTTTTTGATGTTAATCTGAATGTAGCTGATTGTAAATTCATAACATCACATGCAATCGAGTGCGTAGGGCTTTGAAAATGAGGGGCATGCCTGCATGTAAATGTGAGCCAAAGTGCCAGGGTGTTTGCTAGTGTGACCATCCCTGTATCAATTATTCAAACTGACAAATGGCCACAGGCCGCCTGGTGTTTTGGCCAATTACAAACGGGCATACTGCGGGGCTAAACAGGGCCAGTTTCTGCCGTGGGCATTTCTCCTGACGTCTCTCACACGGTGTGACAAGTCAGGACCCAAACAGAGCTATCGCCACAGGTGGGGTTGCTGCCTGAAGTCGACCAAAACAATCCCCAAATGTCAAAAAAGTGTGTGTGTTTGTGTGTGTGCACGTGAACCAGTGTTTGTGTGTCACGCTGTGGTGCAAAAGCAAACTATGGGCCATTTCCAGGTGATTTAGTTTGTGTGTGTTTGTGTCCACCATCCTCATGTTGTGACAGACAGAAGTACTCGCTCTTGTCTTTCTTTCATAACTGGTATTTTCGCCATATCATGACATTTTCACAAGCATACCTCAAGGCCTGTATTTATGCTACAGAGCAGCTGCTTGGTGTGGGTAGCAAGACATATGCACATTGACATTCTGATACACAAAAACAAAGAAAATGCTCAAGTTTCATCCAGGAAAGAGGAGAAATGTGCTTATTATCTTATGCAGATAGTCTCGACCTAATCTGATCAGCTAGTCACGTCTGAAGCTGTTGTAAAATGTCCAATAAACACACACCTTTGACCACATAATAGATGATTTAAATATTAATGTAGGAATCATCTCTTATCTCTGAACTATAACACGCTACAACAATAGTCCTTACAAATATTACACATCAAAACGAAAAGATAATGTTCTTTTTATATGACAGCGCATTACCTTTTGTTACTTTTGTTTTATGGAAGCTGTAAGCCACAAGAGGCCACGCGTGAAATTTATTTTAGGACTCTTTCTCACGGCTTATTGCTTGATTTTGATGTAAACCCTTCACCAAACTGTGCTAAAAAATAAATAACAGGAAAAGAAAGAAAAAAAATCATTTTTTCTCTTCTGCAGAGTCTTCACTTAGTCTGCATTAAGTACCTCTTTCCAGCCCACCAGCTCCAGTCAGGTTTCACAGTTGGTTCCTTCAATCCATAACACATGGATTTGCAAATGAGCAAGAGGGTGGGGTGGGGGGTGGAGGGGTGGAGGAGGTTGGAGGAGGAGGGGGATCACTGATCTCATTTGCATAAAGACCCCTTCTGCGTGGTGTCACTCTCATCACCCTCGGACCCTGCGAGAGGAAGAGGGAGAGACTGAGAGGGAGGGGAAGGAGGGGGGAGAGAAAATCCATCAGTCGTTCTGTGAGGCGTAGGACTTATGTGCGAGTGTGTGTGTGTGCGAGTGTGTGTGTGTGTGTGTGTGTGTGTGTGTGTGTGTGTGTGTGGGTGGGTGGGGGGGGGGGGGGGGGGTAGCCTGTCGTGAATCACCTCACATTCCACATCACAATGGAGTGATAGGTGCAAAACAGCTGGCCCTATGATCAGTATTGATCTTCTGTTCCCCTGGCTGTGTGTATGTGCATGAGAGAAGATGATATTTCTGATGTGTGTGTGTGTGTGTGTGTGTGTGTGTGTGTGTGTGTGTGTGTGTGTGTGTGTGTGTGTGTGTGTGTGTGCAGTGTGAGAGACGGATAAGTGAGCGAGTAGGCGGAGGAGTGTGAATGATTCTCCTTCCTCTCATGTCTAGTGCTGTGCGGTTGTGTAATTGGTTAGTGTTACTCCACCTCTGTGTATGCACGCGCGACTGTACGTCTCTGTGTCCACCGTGTGCTGTGCTCCACTATGATGTTTGCATAAGCTCAGGAGCAATGACGTCTGTGGGAGGTTAGCTCTCAAAGCCAAACAGCCTGTTAGCCAATAATTCAGACAGACTACAACCACTGTGGACTTTTACCTCTGAGACGCTCAACCCCCTGACCACCCACTAGCTCACACACATGACTTTGCATAAATGAGGAGAACAACTCCCAAACCTCCACCACATGTTCTACTTTTCTTCCCTCTTCACAGTTTGTCTGAATTCTTTGTCAGAAATATCTCGGGATTATTAAAAAACAACACTTATTCTTGGATTATGAGGTCCTTAAATACCCCGCAGTGCGTCAAATTGCTACAAACTCTTCCAAATAAGCTCCCCTTGTATGCCTTTTTCCCCTGAAGTCTTTTATTAATTTCTTTTCTTTAGAGGGGGCCATACGCTGAAAATCCAAAAAGAGGACCCACTATATTGACTTATTTGCTGCAAAATTTTTCAAATACCATCATTTGTCAAAGTTCTGACTTCTTATCTCAAAATTTTGACTTATCTCATAACTTCAACTTTTTATCTCATAATTTAGGCTTTTTGTCGCATAACTTTGAGTTTTTATCTCATAATTTAGGCTTTTACCTCATAATTTTGACTTTCAGGTTGGGGCATTGGAATAATGGCAGTAGCCATGCAGCAACTTATTAGAAATATCAATAGTCTGGAGAACAAGCTCATTAAAAAAACTGATGTTTCAGTCATTTTATTTTGAAATCCCCCAGACATAATTTTAAGGCCAAAAAGGAGGACATGTCTGGGCAACAGAGGACGTATGTTCACCCCACTTTATTAGCTTATGCTAACGTGAGTTTTGCACTGCTGTGTCTGTGCTCTTGAAATGATCAAGAGCTGATTGCTAATTCTTCCATCAGTCCATACAATAGCATCCAATGGATCCTATTGACACCCGGCTAGTAGCAGGCTGCTAGAAACACATTCTTCTCCTGCCACACACACACACACACACACACACACACACACACACACACACACACACACACACACACACAAACACACACAGATGCAGTAATGAGTAACCTCTGGTGGTGAAGGGGTCAAGAACCTTGTGTGTGTTGAAGATAAACTCAACATGAGGGTTAATGACTACTGGAAAGACAGGAAAGGAGCAGCAACAAAAGAACATTTGCTGCACAAAACAAACTTTTGAAAGCCTTGTTGAAGAGTGTGTGTTGCCTTAACAGCCAGTTAGATTTACAACGTTGCTCTGCTTGTCTTTTTGCCCATGCCTAATTAATAAAGCTGACTAATTCATTACAATGTACTGCAATAGAGTCTACATCAAGAGTTTTGTGTGTTTTCAGATTCCTGGAAGGACAGTGGGGCCGGTGTAAAGAATAGCTATTTTGATTATGGCCAAGGCAAGGATGCAAAGTGTGTGTTTTGGCTGGAGCTGGAGGTTTTTTTTGTTTAGGAAGCAGAAAGAAAGAGACAGAGAGAGGTGGAGGAACATCAGCACAGAGTCCAGAAATAAGGCTGAGACCACCTGCCCTCCCTCAGGCGGCAGATGAACCAACATTGCAAGAAAGTGTCTCTCCTGTGCAGTGAAAAAAAGGAAGAAAAATCTTGGATCTGGCAGCAGCTTCAGAATTAACAGTCTGATGCTGATGCAAAATTCTGCCCTTAAAAGTTCAAGAATATAAAGCATATATAATAGGATTACACTGTGTAGGTTCTTAAATCATTTTCCATGCCCAAGCAGGGGGGGTATACTGTACATTCTCTTAATACATCAAACAGAGAAATATGTATTCTTTGGGACTACAAAGAGAACAATGCTATCGCTGCCACATCTAATAATAGCTCAATTACCATATCCTTCAGGGCTGTATCTATGGGGAGATGTGTGCTGGCGTGTGCACTGAGATATAACATGAAGCATTGCTCAGCGTCATTTGAAAAGCAGACGTCTAAATAACACCAGTACAAACAGAGCTATGATACTTAAGCTGTCCTGCACACACACCCTCCCCGGCCTCCGCTTGTGTTTTTATGTGTGTGCAGTTTTTGCGACAATAGATGTGCTGTTCAGCAGAGCGCATGACTACATGTTGGAGCCAACGCGGTCCGAGCATAAGAAGGAAAAAAAATCCTTTGATGTGACCACCAAAATGTGAGAGCGAAAGACAGAGGAGGCAGAATGAGCGGCACTGTTTGTGAGTCTTGTCAACTTGCATTTGATGAGTTTGTCTTTGTTTTGCTCCCTTGCAGCAAACTGTGCGGCGTTTATCGGATCAAACGGGCTCAATCTGAGCTTATCTCCACGGCCGCTGAACAGCTTTGTCACATTTCAAGATGCCCCGTCCTGATGGAGTACTTTTCTCACCCGCTCCTCCAATTTTTCTCCCCCCTCCCTCTTCAAACAAATCAATACCCCCATAGTTTAGCCTTTCATAGGAAAGATTACAGAGAAATGGCTATTAAGGGCTTAGCCTCTATCACTTCTACCATCTCAAAGCCACTTAAAGACTCTGGCAGTCTTGGGTTGGGATCCTGGACCTGCTGGCCCCGTCACACTGCAGAGGTACTGAGAGAACCCAAGGATCCGACTGACTTCATACAGTGTGTGTGTTTGTGTCCTCAACCAACTTTGACACGACATTCTCAGAGGAAACAGATGAAACCTACAAGGGAAAGAAAAGAAACATTACAGAAATAGTCTTTTAACCATTATTGAAGTTTTTCCCTGAGTCACAGGACACTTTTCTTTTACTGATATCAACCACTCCTTCAAAATGGCCTCCTCCTCCTCCTCCTCCTCCTCCTCCTCCTCCTTCTTCTCTATCAGGTCCAGTGTGAGTGTGTGACTGGAATGAGCAGTAGGCAACCAGGGAATCAAAATAGCCACCACAATCAGTGCAAATATGAAAGGCAGCCCCATGCGACTGCTGGCCTTTAAAAGGAAGCACCCCAGGTGATTGAAACAAGCAGACACCATATGTGCGTTTATAGCAACTGAAGTGCGACAGAAGAACTGCTAAAGAGCTACAGTAGCACTAATGCTAAATGCAGGCCAAGCCTCTCAATGCTTATGCTGAATTTGACTTTATTTTTCAACACACAGCAATAGCCTCAGAGAGTTACTCATGCATTGGCAGCCTGCGCTGTTGCTCACACAATTAGCTCGCAGTAAAACGGCTACATCAGCTCTCGTTTTCTTGCAAAGTGATGAGAGGGAACATGAATAGCATATAATTAGGGATGTTGGCATTGCTTCCTTGTCTTCTAACTCTGTTTGTTCTATAGTCTTTCTTTCTCGCGAGCCTGAAAAACCACAACGTTCATTTGAACAAAAAGAACAAGATTTGTGTTGTTTTGGAATAAATTGCTGTGGCTTATTTGTTCAGTATTTCTGGCACTTGTGATTGGAATAGTATTGTGCTCTCTCCCCTTCTCCCTCTCTTACTCTCTCACTCACTTACACACTTAATCCTCACGATTTAAAGAGCAGCAAATAGGTTTTTCTCCCTCTTTTTCTCATTTTCTCACATAGAAAATGTCTTGTCAGAAATGAAGCATAAATGATCACCACCAGAAAGCAGTGAGGGGTAAAATGAAGCTACTGAACCACACTCATGGGCGGGATTAGCATGCAGTCAATCATTCACTGATATAGTCCAATGAGCACTCCTCAATCAATAAATGGCCCCGCTCCCTCCAGGTAAAACTTTTAGGGCAACCACCTCTGGTGACCTCGGCACCCATTTAAAGAGGAGACCCTTTCTGGAACCAGCACTTTGAACTTTAATAAGTGTTCAGCACAGACACCACAAACACACCAGCTACCAAATCTGAGACTTCTTTAAAAAGACATTGTAAATCAAATCCTCAAAACTCTCATCTGTTCCCCTCTTTTTCAATTATTTATAGTTTAATGTAGTTGTGAGGACTTTCTGGAAAAGACTTTGCTGAGCCTTTCCAACCCACTGTCATTATGAATGTGTTTGTTTCCCTTCCAGTTTGTTTTAGAAAAATGAGAAAATAGAGAGCAGAGTTTCTCTTCAGCACTACTTTCCTTCATTCAAACAACTTTTTAGCATATACAACACAAAGAGTTAATGGATTTATTAACAGTTACATGGCAAGAAGTGTGAAAACAAGCAAACTTTGTTACCTTAGTTTGCACAGTAGTTTAGCAACCAGCTATATGTAGCACTACTCACAGCCTGGTGCTCTGGGACGTGTCTTGGTGAATCTTCATTATGTCCTACCAGTGCTCATCTACCATGCAGAGCAAATGTAACTTGACTTTTCATTTTGTTAATAGACTCACGTTTGAAAAGACCACTGTAGTATAATTGCTGCATGTGGGTTGGAAAGAACATTATCACAAACAGCTTAACCCATTTTTTATCCATAAGCCCATGCTCCATCATTCTCCCTTTAAGTTTTCTTCTGATCTGTTTCTGCCAGACAGTCTAGCTCCTGTTTCCATCATTTTGATTGAATAAATCCAAGAAATCATTTTCAGTAGAGAAGAACACAGTTCTCTCTTCTCTCTTCTCTAAACTTTGTCAACTGACATGGTATTGTGATGGGGACTTTGGCGTCTAATGAATCAGTTTGGTCCTGTCGGGCCTGACAGGGAAGCGAAGAAATAGCATTTGGAAATAATCTTTACTACTGAGGAGAATCTAATTCTAAGTTGTAAATTACAATAAGGCATAATTCTAGAGATGAGAGTTTTTCAATATCACTAAGACAGTTCTCATAGTCCCTTTAAGCTGAATGGCCAACTGTTGAAGCTCCACATGTAGCTCAATAATGACAAATATACCAATGTTCTCACCAAACCCTTGGCAAAATTCAAAAAGATCCATGTTTTAAAGTATTCATGTGAGCATTAACAGTTTATTTAGACTATGAACAGAAATCTGAGTTCTGACTTTTGGTAAAAATGTGTTTGAAAGTGAGTCTGCATTTGCCCCAGAGGTGGACACATTTCTATATTCTGGAGGGGTATGATTTAAATAGATTAAAATTACACCCAGCTTCCTCAGTAATCTTAAAGGACATACATTTTGAAAAAATTATACTTCTTTATGCAGCCCATATCTCAATTGAAATAATGATAGCGACCTTTTTTGGTAATCACATGCTAATCAGCTCATTGTCTTTCCCCTCTTGTCATTGGCATTTTAGATAAAAGAAAGTATACACCAGGAAGGTTCCTGCAGATATGTGAATTTAAAGCCATGAATGTACCCTCTCTGTGACATGAATACAATAACAGACTGAACCCAAACCTCTTTCTATCATTATTTCAACAATATATTCCTACTTCCCAGCTGAAGCCGTACCATTTTGATCCAGCTCTCTTAGACACCAATATAGAGCACGTCTATGGAAAATTGTGCCCCAGAGCAGTACACCACACTAGTGTTATGGCACCTGCATTTAAGATTGGTGTTTGGCAAGAGGTGGGGGAGGGCTTTATGGGCAGTTTCACAGAGAGAGTGAAAGGATATCTTACTTAGGACAGTTTTTAGAGTGAGAAGGGCAATGTCACAGAGTGGTTGCAAGCTGGGCCTGAGTTGTTGTGATCCATGATATTGCCAGATTTAACGCTATTTCCAAGATGCTTAGGTCACTGTTTCTCTGCCGTTTTTGCAATCCTTGCTCAGCTCAACCTCTGGAAATGTGTGAGCATGAGATTGTGAGGGGGAAAGCAAGTTATAAAGTCTAACTTTTCAGAACTTAACTGTAAACCAACACACATGTAAACTCTGCAAACATCCACACACTTTCAATGAGGTTTTGTTCAAGTGGGAAACATCCAGTTGGTTATTTCTGAGTATTCTCTCCTTTTTGGCACCCTTCCTCTTTTTTTCTCTCTTTTCCTCTTCATATCTCTCTCTCTAGCTGCCTGTGGCTCTCTCTGGCCGGGGGTAGCCAGGAACACGGGTGCTGTGATATGGACAGCTGGTCGCTCTGTCTCTCAGGGCCCCAGAAGGTGTGAAATCTGGGATACCTTTCATAGCACATTACCCTCATTTTGGCAAAATGAAAAAAATGGAAGGGACTAAACAAAGCCAGGAGAGCAAAACAAGAAGGGAGGCGGTTATTTATACTAGAGTGAAATCTCTCACTTCCTGAAGGGACCCTGGATCGTGGGTCCTGTCATCGATAGTACCTCATTGACTGGTTTTCTTAATTGATTGAGGAAAAAGAGAGCTAATATTTGTCATTTTGACAC
Source organism: Thalassoma bifasciatum (assembly GCA_008086565.1). Taxonomy (NCBI): domain Eukaryota; kingdom Metazoa; phylum Chordata; class Actinopteri; order Labriformes; family Labridae; genus Thalassoma; species Thalassoma bifasciatum. The sequence goes on from RPOG01000006.1 coordinate 1,580,597, forward strand.
ATCCATTACGGCAGAGGAGCCTTGTCCACTGAAGCTTCAGATGTGTCAATAAATGAGAATGAATTGCAAGAGAGAGCAAGCTTTTGGTTGACAAGCATCTGAGGACCCATAATACCAGTATCTGTCACTGGGGATGCTAGGTTTAGTCAACCAACCAATTCAATGATATCACTCTCTGTGGTCTGCACCTGACTTCGTGGTCTCTTGAAGTAATTGGTTGTCTCGTTCTGTATTGTTTGCCCCAAATGCAGGTCAAAGGTTTCTGCTAAAACTAACTATAGCCACACCTACATAATACTCTGATTCTGAAGTTCTTGGATCTAAACTGGTGCTGGATTAGAAGAGCCACCCACCTCTGACCTGATCATCTGGGTGAAATGGCCCTCAAGACTGTAAATGTGCACTGCTGCAGTTGGCATAATGATTCGATTTGGGCAACATGAGGTCAGCACAAACATGTGGGAGTTAACCTGCATGAAGAGGGGCAGGCTGGTGATGCCAGCTCTGCTAATGTCAGCTGTACTTTGCAAGCCATCATGTCATTGTTTACCCACAGACTTCCCAATACAGTGTCAAGTTTTGTTACATGGGTTCTTCTCTTTTTTGGGTTGTTATAGTGTTTTCTTACCTAAAATAACAGTCATAACCAGCTGGAATTTGATTCAGTTGAAATAAATTGTCACTGTTTTCACCACAGTTGCTGTTCGGTTTCAGTATTTTGGCTAATTAAGCTTGCAAATACTTCCCTTTGTTGAACGTGAATCCATCCTTGTTTGAAATTTTGCCAAGGATGTTGACAAATGCATGTCTGTTTTTGTGACCTTTTTGACGCTGAAGTCATGAAAATCTCTCACCTCAAGCCACCAGTTATGGACGGGTGAAGTTATTTATTGGAAAGCTATCTTAAGAATAGGAATTCTCTAAGTCCAACGAGTGCCCAGGTCACATTCTATTTTGAAAGCACTCATTAGCACAGTGAGCAAGAGAGGACATTTATCGACTGTCATAGTTTGGCTGCACTGAATATTTGGTTTCTTAGACCAGTACAGAAATCATGACAACCAGATTACACACTGTGTTTTCTCTCTCACACACACACCCCAACACACAAAACAAAAAATAATGTAAACAAAACACAAACAAAAATCAAAAACAGAATTTGCTTTTTGTGTTTTGCAAGCCCAGAAAAAATTCATATTGCACAGTGCTTGCCACTTCTAGTGTGTCAACCTCTCCGAGAAGAAGGACTATATAGTGTAATATACCTGGGCTTGTGGAGGGGGGAAATACAATCCCATTTTGAGCAAATAGATGAAGATAGCTTGACCTTCCTTCAGAGCTGGCTCATTACAAAAAAAGATATCAGAGGCAATGTTGGTGGCAGAAAAAGCCAAAAGGGGAAAGAAAAAAGGACTCAAAGTTTGCGATGTGTGAAAGCAGATAAAGTCTTGAGTAGCATTGCAACTTTCTCTTATCTGATGGTGGACCTTTCTAAATGTATCGGATGCTGGCTCGGCTCAGTGGCCACCCAGCTCGAAAGAAACTGCCCAAAGATTCTCTCGTCGATACGGTCAGTCGTCATTCGATTAGCGCGGCCCTCATCCTCCTCCTGTATTCGGATTAGTGGTTGGGCCGGAGCGGATGTCGCACATGTACCAGGGCTTCTTCGTGTTCCATCCGCAGCTTGTCAGTATGCGCGGGACACCGTGGATCAGTGTTTATTGAATCATTTTCCAAATAGGGGAAACGATAATTACAAGAAGTGGCGGCTCTGCACATTATGCAAGTGCTGTGCCATGACTTTGGAGCCAAACGGGCCGTCTTATTAAAGACGGCCAGGCCAGCGAAGCTCCTAATCTATTTCCAGGATTTCCGAAGCTTCAGCAATCCAGGGATTAGACGTTTTCTCACAGATTTAGACCCCTCCCCTCCACCCCAACCTCTCCCTCTCCCCTTTTCTACTCAGGCCCCCCTTCTCTCCCCCTCTCTCACTCTTGTAGTGTTGGTGTCTGCAGTTTGTCAACTCGAGCCTTTTTTTATTCCAACGCATTCACACGCAAACACAGACGTATCCTTTAAATATGGAACACACTCTCACATGCCTGCCGCAGTGTGTGTGCGGAGTCATGTGGGCAAACAAATATGGACTTTGTGATAACAGTATCACAGTTACTGAATACTAACCTGCCTCCTGACACTGGTTTATGTTGCTAAACATGCACACATACAGTACAGCATAGCATGCGAGCATGCTGGGAGGAATACTTTTGAATCCAGTCCATTATGTTCACCTGCCACAAAGACTCGCAACAACAATATGTTTACATCCTTGTTACCAATTATTTTGTTTATTAATACTCGTAAATTACACTCATGAAGTTTTTTTTCCTTAATCAAATTATTCAACGTTTCCCTGAAGTGTTGTCAAACCCACATTTCTTTTCTCACTGTTGTTTTATAGTCTGTTGTAAGACAATCAAGCAACTTTATTATTGAATCAACATGCATGTAATGCAAAGTTCTCAGAGAGAGCAACATCTTTAGAGTAAAATCAAACAAGCTGACACCTACATTGTTTTCACACATGAAGAAAAACCCCTGAAAACTGCTCAAGATCTTCTGGGTGAGCTGTGAGTGTGAAATCATACTGCTGAAACTTTCACCTTGACTTTTTGCTGCCAGCAACCTCATAAAATTAACTAGAGAATAGTAAAAATCTACTAGAAGTCAGGTTGAAGGTGCCAGGAAGATGGTAGATTTACCATGCAACCAGCACAGACCCCATAAAATGACGTGTAACATTATGAATGACAACGTCAGGTTGACAAAATAGAATTGTGGTCAATATAGTTGCAGCAGCAAATGTGTCTGCTTATCTGTGTAACAGTGACCTAAACCTAGCCCATTGATGTGAACCAATTTCTAGAAACTTTAGGGAGTTCATTTCAAAAACAGGCTTTAAAATTATGCTCCAGGGAGGCATTTTTTAAAAGGAAAAAAAACTTAAAGTGAAAAATCATTTATAGTGAACTAGCTCTTTGTACATGCAACCTTGAGGGGCTTTGAAGTTCTTTGTTTTCTTCAGTCTTATCAGGGGTGTTGGGACACAATTCTCTTGGATTCACTCCAAATGCTAAAAACAAAAAGAGAGATAGAAAGAAACACTCCAGGAATACAATACTCAAACTGTGATGATTTTAAACAAAGTTACTCCGAGCTATGTACTGCTATTTGACATGAATGTATTGTTATTCTCATAATATGAGTTTTATTTTCTCTTTTAACTGTGTTTGTGGTTTAAGATAAGGAATGACAACAGTGGCTACACAGCAGTGGTTTATAGTTTACGAGGCAGACTGCTGTACTCAGAGGGTCGGGGTCAAACCAGAGAGGTCACAAAATGTGACACATGGGGGACTCTGGCCTTGTGTTGGTTACTAAGGGGGGATACAAGTTTAGCACCAGTTGTAACAGGCTGCAGCCGGATGTCACAGTGACACTAGTGAATGGAAGTACAAAGACATAAACATGAACACGTGCTTACATACAGACATGCAAAGGTATGACAAATATAACAGTCCTGTGAAAGTACAGGAGTTACATGTTCATCAGAGCTGCTATTATAGATCATGGATAAGAGTGTCTGCAGATTCATATGCTTGAAATTTAACACCACAGACTTATCCCTTTTTATTTTGTTTTATTTTCCACGGGGGGGGGGGTCATGAGTCACTTCAGTCAGAAGGGTCAGACTATTCAAAGTGGCCCCAAGCCTTGAAGTAGAGGAGGTAGGGTTGCAGGGATAATCATGGAAAGGCTAACATGTGCAGCTTGAATCACAGACAGACAGTTTGCAAAACTTCCAAAACAAGGTCTAGAAGAGTCACTTGCTGCTGTAAAGGTTCTACTTCAGCTGACATATTCACATTAAAGGCTACAAAGGTGGATAGTGTCAGAATGAAGAAGGTACACAGTTTATTAAAAGAGGGAGGAAAGAACAAAAAAATGTTGAATAAAGATGAGGAAAAAGTGGAAATAGGAGGAAAACGGGAAATTGAGCTGCAGCTGTAAGCCTTTGGGGTGATAAGCTTATCTTGGTTTGAACCGTTTTAATTTAACCGTCCAAGCAAACAAAAAGGATATTTGATAAAATATTGCAGAGGTAGGCTGACCACTTTGGATAAAGGAGACTTCATATAACAAGCACCCAGAATGCAATCAGATGAGACAGTTATATACACTCAGAGTCCAACCTCCTGCATGGCGCTCAGGTGGGACGTGGCCTTGGACGAGACATGTCATGACTCGCCTGATGGGATCTGCGGAGCGGAATAACCAGGTCCGACAAACAGTCCCCCACCTCCGCCTGACTGTTTTCTTACCAACCCCCCTCCCCTCTCCCCATGCAGCCCAGACTTGACCAGCCCTGGGACTTCAGGGGGAGACCAGGGAGGGTGGGGAGTTTGGATTAGACCTGATCCCTTCAGCTTTCAGCACGAGCCGGAGGAAGGCTGGAAAAAAAAAAGGCATTCTATCAGCGAATTAAACTAAGATTCATCCAGGGCTTATGTGATTAAAAGGGGAAGAGGACAGCATCAATTAACAAAATCCCTCCCAAACATTTTCGCCAATATTTGTTTGAGGACGTGCTGTCTGCGATGTAAGCCCTTTTTGATGCCATGCACAAATATTTGGAGTTTATTTCACTGGCGCTTCATTGGGGAAAATAAGCCTTTTAATGGGCATGTGAGTTTAAAAGAACACTTATTTCTGCATGTTGAGAGGCTGACATGTTTACGCCAAGACTAAACTCACTAGAAATAGCAACAAAGCAGGCATATTGTGCCAGTAAACTTGACAATGCTGTTTCCATATCAGAGTAACATTCAGAAATCTTTCTTTAGCATTTTCTTCAAAGGGAAAACCCCAAGCTTTCATTCTTTAGGAGGCAGGTTAACTCGGAGGACCTTGTCTTTGTGTGTCACCTCGATATGACCCCTGTGGAAATGTCACCACAAGCACAGGCTGAGCCATCACAGAGAAAGGATTTTACAACACCTTTGTGTACAGTGTGTCGCCATCTCATTAGACCTACAATATGGTGATCTGACATCCCCGAGGGTTCTCACCGCTCCCGAAGACGTTTGTAATCTCGGTTGACACCGCTCCCCCCCCTCTACTCATTGTTCCTGGCACCATTGTTCACCCGCCACATCCATGACTAGATAAACCACGGACATGTCAGTTACAATTGGCTCCCTTTGATTAGCTGAGATGACAAACAGACAAATCATCACCAAGCGTGAATAGTGGCATTTATAAAAATCACACTCAGAAGTCAAACAAGTGGAATCCCATAACCATGGCCTTATTGCTATACAAGTGCATCCTTAAAAGTTGCCTCTTCCACTATTAAGCCTAATTAATGGGCCTGGTGTGGAGGGGCGATAACCGCTAAACAGCGATTATCGGCCAGCGTGACACTCAATAAAGAGCCACTCTGCACACAAAGGCCTTTGCTGTATAGTGGCAGAGAGGGAAAGAGGAAGACAGGAAAGCGGGTGGAGGAGCAGTAAAGAAGGAGTTAAAATGAGTGATGGAGGCAGGCAGTTGTTGAAACAGATGTGGCCAGGGTGATGATGGGGAGAGGGGAAGCGAAGAGAGGAAGGTTGAGAAGAGAAAAGGGTCCTTTATCCCCAATCCCCAGAGTGTGGACTAGAGTGTGAACAGCCAGATCAGAGGGCTCTGGCAGCCATCAGGGGGTTCATGCTAGCGTGGCTGCAAAGCACAACCTTCTAAGACACACGGAAGTGGCCCCTGGGTACATGCTGGAAATAAGATGTTACAAACAGGTTTCGGGTTTGGCTGTGAAAGCCCTGAGCCCCAGCCAGTGACGACTTTGTCAATCTATCTTGTTTTGCTGACACGCCCCAGCTTCTGTTTCTTCCACTGTGTATTGAAGTACGACAGTTTCTATTTAATGGTTCTGTTTTTTATCACTTTTTGTCTCCACTACACACTCTCTCCTGGTAACTGGGCCACATTTTCAGACAAATCCCGACGTTACTGTAGCAATTCAAAATTCATTTGGGCTCCATCAGTCTGCCCATTTGTTGCAGTGGAAGTCGTGTCAATATTGGCTGTTTTTAGAAGTGACTGTGTGAAGGTGTTGCCTTTATGGAGGTGGATACAAAAAGAAACAGAAACAAGAAATAAAAGTGAATCTGAAAGGATTCCATTTCCATGAAAAGGTGACTGGTACTGAGTTTTATATTACCCTGCTGACTTAGGTCACCAAGTTATGTACTCTTTTACCATAATTCTCACAACAATGCACCACCATTTTTTGAAATTTTTGTTCTTTATATTTTACCAGTGATTGTCATGGTGGGCCAAAAGAATGAATACTCAGCACAGCCTTTGTCAGCCGCTATAGACTGTTATTATGTAACAGTCCCCAAATTTACACTTTAGTTTTCTAATGTTGATCATTCAAACTTTAATGACAGGAGGGGTATTTGTGACGTGGTTACCCAGTGGCATCGGTACAGTTACCTGCACCTATATGCCATGTACATATTTTTGTCCCACCTGAATGATATGGTAATAGAGTATGATATAAAATGCATATTACTCATGAGCCATCTAGTTTTTGATGTAAGAGTGTGTCTTTCAAAGCGCTAGGGTGTGAGTGTTTTACATGACAGCAGCAGAAAACAGCAAGATGCTGTCAGCGAAACTATGCTGCAACAAATGAGACAAATTTTAGACTCTGAGCACATCGTGATCAAGAATTAACACTGAACGCTTCAATTCTCTTCAAATGTTTTGAATGCCTTGTTTACAATGCTTCTCTATGTTCCACCCGGAAACACACAAAAAAACCCAGAAAAACAGTGATATCACCAAGTCATCAAAATAACTGTAGAGGCTGATCTTTGACTTATATGTTATCTACTTCTTAACCAGTCGTAAATGTTGTGCAATAGATGCACATTTTGTTGAAAGGTAGTCAGTAGATTCAGCTGCACAAGCACGACACAGTAGTTTCCTATGGTTACTGTTGTTGTTGTTGTCCTGGTTCACACATAACCATGCCACAATGAACGTGAAATGCACATGTGCAAAGCAGAGTGTATAATCTGCATTTCCACTGGAAAGTTTGCCTTTTGGTCAGCTAAATTGCCATTTCCGTGTAAACGAGAGGCCAAAATGCAGCAATACTTTTGCATTTCACCCTAAACGGTTGTCTTGTATACAGTGCCTTAAGCCAAAATGCTTATAGAGTCAAAGTTTTGCCAAGAGGGATGTGTTATCATAGTTCTTGAGTCAATGAAATGAATGGGAAACTGAGTTCTAATTTTTTCTCTCCCTTTTTACTTTCCAGAAAGCTATTTATGAGCTGGACTAATGGGTGAACACCAAATGTTATCTTTGTTTCATTGTAGCTTAGTAACCTCTGTGCAAACGCAACACAGCTCCTTATGATCCACTGTAACTTGAGGTGGTTTTATGTTGCTGCTAATATTAAAAGCAGCAATATTTACATAGCCACATCAATGTAAATGCATGGTTGAATCAACAATAAACACAAACATTGTCTGATCTATGTATAAACCTTGGGTATACCATGTTACTGTCAACATGGTCACTCACAGGAACCAAATTAAGCCCCGCTGTACTGTCATTTGTAGTCAATTCACAAGTCTCAGCATATCATCTCCTGCTTGTTTGTTGGGGATGTGGGAGTTGTTGTCAGTTCATTGATGTCAAAGAACTGGCAACACTGCTGTAAAGTAATCACTGGCAGATGTCGTGCTCAACACAGTGGCAATGGCTGCTCATTACTGAGGCTGTTACTGAAAGCATGGAAAACAAGAGTCTCATAGATTATCATTACCGGCAACAACAAAAACACATAAAGGAACATTCTCTCTGATTACTTTACATGCACAGTAGATGTCAGCGTACAGAATGTGATACCTGTTTTACACACTATTTCTGCTTGCTGCTCTTTTACTGCTAAATCTGCCAATGAATGACTTATATCTAAAAGAGAATTAAATGGAAGAGTATCTCTAAATAAAATACATGTAGAGGAAACAGTTAAACAGTTATTGGATGCAGGAAACTCAGCTTTTTGAAGTGCTGATGTGTAATTGTGAAAGGATTTTGCCTAAGCTGCTGACTCCAGTGGCCTTTGCCCCAAAATATCAGCACCTTTCAACAACTAGTAGATGTTGCCTGCAATGCAGAGGTATTGCAACAAATTTTTAACATCAGTCATACCTGTATTACTGTGGACATGACATTAAGGTACCTAATGTGTGAAAATTACCTAATGTGTGAGGGCAGGGGCAACACTTCAAATGTGCTCACTGATAAAGAGTAGTTTGCATATGAGAGGGTCATTAGCCCAAGTGAGGGTTCGTTCCTTGCAGGATGTCACACTCCGTCAACAAGCCGAGGTGTCGCCTTGCTCAGGGTACTCGGTATTCACAGGAGCTTCTCAAACCACATACAAGGCATGAGGGTGTTTTTCTGGGACATATGGACCTTTCATCACCCTCGTTCCATCAGTTTTAGAGAGTTTTCACAGCTCGGAGTTAGAACACCTTGAAATTGATGGAAGTTGAAGGAGGTAGGGAACTGTAGTGTTGGAGCACCTCAGTCCCATAGGTTGCTTTCATTTAGAATAAACGTCAGACAAATGCAGGGGTGTGAGCCTTTGTATTTGTCTGTGTTGGTGCCGCTACATTTTTAATGGCTGCACTCACACAAACATGCAGTCATGTTTGATCAGCGAACCAAAAGAATTGAGATGGATTATTATGAATGAAACAAATGTGCTCTCTCAAGTCAAGCCAAGCTAACCTATAATGCTAACAAAATGCAGCTGTGACAAAAGACTTGCCCATCTATTATTTAAACAGAACACCAGATGACATTTGCTGGTCTAGGTCTGTAATTGCGTGTGCTTTCACTGCTTTCAGTGTACGTCTGGGTATTTGCTGGTGGGTGTGAGGATGATGTTGAACAAACCCAATGCTTCATAGCCCCCAGAATTATTTCCCTGTTTGCGATTACATGTTCATCACAGTCCAAAGCGCTAACTCACACGTGATTTGCTCTTTGACTCGGGGGTTGCTAGTTTGGCAGATACCCCCAGTCTTGCCGCGCCAGGCAAAGCCACTTTTCCCTAGGCTTCATATTTATTAGCCCTGATGTCTGTGAGCTGGCGTGCAATAAGAGCAGTCGAGCGAAAGTGTAGCGGACGCAAACCATGCTTGACATGGTCATCTCATGTGGAAGGCGAGAGTAAATAAGATTCCAACAGGGAGGAAAATGCACAATCATTGCCTGGGAACTGGAGCTCCCATCATGTCATTCATGCAAACCTATGCAGGCTTTAGCTTGGACCTGTCTCTGAGGTGGAGTTGAAGTTTTGACCAAGTTAACCATTCTTTGGTTAAGAATTGACTGAAGGAATGTTCCTGGTCTCCTGCAGCAGCAAGCTTGGGCTAGACCTAAGTGCACCAGCACACAACACCTCAGGTTGTGCTTGAGATACCCACTACCGTCCTCCCCCTTCCATTTCTAAATGTCAATTTCCACAATATCCTCCCAGTACAGAACTGCTGCCCTTCAGCATGACTGAATTCTCTCAGGGAGATATGTGAAAAGACACAAGGAAATCCACTGCTATCAATAGAAGAGTGTCCTGTGTTATTGCAACTCTGTGTGTGCACTCAAGTACGAGCTATAACTTAATCTTCGTGAGGAAATGGTGTTGGGGCCTGGGAAAGAAAGGTAATTTGCAAGTCAGAATAGTTGCTTTAATAGAGGACTTGAAACGAGGTTACTTGATATCGAACAAGTCAAAAAAATCTGGTTTCCCAGCTATCTTGTATGAAGACCACGCAGAAGGGCCAATCATAATACTTTATTTTGAGAATGTAATTTTCTCATGCCTTGCCAGTAATTAACCTCCACACAATAAGGTATTGGAAGCACCACAGACACAATTCCAGCCCCACAGTTTGTTTAAAAGACCAGGCTATATGATAGGCTGTGTGTAACAGGGGAATGGAGGAAGAAGGAAAAAGGGAGCCAAGATTTGACTTTATCTTCAGCAGGGAGCCTTTTCTTTTGCATTCTCTGCCTGGTTTTATTCAAAACTGCTGTTTCTTCACTTCTGCTGAATTGGGTTTTGTTCCTGGCTAATTCCAGCACCGTCTCAGTCCAGGGCTCGTGGGAACTGCAGCGATCGCTTACAATCACTTCAGTCAAACACCTGGGAGATAATTGACTGGGCTTCGGTCAAACTTGTTTTTTTCTCCCCTCTCCCTCTCTCTCTTTCCCTGAGTCTTCACAATGGAGACAAAGAGCATGGGCACAAAAAAAGATCAGAATCACTAAATCCATTCCCAGACAAGGCACTGCATAGATGGTCCAAGAGCCAAATTGCCTTGCCCCAGTCTGGGCCAAGTGAATGTGAAAATGGTTGAGGAACAGTTGTGGTTTGAGCTTGGCCGTCCCCAAGGAGATGCTATGTTGGAGAACATTACACATAGAAAAATATATTATCTTTTCATACCTTTAAGAATGTTTCCAGACCTCAATTCCCAATCCCAAAAACTGAGACATAGAATTGTGTACAAGAATTGCAAATTTAGCATCTTGGCTGGGTGTTTGCATCGCTGTCTGAGATACAAGAGCATCAAAGGTTTGTTTTTATGCAGACGACTATGGCTTGCTACACAGCAGGTAATAGTCAATTTATTCTGGAAACTTCCTAACTGCTCTTTTGGCTCTCAAGCATTTTTAAGCCATACACAGATTGGCCTTTCCTTATCACAAAACACTCTACAGTACTCAAAATTGAAGTTGTTTTCAAGTTTTTCAATCACCTTTTCTGCAGATACAACATTCAAAATTAAAAGTGAGGGAACTGAAGAAGAAAGAGCACTAAAAGCTGTCGAAGTTTCAAAGTATAATCCCATTTCCCTAGTTTTTCAGCGTAGAATGATCATTTGAAAATACACATTTTAATGGTATGCATATTTAATCAAAAATATTGCAAAATCGACACACTTGATGACGAAACAATGCTCGTTTTGACTCCAAAAGTTTGGACAGGCACAACAAATATGGAAAAAAAAGGTTATGCTTAACACACAAAAACACCTGGAGGGACATCTCTCAACTAATAAGGTTAAATTGCTTAAAAATGATATCTTTGAATTTGGATTAAGGCAAAGTAGAAAAGTTTGAAAAATCATGAATATCTTGTTTGCTGCTTTAAGAAGGAGGTTTAGATGCCAGCATCCCAATAGTATGGGGATGTGTACTGTGAGGGCATGGGGAGCGTCCACATTTGTGAAGGTACCATAAATTCCTAACTACATGTAATGTTATGCTTATAGTGCAACACATGCTGTTGTGCTGTTGGGAATTCCTTTCCAAGGAGGACCTTGCATATTTTTAACAAGACAATGCCAAACCATGATGTGTAGATATTACAGCTCTCCTCGGTTCTCAAATGTGAAAGTACAATTTAAAGAAGAGGTGATGCAATGAATTGTCCCTGTTTTTACTGGAATGGAATTTACAACAAACTAATCATTTTCAGAGGGCATCTAGGTTTTTTTGTTTTGTTTTGTTTGGTTGTTTTTTTCAATTTCGGCTTGGATATATTATTTTTTTGGCGATATCAAATTGGCTCAAGGGTTTAAAAGATTTGCAAGTGAACAAAAATCTCTTATTACCAACATTTAACTCAGTGTCCCAGCTTTTTTGGAACTGGGGTTGTTAAGGAATAAAAGAGTTTGAAGTGTATTTTACTTTCAGTTCCTGAAAACATTTGAAATTTAGTTTCATATTTAAGCTTTTCAAGTAGTTAAATTGTCCGTTTTTATGTTAGCACTCAAAGTAATTTAATAGCCAAAGCAGATGAACTGTCAGTTGATGTGTTAGCTATGAAAGCATTTAAAATGTCACCTGATAATAAGTCAGGAGCTGTACAGACATCAACAGTATCTCCTAGAATATCTATAACATCAGTGCTAGTGTGCCACTTCAATTATCCTCCAGCACTATCACGCTCACTGCTCCCAGATTTGATGGCACACATTTCGGTTCAAGAAAGAAAAGGGAACTAAGTAATCATTTTTGAATTAGTGCATGGCAGCAGCAGGAGCAGCCATTAAAATCACACTGCTATTAGTCACCATACAGTGCTGAGCCTTTACAGCTTCACTGTTAAACATAATCATGTCCTCGTCTCATTATCCATGGGGAGTATTTATAATGAAACAATTCCGCAGCATATTCTTATCAGTGATTGCAACTTAGTGAATTCATGTTATTGACTCGCTAATCTTATTCAAGGTCATGATCCACTATAAATAAAATCCATAAAACGGAACCTTGTAAACAACAGTGGACTGGGTTGACTTCTTATCTTTATACTCAACAGCACAGTGGTCTTATACATATACAAACTGATTTATCTTCCGTACCATGTGGCCACCTCCTGATGAGAAATCACATTTTAGCATGGAGGTGGTTAAATCCTCGGCCTGTTTACTCCAGCTGCCTGCAGGGCAGAGGGTAAATTGAGGGTAATTATTATTAGGGTATGGAAATGTTGACAGCTTTACAAAGCCAAAACCTGCCCTCCTTGCAAAATGCCCCACCAGAGCACACAGTAATACAGCCACTCGCACCTGTTTGTATGGGAGCCACTCCAGCGTGGACTCAAAGTCTCTGGAGTGATTTCATGTTATCTGGGATCCGTCTTCCTCCTGCATCTGTTCCTTCTCATCTTTGGCCTGTTATTCTACTTTGTGGGCGATGTGTCCTTTCATTACAAGCTTGGCCTCATTATCCATTTATGTGGCTAATGCTGTTATCCCTAGTGGCTTGGCATGCACATTAAAAAATAATAGCGTACAAGAAATTCTGATATGACCACAGTTTGATGCTCCAACAATGCTTTATCAATCTTATTCAAAGGAACACTGTACCATCAGCTGACACACTGACAAAATTAGACCCTTTCAACAGAAACAAACACATTTTAGGCATGAATTCAGGTCTTCTTTGAGGGCATGAGCTTTACAGTGAGATAAAGTTGTTGCTATGGGATGTGACAATGCAAGCTATTCCATCCCTCCCTTTGAGCGATCATCAAAGTCTTGAAGGGTCCAAACATGTGATCCGCCACGTTGTAACCTACTCGGGTTGCAGCTAAAGGCACGCGTCAACGGCTTGTATCTTAGCACTTCTCCTTGAACCCCTGCTATAAGAAGTTCATGCAGCAGTCGTAATGATGTCATGACAGACGGTGTTATCAAATGCCCCCCGCTTTGTACTGCACCAACAACTGCATAAGCTACATACTTGAAATAAGTAACATTTAATGTGCAAGTCATGCAGTGTGGGGAAAACTTCAACATTAACATTGGCATGCTTGCTTTCTACCCCCATGTAACATAATGGTATTATGTCAGGTTAAAGTTTCTACCACCATGTCCTCATACCTCATTTCCTAGGCTATATTAGGATTACTGCTGTCTTGAAATAGAAACCTCACAGATGATTATCTGCAACCATATAGATAGAACATTAACAGATTCTCTTTCCATTATCAGGCAGGAGCCAGATTAAATCATGTCATCTTCTAGCTCCATATCTATCGTAGCGCTATAGACTGCATCCTGGCTGTTCTCATATGGAGAATATATTGGCTGCTGAAGGAGTTTCTCCCATTTCTGGCCCATTACGCTCGGCTGGGCCTTGATGAAGCCAAAAGTACCTGCTTTAATTGCAGTGTTTTATAGACTGTACACAAGGCTACCCTCGCTAAATACAGCATGCTTAGATTAATGGGAGCGTTCAGCGTTGGTGCATTTTTAATGAGGACTGGAGGCTGCCAGACTACTTTTCTATATGATGAGGCACACTTTCCCCTTCGTTTGTGACGCTGGCAGGATATGTTGTGGCGCCCCAGTGCCCGCCAGCTGGTATCCAGTGTGGAAGCCAGGAGAAAGTACATCCCACCCAGCAATGACAAGGAAACAACAAGGATTTTCTTTAAGGTGCGTTTTTTTTTAGGCAGGCAGTGTAGCTTGAAATGCGCCGTTTGAGATGTAAATACTCAAATTCACTGACACACCCAACCTAACAAATATACACACATACAGAGAAAGCCCAATACACTTGGATGGTTTGGTATTTTTTCACGCACCAGATTGCACCTGTTGTTGCATCACACACACACACTAAACACACAGCGCATACACACATATACAGGGCTTATCAAAGAAAAACAAGAGTTTACAGCCCGATATGTTACGGGATACAGGGTGTGACCCTGATTTACATTTGCATGCGGAGTGCAACGGAGTACAGAGAATAGAAACGGCAGTCGGCAGAGAAGATAACCCCAAACATTCACTCTAAATTTATGCCAGGATCCTATTCCCTCTCACTGAATTAATGCTTTAATCTCTCCCTCTTTGTTGCATGTGTACTTTGGCTCAGGGTGTGTGTGTGTGTGTGTGTTTGTGTGTGTACGAGTCGGGCATCGGGAGGTTGGGGCAGGGGGATTATATTTCTCAGCAGCTACTGTTTTAGTACTTTCTTTTTGGAATGAAAGCCACCCAAGTCCGGTGCCTGAGAAATTGCACCTTTTGCCATCTAAGTCTTTCCTCTATTCAAAGTCACAGCAATAGTCCCCATCAGTTCTGCTGTCTTTGCATTTCTCCTCCACAAAGAAATAGCTAGTATTCTTTAATGGAAGATTACCTTCAAATGCAAGCTTAAAAGATTATGTGCTTTCATATATGTCTTTGAGGTCCATTATTCGATGTCATTTCCTGAAAATTTGGTCCCTTCCCTCACTCTCCCATCTCTACCTTACCTTTGGTTCTTCTCTCATTTATCGGTGTATCTTTAATTCACAACTTTATCTATTCAAATAATATCCACTTGCTCTTTTTGTGCTCTGAAACTTTCTCAGACACCTATGCCAAATCTGTGCCTTAACACGTTGCATCTTTGATCCCGCAGCTCACTCTGCATGCAGTACCACCAACACGTCTGCTGACAGACCATATTTATAATTTATTCCATTCTGAAATGAAAAATCAAATGTATGCTGGGGAATATTCATTTTTCCCTGCTGTCGTCCTGCCACCTGACTCCTCACTTTATGAATTATTTTGACTATTGGTAATGATGTCCTGTGTTGGTAGGCCATTACAGGAGAGGAACTTAATTCGCCCATTGTTAATTAATTGCTTCATTCTTAGCGGGAGTAATAAAAATGCTATTAAGTAAAATACCTCTATCATTAACCTAACTTTGTTAATATGGGTATCAGTGGGGCTCAATAAACAAAAGCTGTAGTACCTACCGCCACACAGGGGTAATTAAAAATGCACCATCATTAATTATACCGGATGGAAGATTGTCCAATGAGTTGGAGTCTTGTTGACTATTCCCCTGCCAAGCAAGAGCTCCATCAGGCGCTCAGTGAGAGCTTTTATTAGGCCTGTACTTCCTGCTGTTTATCTGCAGTGCATAAGTCTATACATGTACAACAAACACATCCTGTACTTAACTTTAGCACTTTATGTACTTTTTAGCTGATTTGTCACTGCAACAGCCTGTTTATAATTACACAATCCACATGGATGCTTTCCTCTTGAGTCATGACGCTGTGTAACGCCTGCTTCCCTAAACTCTAACTAATGAAAGTCAGCAAGTATGCAAACTGCTGTAAAATCTGTTTGGTTAAGGAGCTGTAAAGCAATCGTCAAGTTAAAGATCTGCAATCTTGTGCAAACAGATATGTTTGCACCATAGATGGGAACTGAAGATAACTACAACACCTTTTATCAGTCAATGGAAGTTTTTTGGGGAGAATCTAGTAGTTTTCCTTCGAGGTATGACTTATCAACGTATCTGCTGGTAAGAATGTAACAGTGGGAGTAAAAGCAGCTCCTCCAGGGGCGTGTCTAGACTTTTGTGTCTGGGGTGGCCTTGTCAGGGCGCTAAATAAGTATTTGGGACATGAAGTACGTGAACAAAACTATGAATAGCTTTTACTAACTGTCTTTGTCTTCTCAAATCACATCAACTTTGACCTTTCACTTCTAGTTAAGGTAGAAGATGCTAGAGTCCTGAAGTCACACTTCAGACTACAAACAAAGAAAAATATGCCTGTTTTGACTTCTCAAGTGGGGTTGTGGGACATATTTGTAAAAATGCGGTGATTTACCCATCAATGGTGTAATACTCGGATCTAATCTCTGTTACATCACCAATTAGTTTCTGATACAGAGATTTAAACCTCAAAGTTGCCAGGTGCTTTATTAACAAAGCTCAACTCAACCTATATTTGTTTGTGTTGGAATGAGGCAAAGAGGCCAGGGGACCTATTTAGCCCAGTGGTTAAATCAAAAGCCCCATGTAGTGAGAGGATTGTCCTTGAAGAGGGGGTTTGCATTCCAACCTGTCGTCCTTGACCCCACATCACTGCCCTCTCCCTCTCCTGAGTTTGCCACTCTTTCCCCTTTGTTTCCAAAGTTGGTAAATCTCAAAATCAGCAGTGAAAACTTAAATACTGAAATAAAATTGATTCCCATGTATAGTGGTTGATAGCCTAACTTTTAAGTAGGCTCTCTGACCGGTGTCCCACGCTGCAAAAATGGAATTCTAAGCAAGTCATTAGGTCTTATTTGTAGTAAAAAATGTCTTATTGTTCTTAATTTGAGCCACATTCACCAGACCAGGTCAAAAAATGTCTTATTTCAAGTTTTTTTAAGACAAAAATGAGGGGTAAATTGCTTGTAACAAGTAAAAAAAATCTGCCAATGGGATAAGACAAATTTGCTCGGGAAGTTTCATGAAATTAGAAAGATCTCTTAAAACAAGAATCCTTTATCTAATCCCATTGGCAGATTTTTTTTTACTTGTTACAAGCAATTGATGCCTCATTTTTGTTTTTAAAAAACTTGAAATTAGACATTTTTATGACCTTATCTAGTAAATGTGGCTCAAATCAAGAATAGTAAGACAAATGTTACTAAAAATAAGACATAATGACTTGCTTAGATTTCAGTTTTTGCAGTGCAACCAAGGGACCCACTTGACCAGGTTCCCCTTGTGTATCACACTTACCTTTAATGAGCCTCACATACAACCTCACTTGAAGAATGAAAAAATTTTTTAACAAGTAATCTTTCCCTTTGTTAGAAGCCTGTTGCAACACCCAAAATATAAATTTCAACATCAGACTTGCCTCAAAAATGGTAATCATAGAATTTTCATGTGGCAGCTGGGGTGGCCAGTCAGATTTTGGGGAGTAGCCACCTCATGAATCCAGCTTGAATACACCCCTGTACTAAGAAAGTTTACTTTCTTTAACATAAAAGTAATGCTGTTGAATGAGTTGATTTATTATGTGTGTTGCTCTGAAAGTATGCACGAACAGACTTAGGTTTACTTCATTCTTTTGAATAGAAATGAACATTTCCCTTTAACTCTCTGTGAACCTAAGAAAGAAAAAACAGAAACTAAATTGCCCAAAGAACTTCTTTGTTGCATCACAAAATTGAGACGTGGTCGAGCAACATTGTCAGTAAAGATATTAACTCTGGTGATATTCTCATTTGTTTGTTCATAAGACAGCTTTGACAGCAATCACTGGCAGCAGGAGCAGGCTTCCAGATTAACATAGCCAGCTTTATGTATCTCACAGCTCTTTGTTTTCTTTCTCACTATCTCTCTTATCCTTTCTTCTTCCCTTTTCTTCATTTTTTTCCCTCCCCAGTCTCCATCTTGTCACATTTCTGAAAAAAAGGGGAAAAAAACTGGCGGCATAGGCGTGAAATTGATGTGATGAAAAACAACTGGGATATCTCTATGAGCCATTTGCTTTGCCGTTATGGCCACCCTCTCTCCCCTCAGCGTGGCTCTGGGCTTTCTGTTGCGATTGGGGGCATACTGCAAATTAGCCAGCAGCTATCTGAGGTTACCAGCCAAGTGCATCGCTGACCTCCCTCCCCTGCCAGGCTCACCCCTCCTGGAGGCAGCTCAAACTTTGTTTCAGAGCTGCTGGGTTCACTTTGGTTTGTTTTCTTGCATTTAAATCTCTTTTTGAAACATGTGTGATTCATAATAATCATTTGCCTTGGCACATCTTTAATATTCCTGAGCAAATTGAATTTATAGAGAACAAGCATTGCAAGTTTTGCGTACGTAATGGTCCTTCTTTAGGTAATGTGATTTAATATTGCATTTACACTGACAAATGGCCACAGATACTCTAAGTAACTATGAAAAAGTAATAAATAAGAATGCGTCTTTGCTACACATGCCTAGATAAAGCACCCTCCTAAAGCCTGCAGTGTTTTTTTTTTTTTTTTTTTTTTTTAACTGACTTCCCGAACAACTGAGGATATATAAGGTGCAAGGGCATATAAGAAAACTCTCCCCTCGGTTATGCTCATCCTAACATCTCCCCCATGAGCCATGAAATCGGGCTCTGACTTATCCGGTAGCTTCACGTTTACAAGGAGAGATAAGGGCTAGTTCAGACCTATTGTTGGAGCCAGCGTGACCCTAAACATAAAAGGGCATCTTGGCCATCTCCCATTGTGTGCAGCTACAGTATATATTGAGCTGCATAAACCCATCCTTTTGTGCCGAGTGAAAAGAGAGGGGCCTCTTAATTAAGCCGGCGAGAACATAAGTGACTTCCTACGTGCATAAATGAATACTCAAGAAAGTAACTGTGTCATCCTGGATGTAGATAAATGAATAAGTTGCTGAATGCAAGCAGCTGTAAGTGGGTTAGCATGTAAATAAGTGAATAAGTTAGCAAATTAGTGTTTAAGTGTGTTAGCATGTAAATAAATGAATAAGCGAGTGAATTACAATGTGAGGGGAGAAAAGACATTAAGGAAGTGAGAGTGTCAGCACCGCAAAGGAAGTTATCTCCAAACACACTCAGAAAAAAAAGCTGTGAGGACACAGTTGTTCCTGCGTCGCTTGTTGCCGGGCGGAGTGAGTACATCTGGCTAGTGCGTGTCATATTTCCTCATGTACAGATGACATGCCAATTACTTCTTAATTACATGCGTCATCTGGACCAAAGTGCCCAATGCCAGAGCTGATTAATCCTGTTTATTGTGGCAGCGATGACAGTCCCAGTGGAAACGGAGCACCACAAAAAATACACACACACACAACAGGGGATTATGGGAGAGACTTGGAGGAGGCTGTATGGGGATGGAAGAGCCAGGGCAAGGGTTGACTGATTGAATGACTGCCTGACAGTTAATCTTGCTCTTGATTTCTACCACTGATGATCTGATAGCCTAAAAATAAACGATGGAAATCATTTGTTTCCAGGAACTCAAAAATGACCTGAGGCGAAACATCTGACTGGAAAAAATAGAAAAAAGGTTTAGTTTCCAAAAACACTGACGTTGCCTACTCATAAGGAAAAAGCCAGAATTATTGCTCAGCACTATCTGCAATCTGCTTACGCACATTTTTGTGTTGACGGACTGCTGCCAAGTCATTTGAATATCATGTCCGGTTAAAATCAAGATTTTACACACATCAAAACCAATTACTTTGTCATCTTCGCTTCAGTGTGTCATTACTTCTTCCAGTTTTAATCCCCTTGACAAAGGAGGGAGCAACTCAACTTTATTTTCTGAAAGTTGACAGTTATGCAGGGTGACTGAGGTCAATTCAGGAGTGGGAGAATCTGTGTGTGAAAATCTGGGCATTCCTGTAAATGTGTACGTAGCTATGTGAGTCAGATTCTCATCGTAAGCAAGATGATCTCAGATTGTGGCCAGACTATGCGGGGGTGGGGAAGGTGCTAACCATTAGATTAACACTGAGATAACGGGAGCAGCAATGGGAGTTCATCAGGGAACGAATCATGTGGGTTAATCTTGATGAAACATCCTCCAAGCATTGTGAGGTTTGTTTCCTTGCCTCCTATCCACCTGACCCTCTCTTGAATTCTTGAATTCCTCATTTCCTCTTTGCACTTCCATCTTTCACCATATTGGTCTCCAATTTACACCCAGTCTTTGTCCAAATCTTTTTATCACTCCCTCTTGCTTTTGTTATTCCCTGTCACACTCCTTTTCACCATTAGCTTCATCTCCATCCATCTGCTCCTATTGTCTCTTTGCTGTTTTTCACCGGGAAGCCTTGGCAAAAAAAAAAAAAAAAAAAAAGGGGGAAAATGGCTATTGACTGTGACTTCTCTTTCCTTACATTCTTGCTCCACATTCCCCTTTTCCCCCTCCACTGTGTACTCCTGTACTACATGTTTCTTTAAGGAGGAGATGTGAGGACTTGTAGAAATGCACCCTGTAAGGGGAAAAAAAAGGTGATGATACAATCAGTTTTATTGTGCCGTAAGGATTTTTTTTCAGGCTTGTGGTTATACACCCCGTATGCAGGCTGTATGAAAGAATTGCATCTCACATGCATTTTTCCCTCTTCTCATTCCTCCTTTTTTCCATTTCTTTTCATTGCTCAAAATAATTAGACTACAGTCTGGACTCAAGGGTGTAAGGTTTCAGCTCACATTTCCATGATACAAGAGTTAAAAAAAACAACAAAAAAAAAAAAAACTGGTTGTACTGCTCCAGAAATTTCTACCTGTGTGTCACCTCCCCCTGCCATCATCTCTCCTCCACCTCTTTCCTCCTCTCTCCCCTGATGCTGTTTTAACATGGAGTTCCACAAGGCATAGTGCACTCCAGCTGACCCAGTTCTTCCCTGGCGTTCTTCCAGTGCTAAGAGTACATAAGGACTGCACTGTCAAGGTATTTGGGTCTGCCTCTCTATTATTTGAGAAATCAAGCAACATCTGTTGTGCTGTGGGCCCTCTTCATGACTAGCAGGAGGGTTTTTCAGTTTGCGGAAAGATGTGCTGCAATTCGCCTGTAGCCTGTGATGAGATCGCATCAATGTTTTCACATTCTTGAGCTCATTTTGATTCCTGGTGATGTTCAGTTTTTCTGGCAACAAATATTTAAATGTAAAGTTAATGACTGTGTGAGCATTAGCCCATATACTCTAATCAAGATTACTTTGTTGTTTACACTGTTCCTTTACAGGCCATGGCCGGTGACTCACAAGGTTTACTTTAGAATTCAAAAACTGCCTAACTTACTCTCATATTCAACATGACAGAAAGCACAATTTTCATATGCCCTCTCAGTAGAAAAGACTTCTCTGTGTCTTCCCCCCACACAAGCGCATCTCATTTCCTCCAGTTACATTGCCGGGCATGTGGCATCTGTTGGAATTTTACAGCAATTTCAAAGTTTGGGTTTGTAGCATTTTAAGCACAGGGAGTGCGCCAGTCTTGTTTATGCATGTGTGTTTGCAACCCAAAACCCTCATGGTCCATAAATTTTAATATTCCTTGTGAGTGCTATACCCAAGCAAAACACAAAGTGCCTCAGAAGTCCCTGCCCAGAGCGCTAGTTTAGCACAGTTCTCCACCAAGACGCATTACACACTAGGCCTGCACTCACAGCCCCCCCCCCCCCCCTTTTTTTTTTTTTTTTCTGCCACCACTTTCTGCATGCATCTTGCATGACTTGCTGGTGATTTTAAACAAGCCCAATAACAGCCTGACAACACACAGCTCCAATGGGGAGACTCCAGCTTGCATCACCATGTGACCGTGATATTATTCGTCTGCGTAGGGTGGGGTGGGGAGGGGTGGGGGGGCTGTCGTCTTTCCCTGTTTTCTCTTCTGAAATGGAGCTGGAGTTGGGGGGGGTCCTGTGTGGCGCCCCAGGCTCCTTTTCGTGTTTACCTTCCCCTGCGTGGGACTGATGCTATTTTCAGTCAGCCACAGCTAACTGGCCCTTGCCTCTTCATGCCATTTGCCTTAATAATGTGGGCTGGACTCTCCACGGGGAGAGTAGCCGCCATCCTGAGAGTGGCTAAATGACACAGTGGAGTTCATTGATGGAAAGGATTACACGCCTGCACACGGGGCGGTGAGGCAATGGGTTCTCTGAAGGGCACTACAAAGAGAGGCGATGT
This sequence comes from Thalassoma bifasciatum, assembly GCA_008086565.1. Taxonomy (NCBI): domain Eukaryota; kingdom Metazoa; phylum Chordata; class Actinopteri; order Labriformes; family Labridae; genus Thalassoma; species Thalassoma bifasciatum. Next base: position 1,602,704 of record RPOG01000006.1, read on the forward strand.
AAAATCTTCTCAGAGAGAGAATGCACTTGCTTACTGTATGTTAAGAGGGTGAGGGCTGCTGTAAGTCATGGAGTCACACTGTTTGTCTTGTTGCTATAAGACATAGAAGTAATGGAGGCCAGTAAATGTATGGATTGTGAGATAATCTTGCTGTGTCTTACTGATAGTGAAAGATAGTTAACATGAAATAAAAAGTGCTGTTAATAAAGCTGCAAAGAAGTTAAAACATACTGTGCAAAATTTAGTTTAGAGGATTGGAAACAAATAGAAAATGTAATTGAATAAGATTCTTAAAACGGTTTTAGACTATTTCAGTTTCTAATGACTGAACAAACAAAATGTTAGGAAATTCAGTGGTTACTTACTAAGATTTGCTTTTCTTTCACGAGTGGGTGGCAGTATAACAAAAATGCATACTAGAATATAAGTATGTGGGGAAGAAGAAATGTTTCATCAGATGAGTTCCCCCTCGATACTTTAATTTTTGGGTTTACACAATCTAAAGAACTTTTCTTGACCAACATCCTTCCTAACCCTGAGCTTGTTTTTGATTAACAGATAAGCTACTATGCCCAGTAAGTTTTGTTAAAGATTTTGATATGATATTATGTTTAGTGTCATTTGCTGTGCACTACATTTGAAGTAGATAAACAGTAACTCGTACAGGATCCTTGAAATAGCTAATTTAGCTAATCAAGTTACTTTTTTTTTTTTACACATAATTTTGTTTTAGTTTATTTATTTTTCTGTTGGATTCCCAGTATTGCTTTAAGAGGGTTATTAGTTGTTCCAGGCATTGTTCATAAGCCAGTCAAATTTCATATTTCCATGTTGAATATGCTACAGGGGCTGAATTTCTGAAAAATACAATGTTATTGTGGGTACAGTTTTTTGAAACTGAACACTAGCAAAGTGTAATTTCATGTGATAGCTTGAGTTCTTTAAGGTTTTTTTGTTTTAACACCACGTAAGAACCTTATATTTACATTTTTGATTACATTTCTTTTCTACATGACAGGACTTTCCATGTTACTGCAGAGCAATTGACTTCTATAGAATGTGATTCCTCCACTGTCCCCTAATAAGGAGAAAACAATACGACTTGTCAAAGACAAAAAAATCCCCCAAGCGCCAAAGTACTGAAGCCACATCCAATGACAAGCAGGAAGAACAAAGCGTGAGCTGTCTTTTAACAGTCGGGAACAATAAATGAATAGATGTAGTACTCCATTTTACCTCTGCCCTCAATTAATTCATATGAATCCAGCCACCATGTATTAAACTGGCCAGATGCTAGGATAGATTCTGTTGGGAGCAATGACATGCAACAAAGTGATATGAATCATCCCCCCACACTGTGCAGAAGCAGAAGCAGCAGCGGCGGCACACTCTCTGAGGGCCACTGACACAATTTATGGAAAAAGGAAAACAAGACGCGGCCACTTGAGTATGGATGGACTGTCAAAAATGACACTGTTAAAAAAAGGCTGTCTGAGTGTATTAAATTTAAACAAATAAGCACATTTTTCACGTCAAGATCAATACACTTTCTTTGTTTTTCTTCTCTTTTAGGTATTTTACAGTCATATGTCATATGCCATGAGTAAGCTAATGTTGAATATCTAAACAAAGATAATGCTGAGGATTAGCCTCGTTTGGCTTTAGGAGTTGCACTTGTCAGCTGACTTCTTTAGAGAGAGCATGTCATCATCAAGACTTTTTTTGTTTTTTGCTTTCAATCATTTGCAAAATCTTCAATTTCAACTAAGTCTGGTTGAAGCTTTCCTGCTGTGCAGAGTGATTTTATTCTCCATACAAACAGCTGCAAAAGTTGTCACATTGCATTATTTTTGGCTCGAGAGCTGATCAGCAATAAACCAACAGTCACTTTTAATCAACTGGGTTTAAACAGTTTCTTCTGAAGTGTATTGGTGTTCAGTACTTCACTCCACTGATTTTCCTCAAAGCCTTGGAGAGGTTTAAGGAAGTCAGGTCCATCATATGACAACATGCTATGCATCAATGGGTGTGAACAACTTTTCACACTCCAGCCTATAGGTTCACTCTCCCTGGAGAAGTGATATCTATAAGAGGGGCTAAATGCAGGGGCAGTGTGAAAGCACCACCCCAGGTCATTTCTGTGAAGCAAAATGATCTCAAACAAAGTGATGTGCCTGAAATACCCTCTTTATTTCTCACTCCGCGGCAAACTGCTTTTACATAGCCCTTCATTAGCAGCTCTCTACAGCTAAAACAGAAGCATTTCAAAGATTACCTGTATCTAAGGATGTAAACCCTTCTGTTTTTCCTTTCTGAAATGATTCTGGTATCTATAAATCTCTCCTGCTGCATATATAAATATGGAGCCTCTAGCAAAGAATGAGTTTTGAGGGGAAAAAGGAGAATCAAAGGCCATTCAAGAAAGGAAATCATAACATTATATCTATATTTAGCCTGCGTTGTCTTAATTGGCATGAAGAGTACAATCAGATAAGCCTTTTGACTGTGACTCACATGCTGCTTCAGGAGAGGGAGAAATAACATTTACCAGCACATATCTCCTGCCAAGAAAGAAAAATCTGTCTCTTTCTTCTTCTTCTGCTTCTTTTTTCCCCATCAAATCTGCATTTATTGTGTTGCTTTTACTCCATTTATAGTGAACATACATCTGTTAGATGCTGGGTAAAGACAGAGAAGTCAGAACTACTTTTTTGCCTCTTCCACAGCCTCAAAACCAGCAACCATCAAGCTCAATTTCTCTCCCATGTTGCCCCCCTATATTACAGTCTCTGTGGTACTGGTCCATCTGGGCTCTGTGAGGTCACTGCACACGCCACCTGCTCTGATCGGGTTTCGCCGTGGCTTCTGGGTAGCATCTCTGGGCACTCTCTGAGAGGCAGATGTATAGATTTAGTGGTACAAACGCCCTCAGATGCCCATAGGCATATCACAGACACGTACATAATGTGTCGTACTGCACACGCAGGACACAGGCTGGTGTTAGAGCACACACTCAGTCTGTGTGATATACATGTCAAGTCCCTGAGCCTTTTTTGTAGAGGTTTCTGTGCAACTTTGTGTTTAATGAGACCTGCATGTGGATCACTAATTTAGGAAGACAATTGCTTCTTGCATGCTCAGGTGGACTTAATAGCTTACAAGGCTAAAAATTGGATCAGGGTTAGCTTCTTATTACAGAAATTTATAGTCAGAAGTTAACTTAGTGTCCTGAAAAGTAAAAGAGAGCTGTTGAAGTCATGTGCTTTCACACAAACTGTTAACACAACATGCAGCAGTGTGGTTTTCGAATAAGTAATAAGCCTACCAAAAAGTGACTCTAACCCCCAGAATTTGCATATAAAATGGTGTCTGTTAAAGATGTAATCTAAAGAAGACAATGCAGAGAATTGCTCCTGCATTATCCTACCAGTCTGCCTAACAGAAAACCCACTTTGTTTGAAATGTCCACAAAGCCTCTGTTTTTATTTTCCCCAGGTAGTGTTGCCTATACACGTCCTGTTGACACTGTATACATGCTTGATACTGCCACCTGCCCTTTTTATTGCATCTCTATGGACAAAGAAGTACTTAAAAAAAAGACTGAGTTACCTTTTTTGATACTCTTTACGACCACGTGGGCATTTCAGGTCACACTTCAAGCAGGAATGAAAAAAAAGGATGTGTACAGAACATCTTATAACGATATGGTGATTTGGTTACGCATGCATGTGCTTTGTTTTGTGCATGACTGAACGCTGAAACGTTTGCATGACAGCTTTTCTTTGTATATACACCTTTAAACTGATTTCCTTTAAAGAGATGTCTTACTTTAGGACTTTATTGCACTTTTTTGGTGAGACATGGTGTCACATTATGCGTATTTAAGCTTACCAGGTTAAAACAAATGCAAGTGCATACATCCTCATACATTGATCTCACGTTGACACTTTTTGAAGAACGGTACACACTGATACAGACTTCCTCTTGAGATCCTCGGCGTGGAAAGCAAAAGAGGAGAAGTTCCGATACTCTTCTTTCATTAAAAGGCGCTATTTTCCTGCCAACTGGTCGCTTATTAACCGTTTAAAATATCTAATTCGGGCAATTTAGTCTTAACATTTGTGATCAAACAACAATAATGACTAATAAACGCTGAATCCTGCCGTTAATTGTTTAAAACCGTTTACAAATATGATAAAATATGTGCTCAAGCTCACGTTGGATACACATTTGGATATTCAAGCTGCAGAGACGAAGATCTCAAACCACACTTATTAATCACACTTTCCTCAGTATGCTGTTTATCTCCACTTTATTGATTCAAAACTACTATACCTAATTTGCCAAATTAAACCGAAGGATCTGCGCTACACAGCTGCAAGAAATACGCCGAACCGTTTCATTTTATTCCTGAAACATTTTGAAACACAGCTAAAAAATATATATGCTCCACCTTTGTGGGAAATCTACATTCTTATCTTATGATATACTTCCCCAGCAAGGGTTCTGAATTGATTTCACGATCAGCCGGTTCGTCAGGTCTGGCTGCAGAAACGATCGTCTTCACTGTTTTCCACTCTCACTTTTTTGACATGAATACAACCTACTGTATATACAGATCGATGGCCCATGATATGGTTTTCAGATGGACATTTTTTGCAGTGCACGGAGAGGTTTTTACTATGTGCGCAGCCAGACCCCGCCTGCTCCCCGCGCGTCACTGGCGAGTAGTGTGGACGCGGAGTCACTCCCCTGCCTACTTTTAATAGCTTTGTCATGTGATGGAAAGCAGTTGTAAGACAGGTGCCCTCGGTTCATTCTCGGCGAGGGGCAGCAGTTGCCTGTGTGAGAGCGAGTGGGAAGCGTGTGTGGATTTCTTTTTTACTTGAGTTCTTTCTTTTTTCTTTTTTTTCTTTTCTTTTTTTTTTTTTTTTATAATTTTCCGGGGCCGTCATTCAGTGGCTGGATGGCGTGGGACAGGTGTAACCAGGACTCGGTGTGGAGAGAATTAGAGGTGAGCGCATGCAAAAAAATCCGACTTGTTTCATCTTTCTAGCCCTGTGGAGTTTCTTTTTTTTACCCTGGATGGACAACGCTGACTATCCGAGGCAGTGATTTGCACATATACTCTTCTTCACTGGTGCTGCTGCTGCTGCTGGCAGTGCATGCCGGTATAGTGCGCGTCTGGACACAGTTTGAGGATGCGGGGGATATACAAGACGGAAATCTATAACACAAGTGGAGGAATTGTGCGGAATCTCCCTTTTTCTCATTTAAAGATGTAGATGTATTGCTTCCCTCATAGGATCTCTGTTCAGTCGGATTTCGGACTACACGCGCTCCGCTGCCGGAGAAGCTTTTCATGCAGAAATGACCGAAATGTCTCAGAGTCAGGTATTTCGCTGACGCATGAAATCCACCGACGATAACAATCCCTTTGATGTGCTGCGTCCCGATAGCGCAGGTTATTTTCAGGAGCAAAGGTCCACACAGGGGGACCGATAATCTGGCATTGCGCAGGCAGGAGCATCATAACAGTAACGAAGCTGGGCACGTCTGTGTGCCAACATCCCGGCCGGAGGAGCAAAGCACCGGCTGGAGAGAAACCTCCACCATACTTGGTCTTTCCATATTTGTGCAAATTTTATCTCATCTCCTGCGTAATTCCACCCATTAACGCGAATAATTACCTCCAATTCGCGTCATGCATCGTTTAAATCTCGTTTGCATCCCTCTCTGTTATGATTAAAGTGCTTTTAGATAACATGGCACATCAAAGGGATACTTATTCGTCACCTTTTTCTAATTTACCGAGTCCGTCCAGCTTGTCATGCACATTTGATCTACCTGGCTGCGCACAGGAGCTCAGGGATGCTTCAGAAAGGTTTTAACAGGATGTGGTTGCAGTGTTGCTGCACATTTATGGTGATCTAGGCTGTATGATATGAACAGAGGAAGAAAAGAGTGGGTAAGATGTATTATTTCGGCTCGATATGGATTACTTTGCGCGTATTTGTACTTTAATAAATTCTGTCACTTGAGCCAGGTAGGCTGCACGCGGGAGTCTTCGTCACCGTTTCTGCAGATCTTACAGAAAAATGCGCGTCTCTTTGGAGCTCCTTCCGACTAATTCCATGATGCATTCAGACTCAGTACCATGAAATAATTCACTGAGAGAACTGTCATGCTGGATCTCTCTGATATCCCTCCCCTTGCAGGTGCTTTTATGTGCGAAGCGTGCGTAAATCACAGGAGTGCTTTTGTGCGCACTGATTGTCTGTCTGGCAGCGCTATTTCATTAGTCCACCAAGAGGTCCACAAGACAGGCTAATTGAGCATAGGACGTCCAGTTTTAAAGCCCAAACATCTTTGCTACGTTTTTTTTCTCATTTCGTGCCTTGTCAGATTGGATCATCACAGGAGGGAAGCCTAAGACGCAGTGAATCTGTCCTCTTTGCAACATAACGGATTTGTCTCATCGTAGTCGAAGTCATCGTGTGTTCATGTTAGTGCGAATCCGACGACGGATGAACTGTGACACCGGTGTCTGGGCGGTTTTTCCCTCTTTGGCACAGCATCCGTCTCCCTGCTTTGCCCTGAGCCGAACCCGACTCTCATCCCTCCTCGCTCTGCGGGCCAAATACCTCCCGGCAGCGCCCGAGGATAGCTATAATATATCTGTCTTAAGGCCATCCTGTAGCGATCACACATCCGCAAACGCGGTGTCAACAATATTAGCAGTGTGTATTCTATTAGACAGTGGGCACAAAGCTGTTTTCTTTCGGCTTGGTTGCATGTGCACAGTAGCAACGTGTACACATCTGGAGTCTGGTGTGTTTTTGCCTTTAAATGAATACTGAAGTTTGCATTTGGCACAAAAGAAGGTCTGCTGACTGCTGGTTTCCTGCCCCAAGGGCTGCATACTGAAATTAATATCCATAATGATTATTACAAATCTGCAAAGCCAAAACAGATGTATTACTTCTACTAATGCTTATCTTTGTTTCAAATCAGCTTTGTAAACCTGTTGCCTCTTTCTTCAAACAGCTTATTTTGAAAAAAAAAAACCCACACAAATCCCTGTTGAATTCCACTTCTACTGCTGCTCGCTTGCAGCCAGGGCAGAGCAGCTGATCTGTGGTGGTGAGGAAGCAGGAGGCACAGCTGCCACATACAGCACACATTGTCTAGATTACATAAAAGTGGCTGGTGAATAACAGAATGTCAACAGGCATCAGTTAGTAGCAGGGAGGCCCAAGCCAATTGCAGGGCTCGGGGAGGCATGGTGGGCGGACGCAGGGGCTGGATGGAAGCGAGGGAGAAACAGGTGAAAGGTTTGCATGTGACATTAGAGCAGATGATATATTTAAAATATGTGTTTTTACAAGCAGTAATAGGAGCTTAGGTCACAATGAGATGGGTTGATTACTCGTGTGATTCACAAATGTATGTATTACTTTGTTTTGGTGAGATTTTTGAACGCTGTCCAGCTTTTGATTCTTCCATTGTTTCCAAACTTGGCACAAAGAATTCACCATCTGATTTCCTGTCTCTTTTCAGTGTGCCGCCTTGGTTGGTGAAGACCAGCCCCTCTGCCCAGACCTCCCTGAACTTGACCTCTCAGAACTGGATGTCAGTGACTTAGATGCAGACAGCTTCCTGGGGGGCCTCAAATGGTACAGCGACCAATCAGAGATCATTTCCACTCAGTATGGCAATGAGGCGTCAAATCTTTTTGAGGTAAGAAAGCACCTGTTTTATTCCTTAATTCTTCCCTTTTTCTGCGCTTTTTCTGCTGCTGTGGTACATCTCTGCATCAACAGCAATTTCATAATATGATCTCCCAGGGGTGCAGACGTGACCTGGAATAATAACCCAGCAACCATACAACACACCTCCATGACTCTTGAATGAGAGCCAAATAAAATGTACGACAGTTACCGGTTTACAAACACACTTTAACATTGCTCCGAAGTACAAAAAAGAGAGATAAAGTGAAGAGATGATAAGCTTAAGAGGACCTTTGTCCCCTTGTTTGGATCCTGGCTGCCACGGTAGGCTTCCTTATCAAAACTTTGAGCGTTTATTCCTGCGCAGAGTTAGTAATGCGGCACAGATCTGACAAAACAGCCTGGTAGTAAACTCTAGACAGTGGTTGTATTGCAAAACGCAACTTTAATGTTTGCTTCCTCCTTCTTTCTCTCCCTCACCTCTCTTTCTATCTGACACTCTCTTTTCTGTTCTCACCCAGTGACAAACGAAGTCCACTGAGGGTGATGATCTGGCCAGGGCCATAAAGCCATCGGTCTTGGGACTGAGTTCCAGTCCCCAGTTCATTATAAGCCTTTATCAGCACCAGAGATAGACAAGAAAGACTGAGATTGGATGCTTTAGCCTCGCCTCAGGAGGAAAAACCCTGTCTGAGAAGCCTTCAATGTGTGTGATTGTGTGTGTATGGCCCTGTCATGTAGTCACGTTTTCAGGGTCTGTGTCGTGTGTGTGCTTTTTCAGTGGTTGTGCAGGCAACAGTTGATAACAGACGAAATTCTTTCCACGTTTGACCTCCTCCCTACCACTGCCACCTTTTTCAGAGTCCCTTTATATCACCTCACATTCTGCCGCTGTGGACCACCCCAACACACGCACACACACACACACACACAAGAGGAAAGAAGGAGGGGGGCCCTTAAGTACTCGCTGGTGTGACCGTGGCTCCTCTGTCGTCTGAGAGTGATATGGCTTGCAGCCACAGAGCGGCTCTGGGGATGGATAAAAATACCAATGAGAGTATGCATGTGCAAGTGTGAGTGTGTGTGTGATTTTAAAACACAATGGAACTTAGCACCAACCCTGATGAGGGAAGACACTCTTAGCAAGACGCCATGTGACTTTCTAAATGGGAAAGACCTTTTTCAGTAGACTTGCAAGGACGCATGCTCCAGCAAAACAGCACATTTGCATCCAAAACAGTTCTGTACATTGTGGATTGCAAATGATTTTTTCATTCTCAATCATGCTGTGCTAAGAATATGTAGAGGCTTCAAATCAAGCTATGAAAACTCTGATTTTCTCAGGGAAAAAAATAAACATATTTCCCTGACCAGGGATTTTTTTCCATCTTTGGAAAGTTTCAAGTCACCATATGAAGTGCTCAGTTCATCATACAGCAGGACTCAGCTAATCCTACTTAATCTGACAGGGGAAAGTTTGCCGCTCGGCTAGGATCAGAAAGCTTGGGCTGCAGCTGCACTTCCTGCAACCCCCCTTCCCTCCGAATTGGCCTCGAACAACGCAGAGAAGCATCCAATCCAATGTGTCCACACCATCATACGTTAATTAGTGTTGGCCTTAAATCTTGACCCAGTATCCTGTGTTTTTATGCACAGGCATCCCCTTAAAAACAGACGTGTGTTTAAAAAAAAAAACAAATATTTTTTCAAGCTACCCTGAAGTAACATGTGTGACAGCTGCATGCAGCTGTCACACAGAGGCCCCTCTTCTAAACGTCCCCATCAAACATCAAGCTGCCTGGAAGTTTGAAATGGCGTTCCTTAGTCCAAGTCAGCTGTTGAAAGATTTGTAGTCCCGACACAAAGCCAAACACCTCGTGCTTTTTCTTGCACTGAGGCTTTTACTGTGGCTGCTGGTCCATGATAAGACAGTAGCAGATGAGTAAACACATTCTGACATGGCAGTTAAAAACATAGCAGACACATCACAGCCCCATTCGACGATTAAAGCGACATTGGAGTTTGCTTTCAGTCTGCAGACTGCAATAAAAGTGTGTGTATGGATGTGAATAAGCTGGTGTTTCTATCTCTGTATGTGTGTGTTCTGTTCCCCTAGCAGCATGCGGTCTGAGATCACAAGCTGTCCCTTGGCTGGACTTTTGCTCTATTCCCTGCCACTGTCCCAACTGTCCCTGACATGATATGTGGAGAATGATACACCACAAACCCCCCGCTCTTTTGGATAACACACGCACACACACACAACACACACATAACAGCACTGGCTCCTGGCACAGCGTGTTTGACACCTCTTCAAAACGGGCCGACCGTGAAAGTCCACAGTCTATTTCGGGCTGCAGTTGTTGAGGGGTGGTTACTCCAATAAGTTCCCAATGTACTGCCAAAGATAACAGCACAGAAGTGTGACCGATGTCTTTTTAACTGCAGGACACCACTTAAATTTCATGTAGTGGCCTTAACTGTCTGATTGATGAAAACATGCTTTGTTTGTTTGGGCTTCTTCACATTCCAATGTTGATATCTGCAATGGGGGTCACAGCAGGATGCTACATGGTTAAGTCACATGTACACAAATGACATCACTCATAGTAGGTGGTGTCAGTCTAGATTATGTAGAGCTGGACCTATATTAGCCTTCTTGTATGAAATTCTACATCTTCAAAATTACTTTGCCAAGAAATTGCTTAAGAAGCAAAAAAAGCTTAAGAAGTTAAGTAGGGCATCGAATAAAAATATGAAACACCCTGAGTGATAAACATGCAAAGTTGAATAAGGGCTATAAATCTATAAATCAGCAGTTCTCCTACTAACAGGGATCATAAATAAGAAGCAATGATAAATCAAGCAATAATGAAATATAGCGTGTAATTAAGACTGTCAGACAATAAAATATTAAACTTGCAATCAGTTACTAAATTGTACGTTTATTGCCATAATCACATTTTAAATCTAATATCTTAAATCCCATTACTTTATCTCTCCTCTCCTGTAAGTATGATATGATGGTCCCCTACAGAGGTCGATAATCAGAATTTTCCCAACATGCCAACCTGAGGAGGTCTCTAAGGCTCTGTTTACAGCAACGCTCAACAACATTTGAAATGCAAAAAAGATGCATATTTTGAATAGTGCAAAATATGCACATTTTGTCAGCTATTGTTACTGTTTCTGTTGTTGTCCTGGTTTGTGCATAGCTACGCCAAAATGAAAGTGTAATGGGCGCACACAAAGCAGAGCAGAGTGTTTCTACTGGAAACTCCTGCTTGCCAATTACATGGCAACAGTAGAACGGCGTTTCAGAAAAATTTCAATCTGTTGGCTGTTTTCAAAATTTTGCTTGTTAGGTTGGCTAAGATGTTGTTTCTGTGCAAAAGAGAGGCCAAAACAAAACAATCCTTTTGAGTTTCACCCTAAAACTGTTGTTGTGTAAACAGGGCCCAAGACCCATGTCATCCACAGTGTTGACTGGCCTGCAGTCAGTTTCCACTATTTAGGGCTGAAGGCTACTTTGGGTTTCAACCACAGGTCTGTGGTGTTTGGCATATTTTGATTGTGCTCCTCTGGCTTTTGTGATGCTGTTTTTTGCTGATTTCAGTTTGATAGGCTTCACCTGTATGCCTGACTCAGCTAAAGAAGAACTCAAAGGAGACTGTTAGCTAAAGAAGTACTTGGGTGATATTCAATTTGATTTTGATTAAAAGTGTAGATTACTTATGACTTGCAAACAGACAAGGGTTGAAACTGGTTACCTTGTGCATCCATGCTTGCTCCCCATTCCTGACATTCCATGAAATAACACTCGAATGCATTGCTTGTTAATTCATTTTGTAAGATTGTTAAGTGTAGAAACTTTTAAGTGGCAAGTACTTATGCAAGGCGATAAATAAAGAGTGAGGGCAGAGACATTGGCAGGTAGTGATACAACAGGAGACAGAGAGACAGCAAAGACACACACTCAGTGACAGATGGGAAGTGAAGGGAACAAACATATAGACATGTGGAAGCTGGGACTTGTGCCAGCTAAAATCAGACCCCATGGATTGGATATAAAAGGTTGTGGGCTTTGCAGGTAGTAAAATAAGATTCCAAGGCTTTAAAGCATTACTCACATGATGCATGGCAAGATGGACGCACATATGTGTTCCCTGTTGGTTATTTAAAGTCTTCCCATCACTTCAGCAGGACATATCATGCGTGTGTGTGTGACAGCACAAGATTTTACAAAGGCATTACACCGCTTTGTCTCACTTGTTTGCGACTTTTTTTGGACAGATGCTCATGTGCTTATTCTTAAGCAAAGGCAGATTACATTGATTGGGTCATCTTTAGTAAGGCTTTGATGAAACATGCTGCACTGAAATGTTTTCAAGCAGCCCCGTTCCTTCTCTACAAACACGTGTAAGCCTAGATTAGCAGACACACAGACACACACACCAAACATACACTTGCTGGGCGATAGGTTGCTCCCGTGAGCTGAAACAAGTCACAGACCCTCTAAGAGGAACTGTCACACCCTCACGTACAAACACACACACATATACAGACAGCAGAGACCCTTATTGTCCCTGTTCTACTCCCTGCTGAATGCCGGTTTTCGTTTATTTTGCAAATTTATGCTGACATTTGAGAGTACACCACCCGCACCAGTTCACTGCTCCAGCAAAGGGTGTATGAATTATCATACTCCACTGTATAATATGATTTCCTCAAGTGAGTCTTATTAGGATACACCATACTGTCCTCATCTCCAGTTCCCCTCCAGTTTTTACTGCACTGATACATTGTTTGCACTGTCTGATGGAAGAAATCCTTCATTACTGTCGAACTCAAGGCAAACCATGCCTCTCACACCCGGGGCTGTTGCTGTTTCAAGATACACAAATGAGAGCGAGCGCAGACAAGTAGGCGCAGACGTATTGTACAGGGATGCAGACTTGGGCTGTCCAAGCTTGTGTCATCTCGAAGCGTCTGTCAGATCCACTCCACAACAAGAGCTCTCAACCCTGCCCGCCTGCCCTGCAACACTCTCTGCCATCCCTTTCTCTTCCTCCCTCCCATCCTCCCTCTGTCTTTTTTTTTTTTTTGCTCCCAAGGCAAAGCATTTGTTCCTGGCTGATGGGGGAAGTTGAGGCTGCAGCAGCAAAACAAATATATTCTGGCCTCCAACAATCGCTTCTGGAAAGGAGGAAGGGAGAGAGAGCGAGTGGGGAGAAAACACAGAAGGTGGCTATGGCCAAAAAAATAGTCCCCTCAGGGAGAGTTTGGAAAAAAAGCAAGAGAACATCTTTTGGTTGTGGTGGTGGCTGCTTGGCTGCCTGTCTACCTCGCTCCCACTCGCACTCACACTCACACACATACACACTTACATATACACACACTCCACCCCATGTTCCCAGTGGGCCGCTGCTGCTGATTGAGGCATGGTTTGGTCTTCCTGCCCCAGCTGATCCTCTGGGTGGATACCTGTCTCTCTCATCACTTTGGAGTCATGTGTGTGTGCCTGTGTCTTTACGTAATTGAGAGACTCCATACAAAGATCAGATAGAGGCATTTTCTGGCTAGACACAACACTTTTATCGCTTTTTTTTATTACGTTTGTATGTGTATTGGGCAGGAATGTCTATTTTTAGTACGTGGGGTAATCTCCACTAAGAGCCTTTCAGGGCTGTTTCACTTAAACCTGGCCAAAACACTAAGCCAATAATCCCCCCACCCCCATCCCCCTGCCCGACTCCTACTTTCACACACACACACACACACACGCACACACACACACACAGGGCTACATGTTGCAATGAAGCCTCATGATAACACCAACCCTCCTGCTTTTATTTAATAATGTACACTTTGTAGTGGGAGGAAGGTGTAAACATTGGATCTGGAGCATGCTGTTATTGTCTTGGACTTATGCAGCAAAAAGAGGCTCAGGAGCTGCGAGATGGTGTTTACATGGAGATGAGAGGAATTGATCAAGGAGTGACAGGGAGGGGGGAACAAAGGGAAGAGTAAAAGTGATAGCCAGAAGTGAGAAAACAGTTTGAATAAAAGACAAAAGGGGGAAACCTCGACAGAAAGAGAAAGAGGGAGGGAGAGGTGATGGAGAGAAGCCTTCAATCAGTGGGGGCCGTGATTCATGCTGAAGCGCTATCAGTCTTGGGCGATAGTCTGCTTCCCCTCTCCAGGAAAGGCCAATCGATCCCAAGTGTGTCTGTGTCAGTTTGTGTGTGTGTGTGTGTGTGTGTGTGTGTGTGTGTGTGTGTGTGTGTGTGTGTTCTGTGCCAACATGTCCAGTTGTGGCAGAGGTCTTGGCAGTAGCCAGTAGCTTTGGTGGTTTGCCAAATTTTGTCAATCTGTGAGTTTATAACCCAGCTTCTGGAGGGCTGTGTTGGTTTTAAACAAGAATTTAAAAAGTGTTTTAGCTTTTATTAGAAAAGAAAATCATACAGTCCTGGATGTAGATAGCTGTTCTTGGGTCACATAAGGTCAGGACTAAAAATATGTGTTTCAGTGCGATGTTTGTTCGACGTATCTTTATATCCCTTTGAGGTATTCCTTCAGATGTACACCTTGTGTCTTGAGCCCCTCACAGAAAAATATAAGCTGGTGTAAACTTACTCACACAAATTAAGCTTACCCACCATTAAATCAACAAAATCTTTAAATTACTGCAGGGAGTTCAGACTTTGGACAATTAGGGCCTGAAAAACCAAGATCAGCTGGTGCAGATTTGCTTCTTACTTTAGCCATGCTCAGCTGTTAGGTGTGCGTAAATCATTGGCATAGAAAAAGTTTTGAAGGAAGATTTTTTTTTTCAATGTGGGGTTCAATATGCTTTTTTAATCAGTGAAAAGAGCTGCAGTTAAGTGCATCTATGTCTGAAGTTCCCTTTTTGAGTGTGTTTAATTTGTGGATGCTTCATAATTTAGTTCATTTGGTTTTAACACATCTTCGGTCGTGTGCACTACAGGCTCTTACTGTACATGTGAAGGACCAGTTTCCCCCCATTCCTTTTAAGAGCTTTGTCAACCATGCAGAAAAAAACCTCCCCATTCTACCTAAGCTTTATGATGTGCACTGCATGCTTATAGCTCCAGCTTATTTCCCCCCTGAAGCATTTAAGTCTGCACAGGCCTCAAATAGTTCAAGAGGCTCTCCGAGGCTCTGCTGATGCATGAGTGACTGGATGCTTGGATGACTCACTTGCTCCCCAATCAGTAGCTCCCAAGTTTAAACTGGAAGCAGAAGCTTTTACAGACACTTGGACAGGGCAGATAGAGAACATGGCTTTACTCTCCTCTTTCTAAAAACAAAAACTTTGTCGAAGTTATTATATATTGTACAATACGACTTTAGGGAGCGTCTGTCTCAGAGAAATGGAAATTTCATTCAAATGGATGGAAGATAGGCTCAAATAACTCACTTACATCACTTTTTCTAATTTAAGAATGCTAAGGGATGTTACATTTACCAATTGTGAGTTTATGTTTCCCGCTCTATAAGTCCGTTATCATTGTGTTGTTGACCAGAGGATGCTAGCTGTGGCTAGCAAAACTTCTTTTCATGTAGCAGTTGGCATTTATTTGCAAAAACTACCGTCATGATTAGGAAAGTGTTGGAGTCTTCTTACCATGTGAAGACAAAAAAAAAATTCCATTTCAGTGTTGGGCAAACTTCTTGTACATAGTCCTGGGCTTAAGTGTCAGTTACACAGCAAAAATCGAAATCTAAGCAAGTCATTGTGTCGTATTTGTAGTAAAAAAATGTGTAATCGTTCTTTATATAAGCCATATTCAACTGACGTGTTAAGAATGTCATATTTTAAGTCATCTAAATATGCTTGAAACAAGTCAAAACTAATCTCGTCAAGTTTCTTGAACTTAGATGTCTTGATTCAAGAAGCTTTTTTCTTACCACATTGGCAGATTTTTTTTCACTTGTTACAAGCAATTCAGACCTCATTTTTTTTCTTCAAATATCTTGAAATAAGACATTTTGACTTTTCAGTTCAATGTGACTCATATGAAGACAATTTTTTACAAAAAATAAGACAGTACTTGCCCAGATTTCAGTTTTTGCAGTGTACTTTTTGTAACTAAAGCTAGCCTCCAGAGAAACGCAGCAAGCTTAGCCATAGCAGTGCAGTAGCTAACAACATGAATGCAAATGTTTGAAGCAAAATAAAGACCAATTTTGAGGTTTTAATCATGAGAATTTTCTGTAAGATAGTTAAAGTTACACAACAAGCTCAGTTTGCCATGTAGTATTTGGCTAACTTCCCACACAGCTGCCATTTGGAAGATCAACTTATCATGTCAGTTTAATCTTGAGCTAGATGATTAACATGGTTTTATATGATGACGAATCATCAACATTTGATCTTGATCAATTTGCTCTTACTACTCATTTAAGTGATAAGCTGAGATGTTTCTTTAGCAACCAAAAGCATTGCTCAATACTGATCACTGTTCACTTGATAGACATTTCACAGTCCAATAGTGTGTGCAGGTGTAGTGTAAATGCTAAGCTAAATGTTAAGGTATTCAAAGTAAGAGTAGCATGATCTGTATTCCCTCGAGAATACATCAGAGATTGAGATGAAAATCGCCTCAACATTGGATGTTGAAGCTACAAAGAAACACTTTCATCCTCCCGTCTGTCTGGCCTCACATCAGCTGCAAGACTTGTATCGACTTAAGGGCACAGTTCCTTTGATGTGTTTTCATTTATTTACTTGTAAAGATAGGAGCATCCCTCACAAGACATGCAACGGCTTGTGAAACCTTGCAGGTTTGACCACCGCTGCTACACATGTGCTCTGTACATGTATAAGAAAGAAAAGTTGCCCTGATAAGGTTCAGTCAAAGTCACAACATGGATAAGGAATTCACACTGCAGTCACTTCCTGGATCCAGGAGCGGCACTGCACACACACACAACAGAAGTCAAGGTAAAAGATAATGCGTTTAGTTAGTAATCAGCAAATAGCTTTTATGCAGCGGGTAAGTGGTGAAGCCTGTGAGGCCTTGATAAGATCGTTTGCTTTCAGGTGTTTCCCTGTCGCACCCGTACGCCATCGAGTGCAAATTGAATAGGGTGACCTTTTTTGCCGCAGAATCAAATTGACTGCATTTCCCCCAAAAGATTCTGCCATTTCAATTACCATAAATTTGTGATATTGCATTGCCCTGTTATACGCACAAACACATGCACACACAGATGTAGAATAGGACAATGACACAGAAGCACACCTTTTGTTTGAAACACTGTAGACCACTATATCTTGTCCACTGTACCCTGGCTCTCCTTGCGCTGGCATCTTTCCGAGGAAGACATTACTGTGACAAATGAAACGCCACAAAACCCTCGATGGGCTTGGCAGGGCCTGAAAGGTCAGGAGCTGCATTTGTGTGCAGGTGTATGTGTGTGTAGTTGTAAAGTGTGTAAAGGTGGTTTCATCAGGAGATAATAACATTGAGCTCTCTGTGCAAAGAAAAAGAAGTTCTGCTTCATTCTGCTCCCCTTGCAAATCTATGTAAATGTCAAAAATGTCAAAACACAGCCTCTCGTGTGTGTTATTGTTTTATGGATAGCTTCTCATGAGTGCTGATGACAGACTTGAATTCCAGGCAGGCAATGTAGCTCTGTCCAGTGAAGAAAAAAGAACATGGGAAACTGTCACTGTGTTCCTTTTTTCTGCCTCCCTCTGCACGTGCTCAGTCCCCCTCCCTGTGTTCCTCCAGCACATTATCAACAGTGTAACAGCATGTTCAAAGGACCCTTGCTTAGTGGTGCACATTCAGAGCTGCCGACTAAAGCAAATAGCTATTTGCATGCCATTAGGCAAAAAAAGCAGAGGGAAGCACCATTCCTCACCCCATCTCTGCATCTAGCTGAATATTCCTTATTTTGAGGCTCCAAATCTCTGCCCCCCCTCCTGCTGTGACCGTCAAAGTCGGAGCAATCACAGCAATCAGTGCCTCCTCGTGCCAAGCCGATTGGGAAGTAGCTGCCAAAACAAAAGAGTGAGTGTCCAATCATTATGATGGCGTGTGATTCTGTGGTGTTAGCAAACGCTTGCTAGGACCATCTGTTGGACGGCTGAAGAAAGAAAACAACAGCAGCTTGGGGCCGGACTGAAGATGGGGAGGCTCCACCAAGGGCCTCAAGAACCCTCCTGACTCTCCACATTGTTACAATAGCTGTGAAAGAAGACACTTGATATATGAAAAAGCTGCAGCAGTAAATCGATTTATCGAGTAAATGATTAATGGAATAACGGGTCAGAAGATGATTAAACAGCAATTGAACTGACAGACCATGAAATTTTATGCCATTTTCAAGCATAATAACATTTAAAGGCCTCTGCTTTTTTATGTTTGAGGCGTTGATGGTTTTTGTTGTTGTGAACATCAATTAATCAATCAACATTAAGTCAATCATAAAGTATTTGACAACCTGCTGCTGCTTTACAAATCAGGATTTGGTGTTTTTTTGTAGTTATGAAAAGACATCAAGAAATATTGTTTTTGAAAACTGTTTCTTTTATTGCAATGATCCATTTTTATTTTAAGTAGTTTACTTATCAGTTCTGAACACAACCCTTAGTTGTTGCCTGAAATGTGGATGCAGCATTTGAGATTCTTTTTCCTTATCCTCATGAATGGAAGGTTGTTTTGGGAGGATTGTTACCAGTTTGACTCCCATGTTCACTTTCAGATCTATCTGGTTCCTTTTTATGTAAGGCACACTACCGGTTGTATGATATTTGACTCAAAGTTAGACAAAAAAGAGCCTTGTAGGTCTGAAGGCATATGACAACCTCAGCTGATATCAGCAGATGTGTGACGGAGTTCAGGTGGTTAGTTTCAGCACCAGCACCAGCAGAAGGGTCACCACTTAAAGGTTTTTCCTCAGAGATCTAGAAAGAACAACAGAGCTCACATCCCAAGGGTACGTGTCTCAATCGGATCTGGCCTGTGTCAGGATGTGTAACAACACTTCTCTCGCCCTCTTTGGCTGGCTCTCAAACACATAGATATCTCCTCTCCTCACTTTCTCTTTTCCCTCTCTCTCTCTCTGTCTCTCACATCAGCTCATCTGATAGTGCTCTAACAGTCTCAAATAGTTCCCAGGAGATGCATCATCTCTGCACATAGACATCCTGGTCCTCGCCGATGGGTCGAACCACTTCCTCATTGATGTATAACTCACACAGCCTTCGAAACTGAGACAGACATCCAGCATGCAAACTGTCGGTTTCTGAAATAAGGCTGCTTCTTCTTCATTCAGAGGGTCGCCATTTTTTGTTCCTCACAGAGGCAAAAAAATAGTGAATTCCTGCCAGAGTGAGGGGATTAGCACAAGGCCAGTTGTGGTATTATAGCTAAGGAGGATGGAGAAGCCTAAAATCAGCTTGACTGGACAAACTTGTCTGCATTTAGAGGGTAAAGATTTATCATTTACAGCGCAGAGTAATAAGATGAACCAAAAAATATAGCAAACTCTGAGTGGTGGCGGAAGGTATGATTGGTCGGAAGACTCACTGTTTGCTACCATTCATTTTGTTTTGCGTCAGAGCATAGCCGCCTTTTATTTTGTTCATTGGTTTCAGAGATTTTTAAATTTTCTGATACTGACATCAATAACAATTCTGGTACCAATACTAAGTTTTAGCTATGAGCATATTTAATGGATATAACATGGCAGAAATGTGTGTGATAACTGCCAATCAGAATCAACCTTTTCCTGCTCCAGATCTGTTAGTAAGTTGCCAGAGAAGTAAACAGAGTAACCAAGACATTCTGTTCACTTCTACCAAGGTATTTTTCCCTTTGTTTTTCTAATTCTTGATCTTAATCTTATTTATTTTGCATTGTAATTTGATTTTATGTTGATAAAATGTTGAACTAATCTTTAGCTTCTGTGGTTTTCAGGAAAGATGCTTTAAAAGTGGCAGTTAAAAAATAAAATAAACAATGGTGATTATTAAGATCACATGATATGAAAAATATGTTGCTATATATATATATATATATATATATATATATATATATATAAATGTGTGTGTGTGTGTGTGTGTGTGTGTGTGTGTGTGTGGGTTTGTTTTTGCCATATTGCCCAGCCTTAGGTATTGATACCAACACTGAAAGATATTTAATCCAGTACTGTGTGCTGATAGCAAGACAGACACCATGAACAATTTCAAAGCTTAGAGTAAAAAAAATGTTTGTTTGATCAATGTGTCTGCGTTGTTTGTGAAATATCGCATACCAATACGTACACCGGTATAAGTATCGATATAGGTTTCTGATTCTGGTCCTTGGTCATCAGATCATCACAGCACTAATAAGTACAGACACAAAAGCCCCAAGAGTTTGCTCTCGGCTTTTGCATGTTCAACAACCAATCACAGCCCTGATCACTTAACAGTTTTAAAATCTAGTTTTATGTCTTAAAGCACCACCGCACAGTTTCATTCCTACTTCACACACAGACACACACACACACACACACACACACACACACACACACACACACACACACACACACACACACACACACACACAATCACACAAACCAACTTAACAGTGTTATGTATGGTTTCATTGCTCTGTATAGGCCATAATCACCCTCTCTCCATCTCAGTAAGCTCATGCTAAATGACCAGACGTCTCTGGCGGCTGCCATGATTTGTCTCTTTGCCGTGCATCTTGCCTTACCTTCACCCTCCCTGCCTCTCTTCCTCCATCTCTCCCTCCCTCTCCCATATGTTGTGCCTGTGTGACCGGCCGACGTGTCAGGCCTGACTAACGCCTTAACGGCAAGCCTGACGTTGATTTATTTCCTCTGAAATCTTGGGGCCGGGGGTAATAACACAGAATGACATTATTTGTTTATCAAATCCAAGGCTGCTTTTCTTGGCAGAGACGAGATGTGACGACTCGATACTAACCCCCCGCACACACAAACCCCCCACCATTTCTGATTGTGCCATGATTAGGAGGTCTGGCTACTCGCTTAACCTCATCCAAGGGAATGTTTTTGAAATCTGACAGAACAGAGAGCAGAGAGGGGGGAGAAAAAGATTGAGATGAAGCAATGCAATTAAATTGTCAAGGCACAGATTTAACCCCGCCACGCAATTTGGCGCTCAATTTATTAAGAATGTTTTCTGTCTGAAGTAAGTGGATGCTATTTCTCTATCTGCAGAAGGAGAAAAGGAACGAGTGAGCAGAAAGAGACAGTGAGAATAAACAGTACTTTAAATACCAGATGACCCATTTAATGGGAGATATTTTATCATCCCACATCCAGAGAGGCTGCCACATGTTCTGCTTCTCATTTGAAGATAACAGCGGCGGCTGTTTAGTCTGTTGAAACTTCATCTTATTCAGTGATCAGGTCTATCATTCCGGCTCTCTCACAACACATTGGCTTCCTTTTAACATGTAAATGATGCATTGCCCTGAAAAGTTCATTAAAATTTGATCCCTGGCAAATTTGCTCAGGAGCGTGGAATCCTCAAGAAGCAATTAGCAGATTTAATTTGGCTATTTGCCCCAGTGTGCAGAAGTGGGTGTTTGTTTAAAATAGCACCTTCACCTTTCGTTATCAGCTGTGTGAATAGTATCTCCTGGAACACAATGCTGCGCCGTGGAACTCAATAAAAAAGTTAAAGGCAAGGACAACCTCAAAGACAGCGTGCCTGATAACAAAAGGGCCTCACCTAATAATGAACAGCCAGAGTCGGCTTTCTTTTCTCCAACTTGGGTAAAGCTGGGGTGAAGGAGGGGCGAGAGAAGCTGTGCCAGCACTTGCCAGCATGTTTTATGGCTAATTGAAGCATTTGGAATAAAACAGCCACAAAATGGCACCCTTTAGAATTGAAGCGGGGTTAATATATTGTGATCCCACAATTAGCCCAGGATTGTTAAGATCTCTTTAATTCGGTGAGGTCCATTAAGCGGGATGGGCGAGGAAGTGCTCCCACAGAGACAATTTTTCTCCCCTAGCTTTGTTCTTCCTGCCCTCTTTTTTCCTCTCAGCAGCTGCTGTAGTAATCAATATAAGTGGACATGTCCGTCAGCAGGTTGCCAGGTTATCCAGGCATCACCTCCTTTGGGTGCCATAGCTCTTGCAGTCCACCCACACAGAGAGGGTTTTTGTTTATACATAAACAAGTGAGTCAGTTGTAGTAGACCGCCTTTGGTGCAGATACTCTGCAAAGTGTGGTCATTAAACTGGCATTGAAGAGCTTGCCCTCGTGGACAGGGGTATTAGATCACACTCTCTCCGGGGTGGAAATGATCACTGAGCTCTGCTCCTTACCCCAGTTTCTCAAATCTCCACTTGGCCCAAGAGTGCCTCCTCTAGAGCCGCAGCAGCGTCTGCTGCTTGATCGGCACGGCTCAGGGTTTTACAAGTGTCTCTTTCAGAATAAGAGAGTCCCTTCTGGGTTATCTTTGGGGGATACTGTGTGCCTGTGGGAGCTTGCCACTTGATGGAGGTTTTGGAAACAGGATTGAAATTTTCACATTTGAGCTTTTCACAGTCTCAAAAACTCCCAAATCATTTTTCAAACCAAGGGAAAATGGAGCTCAAGCAGCCTTGGTGACTGCTACTGCAACTAGTGTCACAGAGTTGCATAATCTGCAATTCTAAAAGAAATATAAAGGTTTAAACATAATCTTAAGAGGTAAATAGAGCTACTGTATGTATAGCAGAGCTGGGATAGTCGTGAGGATGGACCCAGACAGATGGCTGGCTCATTAAAGACTCATTTGTGATAATCTAAAATGATCCTACTTTCAATTTCTCGAGCAAGGATGTATGTTTGGCCTAAGAAAGGGCTCTGGATTAATTCCTACCTGCTTAGCGCTTGGGTAATAACTTCTGAAGCTGGAAAATGGTTAATATTTCTGGGGTTCCAGCGCAGTGGATTTGAAGCTCCTTTCAAGTAATTAAACAGCATGCCACCTCATACAGAGCAATTTCCTGCAAGGCGTTTGCCTGCCGGTGCGGTATGGCCTCAGCCTGCGTCGTGTTATCTCTGTGAAATATGTCTCCTTTATCATTTTTTAATAATGACTGAGTGCTCTTGTGTTGTTAGAAAAAAAACTCTACTCAATGAGCATCAGATTAACATTTCCTCACTGTTAGCTTGCTGGATGCTATCTGGATGTCTAAGATTAGAAATTCAAATTGGAACGGGAAAAGAATGAAAGTGGCCACTTTCACAATAGTAAAATTCAAAGCTCCTCCAGTGCCAGCCATGGTGGGTGGGCATTTTCTGCATGTTGGAATTTAAGTCTTGGGAGGTGTTGTTTTGGTTTCTGAGAGGTTGGTGGCACCCTATGGCATAATGATGGCACCACGCCAGTGCCAAGCGATAATAATCCTGCCATGTGCATAAAGGGATTTGTTCTTGTTGGGCTGGAGAATATCCTAGGGTGACGACAGTGTTATCTTTCTGCTGTCTCAAAGTGCCCTGAGCTTTCATCGCACTGGAACCAATGCTTTCTGCTGCCACTTTTTCATGAAATGGCACAAAAACATACCCATTGATAAAGCAAGCTGTACTCCTCTTAGTCCTAGCTCCTATTTACCTTCATACTGTTGTTTTTCTCCTGTTGATAGCTCTCCCTTCCTGTCCCTTCAGTTTCCATCTCTGCAAATTCACATCTCTGTCTCTTTACACATAGTTTTAATCTCCACCATTAGACAACCAGCTGCATCAAGCACACAACTCCTCTGAAACATCAAAGCGCAGCTGAGTGGCAAGAACACGCTTTATTTCTCATGCAATGTTGATGCTCACTTCCCTCCCGTTGCAAACATCAGCTGTCATGCCAACAGTTTAAATATATCACATTTATTTAGCTTCGGCGGGTGGTAATTCTCCTTATCTGAGGATTGCTTGCAAACATCTTGTCGGTGAGCCCATCATCTCTCAGTTCTGCGGGGGAAGAGAGAGTGCAGTCAACTTTTGCTCATTGTTTCCTTTACCCCCACAAACAGCTCCAAACTGCAACACACCCCAACTCATCCCCGCCTTCCCTAGAAACTTGCTACTTGTCAGCCCTGGTAATGGGTTTCTTGGGGGAGATATTATTTTGGTCCAGTAAGCTGCATGCTTAAAATATGAGTGACAGGCTTGACTCACTTGTGCAGGGAGAGAATTTTGTTTTTAAAAAGGCTGCCAAAATAGAGCCAGCTCTGCAACTGCGGAGAAATTGAGAAAAAAAAATCTTCCCACTCTATTAACAATGAAAGCCTGCATGCAACCACCCACCACCTTTACTTCTCTCAAAGAAAAAAAAAGCAACTTTTTCCTGACTAAAATGTCCTATTTTCTCCATCTCTCTATTTTTCTCTTTCTGCCCCCCTCACTCCCCGTTCCCCCCTCCTAAGAAGATAGATGAAGAAAATGAGGCCAACTTGCTGGCAGTGCTTACAGAGACACTGGACAGCATCCCGGTGGATGAGGACGGATTGCCTTCGTTCGAGGCCCTGGCAGATGGGGACGTGACCAATGCCAGTGACCGGAGCTGTCCCTCCTCCCCTGACGGCTCACCACGCACCCCAGAGCCTGAGGAACCTTCCCTGGTGAGCTTTTCTCCCTTTAATTTGTAGAGTCAGCACCAGTCCGGGGTCAAAATGTTGTTCCTGAGACATGACCTACAACCTGTCAAACACTGTTGCTCTCTAATGCTAACATAAACTCTTAATCATTCAGATTATTTCCAACTGGAAGCAAAGGCTCAGTAACAAGATTGGGCACCAGAAGTGGCCGTTTGTCTACTAGACTTCTGTTTCAAACATTGCCATATTTACAACAATTTGTTCACAATATGTTTAGTAAAATTGTGCAGAGTTACAGCTGCATGGAGGAGGGAAGGAACTGGAAAGGATCAATGCGTTAGCTGCTCAGCGCTAATTACATAACAGTGCGACTGTGGCGCCAATTCAATGATACCAACATCATGTTTGGGCCAACTATGGTTGACACAGTGCCACAAGCCCGAAAATCAAGCCCACAAGTAATGAAAGTACACAGAAAAAAAGAAATTCATCTCATTTTGTCTTCTCTCAGTGGGTCCCAACTAATCCCCCTGTGCCCGAGTCATCTTTTTGGCAAAAAGACAGGCCCCATGATGAGAAGTCAGCTTACCTTTGTGCTGTTATTTTTACACATAACCACACCATCTGGGCCCTTTCTTTTGGCTTAAAGGCTTTGACCCAAAATGTTATGTTATGTTCAGTTATAGTCCATTTTATTCCATGCCGGTCCTTTCCAGATGACCTTTAGCCACATGCCTGGGTGTGTTTATTCAATCACAGTGGAGAAGCTTGGCTTTGTGTACACGAAAACACCCGCACAGAAGGAAAAGCTTGTCCTGTCTTTTGATATCAGACTAAGAACTCCAAACAGTCCTACAGTTTCATCTTTCCACACTGCACTTTCTGTGTCTGGTTCTGCATTTACAAAGCATAGGATGTCTAATTGAAAGACAATGGTAATTTGCATAACTCACACTCTTTCCCCCCTCCTTCCTCTCCATTTTCCCTCGTTCTGTTTGGGTCCGTCTGCAGCTGAAGAAGCTCCTTCTGGCACCCGCAAACTCCCAGCTCAGCTATAATCAATACACAGGTGGCAAGGCACAGAACCATGCAGCCAGCAGCAACCACCGGATCAGACCACCACCTGCCGTCGTCAAGGTAGGGACACACACAGACACATTTGAAAACATGCACTTGCACTGCCTTGCTGCTTATTCAGCTCGTGTACACACATTTTTTGTTACTGTTTGTTTATTCCCTGTCTTGTTTTTGGCTCTTTCTCCCTCCCCTCTCACACTTTTCTTGTTTTGGTGGCCGCCTTTAGAAGATGTTAGGCTGCTGCTCTAGTCGACTATCCCAGGGGGCCCTCTCGTAATGAAAACAGGCTGATTGCTGTTGGGCTTTCCAGGCGAGGCTTCGGCACCGTTGTCTCATTAGCTCCACCACTTATCCGCCTTGGTATGGTGCCTGTTGAAAAAAAGAAGGAAAAAAAGAAAGCAGCGACAGGCAGTCTTGCGGCGAGATTGATGCCTTGAGACGACTAGATCAAAATATCAGACTTGATGTTCTCATTAGATGGCTCTCAAAAGGATTTTTTCTAAAGGGGTGGGGTTGATTGAGAGTAATGTTAGTGAATGTAAGTATCATAGGTTTTTGAATATCTGTTTGCATCTGATGTCAGTATGTGACACATGTTCTGTGTCACAACCACTTTGGGAAAACTGTCAGAAAATCTGTTTTTTTACACTTACCTGGATGATTAAAGTCATCCATATATTAAAAAAAAACTTGTATGTGATCAACCTGTATGCTAAACACAACACAGACACAGATTTGTGTGTTTAGTGTGTACGATGTTTGCACATGCAGTGTGTCAACCTCCTCACACAGTCTATTTTCATACTGTGCCTTTGAGTCATCCATTTCTGGAGCACAGCGAATGAGGACTCCCTGAGGACATGGTGCACATACAGAGTGGCACACTGGTGCTCGGAGGGGCCACGCAATTAAGATGATGGGCGGACCGCACTCCCTCCACCGCCTCCCAGACTGCTCTGCAACAGCTATACTCAGGCTGTCTGAGGCGCTCTTTTAGCCTCTCTCTCCGGCTCCATCTCTTTCAACTTTTATTTATGCACTTAACATTTCTCAAAAGTGGATCAGCTGCACTTTACTGACACAGAACAAAACTTTTTATTGAAGCGACTAAATTTTTTCTCCATTTCTCATTTGCACAGACGGAGAGCCCCTGGAATGGCAAAGCAAGAGGGGGCTCCAGTCAACAGAACCGCCCGGTGAGGCGGCCGTGCACTGAGCTGCTGAAATACTTAACAGCAACTGATGACATCCTGCTCCACACCAAAGCCAGCGAGGCCAAGAGCACCTGGGGAGGTGCCAGTAGCAGGGACAAGAGTGGCCTGGGTCTTGGCGCCTCGTCCTCCTCCTCGTCGCCATCCTCGTCCTCCACCTCCTCGTTCTCCTCCCTCTCCTCAACCTCATCTTCCTCCTCCACCACCTCCAAGAAGAAGTCCGCCGTATCATCTCAACAACAGCAGCAGCAGCAGCAGCAGCAGCAGCAGCCGCAGCAGCATCACCAGCGAGGTGAGAGCCGGGCTGCAGGCGAGTGTAGTGTGGCTGGTGTTGGGGCTGGGAAGTGGCAGCGTTGCACTCACGATGACCGGGTGGAGGAGTCAGAGGGTGCTTCTTTCCCTGTCGGCCACAGAACCTCCACCTGCGGCCATGCCCGCCCTAAACTGGAGCACGGGCCGCCCAGTGAAGAAGGAAGGCCGCCAGGCGATGTGGGCCGCCTGGCCGCCGCTAGGTTTATTAGGTATATGCATTCTTATTCCCTCCCTCCCCGAGAGGTGAGTCACAGCTGTGAGCATTGCCGAGAGGCTGCAGGCGCCACTCAGGCTAGCGAGGGCTTTGGCAGGCAAGGCCGTAGTAACAGCAGCAGTGCCCGCCGTGCGCCGCATAGGCACGTCACAGTGACTATCAGGAAAAGAGATGGGAAGTCGGGGCACCCCTTACTTAGCCAGCTGCTCACCTCCAAACAGAGGCCCGCTGAGTATCGAGCCCACTTACCCCCACTTAAGATCAGCCCTTTACCCAACACCCAAAGCAAATCAGCAGGTAAGAGGTCTGAGAGCCCCGTCCAGGCTGATGCACAGGTGGAGGAGAACGAGTTTGAAGGGACTCTTGATTGTAAAGACCAGGCTGTAACTCTGAGTGAACAGCCTGACTCGGGGTCCCTGTTGTCACCTCTCACCTTCGACTTAGAGAGCTGGGTTAGCCAGCCAGACTCAGGACTGGGAATGGGGTTTGGACTAGATCTTGGGTGGCTAAACCACGGGGAGGATGTTGACCATGATGATGATGATGATGGTGTTGATGATGATGATGATGATGATGATGATGACCATGTCACGGGCAGCCCTGCTGCGGAGCTCTCACAGAGCCCACCAAGCCCACTCTTCCCAGATACTAGAATTGCAGAGCTCGCCCCTCCCTGCATCACACAAGGGCAAGGGCACCCACACAGGCAGGCACTCAGCGAGCACCCCGACGACCAGGGCCACCCGTTGTTAGGTAATCATGACTGCATCCCCCCCACTGGCCTTATCTCTTGCTCTCTTTTTCTCCCTCTCCTGCTTTAACCACTTCCCAGTTTGACTTCACAACTAACCCCTATTCTAATACAAATCTAACAGTCATTCTGAGGGCAAAAACAAACAGCCTGCTCGACAATGCTTTCTGCTAGTCCTGGAGGCATTTTTTTCAAGTCTAAATAAGTGAAATGTTGAAAAAAGGAGGGGGTGGGAAAGGGGGTGAGCCTTGTCTTGCTTCTATCCGCCTTGTATCAAAAAACTCGACCCTTGAACGATCTTTTGGCTGATTGAGCTGAGTGTGCTGAATCCGTACATTTTAGACTCAGAGCCCGGGTGCTGCTCTTTCTAGCGTCGTGCTACTAAAAGCCACGTTTCCACAAGTCGGCCAGAGCCTCGGGCAACTGCACAAGCTTCCTTGACTCTCCTTTCTTCCTTCTTTTTCCCCCTTCTCTGCTGTTGGTGCATGTTAATATAAACTTTATTGTCCAGGAAGGGGCTCACCCACTGTCATGTGTCTTGTTTGTGGCATCGTCTCTATGTGTATTTATTCCATTTTCGACTTATCTGTTGTCTTGAGCAGGGTATGTTTGTGTTTAGGTACCTGTAAAAAACACACCATCACTCCATCCTGCCTCACAGAGTGAACAGTCTATCCTAAGAGAGTAAATTGTTAAAATGGGGTCAAACTAAAATATGCAGATACGCTTTGTGCAATAGTGAGACTTTCTAATGGTTGTTTTTGTGGTAGTATTTGCATTTAATAAGCAAATTTAAGATTAACTGTTGCAGAATGTGGACCTGTTCTCTTCTGCCTTGAGTGTCATACCTAGATCAATAATTACCCATGCTCCTTTGTGTTCTGCAGCCAAACCAACCACCTTGCCACTTCCTTTGACCCCAGAGTCTCCAAAGTAAGTGTGAGAAGTTTTTCCACATTATTCCAGGCAGAAAGCAGCAACAAAAGAAACTAACACAAAAAGAGCAAATAAAATAGAAACTATATAGACTAGAATCCAAGTTGAGGCATTTTTGTGACTCATTTCCATTTCTTAGATCACAAAAGCTTTTTAGTCTCACCCGTGACGTGACATGTTGCTCTTTTCTTTTTGTCTTCCAGTGACCACAAGGGATCACCGTTTGAGAACAAAACCATTGAATGCACATTAAGTGTGGAGATTGCTGGAACCCCAGGTAAGCATTCAAGCTGTTCTTATTTAAAAAGCACCCTCACATCTTGGTGTAGCTAATAAAGGGTTAACTGGCTCCACAATCTTGATAGTTCCCTCACAGTTCAGAGTTCAAGGTGAAGGCGCGGGAGAACTCTTTTATGTGCCCGGCTATTGATTAGGCTTTCAAATCTCTTCAGGGTTTATTAGCAAACCCCTCCCCCTTCCCCACCTCCCCTGAAGAGTTAATATGCTTCTCCTCTTCCACTATCAGATCCTAATGCTCTCTGACTGCTGGCATACTAAGCCTACATATCATGAGATGGAAGTGTTACTGTTATAGTTTGCTCTGAGGTGCAGTCACATTTTGCATGGATGGAATGTGCTTTTATTTTGATTGTCAATTGACAAGCTGGTTTTCAACATGTGTCTGTTGTGTTGAAGTATCATGATAGCTAAATCAAGAAATAACCAAAAACAGCATCAACTCAGAAAAGAAAATGGAACCTAAATCTTAATTCAAGGTGTTTTTGCCCTGTCATGTATGGAAAAATGGCAGAAGTTGACCCCATGATTAATATCGTAAGCCCACACAAACAACACAGTTACTTTTCAGCCCTTTAAAATCTGTGATGTTGCACTGGCTCCTTCCTGTACACATTTGCCAGCAGAGGAAACAGTCCTACATACCTTCTGTCAGTTTAGAGGGATGGAAATTTGAGGCATATCAAACCCCAAGAGGGTCTCCCTGCATCCCTCTGACCCTGGTCCAAGTGCCGTTTAACCCTTTTGTGTTGATAAGCTTCTCAGGGTCAAAGGGGACACCCACTGAGACCAAAATGTACGGAAAGAGCTGTGCGGCTAAAGCTCTGGAGCAATCAAGCGAGGTTAATATTTCTTCCTGTTTTACAGCACGTGGGTGAGCCTCTTGACCTGTGGCCAAATCTTAGCGTCCGTTCCATTTAACAGCCCCCGTCAAAGAAAGCTCTTCACCTGACTTCACAAATTCAGGATTGAATATTAGCAGAAAAAGTCATTAGTCCAGGAAGCTCTGGGTTACTGAGCCCCTTTTACTCCTCAGGGATTAGCTTTTGAGTCTCGTGCTGCATGAGACAGACGGATATGGACCCCTTTAAGCAGGGGTAAGAGCTATTAGGTCCAAAGCTACATGTCCTTTGCAGATTTAGGGTAACATTCCACTACAAAGGAGATTATGGCAGCGTTACAGATAACCAGATGGAAGTTAGCCAGGAGGGCAGCTCCACCCTCCACCTTTAAGGCAGATCACTAGTGGAACTTTCCATGTAGTGCAGCCAGTAATATTATTTATGGCTTTATGAGGAGTTGTAGTAGTAGTAGTGGTTACTGTGTAACAGAGTGTTTTATCAAATGGAAATAAACCTGTACATTTTGTACTCACTTAATTCATTACCTTGTACTTAGAGCAAACTTAAAAGTGAATTTCCTGGTTATGAAACAGAGAAAAATAATGATGGTGTCTCATAAAATAAAGGCTGAGATTTGCTAGTTCTAAGTTGTCGTTTATGATGTCTGAAATTCCTGCAAAAAGAAAATGTTCTCAAAGATTTATATCATTGACATTCAAAGTACAACAGGGGATAAGGGCCAAGTTATGAGACCTAGAGATATGAAATGAGAAAACAGTCAAATTTCAAAGAATTAAGAATGTTTTGGAATAAAGTCCAAAATTTATAAGACAAGACTCTTCAATTTGTAAAGTCAAGTTGATTATATACAAGAAGAAAGTCAGAAATTTATTGAGAATAATTTAGCTCTTGAGTATTAAAGTTGGGGTTTTTTTGTGTTTTATTTTTGTTCTTGGAAGTGAAGTGGTGGGTCAAAAACGTACCCGAATAAATGTTTAATTTTGAGAATAAGAAAGAGAGTTTTGAAATTAAAGTTGTAATGTCACAAGAGTTAATTCTGAAGTGAGTTTAGGTTCAATTTCTACATTAATTTGAAAGGATTTATTATGAATGAGCAGCCACCTTATGAAAAAACCTCAATGAAAAACCTTGAGCATGTAACAAGATACATCACTCAACATTTCATGAACATTAGAATGCTTGATCTTCTGGCATAGATGCACAACGCTCTTACAAGAATCAGGACCTTGAAACAGTATCAAAATGTTGGTAAACTTTATGACTTTTTACCACTCGAGACTTAATTCTCCCAAATTTATGAATTTATTCTCAAAATATTTTATTCCCTGTCCTTTGAATGGTGAAAATCCTCTGTTTTGTAATAGAGCTGGATCTAATTTTAAAGATATATGTAATACAAATTGACCTCGCCATAAGAGAAACTGCTCCGTCCAGAGGGGGCATCAAAGTCAACACTTACCTCACAGGAGCTTTAAAAGTCTTTGTTCGCTCTGTTGGCTCAGTGCTTTCCTGACACCTCTCAGAAAGGTTCACTGAAGGCAACAACAGACAGAAAAGCCCCCTGAGATCTGCCTAATCTTTACCAAGCTAATAGATTTACCCTGTGCTGCTGTGTTGTCTTTAATTACTGTATCTCATGACACTGTGGTGGTCTGTGTGAAGATATTTGCATGCCTTACCGCCAGATCAACCGTTTATGCACCGAGTGATTATTTGCTACTTACGATTTACATTAAGACAATAGAAATTCCTCCTCTTCTTCTGTCTCCCTTGTTTTCACTCTGGTGGCTACATGATTGGTGTTAGTCATAGAACCATCCATCACTTGCACGTTTGACTGAGAGGCACATATTTATCTAATTCTGATTTATTTCACCCCCACCGCTAATGGCTCCTAGTTTATGACCCCTTGCGTACATTGTTTTGGACAGATGGCGCTTCATTGGTAAAACAGAAGTTCCTCAGGCGATGTGTAACAACCCTCTCTTTTCCTCCACTCTCCTGCTCATACAGTACCCTATCAGAGGTAGAAAGATGGAAGAAAGAGGGTGATTAAAGGGAAATGAGTGCTTGCCTTCCTCCTTACAGACACATCCCGTTAATAAGTGGGGTGCTAAGCCTTGGATCAGGCATTCCAAACACAGCAAGCGCTTTCAGAAACTTGCATATTTATGTATCAGGCTCCCTTTTTGCTCCTGTCTTCCCTGTGCACACTCTAACACTGGATTTGATACTAATAGCTGTCATTTGGTGCAATTCACCAGTGAGGGGAAGAATGATGTGCATTATAAGAAAGGCAAAGAAGAGGGGAGAGCGTAGGTGTTTCAAAGTGCCTGAGTTTGACTCCAGTGAGAGACTGTTGGAGACACGTGTGTGTGTGTGTGTGTGTGTGTGTGTGTGTGTGTGCGTGCATGTGTGTGGGCACATTTGTTCTGTGGCAGACATAGACAGGATAGGATGTCGAGAAAAGGGAGAAGGAGAGATTGATCCAGGGAACAGGAAGAGAGTGTAAAAGGGGGAGAATACAAGACTGAAGGAGAGGGGGAATGAGAGAATGAGAGTAATGGCGGCTGCTGTTTGTGTGAGTGCATTAACAATGCTATAAAGTGGGCTCATCTCAGGACTTCCCATATAACTGCCATCTGTCTGGTTGTAAATCTGTAGGAGGCGGGGAGGAAAGATGGGGGGGCACACGCAGTAGGGACATGCCATCAGCGAAGAATGACAACCCATTCGACAGTACTTCCTGTTCTGCCATGAAAAAGCAGACATCTCAGCGTGGAGACATCACCCGACAGGCGAATTTCTACTTTAAAAGAAGCGACATTGTTCACTAAAATGTAAATGCTGCAGGTTAATCATGGAACATGCGAATGCCATGTCACTTACGGGTCTTGGAGACTGACAAAACGGTTTTTTGTTTTATTCAGATGAATTGGCTGCTGTCCAGTGCAGACATTTATGCGAATCAGGCAGAGATATGATACATATACTCGAATTCTTTCCATCGGATGTATTACGATTACCCTCTATAGGGTTTAGTCTTGTGTTTTTTTTCACATGAAAAGGGATCTTTCCAAGGTCAGAGAGGAAGGGGATGGCAAGTCATCCGTATTACAGCACCATCATATTAAGTTACACCAAGCATTACATTAATCTGTCAAGATTGCAATAAAATAGAGATCAGGATGAGGCATGGAGAAAGTGAATATTTTAATCAGGCATGTATCTGTGTCCACTGTCCATAAACTGACCCAGGAGTTTATAGATTAAAGGATGGTGTAGGGGGGATTTGAGGGGGTTTGCATTATGATACCATTTTCATTTTATTGACACAACGCTTCTTTCTTCTTCCTCTGCAGGTCTGACACCACCTACCACGCCCCCACACAAAGCCAGTCAAGAGAATCCTTTCAAAGCATCGCTCAAAACCAAGTTGTCTTCATGTTCCTCCTCGGCCTTGGCGTGCAAAAGAGCCAGGCTGAGCGAGTCGGGCCCCGGCGCTCTGGCCCCGGCCCCAGGTGCCTCAGGCGGGGGCCCCACCAGGAAGGGTCCTGAACAGACTGAGCTCTACGCACAGCTGAGCAAAGCATCCCCCACCCTCCCTTACACCCAACACACAGCGGGGGGTGGCCTTGAGGAGCACCGCAGCGCTAGCATCAATAAGCGAGCTGTGCCGCGTGGCTACAGTGACCATGACTATTGCCAGGCATTGGCTAGTGCTAAGAAGGATGGCGGCACAGCCACTGTTGCCATGAATACAGCAGTGGAAATAGCCGCTGCAGCTCATTTGCCTCTTTCAGGCAAAGTGGAGGACAGGCATGTCGAACGTAAGGACTCAGCCATGCCAGCATCCTCCTCATCATCCTCATCTCCATCCTCTCCATTGTCAGCTCCATGTGGTCCTCTGGATAAGCAGAAGATTTTTGCCTCAGTGGATGGAAAAGAAGCAGTTCAGGTCCAGGAGTTAGGGAAGCAGATCCCCTTACAAGAAGTGACAGACGGAGACCAGTCACAAGTCTCTTCCACCAGCCGGAAGCTTCTGCGCGACCAGGAAATTAGAGCAGAACTCAACAAGCACTTTGGCCCCCCATTAAAAGCCCTTTACAGTCTGGGTGACAAGGAGAGAGAACCAGGCAGCAAACCCAACAAAGCTGCAGCCCCTCAATCCCCCAAGGCGGGAGAGAATGGCTACGACTCCCAAAGGCTGCCTGGCACCACCTACCTGCACCCTGGATTCCTCCCCTTCCACGAAGAGCTGGAGCTCGGTGAGGGCCGCGAGAGTCGCTTCCTGTACCCGTGGGAGGGCACCCCTCTGGACCTACTCTTCGACTGCCCCCCCTGCTCTCCTTCCTGCTCCCCACCATCCAGCTGCTCCCCCTCAAGAGGCTCCTTGTCCCCTCCCTCCTCCCTCCTCCTCTCGCCCGGCAGGCCTTTCTACTGGACCAGCAGCGGCTCCCGCTCCCGTTCACGTTCCCACTCCGGCTCGCGCAGCTCCTCTTCACACTGCCGGAGGCGCTCGCTCTCCAGCTCACCTGACAGACGCCCCTCCCCCTGGTAAGAAGGGTCTCTTTCACCCTTTTGGCTGCTTCCCACCCGTACAGTTCTAACAGGTCTTTGAGCTGGCAGGGGATCTATCTTAGGAGTGTAAAGCAGGCCTGATCTGTCGTCAAAGCTGGTGTCAGACAGGAGAGACCCTGGAGACTCTTAGCATGAGTTCCTGACCTCCTGCTAGTGTTTTGCTTTGCCTGGACTTGACCCAGAGTAAAATTGGCAAGTCTAACGAAAAGATTTGAAATGAAGACACTCTGCAGTTGCTATCCAAACTTAATTCCTCCTAATAAACCAGGTGGCATTTGATAATGAGGGAATGGATGGCTCTAATACTGTGATCTCCCTTGAAAAAAATGCAAAAAAAAGAGAAAAACGCAGAACTTGAAACGTGCCAGAGGCAGTGGACGTTTGAACAGTATCAGTTTTAATCTCCAGGCAGGGAGTTTTATTTGAGTGTCTTTCTAACAAACCCCCACCCCCGTTCACTTGCTCCTGTTTTCTGTTTGATGCCGGGGCTATTGTTTTAAGCGGCAGCTGTTGTTTTTACTGAGTGGCAAACCCTCCTCCTTTACATCCCCTGAGATGAAAGCTGAATCCAGGCTGTGGGAATGTAGTCTTGAAACCCCTCTCAAAAGAGACTCCTATCATCATCATAGCGCTGTGTGAGAACTACATTTCCCATGCTTCCCTTTGATCAGAGCCGAGGGGTTTTTCACTTCTTTTTTTCAGCAGAAGAACAGAGGCGAATTGTAGTTACTGTGAAAGATGTGGGTAAATTCACTTTGTCAGTAAAGGTTCATTGAGTGTAGTACTCCTCTGCAGTTTGTTTGCTTGATTACTTAAAGGTCAGTTTACTCCACCGAGCCAATAGAATCACTTCATTCCACTCGAGCCCTTGTTCTCCGCGCCACAATAACTCACTCACAAATTACACAATAATAGTCTCAAGGTGCTTGATCAGAATTTGACAAGCTTTTTGAAAACACTCGGCAGGGATCTTAGTTTTTCCAAACAATAGAACAAGAAGCTTGGAAAGATAAATAGAATTTGAGCAGAATAATTCTCAAAATCCCCCCTCTGTGTTTCAAGTTTCCACAGCGTAAGATCCTCGATCCTTTGCAAACTGCCAGTGCTTTGCCTCTGTGAGCTTCCCAAACT
The DNA here is from genome assembly GCA_008086565.1 of Thalassoma bifasciatum. Classification (NCBI taxonomy): domain Eukaryota; kingdom Metazoa; phylum Chordata; class Actinopteri; order Labriformes; family Labridae; genus Thalassoma; species Thalassoma bifasciatum. The sequence continues at coordinate 1,638,409 of RPOG01000006.1, forward strand.
TCTCCCCCCTCCATTATTCAGGTCTTCCTTCTTCAGCAACACTTCAATAATTAAGCATCAGAAGCTGGAGGAGTGCAGGGGTACAAGCTCCACAGTCAGGCCACCAGGGCCTGCAGTATTGACCATTTGCCTCATACAACATAGATAGCAGGTGCGTGTGTATGCTAGCTCAGGTGTGTAGGAAAGTTCTGAGGGAAATTATGCTCACTTTCCTCTGCCAGGGGTTACATTAGGACAAGAGAAGGAGGATACAGGAGGCTTTCATCTGGAATTAACCTAGTTTCTAACACCTGAATGAGCCTGGGGAATATCAAAGAGGGTGATTTTGCACAAGAACAAATTAATCAGGGTGTCACAGGTATGCATGAATCCACACTATGTTGTATGACTTTCTGTTTTAGTCAGAGATGATCACCTTCTTCCATTTTTTAAAAATTATTATTTCGAGAAAACTTTTCGTGTTGACAGCCAAATCTTACCCATTACTTTTTCTCCACATAGGTCTCGCCACAACACAGATTCAAGCACTTTCCGTTCCAGGACTCACAAGAGTCCCAACTCTCAGTCTCGATCTCCTCTGAGCCGCAGGCCAAGGTGAGCATTCAAATGAAGCCATCACATTGATTTTATTTGTCTTATTTGACATATGGTCGCACAGCAATATTATGAATAAATTATCTTTATTTGTGGAGATTCATGTGTGCAGATTCATAAATATGTGAAAGGAAAGACATGACTCAATTTTATCTTACTTAATTTCACCATAAGTAGAGCACTTTGCAGAGTTTTAACAAGTTGCAGCTGCAAAAAAATCATCCTTTCAGCAGCAGAAACCTTGAGCAGAACCAGACTGATGTGGAAAGCCATCTGTGAGAGAGAAAGAGGGATATAACAAACCGTCAACCTTCAGCAAACCCCAACACAGCAGACTTAATCAAAAAAGAACTTTAAAAAAACTACTTCTGATACAGCAAAGACAGTGTCTGCCACTTGGACCTGGTCTGGTAAATGATACCAAAGGAGAAAGAAGGAGAAGGGCTGGGTAACTGAAAAAGTTGATCCTAGTTTTGTTGAGGTTTTTATAAGACTGTCACTGCAAAAACTGAAATCTAAGCAAGTCATTATGTCTTCTTGTCAGTAAAAAATTGTCTCATTATTCTTGATAAGAGCCACATTCTTCAACTGATAAGTCCAGAGAAAAAGTCTTATTTCAAGTTATTCAAAGACAAAAATGATGTCTGAATTGTCTATAATAGGTCAAAAATATCTGCCTTTGGGGAAAAAAAAAGTTTCTTGTATTAAGACATCTTTCTAATTTCAGGAAACATGATGAGCAAATTTGTCTTACCCCATTGGCAGACTTTTTTTTGACTTGTTACAAGCAAATCAGACCTCATTTCTGTCTTTTAATAACTTGAAATAAGATACTTTTCTTGACTTTTTAGTTAAATGTGACTCATATCAAGAGTAATAAGACAAACATTTATGGCGAAGGTGTTGATTTAATCATTTTTTAATTGGAGTGGTGACATAAAGTTCCTCAAATATTTCTCAGACACCCTCGTACTTCACTTTACAGTCAACACTCCCAGTTATAAAATGACACATGTTCAACTGAGCCTTTCTGTAGTTTTCTATGAGCGACTGCTGAAGCAACCACCACATCGGCAGAGAAGTACTGGCAAAGTAAAGACATAGAGAGAGAGAGAGAGAGAGAGAGAGAGAGGCTGACACCATCCCAGTGCTCCAAGCTGATTTGGCACCCACAGGCCCTAATGACACCAGACAAGCCAGAGAGTCGCTCATCAGTCGAAAACTTAACGGACACGTCTTGTGCCAGTTTGGAGCAGTGGTGGTGGTGAAGAGAAAGTAGTTGCACTTTCCCTCTTGATGAAGCCCTAAGTAAGCAGAAAGTAATGACATGTGAAGTTGTGCTGACAGTTGCAGCTGCCCAGCTCCCCGACCGCGCCGCTCGCCGGCTCTCCCGTGGGCCTTTTCCTGCGGGCGTCGTAATCACAGCAATGGCGGAAAGACATCTTATTAACATGTCTATTTTTCTCCTCCTTTGCAACCCCCTTCTCAACCATCAGTGAAAGGGGGGGAAATAGTCGACTGCTCCTCAGTGGATATGAGCAATTGTTCTTTTCTTTCTTCTGTGTTTAAAGAAAAGCAAGCTAGGAAGGTGATTTCACATCTCTCTTCTTTTCCTGTGCAGGTATGACAGCTATGAGGAGTACCAGCACGAGAGGCTGAAGAGGGAGGAGTACCGGCGGGACTATGAGAAGCGGGAGTTTGAGAGGGCTGAGCAGAGAGAGAGACAACGGCAAAAAGCAATTGTGAGTCAACCTGTGATGAAAATTATTCAAGAAAACAGAAACACATGCAGTCACTGCTGTGGTAAAAATCCTGCAACCACACACTTGATGACACAGCCCAAAGCGTAGTGCAGTGTGCCACTGCATCTCCAAACTAGAGGAATACATAAAAAGTGAGTTCCTGAATGATTCAGGCGACAGGCCCTTCCTCTTTATCTCAAGCTAGTGTATTTTTAACATCTCTGTGGTCTGGAAACACTGTCGACTCTTATTAATCACACCACAGGGGTAATATGTTAAAATAATCCAAAACAGAAACTAGCCAGGAAAGGACAAAAACATTAAAAACAGACTCTGACTCTCTTAAACTCTTTAGATTGTTCTGAATCAAAATTCAGCCACATTCCCCTCGTATCTGCTACTCTCCACGTCTCGGTGTGAAATCACTCAGGTTTCCTGCAGGGTAACGCCACAGCCACCCGTTGATAAAGCACACATTAAATGATGCAGGATTGCAAACCTGGCTTGGCGTGCATACATATTCAGGGATGGAAAGACAAACAATTATGAGCAGCGAAGCTCAAGCTGTCAAACACGGTTTGGGAGGCGAGGCGCATGTGAACGCATCCTCCTTCTGTCTGTCTGTCTCTCACTCACACACCCACACACACACAGACAGGCAGCCCTTAGGGTGCCATCAACGAAAGGCCGCTTATTTATCAGTTGTCAGCATCTAAACCCCCTAATTCAGCAAATCCTTTTTTTGTCTCAAGCATTACAGAGAGAAGGAAAGGCAGAAAAAGCATCATCTGTAGTTAATATGTATCGCTCTCTACTACTCTGCACAAGTCTAACAGGACAAAGGTGAACTTTGACTTTAGGAACAGGCTACTGATTTACATACATGCTACCAACACTACCCTCAAGACAGCTTTTAAAATTCCAACAAGCCTCAGTGGACCTGCCTTTGTAACGGCAAGTAAATGAAAGAATAAATAAATAATACTGGTGGTACACTGCAGCCCCAGGCCTGTGCTATATTATATGATTAGCAGATGCAATTAAACTACTCAAAAGCTGTAATTGCAGCCGGGCGCAGCTTGTTCTTAAATTATTCCACTATGACCCCTGTCGTCCTCTGAGGTTCAAGGAAATGCATGATTTTTGCCCTGTGGCTCATAACGCTCCCTCTCTCGTAGAAATGAATACCCGTGTAATATTAACAGACTTTTCATTTGGCAACAATGCCTGCGTGTTGTGAGTTTGACTCCAAAGTCCCAGGACAAAAAGACAGACGGAAAGAAAAAGGCTTTTGTGATGTATGGGCTGAGTCACTCCACTGCTTTATTTTTAGACTTCACTAAAAGAAGAAGCAAACTTAAGACATGGCATCATTTGATAAAAATCACTCTGCCTCCGGTTGATGAGTTGCAGAGAGAGAGAGAGGGAGAGGGAAAAAAAGGAATTGTGGTGCCAAGGCAGACTGAGGACGCTCTATCTGCAACTCTATCAGATAACAGGAAAGCAAGTTGAACCAATCACAGAGGAACACTGACAGACAAAAAGAGAAGGGGGACAAGAAAAAGAGAGAAAAAAAACAGGGGGCTGGAGTCAGCTGGAGTATCCACAGGAGTGATCAAGACCAATTCATTAAGGCCGGGTGAAGACAGAAAGAGAGGGGAAATGGGAAAAAACAGGCTCCCCCTTTTAATCTCCCTCTGTCTTTCCTCTTTAACGAGCAGGAGGAGAGACGGGTGGTGTACGTGGGGCGACTAAGGTCCGACTGCACCCGGACCGAGTTGAAGCGCCGCTTTGAAGTCTTCGGCGAGATTGAAGAATGTGCAGTGAACTTGAGGGACGATGGGTGAGTAAAAAGCCCCAGGACAAACTCTTTTTTTTTTTTTTTTTTTTTTGCATCTATATGTTAGTTTTAAAGGTAAAGGCAACTTCTGCAACTGCTGAACTTCAAAACAGTAAAGTGTTGAAGGTCTTAAACAAAGACAGAGCTTGTGCAGTCTAACAGCATCTCCTGATCCATCTACGCCGCCCCAAAGATACACTTTTATTGATTCTCCTTTGCATATAAATAGCGTGATCGCCATCTCAGACAAGGCCCCTCTGTGTTCACTTATTGTTTGTTGCCCCCCGCAGCATCACTCTGACGTATTTTCTATTCCTGACCAGGGACAATTTTGGCTTCATCACATACCGCTACACTTGTGACGCCTTTGCCGCCCTTGAGAACGGACACACCTTACGCAGGTCAAACGAGCCTCATTTCGAGCTGTGCTTCGGCGGGCAAAAGCAGTTCTGCAAATCACATTACACAGACTTGGGTAAGTGCAGTTTTGTGTTTTATTTTTCTCTTTTTTGTATTCTCCATCAACCCTCACCCCCCTCCCTCCCTGCAGTCATGCAGTGTGTTTTGCAAAAGGAGTGTTGGTGAAAAGAGGATAAAAAAGAGGGGAAAATCAGCCCGGAAAAAAAAAACTGGAGTGATGCATCCAGATCAAAAGAGAACCATCTTTGGCTTCCTTCGGTGCTGAATTTGTCTAGCAGGCATTTCAGACTCAAAAGGGCAAATAAAGTTCAAAGGTCACGAAGAATAAAGCTCCATTTTCTCCAAGCTTGTCAGAAAATACAGTTGGCTCCATTACTCTTGAACACAGGATGTTTTTTTTCCCACTTTGTACTTTGTAGATAAGGAAATACGAAACATTGAGAAAGATAGTCCTTAAAAGCATGTGTGCAGCTGTACATAAGATGTGCTTTCATCTGCTTTTGGATGTACAGTTTTTGTGTGGGTGTGTGATTCACTTCAACTGCATGAGAGGAGAAGGGGGTAAAGAAGGCAAAGGGGGAGTAAAGAGATGAAATTACAAGAGAGTAAAGGAAAAGAGATGAGGTGAAGAAGAGGAAGGTGGGAGCAAGGTTAAGTCCCAGCGTTCCCCTCCCTCCTACTAAAGCAAGCTTCCATCTGTTGCCAGCTGTTGCTGCTTGTCTACATAGAGGGAGGGGCCACGGTAAAGCACGTGCGCTTATGGATACTTGCTTCCTGTGAGGATGCAGGAAGACTGCAGTGTGGCTGAAATCATCCAACATAAGTGATCCCTTTGAGTAAACATGGATGTACGTACATAGCGCCTATATTGATCAAAAAGGTATATTTCAGGCAGAATCCTGCACACAAATGGATGCAGCGGAGGGTCGAATGACGCATACGATAAATAATGCAGGATATCAATGAAATCCAGGCTTTTTTCCTCTGGCAAGATGCCCCATTTCTGACATGTGGGGAAAAAAGGCTACAGTTAAAGTGGAGATAATTTCACTTCCATACTGAACCTCAAGCAGAAGATGTCCCATTATCTTCACACACAAGAAATCATCTCCTCCCTTTAAAAAAGAGGCATAAGAAAAATATTGACTTGCCATTTATTTTCCAGCAAAAGTGAGGTCAGGAATGTATCATAGACCTGAACAAAGAGGGTCAACAGGTCAGCCGCAGAGAAAAAGAGCACTTTCCTCTTTAAACGAAGCGGTTACTATACATTTCTAAAGCACATGCTCCAAGCCATCAGCTTTTCAAGAGAGGACATGATGAGAAATTGACACACACAGAAACAGTTGCTAATCCCAAAGCCTTGAGGACAGACATTATGTTGAGATTGACTAATCAGTCTGCTGGAATGGAAAGGGCCTTCATTCGACCGCCTCTTTGTCAGGAGCAGGCTATTTTGGTCGTCCCCACGCTGATAGCACAGGATGAAGCAATTGAGAGGGAATAGTGGGTATCCAAACCCCTCCCTCCCCCTGTCTTTGCCTTTTTTTTGTTTTCAGAGACACTGTCCATTAGTTTAAAGTAGAGCACCGGGGTATTTTTCATCCCTCAAGGTGCGCAGTGTGACACAATCCAGCCCGTGGCCACTGCATTAGATCACGACTGGCATCTTCCAGCTGCCACGGTCACTCTCATTTCTCAAAGCTGTGGCGGTGTGCTGCTGGGCCCACTGGGGGCCCCATTTGTGAAGCTGTCTGTTGGGCGAGATAAGATGCTCTTTATGTATTATCAGCTGATCAGAAAAACAGGACAAATGAGGGATGTTTTCATGACTGTTGTCGATGTGAAAGAAAATCCCTTTTCTTCTCCCCTTACCATTGAGCCCAATATCAACCAATAGAGTTCTTTGTCAACTTTTGCAGTGCGACTTACATGTATTGGGGTTGAGCTGCAAAAATACAAATAATACACAGAATACATCACCAAGCTTAACCCTTGTATTGGCCTCATATTTACTCTGCAGAATGTTTTGACTGCTTATGAAGTTTAAGCTGTAAAATTTTCTACGTTTTTTTTTTCCTTCACCTTCTTAATGAAGATTTTTCCAACAAATTCACATATGTTTAACAATTACTTTTGCAATACATGGTATCACAGACATTAACATCAAAGTGTACCTCTTTTTTGTGTGGAAAAAAAGCAGAATTTTGATTTTTTTTTTTTCAACAGTGTTATTATCAGAAGTATATATGTTGATGTATTTCCACAGACAGGTACATGTTTAAGTGTAGGCAACATATTTTTTAAACCATTTCAATGTTTTGATGGTAGAAATGTAACAAAAAATAGTCATCACCAATTTTACACGCAAATAGAATCGCATGGAACCACCCATGTAAGTTTCAAGCAATTCTATGAAAGAAAACCAAAGTTATGTCAAAATAGCTTTTGAAATCAAGTCAAATTAACCGGAAGACAACATAAGGGTTAAGAATGAAAATGAGCTGCTGGGGGTAAATTATGTTGCTGAAACAGGGAGTCATATGATCAGTGTTCAAAACTGCCGTGCTGAAGCAAATAAAAGCCTTCTTGTGTTTACTTCTGCTGACTACTAGAAACCTACATCATGAAGAGGTTTCTCAAAGGGATTAGTCAGGGGAGGCTTGTGCCTGTGCAATCTGATTGGCCACCACAGTCAGGGGCCATCCCAAAATCAGAAACTATTACTGGCTTTTTCAAGCATTAGTTCCTAATGCAAATATGTTGAGTGGAGGCAGAAAGTGTAGCTATACAGCATTTATTCATGCCACCTCTACAGGAGTCAGTCTCTCAGCTGGTAGTTGGACACGCCCTTGTCTGAGTGAAGACACCCTCATGTGTTTTTCATATTTTCATGTGACTCCTTTTTATTTTTTCAGGTGTAGACTAAGTTTTAGATCAAATTTTCTTCTCTGGTTGGGAAAACTTTTTGTTCTCAAAAGCATTTTAACTGTCAGATTAACACTGAGCCACATTTGACTGAGCAATGATGATGTAAAGATGGGATATTCTGTGAGCCTGCAATCATTCAGATTTTTCAGAGTACAAAGGTGAACACTCTTGTTTCATCTGCACTTTCAAAGAAACCGACACCAAAACAATCCTTTGTTGTCTCTTTCAGACTCCCATTCGGACGACTTTGATCCAGCCTCCACAAAAAGCAAGTATGACTCCATTGATTTTGACAGCTTGCTGAGGGAGGCCCAGCGCAGCCTGAGAAGGTAACCAGTTCAGCGGCACCTGCTGTCTGTCACAAAGAGGGACTTCTGATACCTCAATGTTTGTTTCTCGCTCCTTCGACGACGAGACTACCACAAGTTTTACGCTCTATGTCATAGAGTATAGAAGAACACGTCTATAGACCTATATCAATATAAATGAATATATCAAAAATGAAGTTTACATGAACATAGCTGCTGGAGAGACGGGAAGAGACAATGCATTGTGGGAAAAGCCAGTGAACCCTCAGACCCTGGTGCACAAGTTTGGTGCACTCTACTGCTGTACAACCATGAGTGAAAGAAGAAAAGAAAAACTTCTTGATTTTTTTTCTCCAAGCACTAAAATACCCACAATTCTTTGGGAGAGAAAACTTGCAGCTTGTTCAGCCAGATTTCTTTTCTTTTGCTGTTTTGATTCTTCTTTTTATTTCTTTGAAATCTGGTGTTTGGATCTAGTGTTACATTACAAACCAGAGTATATGGGATTGTATCTTGAAGGTAAAATTCTCAAGGTAACATTGTTGTCTACATTTTAAGGAGAAATGTAGCTGTGTATTTACAAATACTATAAAAAGGAATATTTTTATTTTATGTACATATCAGATAAAGTTCTTTATTTGTTACAGCTATGCACTGTAAAATGCAGCCTTTTTTTAAAATGAAGAAAAAATTTCTTAATTCAGAATGTCGATCTGTAGTAATTACAATACTGTAAAACATGTTGTACACCTACATGATGTTTAGAAGACATGACATGATTGTAAAAAAAAAAGAAAAAAAAAGATGCGTCCGATTGCTCATTTTGAGGGAGCATGTGAACAAACGTCTTTTTTAAGTTATTTTGTTGGGGGAAAAAACAGTCTACCATGTATAGTTTTATCTGTTTATAAAGTTTTTCTCAATCAGTGTTTTTGCTTATACAACAGGTGTAAAATGCATTTTTAACGTGTTTTTCATGATTGTAAAAAAAAGTACCCCATTTTTTATTAATTATTTCAGAAGCAATCAGTCTATATATGTAGATATGTACCCATATCTTCATATATATTTAACCTCAGTTTGATTTTATTGCTTTGTGTGATTACTGAACGAGAACACTGCATTCAAATCTTTTTAATCAGTACAACACATATTTATCTATTTATTTTAATATTTGAATCAAGACTATTTATGGGCTCCATTGAACATGGCGTACCTCATGAAATTTTATTTTTCTGTTCATGTTGTCTTTCGATTTGTGTTATTTAACTATTAATCACTAGACAGGGTGTACAATAAACGCTTTGGTGGGGATAATAATATTACCTTCTATGCCTTTCCAAAACAATCAAAACATCCAGTTCATCACTCCAGCCGTCAGCCCCTCATCATTTTTTCTGTCCCCACAATCAGTAACCTCTGGTTTTCTTTCCACTCAGAACATGAAGCAATAAAATGATTTTGCGGGATTTTTATTTTTTTATACCACTTGTCGTCATCGCTCCACTCACGCTTGATTATGTGAATGCCAAACGAAAAGTTTACAATTTCATTTTTCCTGACTTTTTTAAAGATCTTGTATTTGATGTACAATATAAATATATATATACAATGATGATACTACTAATATTATTCACAATAATTACAAGATGATTAATAACAATAACAATGATAATAATATAAATGAAAGAAAAAACTATATAAAAAGCAATAAATTATTTTTCAGAGTTGTATTTTAGCTCCTACTGTTGTGTGATTTTTGGACTTGACCCATTACCCAGCCGCTGCTAGCTAGCTCGGATGACTCCATTCCACATTTGTTGGCATTACATCACAGTAACATCACCATATGCGGTATAACAAAAAAAACTTTGATTGTCCTCACTCTCACTTCCTGGTCTTCCCTTTAAGATGTAATTGAGTCTATGTGATTGTAATGCACGCATTACCTTGTGACATCTGTGAAAATACGTGACTCTTAACTCCGCCCTGTGTGTGTTCAAAAACGTGTCAAGTTAAATCTGTGTGTTGTGTAGAGCATGGCTATTCCAGGATGACAGTCGGTGACATGTACTCCACTTTGGATATCTGCCTCTCAGCTGTCTTAACTGGCAGATTTTAAATGACATTCTGTAAGCCTAGAGAAAACTACTCAACGATGTATCGCATGCCGCACCACTTCTCCATCAGACACACACAACACACACACATACACACTCACACACACACTCACACACTCAAAGTCCAGATATCACAGCCGCCGCTGCCACCGCAGCTGCTACTGCTGCTGCTGCCGACATGACATAAAAGGTAACCTTGCGGTTTCTGGTTCAATTAATATCCCGTTTCTTGCGCGCGCCAAGTAATGAGAGAACCAGCTTCCATCACAGGAAGGGTGAAAAAATCTTTTGTATGAAAGATTTTGCTGATCACAAGCTTCCTTTCATGGAGTTGACAAGAAAACGGCTAATTTTTATGATGCAAAGAGACAAAATTGGTCGAGGGAAGGATGAAAAAACCCTTTACCTGTGTTTTATGAAGACATTGACTTTTTTCTTTTTTTGCTGTCTGTATAGCGTTTGGGTAATGGTGTCGTGTCCCATTTGATAGATGTGGCTTTAATCATTGTAATAAAAAAAATGCTTTGTAAATTGCCTAGAGTAGCAATATATTATAACACCTTATGGTTCAAATTTCAACTGTGGCAGACTTTTTAATAATGTGACCTACTATGGAGGACTTTGCCACTGCTTTGTTGGGTAATCATGTTTCTTTTGGAAGGACAATATGTATGTTTGAATGTATGTGTGTGATTTTAGGGACGCGTGTGTGTGTTTCTGAACATGTGTGTGAATGAGGGGAAAGGGGAAGGGGGGGTCGCTGTGGGTTGTTACCTGTTTGTGTCCTATCCACGTTGCCTTCTGCCAAGTCCTTACCAATGCCTTTGTGGTTCTACCTATTGTACGACTTTCTTGTGAATTTTATTTTTTATGTGCAATTCTCATCAGCCTCACCATGCCAATAAAGGGAAATGTGTTTGAAAAAAATCACTCCTTTCTTTCCCTTTTATCTTCCTTTCTTCCTGTGATGAATGTCCCATCATCAAGCAGTGCTGTACCAGTCTGAGGCAGCGCTGAGGGATGATTATGATTTGTCTGATTGCTATCAAGGAGGCACCCTTGAATGGTTTTTAAAGAGGGAGGTTTAAAAACAATGCACACTGCAAACACTGATTCCCAAATAAATCCCTGCCCCCTCCTTTTTTTTCTTCTGCTGTGCCTATCAATCAAAGTGTTGAATGAAAGCTGACTGAAGTGACACAAGGCCATCCTCAGCACATCTGTCTCTCTCTGAAGTTTCCCCCCTAATAAAGAATCTCCGCTTAATTCAGAGTAACTTCCCTCTTTGATATTCATATCACCTGGGAGAGAACACTGTAGTCTTTGTCTGTGTCCACAACTTGACTCCACACCATGCGTCTGCGAGTTAATTAAAAAGTTGGGGGGAACAATTTCATTAACACGATAGAGAGAGCTATAGTAAGTTGATGGTGCGCTTGATATTCAATAGGGCTTCATTATGGCTGCAACACCCCTCCCCTTTCCTTTTCCTTCTTTTTTTTTCCTACACATCTTCGCCTAGGAGCTGGGATCACACTGGGAGCTTCCACCATGTCCTTTTTTTAAGAGAAATATGGGAAGAATGTGCATTAAACTTTAAGGTTGGGGGTCTGATTGTGTTTTTTATTAAGGCCGCTGTTTAGCCCCGGAGAAGAGAGCCGGCCGGCTTTCATTTCGGCTCGGCTGCCGCATTACAGCGGGAGGTCTCCTTCTGCTTGCCCTTTCCACAGAATGAAACTGTCCCTGGAAATCTCCTCACTCCCGGTCGCCTTTTCTCTCCTCCTCCTCTCTCTCTCACCTCTCTCTTTCCATCACGATAGGATGGCTTTTTTATCTGTTATGTGTCTTTTTTATTATTAACCACTAGATAAGCAGCTATCTCTACTCCGGTTGGAGGTAAGTGGTAGCCTTGGAGATAATGGGGTTTGATGGGGCTGCGGCTCTCTGTGGGACAAACACTGAGATGTTTTCCGCTGAGTTGTGTAGCTCAGTATTTTATTTGGCATGGAGCTTTGGCTGCTGAGTCGGATATTGTTGAAAATCCTGAAAATGGCACTTTCTATTTCGCTTTTTGTTTTCAGATATGCAACAAGCAAGTGTGAGTTATTTGTACTCAAGAGTCCAAGCGGCAAACCAGCCCAACACAGAGGCTGTTTTATGAAGATATCATAGTTCCACTGTAAGCAGGTTAGTGTGTGTGGAAACAGACAGTCTTGGTTACTAAGATTAGACTACCTGAGACTAGTTAATTAAAGTCTATGGGGTTGAACATGAGCGATCCAACCACTAATATACCATCAAGCTTGCTTTTATTTTAAATTGTCAGCTGAGCACGAGCTTCATCATGAGTGCACATTCTACTCACTGCTGACACTGAAGCTACAGCAATTTTCTTTCTTTCTGTCACATTAATTAAAGTTTACATCAATTTTCTCTGAATCCACAGCTGGCAGAAAGATAAAAAACAAGTCTCTCAAAGACCTTAGATTAGCCTATATCTCCAAAACTTCTTTGCACTCTCATCTCCTTGTAGTCTTCAAATTTTGAAGCCAAGTAAGCCGTTGCCATGCAGAGTTTGGTCCCTGAGTTCCCAAGCGAGACCAAATCAACACGACTTTAACAAATGTGGCGGAAGAATACAAATCTTGAAATATCATGATATCATGATGCCGCTAGCTGCCGGCAAGAGGCTACTGCTCCAATCAGATTGCATGATGTGCTAACTTTACATGATTGGTTAGGCCACACTGCCTGTGGTGATCTTTTGCTTTGATCACATGACTCTTTGGTTCACATCAGATCATGAGAAAAAGAAATGTTTCCTGTAGGCTTATCATCTCAAATGAAACAGAGCATTTTGTCCCCATTGTCTGTGAAAGTCTTCGTTGATGAATCAACAGATTAAACCACTAGATGTTGCTTGGCTCTCATTTATCGAAACACTTCTGTTTCTTTTCCAGACAAGCCTTCCATCGTATGCCACCTTATGGGAGGAGATAATGACTTTGCTATTAAAACCGCAATCTCCCCATTCGGCATTCTAGTTTCAGCACTTTCTGCTGTTAAAGAGTAATGAGGAACAGAAGGACAGTATTCTTCTTCCCCCCCAAACTATCAACTTTGGGGACTGAATGTATTCTTCGCTAGATAATTAATGGCTACAGACAAATGGTGGTTGATTGAGCGACTCATCCCTCTATTTTCAATCACCATCTGCTGTGTGTTGCTGGCAAAAAACAATGTTAATTACCTCAAGTGTGCCCAAGACGTGGCGTATTAATTAGGACAACAAAAAAGGAAACCTAAAAGATTCCAGTTCTTTAAGTCTCTAATATGATATGTTTATGTGTGCATGTGGTTCGTGTGGATTTTATTGTTGGATTAGCTTAAGAATCAGGCCCAGAAGGCAAACATTTACTAAAAATTTGGTCCCTGGGTGAGTTGCTATTATGGCCACACTGCTACCTCTATCTGCTTCTTGTGCACTGAATCCATCCCAGGCCTTTTTGGACCCTGAGGCTGGCAGCTTTTTAACACGCACATAAGGGACATCAGCAGACGTACAGATGTCGACAGAGGCTGCAAGGACAGCTGGCATTATGGCGATAGATGCAGACATCCGAGCTCCTTCCGTGCGTGCAACACTTGTCTATGAAGGAGAGGAAGGGAAAACAAAGTGATTGACGTGATGTTTAGCCTGCAACGGTTCCCCCTGAGGCCTAAGAATGTTTCTGAGTAGATCCTGATCGGTTTGGTGCTGTAGCAGTGTTGCTAACGAGCTGATTATGAGAACGACATGCAAATGTGTTGATGTGAGCAGCATATCATCGGTTATTATTTAGCAATCAGGGAGTAGCATCAATAACAATTAGCACAATTTCCTTGACTTCAGCACTTAATTACTCGATTCAAAATAATGAAAAATCAAGTACGCTCATTTCCTAAATGGGTCGCGTATCGTCTGATACAGGCTGGATTACAAATATCAGGTAACTGAAGAAAAAAAGGGTAAAACCTGAATTAAAAAAGACTTAAGCTGAAGTTAAGCAGATTAAAACGCCTCATAAGTACATCTATGGATCAGTGAGTGTAGCACTGTGAGCTTGCACCCTCTCTTAATGCAACTGTTAAGAGCTTGAACATGAGGCACAACAGTGTTTTAGATAGATATTTAATAAGTCAAACAAAACCGACAGAGTTTGAAGTGCAGAATTTCAATTTTTCATCGTTTTCATCCAAGGAATGATATCACAATCTTTTAAATTTAGCTCACCAGCACTCAAAAAGCTCCCAACCCCCAGTTTGGAAACATTTGCTTTGAAGAGTATAAAGCATGCTATCTAGTTTTTATTCTTGCTATTTAAACTGTCCCATACCAGTTGGATCTCAGCTTCATAATGGCTCCATTCAAGCATTCTTGACGAGATGGCTCGGAAAGAAAGAAAAAGCTGAGTGCTCTCTCTCTCTCTCTGTATTCTCTTCTCCACTGTCCCTCTCTTATCTCCTGCTTGTATTTTTTGCAGAGTGGTCCTGTCGGTACGCCGAGTTGTGTCTAAATCCAGTTCCCAGCTACTTAGCCCCCACCCAACCCACTCACTTCGACACAAGGGCCAGCGAGAGCATCTCTCCCTCTCTCCCAGACCCCAGCTTGAACCCATGTATCACACAGCAAGCCATCACAATACAGTAGAATGGGCACATGGACAGTTATTGTTTGTTTGCACTATTTATGTCAATGTACAGTCTGCAGCAAATGGCTCAGTAATGCAATCATTCATCCTAGCCATCCTGTGCTCCTGTCCATTAGGCTAATGATATTCTGTGACCGTCCCGGGTTCCCTGGCTGTTGAAATCATGGATGTGAGAAGTAGGAAAAAGTGGGAGGACTGCTGCTAATTGAGGGACCATGATCAAATTCGAGTGTCTGGAAACATATGCCCTGTAGTGCCCTTGAGCAACATACAGAATTCCCGGCAGCTCCAAAGAGGCTGCTGTATAGCTGTTCTTGTGATCCAGCCAACATATGGAGCAAAGAAAGTGGCCACATGAGATCAATATAGTTTCGAAAGAAAAAGTGTCTCTGCTCCGAACACACTTTCAGCCACATGAATCCTAAATTTAAAGACCACAGTTTAACTACCAATGGTCCATCCAGAAACCAATAACTGTCCTCTATAGGAACAGAAACAATACAGATGTGGTTTGTGGGTTAACAAGATCAAGGGTTTACAAACCAGTGGTTCTGTGAGGTTCTACTTGGGCTTAGCAAAACGGCAACAAGTTTGTGAATGTCGAACTAGCAACAATTCAGGCTACAATTTACTCTACTTTTTAAGAACATTAGGACAATTAGGCTCAAGGTAATATGTTGATAACTTCTAAACCCACACGCAAACATTTCTTAAGTATAATCTGTCGTTATAACCATCTCGGCCCAGAGTAATGTTTAGAGAGCATTGAGCTGAATGCTAAAGTGTTCATAGATACTGTTGTGACTAGCCAGTCTTTTCCAGGCTTGATTAAAGCATTCAACATTTTTTGTCTGGAGTGTAAGAAAGCGAAGCTTAAGCTAAGCTTAAACTAAATGCTAATGTGCTCATTATCAAACTGATATGTTGATATTTCTCAAGTAGCTTTATAACAAACATTATTTTGGTTCTACATGAAAGCAGCACAAAATAGGCTCAACTTGAAATGCTCATCCACTGACATGCAATTTTCATCAAATTGTTGAGTAAAGACAGAATCACAAGTGGCAAAAAGAATGAATGAATTAAAGTCTTCACTGTTTTTGTTGAGATAGTTCAGCAACATTTAAGCTAAATACACAGATATAGAGCGGACATGTTGCCATTTCTCAAAAATTAATACTACTTTTGATGTTATGTTATTATAGCACGTTAGCATGACAAGATTTGCTAGCTTAATGCAGAATGCTCTTAAAGACTTTACTGACATGCTGACATTTCTTGGGTACAGTATTTAAGAATTCACCCATTTTGGTCAAGAGTGGAAGCAAGCTAACATTTGAGCTAAATACCAACATGCTCACAAATAAGAATTCTGATGCTTTTCAGCCTTAATAATAATATTCAGAATCTGAATTTGACATGTTCACAAGGGAGAATAAGAGATATGTATAGGCATACTCATTAACATGATACTGATATGCTGTTTTCTGAGAACAATAATTGCAGGATGGCTTTTAAATAATGTTTCACATACAAAAGTTTCTTGAAAATTTGGTTACAAACAAAGGTATGTCAAGGAATTCATGGAACTATACATTTCTTTTGTACCCCTGACCCAGTCTAAGCTAAGACACTCCTTAAGGTATGACAACATTTTTTTGTATGGGGCTGGTAGGTGAGCCAAAGGACCTCTTAGGTCTACAGGATTCATCATTTGTCAGTTTCAAATTTCATGACATACATTCAACGGTCATAGAAAGACTTATGTGTAGATAAAAGCAGAGAAATGACCAAGTGATCATCCATAGACTTGCCTCTGGCACTGACTCGTATTAAAAGTTTGTGTTCTGTCAGGTTTTGTTCTTGGAGATTACATTTTTGGTAGTGTTAAAGTAGAACAAGTTTTGACAGCTGACCTACAACTGAGTGTTGAATGCCTGTGATTTAAACTCATCTGATTCTCCGCTCTGATACATAAATAGCATGAAATCAAGGCAATATCCTGTCAAATTAATAACTCATTATCACCATCTATCCTTTTAATCCTTATTTTGTGAGCACTAGTACAGCCCAAATGCCAGCGCTATCCAAAAGCCTCACAGATATGTTTTGTAATGGAACCTCCCTCAGTTTGGACTGTCAAAAATCTCTGCCCAAAATGTCCACACTGGAGTGCATTAAAATGCACGGGCAGCCAAGCTATAATTACTGGAAAAAAATTCCCCATGCCTTAATCCACATGGTAATAACGCAATTAAAGTGGTGTTTCTTGGACTTGGTAATCTTCTGTGACAAGGCTTACAATTCAATTAACCCCGTTTTAACACTTTGTTTCAACTTCCTGTGAGGCTAATTTGCTTTAAACTTCCTTCTATTGCTATAATTATGCCTTAAGAAAAGTCCAATTTATGAATTATCAGTTGTTTATGTCAGTAAGATGCTGATTTTCAGTGGACTGGATGTGCTCTTATCCTGCAGGCGGTTTGACGGGGAGTTTCTTTAGTCTGGCTTTTAGCAGGCTGATGGCTTTGTCATGTTAAGAATTGTTGCAGTGTCTTAAGTGATCAGTACTGAGCTTTAAGACTTGTTGCATTCACAGTGAAATCCAGAAACAGGCAGAACTTCTGCATCTGAGGTGAACTATTTTTGGATTTAGTAATGGTCTTCTTTTAGGGGGGATTCTCTGCTACATAAAGTTTGATGCATCCATGATGAGAGTTTCAGCCTGATACAATTGTGGATAATCTCATAGTACAACTGGAGCTGCACTCTTCCTGACATCTACCAAAGCCAGCCACAGATCTAACCCATTTAATCACTCTTTTCTTGTTCTCTTTCTAAGCTCATGCTGGCTGTGACATATTGAGCCGGCAAACTTTCCATGTTCTCCCAGAGAAGGTCATTGGGCCAGGCCCAATCTAGCCTCTGAAACTGAGCCAAGATTTCCACTGCTGTCGTTCAGATTAGTATTAGACGTGAGCGCCTTTCCTAAGCAAATCAGACAGTGTGAAGGACGGAAGCGTTCTTCCATTCAAGCACGCCTGCTTCTTGTTAAGGAGAGACAGGGCAATAAGTTGTAGGACAAAGGGAAGTTTGTGGGAAGTCTTCACATTTTGTGAATGCTTATTTCTCGGTGTCATCTAAGGTGAGGAACTGTTGTAAGACTCCAAGTAAAGCTGCAGCTGCTGTCAGTTCGGGAAAAGCTGCAGTGGCTGTTAGTAATTCGTATTTTTAGTTTATAAAGAAAGCTTTTATTTGTACGTCTTGTCACATGTTTGTTCTAAGAAGTGCATTTCAGAGCATCATAATCGCCTGCTACACCAAGTATAATGACATGCAGAACTGTTTCTGGGCGACACTAGTGCAGCCAGGCACACACTGTGTTGAATGCTGACACATGATACAAGGGAAACAGGAGCTAACATTCATTCCTAAAGGACAACGCAGGACACACAGTGTACACCAAAGATATGTGAGCACGGCATACTATGCCTGTGCTTTGAATGTGACACCGTTCAGATGTAAAAAAAAAAAAAAAAAAGAAAAAAAAAGAAAAACCTGGGCACACTGTAATTCAAGAGTTTTGTCTTGAGCATGAACAAATCTGGCGGGGGAATTGGTATCGATTCAGCTCTGTAGCACTTGGAAGGACAAACTTGCACCTGGACTCAATCAACGTTGATTGGAGAGTGGCAACATGCCCACAAGCACACAGCACACAGCACACAGCTGATAGGACACACTGTGTGCTGCTGCACAGAGGAAGTTCAAAATCAAACTTCCACACTCGTAAATAAAGCTGTTCCCTCGTAATTTCATATTTCACTTGCAAATATCTACAAGCATGATCATATTTCACACATCAGTCAAGAACAGGAAGCCCTACAGAGATCAAGACTTCTAGGTAAGTCCTGCATTTATTGTGAGATGAAAATGCTCGGTGGCGTTCAGTCTCTGGCTCTTGTTGCCCTTTAATCAAATCTTTTATTGCTTTATTTGTCTTGAATTATAGTTGTTTTTCTTGATTCAACTGATTCTCCGGATTCAATTAAAAGTTTTGATTTTATTTCTTCAATGCCATCCTCATGTTTGCTCTTGTACAACAGTACCTTTACCCTGTAATTGAGCGGTAAGAAGATGAGTAAAAAACAAATTCATTTGCGTTGTCTGAGGCTGGTTTGAGTTTTATTTGTGGAACATTTCTCTATTGTTGCCATATAAGTGCAGTGAGAACAAACTTGTGGATGTCTGGACAAGAATGACTATTTTTAGCATAAGCATGTGAATTCTGAAAACTTTTTCCACAATTTTGAATAATTAATTTCCAACCAAGATCTTCAAACAGATAATTATGGTCCCTGCGTCTGTGTTCGTCTGCCTACTTGATGCAGACTCCTGTTATAGATCCCTTGTCAGCCTTGTTGGCATGCCGACCGGATGGCTCAGTTTTGGGATTATGTCAACGCCTTCAGCAGATGCTATTGCATTACATAAAGAGATATGGCATGCTGGAGAGCTTCCCCTCACTTCTAATGTGTGCATTCTGGCCACAGGCAACAACTTCACATCCAGTTCTATCACTGACATGGCAACCAAGGATTCTGGGAGCGTTCCCAAAGCTGTGTTGCATCAGTTGTCAAAGGTGTATTCTGCCTGAGTTACTTGAAGTTGTATTAAGCGATCTGTGACAACTGGAGGGCAGAAAGGTTTTTAAACAAACTCTAAGAAACATGTTTTGATATAGATCACCTTATCGTATGCTTAGGGCTAACAAGTTAAAAAGATGTCTTAAATGTTCTTATTGCATGTCAAATTTTTGGAACTTTCTGTTCAAAGTTAAAGCGCTGTTATCCTCTTTGCGTGCCTGTGCTGCAGATCCAGTTGAGAATCTGACAGCTAGTGACATGAGAGTGCTATAATAACTATTTTCTAATACATCACAGCCTTTTTTCTCCAAAATATCACAAATAAACAACAATATCAACATAAGTTTAGAAGGCACAGTTCATATATGTGTATAGTACGTTTAACATGTAAATGAAGACTAAGTTGCAGTGTGCAGATGGCATGCAAAATATCCCCTCTGATGACTGTACTCCTAAATGTCCAGTGAGGACCAACCTCAAGGTGAACCTGCTGTCTTTTCTGATTGGGTCTTTTTTGTTCCTTTAAATACATTACAAGCACAGTTCATCTCAGTACATATTGATCAGAAAAAAACAACCACAAAAAATAAATGAATAGATTAAAAACTAAAAACCCTCAAGGTAGCATTTTTGTGAATGTGGCTGTACACTGCTGTATCCCCCAATGAAACCCATAAAAAGAGAAAAAAAAAGACACTTACCAACAAAATGACCCAGCCATTGATTTTGATTCACATCATTAGCTAAGTACTTTTTATGTTGCTAAAATTAGCTCCACCCTGTGGAAAATGCACTTTTTTATTATTATTATTTCAATTAAGTCATTTTTGTATTTGTAATTTTTTGGGATATGAAATGAAAGTTTAAAAAAAGGACAACAAACTTTATAGAAAAATAACTAATTGCTGTATTTATCATTTATTCATAAATTGACCCATCAATCATACAATTGATTATGATGTTGATGGTTTCTTCCACTATTTGATTAGCCAGCTAAGCTGAGGAGAGGTCTCCGCGCTAAGAGCTCTGATTGGGCAAGCTTTCGATCTCTATATCTCCTTCACTGCCAAGTCAGAAAAAAACTGACTGCCTGTTCGTCAAATTAGTGATTGAGATGGGAGACCAGGCTGTAAACATGCTAATTTCAGCTCTGAAATTGGCTTTTTTGGCTTTGTGTGTACGTGACTTCCGGTACTTCTGGAGCCAGCCCCAAGCGTACACTTGAGGAACAACAGCTTTTAGCAAACCTGCATTTTCTCATATTGTCAGACCGGAGGTTGCCACTTGATTACTACAGAAGTAAATTTGTAACAAAACACACAGCCTTCATGTATTTTCGTGTAGATGCTGAGAGCAGGTGACTATTAAGTGCTGAGTTTCTTTGTTTTTGCCCAGAAAATGAACACTGTTTGTGATGGTAACAATTCATAGACTGACAATTTTTCGGATGGATGCTAACTGCTAATTTTATGTTCCCGAACAGGCAGAGTGGAGAAGAAGAACTATCTGAACAAGCTACACACAACACAAATACGTAAGTAAAGTTGTAGAAGCAAGAACCTCAATATACCTTTAATGACGAGCTAGAAGTTACTTTATGCAGGTATTAAATATGAATTATTTGCTGTTTTGTTTTATTTTTGTACTTCAATTTTTTGGCTAACGTGTAAACAGCTAATAGTTTGGCTAGCTAGTTGGAGCTGACTATGTGTGGTATTATGGTTATGGAAGGTGAATTTATCACTATGTATCCTGTTTTTATTACATTACGATATAACCATAGATAAATGTCCTGCCTTGAGTGGAAGGTAAAATGATATTTTAATTAATCATCATCATTTTGGTGGTGTAAAACCTAAACATTTGAACAACAACAAACATAACTTTTGGTGGCATAAGCATTTCCCTCAATAAAGACCAAATTCTCCCAGGTCTGTTGTCCCCATGGAGCCCAGCAGGTTGTGTGACGGCCGAGTGGAACAAGGTGGAGCAGCTATTTTTACCTGAAACCCAGGAGTGAGCTCAACACAGAAGGTGAGGCAGGAGGAGGGTTGAATTTGGGCAACGTTTGGGAATGTGAATCGGGTAACGTTAATCATCTGGACAGCAGAGACATTAACTGTACATGAAGCTCGGTCTCTGGACATTGCATGTACTGTTCCAATACTGACAGAGGGTGTGTGTGTGTGTGTGTGTGTGTGTGTGTGTGTGTGAAAGGGAGGGAGAGAAAGGGAGAATTGGAGGCAAAACGAAGGAAGGACATGGTGTATTTCTGTGGATCTGGGAGTGAGGGAGGACATTGTGTGGTGTAATTGTGTGTTTGTGTGTCAGGACGGTGTGCCTGTGCTGCGGTGATATACAGTGCCCTGACTTACTCTTGTAGATGAAGTGCACTTTGCTCAAAGCTACACACCCCCAAAGGAATAGACTGTGTTTTCAAACTCACTTTTCGGGTTGGGAAAACACACTGATGAAAAAGGATGAGGCTATAGCAGCTCACTCTGTCTTCGCTGCAGCCCCCCGTCACACACTAACATCATTACAATTTCAACTCCAGTGCCTTCTAACAAAACTCTGCATATTTACAATGTGTGTGTGGATCCGCTATTGTCTTGTTAAAATTTTTACAATGGCTGCTGAGCGCCTTCGCATGCCGAATGCAATATTGTGGGTTAATGTGTCCCAGTATAATGTCGACAGATTTGGAGAGTGCTGATAGGGCAAATTCTGCAGTGAAAGCATCTGAGACGCACGAAAGCGGAGCGTTCACCCCTGAGAGAGCGAGGGGGCTCACCTTTTGTTATTATTTTCGGAGGCGACGATTCACGCTGACCTACTTTGGGAGCAGAGATTGTTGAGGCACGGAGCACCAATGCAAATGAAATCTGTTGCTTCCCGCCTGTTGGATTTCAAGGATTTCCTGACACGTGACGCAATTGGGGAGAAAGTGACTCGATGTCACATACATACTGCAGTCTCATACATACTGTCATCTGTTTATCTCTTATTCTAGTACTTCTTCGTCTGTGTTTTCGAATATTTTCTCCAGCATTTGTTTTCTTTGGAGCTTATTGAACCAGTGGCCTCACATCAGTTGGTATTTTGACAGCAGCTTGCTTGGTTTAGCTTTAAAACCTTACATAAACCTGCTCAGCATTGCAAATGACAGTGATCATACTGTGACTTGAGTGTGACACTCCACCTGCATGACAGGTAGCTGTCAAAAACACCTGTCATTCTGTCAGCTGCACAGTCTAGCCACTAACATCACCTCCATGCTTTTACAAGGTGGATTGTGGTACAATTTCTTTTAAATCTATGTCATATTTATTCAACATCATCCAGTATTGAAAAGGCAGGAACTATCAATTTGAGGCTGTTGGCTCTATAATTGAGTCTCTGTCATATTTTAAAAGCCACTTGACTTTTCAGGCAATGCTATTTTAACACAACTACAGGGATTAAAGTTCTCCGTTACTATGACAGATTTCTGATGTATTTTTCGTCAGTGTAATCACACTGATGAAGTGTACTCTGTGTGGGAGGCTTTTATTGTGATTGTGAGCAACAGTGTGCACTACCTGTCATGTACGGACTTTCACTTTGGGCTCTGATGTGCAATTTATTTACCCAACCAGCTTACTGTACAAGCCTGTGGGGGCAGTGATATGACCTGAGGTTGCTGTAGTTGGTCAGGACTATGTTCAGCAACAGTATGTGCCCAAAGAATGAGGTCGACTGACTACCTGAATATACTGAATGACCAGGTTATTCCGTTAATAGACTTTTTCTTTCCTAAAGGCATGGGCATGTTGCAAGATGACAATACCAGGATTCATTAGGCTCAAATTGTGAAAAAGTGGTTCAGGGAGTATTAGACATCTTTTTTTCACATATGGATTGGCCACCACAGAGTCCAGACCTTAACCCCATCAAGAATCTTTGGGATGTGCTGGGGAAGGCTTTATGCAGTGGTCAGACTCTCCCTTCATAAATACAAGATCTTGGTGAAAAAGTAATGCAACACTGGATGAGAACAAGTCTTGTGACCTAAGCATATCGAAACAATGCCACAGGGAATGCATGCTGTAATCAATGCTAAAGGCAATTCAACAAAATATTAGTGTGTGACCTTTATTTTGGTGGCAACCTATTTTTGGCTCGGCAGTGTAATTATTGTATACTTCTTACTCCGCTGAGTTTATAGAAAATCTTAGATTTTACTAGTTATTTCTCATATTCAGATTTTTAATGACAAAATATCTTTAATATATGCCGTAGTATTCACTTGGTACCCAGCTACAAGTTATTGAATAGGATTAGCCCAAACTGTAGTAATGATAATAAAATGAGGAACACATTAATATATTTTAAATACATACATGAGTAATATTCTGTAAAAGGTACATTCCTGCAAAGTAACTTCTTTTTGTTTGTTACCCCCAGATTGATGTG
The DNA here is from genome assembly GCA_008086565.1 of Thalassoma bifasciatum. NCBI lineage: Eukaryota > Metazoa > Chordata > Actinopteri > Labriformes > Labridae > Thalassoma > Thalassoma bifasciatum. The sequence continues at coordinate 1,662,156 of RPOG01000006.1, forward strand.
TTCATACTCTAACTTCAGTAACTTGTTTGAGGGTATGTCTGTTCTGTTACTACTTTAGGCTGTCAAGAACAGAACAGGCTTCTTGATCCACTGTTCTGATTAGTTCAAGAAACAAGGTCCCGATTTTCCATAATCTAATCTCAAAATGCTCCCAAAAGCTTAATTTTTTATCAATGTTAGAATATTAAGATTTTCCTTCAGGGGATATTCTTTTCAACCCCCCTAACTCTATAGACTTTTTTATGCTTTAACATATTCAAAGCTTTATATAGAACACCTGTTTCATCTGTTTATCTATGTGGGCATAAGATTCAATACTGTAGGTCCAATTTATGAAAAAGAGGCTCACATCTATCAGCCCAGATCTTTAACTTCAAAAAAAGAAACATGCCTGTTTTATTCATAAATAGAAAACACCACTGTTGTTTTATATCTTGACAAATTTCAGTCCATTCTTTCGGGCTTTAATCCCTGCAACTAACGTTCACTGTCACATAAGGGCTCCACCATAACTCACACTGTCATCCGTCTTATGAAAGACCATTGCGAAAGATTTCTTGAATCACAGTGAGTCAGAGACATTTTTTCTGGAAGTGCACTAAGCTTACTCACTTGGCACGGCTGGTTTATGCTTCTATCAGAATGAAAACCATATGCACTATAGGGCTGTGCAGTAAAGTGTTGCGATATTTGTTTTCAGAATAATATACAGATATTCATGCTGCTTGTGTTGTTCCAATAAATGGATCAAAAATGTCTCCAAGTTTCCCTTAAATTCTTGTCACCACAACAACGTCAGTGCTTGTAGATGTTACCTGTGTGTTGTGACAGGCTCCTTGAGCTGAAAGCTGCAATGAGCAAGAGAGAGAAGGAGAGAGGGAGCAGTGGCGGTCATAGACAGTGAGTGCTGCTCATAAAAGGGAAGCCTTGAAACTGAGACACAAGACTTTATTTTCTGATTGTTTTAAAGTGGTTATGCTCTCCAGAATTTAAAACACTTCTACATCTCTGCTCAGATCTACAGAGAGAAGCTAGATTTTATTTGTAAGCGAACTACTTTTCATCCTTCCTGGTGTGTGTCACTCTGCACCTCCTTCTACAGCCACAACACAGACTGTTAAAACTCTCAGGTTGACAATTACAGATGTTTTTTGAAGAACCCTCAGGGTATCATTAAGATGTACAAGCAACTTGCATCTGTTGCAGTGACAAAGAGCTGAGGTAAGGAATAGTTTTGGTTTTCTTGTAGTTCTGACCTGTGGACTGTTGGCTCTGAACTCCACAGCTCTGTACTATGATCGAGGTGAAAATGTCCTGAACAGCCACATGGTCACAAAAACAGAGGATGTATTGGTTGCAGATACAAAAGCCAACACAAACTTTCCTGAATAAATGAGGTTTAAAAAGTGTGACTTTTGTAGCATGATATCCTTGAGAGTACCAATCCCAGCTGTATCAGACTTTTTTCTAAAATATGCAATTGCTAATGTGCCACCTTAAAGGTGGGCTCTGCAGGATTTCTCTAAAAAATCAAAATGTCAACCTTACATGAAAAATCCATCTCAGTCATCATCTATGGGCCTCTATACATGTATATCAATGTCAGTGTCTACCTCAACCCCTCCTCTGCCTGTATGTTGATGTTTTGATTGACTCAGAACTTTGCTAGATGGAGAACAGGTGCAGTCATAGGTTGTGATCAGCCAATCACAGGGTGCCCAGTGCACGTGACTGTGTGCTGATGATCGCCAGTTGTGACAGCTATCCCGAGCCGCTACGACATGAAAGAATGATAAAGTATTTGGAGGATTCCTCATTGCCTGTAGGATGTCAGGTGTACAGCTCATGAGTCTCCACCTAGAAACGTAATCATACAGATGCTCGCCTGGTTGATGAGTGTGTTCATGTAGCTACGGCTGTTAGCTACAATCAGAGGCAGTGGATATGTGCAGCTGCTGGCACTGAGCCATGGAAGAAGAGCCCAGTTTAGATGTTGTGTTTATAAACATCAATTCCCACAGACTTCACCTTTAACAGGACTATGAAAACTTTCTAAGTGATCTTGAAGATATCTCCTCTAGATGCCTGATCGTAATCCACAACTTAAAATGAAATTGTCAACACAAATATACATCATTTGGCTTAATTAGCTTCCCGATTCGGTTGGATTGGACTGGATTGATTTCCAGCACGTCAGTCTCCATGACAACAACGCAGGCTATGGAACTTTAACAGAAGTGAGCTCTGTGTTTTCCTCTGCTGAAAACAATGTCTGTGATTTAATTTGTAGTAATGGTGGAAAAAGGAGCTGGACTGGCAGATATAAGAAAGCTAAAAGGAAGTGCGATAGAGCATGGGCTAAAGGCTAAAACACGAGGTAAGCTGTTTATGTTCATACTTGAGAGTCTATCAGTAAAATAAAGAGCACAGGGCTGTGAGTAGTGCCAAATATAGCCAGCTACTAAACTATGATACAAACTGAGTTCACAAAGGATGATTGTCATGTTCCAAACAATAGCACTACGTAGCTGTTAATAAATCCTTTACCCTGTCACGTTGTATCCGGTACAAAGTTATATTGAACAAAGAAAAGTAGAGTTATTCATTAATTTTTCCCAAACAAACTGAAACAAACTTCTCTTGGTTTATCAAGACAGGGAGGAGCAAAGCCTTCTGGGGAGGGGAGTCTTTATCGCTCGCACTAACACTCGGTATTCCAGAAAGTCTGCAAAGATACTTCAACAGTTGACTTATTTACTGCATGTTATCTCACCATTGTAGTATTTAATAGTTATTTTAAGGCATTTTCCAGACTTGAGTACAATGTGTTCCGTGAAAGCAGAAGTAAGAAAAACTGAGTTTATGCAGGATTGTCCCCACAGTATATGTAACCTGGACTGCTCTGACTTTAAACCCTTTTCTATTACCTTTTATATACATGCAAATGGAGTTCTTTTTGAATTCGTAACAGCTCCCTCATGTAAAAAAGGCACTTGTAGCTTGACAATATCTTTTATTACACACTGTAAATGTAGACACACGGTTAGCAAGCGGTCATTTTTTGGTAGGAAGAGAGATTCAGAACCCAAGAGTGCCGTTTCTGTCCCTGCGGGCAGTGCAGTGCTCTAAATGCGGTGTGGCCTTTGTAGCCACATGTGAAATATGATTTGGCGAAGGATGTCATTTGAAGGGGGGCCCCAGTTCTGCAGTTATGACAGCCCCCGAGCACTCTCTTACACAGTCTCACTGTCTTTTTTCCCGCCGCCTCCGTATCTCTGCATCTCTGCGCGATATCTTATCTCTCCTTCACACATTCTCTCACACCTTTTCCCTTGCTCACTCCTCTCCTCCCAGTGGATCTTTTATTGGACTGCTTTAGAGCCAGATGTTTCTGTGAGGCGAGGTTGAGGAGGGGGGACAGGTGGGGGTGGGGCATTCATGGCCACTGACTTGATGCTTCAGAGTCTAGCTCTCAAAGCTCTGCCTGCTTTTTCCAGTCCTCATTTCACATCTCTTCTGTTTGTACAGTATTGGTTTTGCCTCCCAGCATCTTGCTTATATTGTCCACTCTAAAACACGTCACATACACAAACTGACTTCCTCTACCTCTCCCTGCCTCTCATGTGGCCTAGCTCTACTTGAACCAACCATTTGATTTGAATTGAGAAAGGAAGCTGTGGCTGTGATTCAGGCCGCATGCAGCACATAAGAGGTGTGATCACAGGGGCCAAATAATACTCTGTGAAATCAGCTACCCGCACTGGCACAACTTGCCCCTGCAATTGTCTTCACTTGAGCTGCCGTGGATTTCTCCCACAGCAAACTTTTTCACAGCGTAGAGGGATGAATAATTCTATTCTTATAATCGCAAACTCAGGCACAATGTTCCTTTTTTTATACGGCAGAATTTCAGAGTTGAAAATGTCAATTTGCTCTGTCCTTTCTCTCCCCTCGACTATAATCAACGACAGCTCCTATTTTTGCAGATTATACAGACATCGGTGTAAAGAGAGGAATAAAAATTGCCGCCATGCTGAGTTTACGCCTGACAAACAACATCCTCACGGAGATCTGACACTGCAATTTGCACTTACACACAGAGGCAAATCCTAGCCTTATTCAGATACATTTCCAGTACAGGCCTATTTTGCAAATCAATCATGCAGCACAAAATAGTGGCGCAGAGACTGATATTTTCCCACTGCCCAGAGTCGGAAAGCTAGAAGAAAAAAACTGAGCTGTGGCAGGGTGTTTATGGAGAATATGAATGAAGGTAGCATGCAGCTTTTATGCCTCCTAATAAGCCCCCAAGGCTGGGGAACATTACGACTCTACAGTTTTACAACCACTGATGGTCTGCTCGGAGATGTGCATTGTGGCTGTGTGCGTTTCTGTGTGAGAGTGTGTGTGTGGGTTAGGTGGTAGGGGGGTGGACCAGACCCATAGCTGTCTCCTAAAATGATCCCCATGAATATCTGGCCATGAATCAGCTTGCCAGACATCCTCTAACATGATACTTCTCACAAATGAAATGCTTGATAAATACAAAAACGTGCGTGTGTGTGTTTTTGTGTGTGTGTGTGTGTGTACACGTGTGCATGCTTTTGGTGTTCATTACAGCAAATGGATTGTCATCTGACAGGCATTCCAATGAGCCTCTGCGACCGCGTGATGAAATCATTACCCCTTACTAAAATTGTGCTCGCATTAAGAAGATGTCTCACAGTGGGTGTATGTGTGTGCAAATGTGAGCTTTAATCGTGTCACGTCTGAGCCTAGCGTGGCAATTTTGTTGTGTGTGTAGGTGTGGTCATACAAGCGTGCGTGCCTGGCGTGGTGAGGGTGTAGTCCATCAGCAAGCCAACGAGGGAGAACTGACACAAGTGCATGAGAAAAAGGTGGAGATGTGATTCTTCTGACGGATCTGAGATGAGGTTTGGAGCTCACCAGGCAGAGCTGTAGAAGCTATTGCAGAGTTATTGGCACATTCTTGGGTGGCCAGTAGGTGTCAGACAATTTGCAAAAGCCACAACACAAATGCAAACAGAAAGACACAAATGCAAATGCCACAACACAACAGATATACAGCAACAACGGAAGTTAAAAGGGTTCAACTTTTAGCGGTTTCCTTACAGATTGTTATACCAACGGACCAGTCTATGCAATGGACACAGAGAAGTTATATTTATCAGAACCGTAGTTGTCTTTGATTATGAGGTCAAACATTGTATTAAAAGTATCAAACATCCCACTAATATGAAAGCCATTAAGACTTTTGATTTATGTGCTTTGTAATGTATTTGTGTAATATTGGTTTATTGAAATACAGCCTCTGAATGTATGTAACCCCCTGGTGTACAGTTATTACACTGTACTGCATTATATTTCTGAATAAATATTCATAATTTGAAAAAATATTACCCATTCTCACTACTTTTGCATTGACTGCTTCATTGGGACAACAGTCCCTGAGGAAACAGTTAAAAGTTGAATTTCCCTTGTGGCTACATTTCCATTGTGTCGTAGCTTTTCTTTCATGTTCTGTTTGTATTCGTGTTGTTCTGTTTGCATTCGAGTTGTAGCTTTGGCCTTCATGTTTTTCCATTTGTAGTTGTGGTGTGGCTTTACCAAATCGTCTGACACTTACCTGCCACTGTATGTTTCTTCTGCTGCATCGAAATGTGGGTTCAACCTTGTCTCCAATACACAAAGAACTAAATCAGTTCTAATAATGTAGTTTTCATGTGTTTGGATAAGCATTGAAATGTTGAGGTAGATCATTGTATTAAGGGACCACATATCAATATCTAGCAGGTATATGGTTGAAGTATGCAGACTAGGGAGAAGCAACAAAACAGGTGTTAAAATTATTCCATCCTGGCTTCAGAGAAATCCTTATCTGAACAGCTTTGTACAGCTAGCTCACTTCAAAGATGCTGAATACATTAGTTTTCGGGGGTTTTATTCAAATTTGTTGATCCCTTTTAGCCATTCATAAGCATATTAATAGTATTTTGTCACACAAATGGCCTGTGGTCATTGAGGCATAATCAAACAATGAATTGCAGTGTGGCTCCATAAACGCTTTAAAGCCCTGACAGAACAATGTCATATTTATGTTTCAGAGCCATTGTTCTGTATTGCTTTACACTTCCTGCCATTCTTCACCCTGTTTGGCTTGTATAAATGCGTCAAAGTGACTTTTAATGACTGGTCTGCAACATTAACTTGCAAGGCAGGATAAAAATATGAAATTCCTCTCCTTTTATTTTCAAACTTTGCCCATTAGCCTTATGTAATAGTTCCAGTAACCCATAATGGAAGTATCTTTTTTTTTTTCTTCACAGCAAACACTTTGATGTTTTAATACTCATGGAATATGAACTACTTTGATTTTAGGTACAAACCTCGCCTGAAGTATGATTAGCCATAGCAACGCATATCTCAGAAGCTATCTGCAAATCTGCATACAGCAGTTTTCCACAAAGATTACTCACAACACAACACATTCTATGCTATCAGTAAAATCTGTGCAATTAGAACCTGAGCATTGCTGCTTCAGTGCAATCAGGAAGTGAATCCATTATGTCTGCATTTTAATGCTGGGTACTGCTAATTTGCTGTAGTTTCATTAAAAAGGCAACAAAAGATTAACCACATGGAGTGATCATTTTCTCAAAGCATCCATTTGGAGTGTTTATTAAAACTGGAGGGTGTTGTTGACGCTGTAGGTGTTCATGTGTGTGAAGAGGTGATAATCTGGATGTTTTGTTACTTAAAAAGTTCTCATATATTCTTTCTCCAAGCCCACGCAACTAGAGGTTTGATATTAACTATATTAACTATTTACCTGAAACCTGTGCTATTAGAAGGGTTTACTTGTTTGGAAGTGGTTTTTATTCACTTATTTTATTTTGGATGCACATCTGGTGATACATATGTGAGAAATAGTGAGGAGACTTACATTGAGGTATGCTTTTAAAAATGATGGTGGTTTTCCATGACCACTTCTGATCAGATGGGAAAAAAAAGTCCCAGTTGGAGTAAAATTCACTCCCATGGAGCTTTGTTTTATAATGAAGCTGCTGATTTAAATATCTCTCAGATTGAACAAGGTGATATAATTCTTTTATTTGTGGATTTAAGTCATCTAAGTATGTAATCATACTGGTTATCTTCTGTTGGCAGGAATTTTGGGACATTTCTGGCCAGTCATCTCATCTGATAATTCACGTTAGTCACCATCGAGCACATTTTGCTGGCTAATGCCAATGACCAGCATAATCCGCCTCGTAAACTTGATGAGTAAGAATAAAATAACAAATGGTACATTGATGTGAAACTAGTGATGGCCAGAATGATCCAAAATAACGATACACTGATGCCAATGTTGGTATCAGTATTGATCCATACTTCCATGATGAGATAAATACTTGAAGTTATCAGTTAATTGCTCATTTCCTTTGCATTTTAATGTTTTTGACATGGCTTATCTTCCAATAGCTGCAATTTTTTAGTCAACAGGGAGTGCTATAGAGGGTTGTATCATCATGAAGCACCAGAATCATACAGTTGTCCAACACTGGAAGAAGTTGTAATCGATTGCTTGCTTGTGTTTCCTCAGTGACGGGCAGCCCTTGCTCTGTGTATATGTAAGGATGTGGTGTGTATAGACTTTTCGATTGGCCTTCCTTTGTGCTGTTGCTCTTCCTACAGTGTCAGCGAGGTAGCATTAAGTGATACTTTACTACCATTAAGATGTACTTGTGATGATTTAACCTCCAATAATAGAGGTGCAGGTATATTTTAGCAAGATTGTATAGGTATCTCTGACTAAGTAGCTGATTGATCATATGCTGTTCTTTATATTGTGTTATGTTTAGGATATTTGACGTGGCTGGAGCTGATTCACTCAAGCATCACGCAGACATTTATCTTGTATATTCACTAATGTGAAAACACTCAGATACAGTCACATTTCCCTGTTAATGCTTCCCAGAACATCCCGGCCGATATAATCAATACCTTTCTAAAAATATTTAGACCAGAGAGAATCAATGTGAGAGATCATTCCCATTCTGCTCTGATATGTATACACAAATAGACCATTGATGGTATTGAGTGCCCTCAGGGCTCTATGCTTATGTTGCCTCACTGTCGAGGTGATGCTGCTGCCGGAGTCGGTGCGTGTAGCCACTAGTACTATATCTGTCTCTTCTTTCCTCACGCACACACAGCTTTTTTACATTTCATAATGCAAGGTTGAGCTTGTCTCGCAGAATATAAAACCTCGGGCTTAGAATAATGCCTGTGAAAGGCAGCGCGTGCCCTGTCAGAGACTCTTTACTCTGCAATGTGATTATGTTGGGAGATTTTTTCTCTGCAGCAACTTTCAATGGGGATGAATTCCTCTATCTGCCCTCTTTTGCAAAAAAAAAAAAGAATGAAATTTATAACCCAGCTGTTCTCAAGTTGTTTGTGTTTGGATTTCTGGTGAAGCCATTTGATCGCTCCCTCTGTTTTGCTGCACAGAGGGATGCTGCAGCAGTCTTCAAAATGTCAACTGTGGTGTTTTGGTGGCAGAGTAAATGACTCGCCTTCCCACTTTTACTTTTTGTGATGGTTGTTCCCTTCTCTTGCTCACTGGACCCTATCCCCAATCACCATCTGTGTTTTTCAAGCTAAAAAAATCCTGATGCTTTGTCATGCTCCTTCACACACACAACAGGTACGCTTTGATGTCCATATCAGACACACCAAATGTGTCCTACATCAAACCATCCGAGCCTGTATTGGATGATCTTTTACTATCTGAGAAAATGGACTTTGATCCAGGTGATCAGGTCTTTGAGCAGATCTCAAAAAGACTTTTAAGAGCAGTTGATATGGCTGGATGTTGCATACAAATTAAGTCAGATTAAGTGTGGGTATCAACTGGTATCAGGGTTATTTATCTATACTTTATCTTTTATATATTTGACTTATGGCTGACAGCTAAAAAATAAATAACAACAAAATAAAACTCTAAAACTATTCTCACATTTCATTTTTCAGTTAATCATTGTTTAGAGTATATATAAATACAATGTATCCATCTTTTTGGCAGTGAACCCCTCATGTAGCTTGACAAACCGTTGTACTCCAGTGGACCTCCAATGACAAAATCTCAGTGAATACATGTGCTGAATTGTCTATTATGCAAGATAGTTTAACTGGTAAATACAACTGGTAAATCTGTTCTTGCTTTATCTGCCTGAAACACTGAAACCATGATGAAAGTGAAGCTTTCTGTTACCCTGGCATTGCCCCAGTGTTGAAGCTCCGCTGTCAGCTTAGAACAACAGGTAGAGGCTGGATGTCATAGAGACTGGCATGTTTGTTGTCATAAAAGGTCAACAGTAGGTTAGCTTGACTTTCTCCTTGAGGCTGTTTGATGTACATGTACTGGTTATGTTGAACAGTCTTTTCCTTTAGACTATAGTTTTTCCAAACAAAACACAATGGATTTTCTGGCTAAAATAAAAAAGAGGTGGTACCTTCTGAGATGTGTGGTATGTCTTCAGAAGTCCAGCCACAGAACAATCAAAGAATGGATGATCTCCCACTGGAGCATGTTTCATTTACAATTTTGGCAGGGCCGATAAAATCTGTTGATGCAATTCATGATCATCCTTGTGATAACCTCAAAAAGTTTGGAAAAAGCTGTTCTTTTTCAACAGCCAGTCATACTCTTATTAAGGTGGGTCTTCATGCGGAAAAGAAGCCTGATCTTCAGACTTTGTGAAGCACTGGTGTCCTTGAGCTTGGCATTTTGGCTGTTTTCATCAGACTCGTTGTTACATGCTTTTACTACTTTCAAAAGCCTTTTTAGCTAAGGCTTGAAGAAAACCATTGAAACATTTCGTATTAGCTGGGAAACTCTTTTCTGCAGATCTGTGAGGTGCTGAGCTCAAGTGAATGCAAAGGTTAGTTTGGCAGTGTTCCTCTGCTCATGTGATGCTCTGGATCAAATCAGAGCAAACTTGACACAGGCCCTTTCTGGAGCTCACGAAGCCCCCAGCAGAGATGCACAGCATCTGAATGAATGTGAGCAGTGGAAATAAACATTCTAAATCCACATAAATCTAAATACTGATGCAGGAGGAGGAGGTGGATGAAGTTGAATTTTCTGTGATGAAGCAGCAGTGCTGTGCACTTGTTTTTGCACTTAAAATGAAAATCAAATTGTACAGAGTTTACCATGGGCCTCATGGTAATTATGGACCATATGTGATTTAAAAGTATATTTAAGATGTGATTATGAAGCTTCCACGCCTGCCTGAAGTGGCAAAAGACTGCACTGATCTCCTCTATCTTCATCAACCCACCGTCATCCCTCCTTTGAGGATTTGTCCAGCAGTTTTACTCGAATGTGCTCTCATCAGCAGGTTGGGGACGTGAACACTGTGTCTGTTGACAGGGAATATATATGTGGAGGCTCTTACAGCATGGAATTAAGCAGCTCCACTACACTGCTTATGACAAGCTTGCAATCAGGGCGCACTGCTCAGAACCAGCCATCCTCCTGTGGAGCTCCTCTAGAGGGAAACCTCTTTATTCCTTGGTGCCCTCCTGACCCTCTTCTTTCCCCTCTCTACCTCCTAAAGGGATGCTGCTGTTACTAGGAAACAGGAAGAGGAGGGGCTGGAGGCCAGTTGTACTGTGTCTATATAAGCTATGTACATGATGTAAAGTCTATAAAGTCCCGTCTATAACTTTTAAGAGCGTCGGTCGAGGAATAATGTAATTGAGTTAAATCCCTCTTTAATATTTCTACCATATCGTCAGAAGATAACATTAGTTCAATATTGCTTTTGTGGAGGGTTATCCCAGAGTGCATGTTTTTGTGAAAAAGCATTAAATAAAAATTATGTTTTGGCACACCCCATTGCTCCATTTGCTTCCCCCATTAAATTCACTCAAATTCACTCATGTAGGACACGATTTCTAATTGCCATATTTAATGTGTTAATGATTTAATTATTCTTTTAATTAATTTGTTACGACTAAATGATTGACTTAATTCAAGGGCTTTTGGTTTGTCTTTTTGGGGAGGGCGGGGGCAGAGGGCTCAGCAGATTACTTACTGATGCTTTTCCACAGCAGAGGAAGAGAAACACAAGTGGAGAGGAGTGATGCAACAAATGAGCGTGTGCATTTTTCTTCAGCAACAAACTTAATGGGCCACATATTTTTTCGGTGTAAGATGGAGTCTTTGGTGGTAAGTTTTTCTAAACAGTTCTGTTTATAACAAAAGTGACAAAAAAACCAACTCCCATTCTCCTCCCCAGTGAGAAATGACCGTGAGCCTAATCTGAAGTAAACAGGCTCTTAAGGCCTCTTGAGGGGGGCGTTGTGGCTTCTCAAGCGCATCAACCACCCATGTCTCAGCATCAAAGGGATCGCCATTTTTAATTGAAATGCCTTTTAATGTATAATGTAGTTCATTTATTTAATTTAGATTCGATAGCCACGGAAAAGGAATTGAGCTGGAAAGGTCAGACTAACTATAAGCATTCTGCAGCGCACCAGCTCTATTAGTTTTTCAAACAAATCTACCTTCACAGACGATGAAAATGTGGCGTGAACTTTTTTTGGCGGCAGCAAATTGCCTCAAAGTTTTATTGATGATGGAGTAAAACCCACAGTCGATGGAAAAAGGGGCTGCTGTTCAGTATGCGAGGGATACAGCGTACCGTCGAAGGGATGCTTTTATCTCTCCCTATGCAGCTGAGACACTACGTTTTCTTTATATGTGCCATGTGCAGGTTGTCAGCACATGTAAATCAGTGTTTTACTGTCAATCTAGGATACTTACTGTCTGACTTATTTTAAACCAGAGTGTCTGTCATTTGTGTGATATTTGATGCATTTATATTACCATGATTTCAGGTGCATTTTGTGGTACTGTGGGGGTTAAAGAGCAGGATCATAATTGGACTTGATGTATCTTTATAACCAAGATCTCCTTAAGAAGTCTAAAGTCAGGTGGTCACATAATAGCAGTATGACTGTGTGTGAGGTACAGAGTGGAAGCTGCAGAAACAGTTAGCCTGGCTCACTCTTTAGGTCAAAAGAGTCATCTGCCTCTGTTAGAGCAGATAAAGTTGCCCATCTACATACTGTATTTTGTTGTCCAAGCATAGACAGGTCTGTAAACAAGAATTGTTGTCCTAGGGGATCTTTGAATATCTGTAGCTTAACGAACAGCAGTTTTTCCACTCAAGCAGTTACCTCGAAGTAAAAAGAAATGTTTGAATATCGACTGCCTGTTGATCAGAGATGCACGAATGAAAGTCCTAATTTCCGAAATTGAGGAAACAAAGGCTGACAAACCTAAAACCAAAACAAGAAATTAGTTTGCCTATTATTAGTAACATTCTAGAGTTTAGAGCAGGACCGGAGTGGGGCCCATTTTCAGCCATTCTCAAAATGGCTCACTCTAAATCATGTGGCGCGGCATCATACAGTTATTTGAATCATATATTGTTACATTATAATGACATTATAATTCCTTGAACTTGGATGGTGGCTTTGTTTTTTGAATTGTTATTTTAGATTTGCACTACATGGCTATCATATGCCTTTCATCCATCTGGAGTTTCTTTCTTAATTAAAGAAAGGTTACTAAGTTATGCAGTCGGACTGCATCAGAATGTGATGCTTGTCGATATATTCTTTTTGATTCTCGCCTTTTCAGCACCACACTTGCTCTTCTTACTGTCCATTTACTTGTGTTTTTACGTGTGCTCATGATCCTCTAACAAGCACTGCGGTGCATGCATGGACGTGTTGCTAAAGAAATGGCTACGTATGTGAAAGAAGGGTTGCCAATATATGCAGCCTAGAGACAGTATTAGCAGATTCTGTGATATCTTTCAACCCAGTGTTATGACTGGACTCCGGCCCTCATGGCCCCAGTTAGCCACTGCACAAGAGACAAAATGCACATGCACACACAGAGAAGAGCATGCTTTCATCATCACGTTATTTGTATATAATGCTACATGTATATATAACTGCTTATTATTCTACTTTTTGAAGTGACCCCAGTGTCTGACAAGGTACAGTTTCAGCATAGAATGCATCTTCACATGGCATAGGTTCACATCCAGGTGGCATTTTGAGTTTTTGCAGTGTTGATTTATACACTGATCACTGTTTCAAACATTTTAGCTGCTTAGTTAATGAGACTGTTCTTAACAATTGTTGTTTACATGGGTGCTGTGTCTTGTGACAGAGGCAGATTTGATTTAATGAAAATAGTTTGAACTTCTTGACTTGATTTAAACTTCATTTCAGCATTAGCTATTATTTTTAACTTTCATCCAACAAGGAAATGTTACCAGGGTCACGTCATATACAGACATGACATTTGTATGTAGTTTTCTCACTTAACTTCAGATATTGAATCAATTTGGCAGCTTCAGTCTATTCTTTTTTATTAGTTCTTGTTCCTCTCAAAGTATTTGACACTCTTTCTGCTCCCACTCAGGAGTTTCCTCTGTGGAAGAAAAGCCCCTTTACCTTGGGCTGAGGATTTCTAATAAAGCATTACTTGCAATACGATTACTTACAAACTACCTTGCAACCCAGGACCACTGAAGTGTGCCTATATTGGCTCTGTATTTCAGTATTTCTTCCAACGTAGTGAGCCTTTCTGCACACTGTCGCTAACTCGCTTGATGGAGAGGCACAGGATGTAATCTGGGATTAATTACTGGAATTCAGTGCACCGCACTGCGCCTCCCTTCTCCTGGCGGCTCTGAGGCATCTGGTGGTGTCCAGGCTAATCTGGATGACAGTGGATTTGGGTGGCAGCTGGAGGACACAGGTATCACTTAATGTATGCAGCACCATTCTGAACTCAAGACTGTGCGTGCATCAAGCTTTGTGGTATAATTGTTGCAGGTATTGTAAATCAGCAGTGTGTGCAGCTCTATATGTGTGTGTGTGTCTCTTTTATGAGTGGTTTTGTATTCATGAAAACACATTTTTAGTCACATGAGAATGTAGGTGAGTAAGTAGCAAGTGGAAAAGGCTGACAGGAGGCCCACGCAGGCTGTCGAGCCATGGGTGTTTACAGTTAAAATATTTGCCTGTCTAGGGGATCTGAGAAGCGGGAGATAAGGCAGCGACAGGCCCTGTCATGAACAGAACTGTCTGTCTTCCTCCCACCCAAGTCCTCTTTATTAAAAGAACATTGATTTCTCTTAGCCTTTGATAATCCCCCCCACTGGAGTCTAATCAAAACACATCAAATGTTTGCCACCAAGGACAACCACGTCAAAAAAATTCCTCGCTCGCTGGCTGCGTTGTTTTGCAGCATTGCTTTACTGCGCTGCATGTTGATGGGATACGAGGAATAGTGCAAGAAAGTTATTTTTTGTTTCATGGAATTGCCTTAAGTGACAGTCAAATCAGCAGTCTTGTCTTGAGACTCTACAATTTTTCTAAAGAGTTTGCATCTCAGAAAAACTTTAGAGGTCCAATCATTCCTGCATACATTTAAAATGACTTTTTCCCCTTTTTTTTCTTCTGCACACTTGTTTGTAAATGTATTCCTACCTCCGCAGGTTTTATTATCTTACTGCATACCCGTTGCGATTGGGTGGTCCACATCAGGAGAGTGGGGTGGGTTACATCTGTAGCCCAAACAGACATCTGGGCTTGTCTCCCAGTTGCTGTGTTGGGCCCCTCCTGGGCCCTGCGATGAGCGAAATTATTTTTAATGGATCTTCATAAAACCATCTGTATGAGCACACCTGCACACTGGAAGCCTATCGACAAAATGATTATGACCGCAGGACCCAGAAATTGCTCTAAAATGTGTAATCATTTTGTTTGCTGTATCCACTGCCTCCCTTCTCTTTCATGCGTCTGTATTCTTTGGGCTGAGTTCAACAAAGTAAGGTGATTTTCTTCCATTCGGGTCTACGGCCTGCATGATTTCCATTTAGATTTAAGGCTCTTGTTCTTAACGTATACCAGGTCCCTGCTCTGCATTCAGGGACGCTTGCAAATGAGTTGCCTGACCTGGCCAGAGGTGTATTGTCCACAATAAATTAAGGTTAATTGTTGATGTTAATTTTCACAGATTGTGGCTATAATGGAGCTGATTTGCCATCCAGTATTTTCACATCATTCAAAGCAGTGTTGACAGTCATTGGCAGGCACTCTGGCAGCCTGATGAAGCCTCTGCTGTTAAGTGTTGAACAAAAATATGTTCGCCTACTTTTGCAGGGTAGTAGAATCTGCTGAGATGTAAAAAAGAAAATTTTCTTGGAAGAAATGTCTTAGATTTGCAATCATGCATATTTAAAATCTTCATCATTTCTTTTAATCCTCTGCAAAATCACACACCAGTCCATCACAAAGCTGCTTTTACATCATAATTTCAAATGCTGAAGGGACCCAAAACAGCCTTAACTGACAGGTTCACTGTCTGTACCACACATTCCCCTGTTACTTCTCATCAAATATGATTTGTATGAAGATATAGCTGATGTTTTATTTATTTCTGCCCTCTGAGGCCACCCGCAGGTACCCTCTGGGTGTCATGATTTATACACACTGAACAAAAAAACAAAAAAAGAGCCACTGTCCTTGCACCTGCTGGCGTATACTTTAATGAAATTCAATGAGATGAAATTTAGCACAACCTCTATTGGGGTTGGCCGCATCATTTTGAAGTGCTTCATTACGGCAGTGGTGGTGGCCTGTGGGATATCTTCATTTGGGATGTGGCAGGCCTCATTCATCAATATGAGATGAAGAACCAAAGGCTACTGTTCAACTGCAACAGGAGCCACAGTTTGCTTTTTAAGTCGCACCATTTGCAAAACTTTTTGGGTTTGCATCAGAAAAAAAGTAACGTGAATGTTAACAGAGCTGCAAAAAATCAAATCTTAAAGCTCTAACTGATCTAGAATCAGTGAAACCATCATCAAAACGGTTAAAATGATAATGTGCCATTACAGCTGTGCTTGAGTCTGCACACCGACTCCCATGGGTCCCCTTTTAGATATCTGGTTGCTGCTAGTGTGCTCACATGTGTTACATCTATGAATGCCCTGCTAGATTATTATTCTTTAGAGCCAGATGTTCCTCTGATTGGATGATGAGGAAAGAGCGTTGAAGAGGAGAGACAACCAAATAATGAGGTTCGCTCCATCAGAGTAAGCCGTTCTCTACAACTATGTTGCTCTCTTTCCAGTTCAGTTTGCACACTCTTCTAGAACTTTCTTCTGTTTTCTTAACTCCACCGTGCCCCTTATCTTCCAGATTTATCTGTTTTCCCTTCCTTTTTCCTACATACTCTCTCTCTCTCTGTCTCCATCTTCTTCTCCTTAGTGTCTCCCCCAGCCCCCCCCCCTCTCGCTATTACTGATGTGAAGGCAGATGCTCCGGGCCCCCAGAAGGAGAGCGTCTCTGATATAAAAAGGCCTAATGAATGGGAGCCGCCTGTTTGTGTGCCCGCCGCCAAGTAGTGCAGCTGCACAAGCGCTGGATGGCACAAACAAAAGCCTCCTCCTCCTCCTCTCTCGATCCCCCTTTCTGCAAATCGGCTGCAAACGCCCGAATGTTGCACGTGTGCAGCCTCAGATTGAGGCAAATGAGTTAATCCATAACAAGACCTAACACAAAAACAAACAAGTGTGCTTTACTCATTTATAACTGCAGTCCAAAGGGCTTTGTCCCAACATAAGGTGAAGTTATTGATGAGATGAGGCCGCTGCATTATTTCCACAACCTCTGTGTCTGTAACCTCATGCTGGGGTTGCTTCTCTGTGCTGAATTATTTCACTTTTCCCACCTGTGTTTGGTAGCTATTTTCGGTTAATTACTCCTAATGAATTTGTGTATCCTTATTGTCCTCCAGAGCACTGAAGAGTGGTCTCCTGTCAGCCAGAGAGAAAAAAAACAATATGAAAGCTATTATGTCAGTGTCTAATCAATCTCTCAGGTTTGATTGATGCCTGGTCTTCTTTTTCTCTTCTTTTGTCTGTGGCAAGGGAAGTATTGTTTTTTTCCCGCTTTTGTTTATTCCATTATCTTAAAGCTTTGTTGGGGGTGTAATGGAAGCTTAGAGGAACAGGTGATGGGGCTAATTAGTCATTAGCGAAGAGATTAGGGTCCCAAATGACAAGTGCATGCTTTACAAGGTCATAATTTGATTAAAGTCTCTGCCAGTTGATGGGAGAAGCCACTATGATTAACTTGTCCCCCCATTCGTCTGTCTCTTCCTCTTTACATGTCATGAGGATGATCTCTAATTTTATCATGCATAAATTGAAGCAAGTTTGTCAGTTCATGTGTGACAGTTTGATGGATCATAGAGCAGGCTCTGTGTGTTTGTTTGGCTAAAATGTCCTGCTCCCTTTTTTATTTGAGGTCACCATTGACTAAACAAATCCAGGCTGTCAGATTGGATCAAGTTTGAAAACAGGTCCAAAAGAATAAAAGGACTAAAGATCAGCTTAACCTCTGCAATCTGGTCTGGCTTTTTTGATTTTTGTTAGTAACAGCTAGGAAAATCTTGGATATAAAAACCAATGGGATACTCTTCTCTCAAGCAGAGCACTGGATTCAGGCCGCACATTCTTGATATGATTTTGTGTCTGAGTTGGCTGCAGTTATAATGATGAGGTAGATTTCAAGGTTGACAACAAACAGGAATTTTGTTCCAGTTATTTTTTTCCTTTACAGATGTCAAAGAGTTAATTATTTCCTTTACTCAACAAATTTCAACCATCAAACATGATTAATCCATTTCGTGATGGCACGTTCAAAATTCGATTATTTATTTAATAATTAAATCAACACAATTTGTAATAAGAAAAATCAACCAATATGGAATTTTTAGAGCCAATGCTACGACTAATTTTATTTATTTATTTTAACCAGTCTTGGAGGATGACAAATACAGGCTGTTGAGTTTCTTGGGTCCATATTTGGGGGTGATACTGCTTTTCTCTCTCAATTCACATAATAAAAATGACACAATGGTAATAAATGTTATGGGTCAGTTTTGAAATGAGGAACCTTTATTGAACTTAAAGACTGAAACAAGATGGAGAAGAGAGATTGAATACGTTGTAAATGGTAGGAACAGCTGGATCTGTCTTCAACTTTATCAAACACATATTTTGATATAGTTTTGAATTTGCTTCACTCTGCAGTCTGCAAGCAGAGGAGGAGTGAGGTATGGTCTATCTGTGGACTGTAGTGTCTTCTAGCAACACAGAGCCGCACATGGGAAATATAGGGAAAACATATCGGCAATCCCACCTGTGTATTGGGCAAATGCCGACACAAGTGAAAAAACACAAAAATCAGCCAATCCGGCCTAATTAGCTGCAAAAAAAAGTCTCATTTGTGGGATCATAATCCACAATTTATGATCAGATTATTTGCGCCATAAAAGGTTATTTCTAAAGTCCATATCTCAGCTTCCCAATACGGTTGGACTGTACTGGTTTAAGTTACAGTCAGTCAAAGTCCCTATGACAACTACAAACTGGCGAAACAAGTTTAGCAGTGAGAAGAAAGATCTACATTTTTCTTTACTGAAAACAATTTCTCTGCTTTATCTAGTAGCAATAGTGGACACTGAAGCTAGACTGTCCTCACAGTTCCTGTAAGTAATATTTATATTCAGTTAAACACAAAGTAGGTATGACTTTTGTTTTGCAAACTGATCTGTTTTATCAGTGAAGTATGTTATTCAGAAGTAGAGCAATGTTGATTTCCATCCCTGCAGTGGTTTTACTATGATGGGTTTTTTTTTTGCTTGTTGTTGGTAAATGAAACCTGAAATACAAGTGCCTGTACTAAACTCTTCATAATGACGTGACGATGTGGGGAATGCGGGTTTACTCTGAAGACAATCAGGTGCCCTGACAAGCATAACAAGCCCCTTCTGCATTGCTGTAAACAGTCATACCTTTGATGTATGGTTTTGACATGTGGATGACGCAAACTGCAAATAACTGCAAGTATACCATAATCCAGGGTACAGTTGCATGCATTGAAGCAAACAGCTTTTGCATTTGCTCATAAAAGAATATGACATCATCAATTATACTTGGGTCATGGGGTCAGAGCAGCCTGGAGGCACGACACTCCCCTCTAGAGAAAAGCCTTCAATTGCTGTTTAAAGCTCTCAGCCAACAAGCAAACAGACCCATCTGTAGACACATTGAACATCTTTTTTTGTATTTTTTAAAAGGACTAAACTGTGACACATGTCCTATCGATTGGCTGCTGGACAGAGAATCATAGGGACTTTCTTTTTAGTGACCCCCTCATTTTTATTTCATGGCAACCAATACTTTCTGAGCTCTGAACTGTTGAAAAGTGTATCATGCTTGACTGCCGAAAATCATAAAAAGCACAAAAATAAATAAAATAAAATATCTAGAGTTTGACATTCTTTCTTTCATGTGCTCTGCCCTTCACCTTTCCCCTGAATAACCTTCACTTTCCATTGTTTACTAGTTGCTGCTCTCAGTGATCAAATATTGATAGAGGTCAGTAGCAGAGCAAAGTCACCCCATCTCAATTTTTAATGTATAATATAGTACTGCGAATGGGGTTTCCTCCACTTTAATGCTTTCCAAGGCAAATACTCCCCTACCAGTCCCATTGGTTCAAGATTCAGTTTATAAATATGTTCCCCCCAGGTCCATTGAAAGCCACATCGCAGCTTCATATGTAGTGAACCATGCCACCAGTGAATTAGAAAATACATTCAAACTACCTTCAAAAATCTAAGGGAGTCAACACATTTTCACTGTGCATCCTAAGTGGCCTTTGGAGAAAGTAATAACCTTGAATATTCTTTGAAAAGGGTTTAAAAAAAAACTAAAGTGACCGCAGGAATAGGCAGAGGAGGTTTTGAAACCAGGGTTGAGTTGGTGAGCCAACTAAGTGTCAAGAAAGCCATGAGTGAGATATTGAGTCCATCTCATTTATGTTTAATACACACATGGTTGAGGAGTCAAATAGGAGATGTGGGTTCAGTTTAGATGGGTCAGTGAGCATTGGAGACCACAAGAATGAACCACGAAAAAGTGAGTGTGTTTGTTCTAGCAGTATCTTTGCACACGTGCGAGTAAACAGATTTACAGGTTCATCTGTTGTCTCATCAGTTGAAGATCTTTGTGTTGTGTTATCCACATGCTTTTGTTCCACTTGCTGTTCGGGTCCTTCACTCCATAGTCACACATGACAGCAGTATATTTTTAGGAATGCACCAGTGACAGGTCTGTGTGTCTGTTTTTTCTGCTATTCTCTCTTTATCCTCTGGCAGGGCCTCATTTATTTTGCTGCCCCCTTGGTGAGGAAGCAATGGCTCCTTGAGGTTGTAAGTCGCCACAGCTTTAACAAACGAGCGTATCTGGAATGAGCTTGGGGAACTGAGTCACTCAGACAGATGTTGTTAAAGATTTTTAATTCCCTTCTTCCTTCTTCACATATGTAGATCGATTCATGGATTTTATTTATTCCTCAAAAGATAGGGAAGTGCTCTTTTCCAAGACGAAAAAAATATTTTTTTGTTTTCTTGTCGACTGTTGAAACTGGCGGTAAATGAATGGACAGCAGGTATTTTTGACATTTATGTGCAAATAAGTCTGTATCCATTTGTCGTTCTGAAACACTACTGTTGTAATTGTAATATGACAACAAACAATCTTAATACCATAGTTCAGGGTACAACAGATGACCAGACTATCTCCTGTTCATCATGACTTCAAAATGAATCCAAGGAATCATTTTCTTGTAGAAAACAGACAGAACAAGCTTCTCACTTCCCACTGCTAAGTTTTGCTGGCCATAGTGCCATCATAGGGACTTTAGAACTTGATGTCATTAACAGATTCACATTTTTCTAAGACAATCCAGTTCCAACCCTTGATACTGAAAAATAGTATCTAGGGATATTAGATTAAAAAACATTATTTTGTGATAATGAAGTCAAAATTTTGAGATATTTAAGTCAAAACTATGGGATAAATTGTCCAAATCTTGAAAGAGGAAAATTTCAGATAAAAAGTCAGTTATGAGATAAGTTGAAATTTTGAGATAAATAGTCTACGTTATGGGAAAAAAGTTGAAATTTTGATTTTTTTATACCAAAATTTTGACTTTATGTGCAAAACAGAAATCTCAACAAAGCCAGTTTTTCATTTTTTGAATTTTTCACTGGCAGAAATGTTCTTTAATATATCATTTGTGGTAACATCATTGAATGTTTCCTTTATAATTAAATGTATGGGTAATGAAGCTACTTTGTTTTGTTTGAGTATATTTAGGTAATCTCTCCAAGAGGCCAGTCCAGGGGTCCTCTTTTTGGGCTTTTAGACATTGGTCACCTTACCTATAAAGTCTTCTTAAATGTTTTGACATAGAGGGTTGTATCAGTTTGTCAGATACTTTTACAACTCTTAAATTAAAACTTTTTGTCCCCCTCACTGAAAAATCTAGAATCTAAAATTGTATAAAAAGACATGAAGTTGTTTTCCAAAGTTTAACTTTTTCTGGACACAAGCAGAGTCTCCTCCACTGAAGTGTGAGTTGTCTGTTCTCTCTCAGTGAACTCAGTCTTACCTTTTAAAAGCCTCTCTATGGTGGTATCACTGTGAAGAGATCACCAAGAGGCCTCAGGTCTCCTGTGGCCTTCCGAAGGTAATATCACAATCGCTTATTTTAGATGCGGCTTGTCTCTACATCACAAAGCGGGGTCACTTTACATGAAGGGCCAAACCATGAAACCATGCACTCATGAAATAAGAATGCAGTGAAGTGGACTGGTGCTCTCTTGCCTCCTTTTGCCTGAAAGTGGCCTTTCAAAGGGTTAGTGATTGTGCCCTCGAAGAAAGCGCTTGACATGATGTGCTGTAGAGGGGAAGGGTTAAACACAACACAGAGCTCTTAGACAAGGGTCATCATCCATATACATGTCTCTTAAATCATGCATGCCTGAATGCTTCAGTGACATGTTTTTCTCACTGAGCTTCCCAGAAAGAGCAATGTCTATCAAGTGGATTAAGTTATTGGCTCTAACAAATTGTGCGTTGAGGTTTATTGATTTAAAGAACACAATCAAGATGAATTTGTTTCGATACACTTGAGGCAAGACACAAGATGTATAGAAAGTTAGAGAGGATGCCAATACAGCAATTGCTAGTTAAAGTACCTGCTTTTGTACCAGAGTTTAGAAGTTACTTAATCTGTTAAATTGACATTTGATGAGCCCTTTTCTAATCTGCAGCTAAATGCTTCATTAGACGGAGAAGACGGCTCAGTGCAAAACAAGCTGATGAGCATTGCCAATGAAGTGAGAGAATTTGTTTTTGTTGTCTGCCACAAAAACAACACAATGTGAGGGGGAAAAAAGGGCTTAAGCCAACGGCACAAACTGGATTTGGAACTGCAGAGAAATCATGTAACACTCAAAGATTTGGGTCCTTGTGTTGGCGGAATGAACAAAGAGCTGCATTGAGAGATGACAAGAAAATGAAGAAAGAACAACTGAAATAGTTTGACTCTCCCCATTTCAACCATTTCTCATGAGAAAATAGAATCGGAAAAAACAACCTCTATTTCTATCTATCGGACCAGCCAAAGACACATCAACTATTTTTTCTCCTCTCTCCCCATCTTCACTGAAAGCAATCATTTTAGAATTGATTTTCATGGCTCAGAGAGAAATAATGGGAATTCTTTCTAATGTAGAAATGTATGTGTTCCTTTTGGTTAACCAGAATAGACCATATTTCAAGCTTGTCAGTTAGAGGAGTAAAAATACCTCTCATTTGCTCAACTATTTCTCCTCTCTTAATCCCTCTGTGTAATGTGTGACAAGTCATCAACTCCAAAAATCAATCACATATTTAATATTCTTTGACTTCAAAAAAAGAAAAAAAGGGGATGTTGGGCTTTTTTTTACCATCACATTCTGCTGTTTTGAAAGAGACAAAATGGCATGCCAACTTGCAAATCAGTCCTCATTGTTGGCAGAAGGGAGGGATGAGGGGTGACAGTTGCCTTCACGTGCCCCAGTTAGTACTCACCCAGTGCATTCTCATTCATCCTGAAGTGGAATCTACATGTCCATCCACTGCACCCACCATCCACTTTGAAAAGCTCTCTCTCACACACCCTCTCCCATTCTCCAGCAATTGTTTGAGGCCCTTTTCACCCACTTCAGCTCACAAATTCAGAGTCAATCCAAAAGCAGCGGCTCCTCTCCCCTGGATGAGCCCAAATCCATTTACCTAGGGTTTATCCATCAGCAGCTGTCGAGTGCGTAACACCCTGCCCAGGTGCCATTACTGTACCATTACATACCAGATTCCCCCAGTTTATTACCACTATAGGAGCATGTCAGCTATTATTAATGATAGCTCAACCCTTGCCGATGAAAGAGACTATTGATTGACAGAGGAGGTTAGGAGGTTGAGGATTGCCCAGACATTACCTGAATTTTTTTTCTGGATTCAAAGATGCTGTAGCTCTTTGCCTGCGCTCTGCAAACTGGGACAAAGTGCACTCTATATCATACTCAGCTGCTGTTTCAAAAGTAAATTTGAAGCTGAGATTCAGGTCAGCAGCATCTAACACAAGGCTTCTCAAAGGTCTTAGAAGTAAGACGATATAAATGTGAAAGCAGGTTAGAAAACCAAATCTGGGTGATTCATCGTAGTGGTAAATCTGAACTGATACAAACATAAACACAGGGCACCCTGCCAGTCATTAAATCTATATCTGTAACACTGCACAATCATCTGCTAAT
Source organism: Thalassoma bifasciatum (assembly GCA_008086565.1). Lineage (NCBI taxonomy): Eukaryota > Metazoa > Chordata > Actinopteri > Labriformes > Labridae > Thalassoma > Thalassoma bifasciatum. The sequence goes on from RPOG01000006.1 coordinate 1,685,995, forward strand.
TGTCATTTCAGGGGGCCATTCAAGTGATTTAGGATTGATCTTTTATAAACTTGGCAGGCTTGCGAAGAGAGATCAAAGCTGCAAGTTATTCTGAACATAAGTCCAATGAAGAAACCAAGCACCAATCCTACAATTCCCACATTGTAACTTAATCATGCATTTGCTGGACTTTTTGTGCCACAGTAATATCATATCTTTTCTCCCTACACCATTGGTTTGTTACCCATTTTATAGCAACAAGCCCAAGCTGAGCTCATCGGGGTTATTGAAGATTGACCAACACCTCTTGGATCCATGTTAATGGCATCTATGTGCCTCACATGGTGAGTGAACATCACCATTGTGATATCATCTACCACATCTTGAACCCCTTTGAGTGTGAGAACCAGGCATCGACCATTATAGATTTTTAGGGCCAAAGCTGATACAAATTTCTTTTTATCACCCTTAGCTGGTGACCAATACAGGCCGTCAATTTTCTTGGGCTGATAATTTGGGGCCAGTACTGCTTTTGCTCCCCTGAGGAGAGTTGTTTTTTTTACACTTTGTCTTGTTGTAAAGTGGCTTACTTTTGGTAACAACCCTGCAGTGGCCACTTAAGGAACTGCAATCTCTGATGATTCCACTTTGCCACATCCCCAGCCCCTGATCTAGCCAATTAGTGCTTAACTGAATTGATAACAAAATATGGGCAGTGTCCCTTCCAATTATTAACCAATCCACACAAGATTATCCTCACCTTTTGTTTTGTTAACACAACTGTGTACTTGTTGGTGACAATGCTACACTTTGATCACTGGGAATAAGGAGGGTTTGAAGAGATAACAAGCTGCTGTGACACTTGCACAATAAACCAAGTTGTCACAATCAGTTAAAGTCGGATATGATGTGAGAGGAGGGGAAAAACTCATCCGGACTCATAAGCCTTTTCATCACAGCCATGCTTTGTTAAATTATCATCAGGCAGTGTCAGGAGCAATCTGCAAGCGGCCACTCCCGAATCCTGATGGGCAAAAAAAGTCTATTGGTCGTCATGTTGACCAACGGAATATCAATGAGCACTTAACAACCCAAAGTGGATGAAAGAGGAAAAGAAAGTAAATGGCGTACAGAGAAGAGCAAAGAAAATACCCAAGAGGGTTCTCCAGAGAGCGTTTGCATTTCCTTTCCCTGACAGAGAAGAGAGATGACTGAAAAAGTAAACAGACTTTGTCTCGCAGCAGCGAGGGAAGTTTAGTGACAACCCTGGCCTTTATCTGACAAGCAAAGCCTTAAAAAAATCCTCTTTCGATAAGGAATAGAGGTAGTTATTAAATTGTAAAAGCAGAAGAAAAGCATTGCGCTGAGGACAGCAAAGAACGAAAAAGTACCATTTCTCCATTAAAGGGACACGAGATGGAGAATGTGCCATTTCTATCCTGTTGTCTCCATTTTCCTTATTTGCTGTTTTGGAGGATCAATGATAGTGTGCAGGCGTAACCCGGCAAGGTTATTTCCTCAGTATTACTGTCTTATCAAACTGAGTGAAAACTTGTTGGTTCTCTTTGCAAGCTCAGCCGAGCACTGGGCTTATGAATGCTGACGATTATGATTGCACGTCTGTCGAGAGGTCATCTAGCAACACAGGAAACATTTAGTCCTTGAATAGAGCACGTCTTTTGCAATCAAAACTGTTGCCAGCAACTCCAGAGAATGCACAGCAGCTTTAAAAACAGAAACATGCTGCTATTGTCATGTACACTGAACTAAGCGTTCGTATTTGTTCTTTAAGAACCTTTTTTATTAGTAGGAGCACAGTCAGAATGGGGAGCAGCCGTCATAGCCAGTATTATGGTAATAACAAATAAGAGGCGAGTTTTGTTACACATTTAAATAACGTTTTAATTTAAATCACCAAATCCCTTCAGCAAAGATAGAAATGTAACTTTTGATCAAATTAGGTTCTGGGGCATTGAAATCCTAAGGAATCAGGGCTGTAAATGGAGCCTTAACAATCTTTAAATGTGCATTGAACAGAATGTAAATACAGTCCAACAGAAATTGCACATAACTGTCACATCACTAAATTATGCATGTATTTGCAGTGTTGATACATGGCAAGAAAAAAGTTTAGTGGTATCAGATTGTTTAAGTACTTTATACATTACCATGCATTTATAATAGTTCAGAGCATAATGTAAATAGGGGATGTATCGAGGTGACTGATTTGCTCGTTGTTTTTTAATTCGTATTATCTTGCATGCATTAAGTGCAGGAAAACACCTTTGTACAGTGAGTTTTGCCATCGTCTGTAACTTGATTCTTTAGCTGTACAACTCTGTTAAAGAAAAATCAAGTGTACAAGGAGCATAGTTTCTGCAGCACCTTTAAAGGAGATGGTTTACAAGAAATAATCCTGATGGAATGTGCAAGTACGAAGATAAATGTGTGCTCTATACAAGCCCAGCTCCAGGAACGCCTGGGCAAATACAAGGCCTCAGTTATTTCAAAAGCATTTCTCTTTCATTGTTAAAAAAAGAGGCCTGCCAAGTGGCACAGGGGGCTTGGCTGCTGTGCTGACATGGAGTTGTACTGTCACCCTCCACTGGGGTTGTGTTCAGGCTTCCTGTAGTATTACTTAAACATACATCTTTGCCCTGACAGGCTTTTTGTTGTGCCAAGGCCTCCATGCGGGAGTATGCTGGCAGCCTGATCTGAATTTCAAAACAGAATCAATTATTCATTTATGACTAATGCTGACTAATTGTGGCCTTTTTCTCTGTCCTATTAACAAAGTGTGAAAGGATGAGAAAAGAGCAGAATTGGATTTCTCTCAGAGTAAAGGTGCCACCTGTCTAATTGTTGTTTTCTGTCAGAAACAGAGGATGTTTTACCTCAGCTTGACATTTTTCATCAAGTATTTTGTCTCACCATGGCTTGGCTTGTGATGCTTTGGACCTGACAGTGAGGCCTAATTTGAAGTGAGTTTTAACAGTGATGTTCATCAGCTGATCTGGAGGCTTGACATTTTGTGCAGAAAGAAGAACAGGTGTTTTACTAATGGCCTGTCATTCAACAGTTGGCTTGTATGGCATCAGCTTCCCATCAAGTTAAATGCCACTCATTGTGCTGGATATTTTTAGGGCTGTTCTGCCTCCAGTACAACTCACAATGTGTTTTTATGAAAATGAAAGACAGGGGTAGCCAGTGGGGTATTAAATTATTTACTGGAAAAAAGTATATGGGTTTAATATGATCCTAAATTTGACTAATTGGCTTCGTTCTGTCTTTTTTCATGGAAATAGATTCATTTAATTGGTATTTTCGTCAGTGGCGATTAAGTTTCTAAATGTTCCCATGATTCAAATGCTCCAAGCTGTTGAGTGGAGGCATTTGAAAGTGCGTGCCATTTAAAATGCTGGAGTCACATTTGAACTGCATGACAGATGTTTGAACGGCATGCTCCTGCCCGAATGGAAGGATTAAAGCAGTTGCTTTTGGAGAAGTGCCATTCAAGACCAGTTGGGATGCATTCACTGGAGTAAATCTGAGAAAAAGGAAATGCAATTGGATACAGTGAATTAAGTATAAGAGCTCAATCAGTTCAACCCCTAACTTTCTTTGTATTCAACTTTTTCTAAAATGTACAATAACATTTTGATGAGCTACACAAATTGGGATTAGTCTCAAATTGAATATAAAAATGGTTGTTTTGGGTTGAAAAGTGGGTGGATGGATTGGTTAAGGATGGATTAATTTCCATTTAGTGATGCCTGCAGGTAGCAGTACCACTTCAGTAAAGTGAAGAGGTGTTTTGATTCAGTCTAGATGTTGTGGTCAGGTTTACAGATTAACTTGTAGTATGAGCAAAGAGCAAAGCCAGCTGAAAATTTTGGCCTTTGCCCAACCCCCCAAAAACCATCCCCTACTGTCTGACAGAGATATTTGTCCATTTCTATGATAAACATAACTGCAGATGGAGTCAATGATTGACACTTCAACTTCAATTTCACATTTCAACTTGCTGACTGCAAAACAATTAGCACCTAAAATAAAAGTTAAAAAATCTAGGTATGTGTTGCTTCTGCAAAGACTGCCAGTCACACAAGAAATTTTGTTATGTCTCATTGAATAGAGTAACACCTCCACTAGAGAATTTAAGGATCTAGATCACTTGATCATTACAACAGCAAACAAAGTGCAACATCATACAAGCACACACGTCAAACAATTAGAATTGCACTTGTAAACAACTTGGACCAGATTTATGGCTGTTTTTGTTGATACTATTTAGCTAAATCCTTTGTGAGTAAATATATCATTTCCTAACTTTCTGCTATTTAACTGAACAGGAATTTGATGTTAATTTTAAAAAGGACTGGGTGTTTTGTCTTGTTTCCATGTCTCCCACTGAGAGACGCTTCTTGGACGGGTCTGAGGCACACCACAGTGATTCCTGTGGGTATTAAGGCTTAGGAACACCAGTGACCATATTGTCATTGGACAACCCCCAAAATACAAATTCTTCTCTGATTGGTAGGACAAAAAACTGTCAGACTTTTAGAATTGCTTTTACCTCTTCTTCTGTTTTTCTTTTCTTACATACCCACTGTCTTTCTTTTTCAAAAGCAGTGTTGGTATATTTCAGGTGTTCTTGGGAAGCAGATGGCTGAATTGGATGCGAAGTGATGCTTCAAAATGCCTTGGCAGGCGTGGGAAATGGAGGAAACTATTGGTTAGGGGGCACTTGTGTTACACAGGGGGAACAAAGGGCAACACTCTGTGGACTACAGCCATTATTTCAGAGCTAATGAGGAAAGAGGTGGTCATCTCCCTGTGGCTTGTGTGCCCCAAGTGGATGGACACATGGGCTGTGTAAGGTAGTGGCTCTGTGGGATTGAGCCCTACGGCACTCCTTTTGTGCTTTTGTGGTCACAGTCGAGGAAGAAAGTATATCGGTGGAACTTGTTTCCTTTTATGTTTCCTATCTGCAGCCTTGTGACTTTTGAGTTTCCAAGAAATGGATGACTAAGTAACTGGACAAAGTCCTTGGCTGACAACTTTGGCCTGCCCTTCAGGATGCCTGCTGACCAAAGAGCGTATACACTAACACTGTATGTCAAGAGGTATGGGCAGTGTGTGTGCCTGTGTGTGGTTGCATGCCGCCTCCGTGCGTCAAACAGCTCTATTTGAGGTGGCAGGCACAGGTGCGCTAACGGCATGGCAGGCTCCAGCAGGTTATTGGCCAACAGATGGAGCGGAAGGCGGGGTGTGCTGGGGGGGACAGGGGCGACTGTGGGGTGGGAGTTGGAGGAAAGGGGGAGGGGTGTATGGCCACTATAGGGTGGGGAATTGCCAGGAGTAGGCCATGTCCAAGCTTTTCATACAGAGTGCATGACCTGAGCTCTGTCACTCCAAATTCAAGTCTATTCTGTCTGTCAGCACCTGAAATTCAGGAACAAAAAACAACGGGGAAGAAAAAAAAAAAAAAAAGGGTTCTAGCTCAAGTGTAATCTTCCTTCTCTTTTGTGGCTTTGAGGTTCACTTGAGGTTTTTGTTTATGATTGTCATGCATCCATACAGTCGAATTGTAACATCTTTTGTCTTGATTCATTTAAAATAATAAGTCTGGACTCAAGCTCTTACAGCCTTAGATTTGGTGTGCAGAGATCACATCTCACATTTGCAAAAAGGAGTCCACTTCATGTACTATCTCAAATACAAAATCAGCTGCTGATATTAGAGGTCTCCACAACTAATAAATTATGCTACTGCTATTCATTTTGTGATTTTGAAATAAAACGCTCTCGGGTTGCCTCTGGTGAATGTTTTATAGTTCTGAAGTCTGAAATAACACTGATAAACATCCCCCTGTCGATTATCAGAGAAAGAGTGATAAAAAAAAAGTCCTGCATTTGCATTATCTTCACGTGTTAACTAAAAATATTCTAACCTCATTGTTCTAAATTATTTTTCAGCTTGCTGAAGTAGGTCTGATGTAAATCAGCGATGCCTTAGTTCTTTTAAGTCAATAATAGCTAACTACCTGTTCTGAGAACAAAATCACAGGTAAAACTGTTCCTCGATCCAGAGCTGTTGCTAAATAAGTTGATTCTGTTGTCACCTTCCATTATTGAGATAAAAAAGAAGTGAGCAAAACTTGATTGCTTCTTGATCCAATTGATGGTGTACAATGAACTCATACTTATGGAGCGTGTCAAGCAATCTCAATCTTTCCTCCTCTGTTTTAAACTCAAGCGTCTTCAAAGTCCTTCACTTTGTCATGAACAGTTTTTCACTTGAGGGACTCTCTGAAGGGCAATATGCTTTGTGAAATCTTTCATCTTTTCAAGTTACAAACTTCAAGGTAACATTCTAAGAAAACACTTTGATCTTTTGAGTTTTTAAATAAATTTGTCAATATTGGTAAGACTTTTGCTTGACTTGCCACTCAAAACAGTCACTGCAATCAAGCATAAATGCCCCCGCAGCACCGTTTATATACTGCATCCGTGCTTGTGCATGAAGCGAACAGCGCCGAGGCCCACCTCTCCCAGAGATATGAATTGTGCCTGAGCATGGTTTACTTGCAGTCACACTTGCCAAATGAGCCGAATTTTGGGGCTAAAGTGTGCTTAAGCTTTGCAAATATTATCCACACTGGTACTTAAGATGATCTGTTTTTTTGTGGGTCCTTCGTCCTTTGTGGGATGAAGGTTTTATCTTTGTCCCAATGTGACAACTTCAATGTGTCCATTCAGTAGTCCATTTTTTACTCTTTTTGTTCAGGTGTGTAGCCTATCAACATACCATGGTTTTCCATGTGGAGTGCGCCATCATACTTGCAGAGGCTAAGAAGGAGAGATACTACTTATCTGACTTTTTCATGAAGCATCAACAGCATTTCAAAATGTTAAGTTATGGAATTACGTTTGCTGAAATTGTCCTCCATGATAAAAAAGTTCTGTCCCGCCGACAATTAATCCTGTCTATGCTCATCATAGCAGAGACGGCTGGCTGAGTCACAAACCTTCACAATCTTAAAACATTGTGCCTTCGAAAGAAAAAAATGTGTGATCATTAATATTAATAAAGAAAAGAGTTGAAATAGGGTGTGGGAAAACAGGGATGTCGGAGGTTGGGCAAATCAGCTCTTATCGAGTTTAATACTATGGCCCCTCTGTAGGGCTCATATTTTCCATTAATCTGCACCGCATGAATACTAATAGCCCTGGTAGCTTAATGGCCCTGCCCAAATCCCTGTATTTGATTTCCACTCCTCAAAGTGACCTTTTCCCCATGCTAATGGGCTTACCTGTGCTAGATCATGTTGGAGCATGAGAAGGGATGGCTCGTTTTCAGCTCATTCTGTTTAAAGAAGATGTCCACATTTAAGCCTGACACTCAAGTGACTAGACAGACAAACACACACACACATAGTGACACACAACCAGGACTGACACTGAGTAACGGGGCGCCCCACCTTTTCATCTCATTTAGCAGTATATTATGAAAGCCAGGAAGCAGCCAAGCCATAATGACCTGCTTTATTCCATTTCTGGCTAGCTGGCCAGGAAAGTCATTGGGTAGAATTCAATCCCTAAGTTGGAAATTATCACCTTGTGAAGAAAGGTTTCAGCTAATTTCAAGTTTGGGTTTCACATGCACAACAAATATTCAGAAAAGATGAATTCTTGTTGAATGACAGGTCATTCCTTTTCATTCTTGATTGTTCTTTTTCCCCTGTTGGTTTTTAAATTAAGACACATTTGATAGCAGTAATATAATAGTGAATCATCTCTTTTACAACCAGCCTTTCTTCTTGTATTTTTTTCTCTTCTCATTGATTTTACTGCTATATTTTGGCTGAATGTCTGAACTAGCAGCCCTGATGGGCACTGTTTATCATTTACTTTTGATAAATAGCTCACAATGCATCCTACTTTTTTTCTTGGTGTGTTTGTGTTTGCCACTGATATACCGCTGTTCCTTGCATTTTAAATGAGTTGATGTATTTGTGTAGCACACAGACACGCGATGCCTCACAAGGTTATGCGTAAACAAGCTCTTGTTGCTCTTTACAATGCTAATTAGAGTTTTCCTTTCCAAAACCTTTACCATACACTGAGGAAGCAACTTGCACTTTTGAACCACATCATAATTGACACAGTTTCTTCAACAGTGTTCTGTAAATACATGAAGCATGTGAAGAATCTACATTCTGGATTGGAAAATAACATCTACTGAGCCACTGATTTACCAAAAACAAATTGGAAATTGTTATAAAAATTGCATTTTAATTTTTTTTACTGTAAGAATTCTATTCGTTCTAATTCCTACAGTAGCCAATGTTCCTCATAAACAGTGCATAGGTGGAGTTTACACTATGGTTTATATCATTAGATTAGCATTGTAACTTGATCTCTTTGTACTTGAGTGACCATAATAAGTCAGTTAGTAAGTGTCCTGTATCCTCTTAGTTTCCAGAAACAATAAAACTGCTTCTCAGCCACTAACAGTGTGGGATAGATGGGATTATCCACAGATTAAGCTCAGCATTTAACAAAACACAAGGGTGGTAGGGGTAAGGGACAGGTGTGGGACCTCTGAGATGATGGCAAACAAACCTCTTAGGATACAGTTGAGGTTGAACACTCGGGCCCCTGAGAGGTGCTGGGGGACCATGATAAAAAGGCTTGTTACCTCTGATATATTTGTCCAGACTTTTGGCTTTGTGGGCATACTGAAGAGCTGACAGAAATGGCACAGTGTCAATTTTATTTACTAAAATGATGACAGTAAGTATTTGTCAACTGAAACAAATGCGCAGCCACTTCAAGATAAAAGGGTTTAATATTTGAAGACTGTAAGTGTATAACCAAAACATATATCATAGGTCTTAAGTAAGTTGAACATATTCACAAACCACTTTTCCCACACTCCACAGGGGTCAGGGGTTTTGGCTCTGAGCTTTTGATTACTTTCATTCTGCAGTGTCAACACAGAGGAAATACTTGACAAGTTATCTTTAATTTTGTTTCACTTTAAATTGGTAAAAGATGCACTATCAAAAGTAACATTACTTTATAGTATGTAGATAACAATTTGAAAACAGGACTCAATTCTTTAATGTTATTGTCCCAGCCTGGATCATTACTTAGACATTCTGAATTATTTGGCAAAAACATGTCTCGGTCTTGTTGTATTTCGGAAACAGCTTCGTCCCACTAAGTCCTTACATGATAAGAACATTTTTTCTACTTCTAAAAAGATTCTTCAATTTTCTTTATTATTATTATTATTATCATTATTATTATTATTATTATTATTATTATTATTATTATTATTATTATTATTATCATTATTATTATTATTATTATTATTATTATCACCTTCATTCATTCATTTATTTATTTTCTTTTTTTTCATTTTCTTCCCATCAACTCCATTTTTGACCCTTTGCACCTGCCTTGGAGCTTTGGGACCTGGGGCTTGTTATGGAGGTCTGTCACCAGGAAGCAACTCTTGCTCTCCTCCGTCTCTCGTTGTCACATCGCAAAGCTGTGCAGGTGTCAGGACCCCAGGGTTCTGTCAGTGACAGAGCTATTCAAGCCCCTGCAGTCCCTACAGGCTTCAAGATGGGTGAAAGGGGTCAGAAAGCTTCCAGTGGCCTGCTCCCCTCCTTCTAAATGGATCCCCTTTAGGGTCTCTCAAGGGGATCCTTCCTTTCCTTGCCTGGTAATAGAATGTAAGTAGGTTGTTGGATGGATGAGCTACGTCGTTGACAGGATGAGATGTTGCCATATTGATGATGCTCGTGGATACCACAAGCTTTCAGAATTCTTTTATAGTTGGATCCTAGCATATATGGGTCAGATGTAGTTGGAAGTAAATTTGTACAAGTTAGTGAAAAAGATATTCTGATTGATGACTGAAAAGTCATTTTGTTCATTTTATAGATTGGAAAAATATTCTTAACTTCTATCCCTGTCATCCTGAGAGAAGCTGTGCTCTTGAAAAGATTGGAATTTGTGTTTCTTGTTTTTGCATGTGTGTCCACTTCTTTCATGTCTAAATATCATTTACCAAAAAAGTACTAGATTGTTTTTTATGTCCTGGTGGATATTCCTGGTGTTTGTGTAAATCAGGACAGACTGTCCATTACAGACACATAGATGGGACTCAGGCACTGGCCATGACCAGAATGTAGTATGGGTCAAAAAAGAGGGTTTTTTTTAAAAAGCATGAGCTGTGGGAGAGAAAACAACACATATTAGGGAGAACATGGGAGTTTTGGGGAGCATGGAGGAGAGTCTTGCTGGAGTGGATGGCTGTTAAGCTGATAATTTGGGAGAGAGACTCGCAGGTGGTTGCTCTTTCTGAGACCATGGAGAAACATGGTAGAAATTGTGCACAGAGAAAATAGACAAAAATCTACTGGCTGTGAATCATCACTGACAGTGGTAAAATAACAAGACTAGCAGTGGCTGGGGAGCTTCAATTAAAGTATTGCTGCTTGATAAACAGTGAAGAGATAGGTGCACAGACTGGGAGATCAGAGGGGCTTTTCATAGACAGGTTTGTCAGGGGTGAGGTGCCTAGAAGCTTGGGATCTAAAGCTGGGCCTGAAGGCTGATCAGGGGTGGAGCAAAAGACTTTAGGTAGGTGGACTCAGTACAGGGCAAAAGCACAGCTTGGACCCTCTGGCTGATACTCTGGAAGTTGATCAAAAAGGCAGGGCTGCTTTAGATAGTTGATCAAATCACCAGAGTTATGAAGTGAGCAGACAGATACGGACCAGAAGAGCATTATTTTTTGTGGGAACAGGCAGAAGTTGATCATATGTGTAGTCCCAGTCCAGATATTGGGTACAAGGTTCACTAGAAGAGCTGTGTTTCTCTGACTTCTCTTGCTTTTCTTCAAGAGGTCAACCAGAAACTCAGAGTGACTCGAGAAGTCTGTCTGACATACAGGGCTTGTATGTTTGAAGACAAGGCAAAAGTTGCAGGCTCACTCTTGATCACTGAATTTCCACTGCAACCCAGCAGAAACAAGATTGCAACCACAATACAAAATTTTTCTCCTGGACTCCTGGGGATCAACAGCCTACACCCTTAACAACCAAAAGGCCAAAGGCAGTGTCAGTGCTGGACTGCTGACAGGGTATCACCATGGACAGGTACCAAGTTGTCATCTAAGATTGATTGGGACACAGGGACAGGGTTCAGCTAGATTGATGACTTTGGCACTGGAACCCTGCAGATGTGCATGTTGAGGATCTATCCAGTCTTAGCAATTGCATAGGGAAAACTAGCGTCTGTGGTCAAGCTGATACCAATTTGTGATAGGGTTTCTTTTAGACCCACATGCTAAAAACATTACCATCGCACAGAACATCACTGATCTTATCTGGTGCAACACAAAGCTTGGGGACCTAGAACTAAAATGGGATCCTCTAATTGCTGATAGGCAGCAGCAGGGTGGTAGGTATATACTGTATACTCTGATCTAAACTGATCAAAGGTTATGGGCCAAAAGACCCCCAAAAAACAAGAGACCCCTAACCCTAACCCTGAAAAAGAACCTTCTCATAGGGAAATAGCAAGTAACCAGACTGGACAACACATCAACTGTGTTAGTGGTCTTTTGGACCAGGGGAAGGCACACAGATTTATTCGGTACATCTTGGCCTGACAGGACAAGCAGCTATCCCAAGTCCAATTCCCCTCATTGCTTGGTGTTGGATCAGCCTAGATCTTGTTCCCAGGCACAGCCCTAGGCACAGGGCGAGGTCAGTACAACTTCTAGCTTTAAAAGCAAAGCCCTCAGGCCTACACCCGTCATTATCTCCACCCACTCATCTTACTGTTATCCCTTGTCTTGCTCTCTTTATCTCTTCCATATCTCACAGTTTTCTCAATTTCTGTCTTTCTTTTGAGGTAGCCTACATCCCTGTTCTTTCTTTTACACACCAACACACACATACACCTCTCGCACTTACTACCTGCCCTCCAAGGCCAGACTTCATCACGGCCCCTCTCACAGCCCACTCATCCATAGGGCCCATCCATCACCATCATGCAGAAAGAATATAAAGGGAGGGGAGTAGACACATGAGGAACAAGATAAAGGGAAAGAGATGCACAACATCCTCAAAGGTGAAAAGCCAGATGTTAGCATCTGACGGGGAGATGCTGTGAGTAGGGTAACAAATGTAGTGATCATTGCATAAAGGGAGGAAGGGCTTCGGAGAGAGGCAACCAAGAAAGGGTTTCATAAAACTGTAAGTACAGGTCAAGGTGGAGTGGTAAGGTAAGAGTTGCAAAGATGAGTCCCCTTCAGGGTTTTATTTTGGAAAGAGGTGAATCCTGTCTGCTGCAGTGTTCCACTTTTGGAAGGTCTCAGAAAATCAGTGTCTAGTGTGGAAGATTTTGACTTGTATGTCTTGCTCTGTTTCCTTGTTTGTGCTCCCGGCTAACATTTTGACAGGGTGCTCCCTCTTTAGTTGAACATGCCATTGGCAAGGCCGGCAAAATCAGCCCAAAAAACAAGAGAGATAAAGATGTTTAACACTCCAGTAGACTCTCTGAAAGACATACTATTTAGTACTTAAAAATACTCCTGCCTTGAAACAAAAATACAACACAGCCTCATGATGGGCAAAAAACGAAGAAAAATGTCAGGAAAGGTTGAGCTAGTTGGTAGTGTTGGAATCAAAGCCAGGAATGGGTTCCAGCTCCTTCCTTCAGCTATGCCTGGAGGCCAAAATGTCTAGCTGACAATGTCTATATCCATCAGTCAAGAAATAATGGGCTTCAGAAATCGACCCCTGTGCTTCGAAACCTCAATCAGTGGAGAAAAATGTATTCAATTTGACAAAAATTGATCAGTATTACAGTAGTCAGTCAGCCTTGGTCTTTTAATCTGAATTTAGAATGTGCTGCATGGTGAAATGGTTGGTGAGGGTGACATTAAAGGCAGGGGAAAAAGATATTTCAAGAGGACTTTTGTAATGTTTTGCAGAGAAAGTTTTAATTTTATGAGAATAATATTGACAGAAAAAGAAGCTGCAACATTAACAAGAAGAAAGTCATAATTGAAGTATAAAATTTTGCAAGACTTGAGTAATGTTAACAATAATTGTCAAATTGGAAAAAGTGAAGTTAACTGACGCAAATAGCTGTAAATTTTCATGACAGCAGTAATAAAACAAAAAAAAGCAAATCTTAAAAGTAATTAATTTACAGGGTAAATTTGTCATTTTACTGACAAAATAGGAAAATGTGGATATCATCATAAGTGAAAAGAAGAATGAAAATTTACTGAAATTAAGCCCTAATTTTGCTGGAAACAATTTTTCAAATTACAATACATCCGGGCATAGTACAAATTACAGTGTTAAGGTAGGTTTATGATACCTTTTGATGTGCCAGAAATCTTAATGCTACTGCTGTCATTTTTATATTTCAGTGGTCATAAAAATGTCAGTAACACAAAGCTATCTTGATAATGTGATGAATTACAGTGTAATCAGCATGTTTATTAAAAAACGCCATATGCCTGTTCGTCCGTAGCTGCCTCTCTATCTCAGTGTAACCTCCTTTCTCTTTTTTTTGTCTCCCTGTTTTCAATCTCTTCTTCTTTCACCACCACAAATATAATTAATGGCAGAGCGCAAGGAAGCATGTTACTGGTTTATGGATTTTTGATGGTAATCTTCTGGATTAATTATGTGATATATGTGCCTTGTTAAGGTAATCGGGCTCGGGTAAATACAATGCATGAACTTTGATAGCAAACTGGCAGGCGTTTCTCCCCTGCCTCCCTAAATCAATTTGCGCCGTTCCCCGATTCATCGCTGCATCGCTTCACACAGAGATACTGCCAGGTATGAAGGTTGCACATTTACTGAAATGGGCAAAAGGGGGTCAAATGATTACTGTGATTACAATAATAATGGCATGGTAAAACCCGTGCAATCACTCATCAGCTGTAATATAATAGGCAGCTCGCACACCAGTGTGTTTAGATGCATTTATACTGTAAATTCACAGTTTCATCAACATGGAAATTGGATACAGGGGTGGGATAGATATCATGCACGTGTGGAACAGCCAGTTCCTTTGAATGAAAATAGGCTGTAGTGTGGGTTTGTGTGTATGTGGGACACACGGTGGAACCATAAGTATTTGCATATGTGTATGTAAGCTCACAGATGAGTACACAAATGGCATCTGTGTGTTTCAGCCCGTGAGGTGAGCTGGTATGAAATGGGAGGTGAGCAAGCTGGCAGAGATAGTAAAGAATGCATGGGGACTGTGGACGCCCAACCAGCGCCGGCAGACAGTCAATCTTCCTTGCTGCATCACTGAAAATGCCACTCAGCTACCAAGGTTGTTTAGCAAGTAAACAAGCCTCTGGCTACCATGCATCCAAACGCGTATATTTCCCGAGGAATAATGGCCGAGCAGAGCAGGAGAAGGTGAATCGTGCATCCTCCTGATCTCCCACATAGCTGGCTGATAGTTTTTTCACCCATCTTTTTCACACTTTTCTCACACCTACACACACATGCACAGATATATGCACTCACACCATTCTGTCTCCACACACACAGGTCATGGAGAGAAGGAAAAGCAAGAAGATATTTTTTGATTCCTCCCTTCCTCCAGGGTCCCCGTTGACAGCTTTGATTTGAGTGCTGTGGTGGCAGAGGTACTCCCAGGGCCTCATCTGTACCAGTAAATCACCAAACCACACGTGTATGTATGTGTGCATTTGTCTGCAGGCATGCAGAAGACAGGACAGTTCACCATGGATGAGCAAGTGTGTTTACAGTTGAATGTTTTAGTGGTTTGAAAACTGGTGGCTTTTATACTTAGAGGTTTTTATGTGATCTTGCAGAAAACAAAGAAAAGATCTCACTATATCATTGCCTGTGCATTCAATTGTGTGTACTCATTTGTCACACATGCAGATTTTGCAGAATTTTTACTCACGCCTGTGATAAAAATGATTTACTCCTTTCCTTTTAACCAAATTAAGCAAGGACAAAAGTGACACAGTAACATGTCTTCCTCTGATAGCAATACAGTGCTACGTGAAATGGATTGAACTGACAAATCCTCTTTGGGCTGAAGCAAGCTTTCGCTGATGACTGAACATGGCTACATGGTCTTTATCGTTGAGTAAGACAGGGCCATAAATAAGCACATAATGATAAAACTAAAACAGGTCTTGAGAAATTGAGTCATGAATTGTGCGTTTTAATTTTGTGGATCACACAAATTCAATATTACTGGTGGAGCTTCTGATCATAATTTCCCTTTTCTTTGAAGCAGGAGGACATTGTTGCAGAAAAACAGTGTATCTACTTTACGGTTACACTTTGTGGAGATTTTCACAAGCTGCATATTAATAATAGTCTAACTGTTAAAGGGGTGTTCCTGAAAAATTGTATTCAGTTTTACCTTCATTTCTCTGGAAACATTTAACTGTTTACCCAAGTTCAATCACAGAACATACCTGTTAAAAAGGAAGGACATGCTTTTTGGTTCATGCTTGCTCCTAAATCTTGAGCATCTAATTTGTTTTTATGAAAACTGTCCCAAACCATGAAAAAGCACATCTTTTGTCTACTTTTGCCAACCGAACAGCTGCATTGTTAGTGATGGACCTTGTTTTTCTCCTGCCTTTCTTTCTATCTCTCTTTGGTCTGATAGTCAGTTATTGGGACTTCTGGGGTTGAAAACAGCTCTAGCTCTGACACGCACACACACCGATACACACACACACACACACACACACACAGACAAGAAGCATCCACTTGCCCCAGTGGAGTCCAAGGCCATTCACACAGCCACTGGGCATGCTAGAGACTCCGATATGGCCTAGTGGTGTGAGCCACACGTGGCTAGCACCATTGTCCCATATTAATACACTATCGACCCACCCAGACATGCTTTGTCAATGGAAGGTGCCGCCACACCAGATTTTCTCTGGGTTGTATTGATGCGGGGGCACCAGAGGAAAGCAGTAATGGATACATAGTCGGCAATAAGAACCTCAGCCAAGCTTGGAGAACAGACGGAGAGGCTATTTTTTGTTTTCTTTCTCATCCCGTAATCTTTGAGCAGCTCAAGGGTCCTATAGAAAGCATCCATGCTGTCCTGTCCTCAGGCCAGAAGACACCGCCTGGGATGTCCACTGAGGTTTAGGGTTGCTATTTCAGTTTCTGGGAATGATGGATTATTTCTTCCCGCCTTCCCCTCCTGGTGGCAGCCATGCATCTCAGCCACCATACCAATTTAGTAAATATAAATGTATATGTTTATATTTATGGGGTTCAGATATAAAAATAGGTGGGGGCAAGGGGAGGTTTATCTCAGCACTTTGGTGTCCCCTGACACCTTCTCTATCTGTAAATATCTCAAGACAGCAGTGTCAGGGATTTATGTGAAGGTGACAATGCCAGAATGAGCTGTCCCACTGTTTCAGTCAGCTTCATGTCAGAGCTGTGTGGAAACATTACATCCATAACACAAATTTTGGGAATGTCTTTTGTCAAAAATGCAAGATGCATTGAAGTGTCATATATGCTGAAAAATGAAAAGTATTTGGTTGAAATCCATGTCAGTGTAACACAGTATGTTATCCAAGAGCTAATTGTTGCAGAAGACCATTGAATTTGGATTTTCTCTGTGGGAGAACCAGTGCTGGAATAGATGGGAAATACAAGTGACGTAGTCTCTTTTCCACCATCTATTCCACCATCATCTGGGTTTTTTTTGCTTGTCAGTGTTTTGGGTGGCAAAGGATCAAGCAGGTAAACTCCGTCAGTCTCCTCAACACTTCTCCTTGAGTGCTCAGTTGGGATATTAGCTTAGCACAGAAATTAAGGGCCTGTGTGTGTGTATGTTTGTGTGTGTGTGTGTGTGTGTGTGTGTGTGTGTGTGTGTGAGTGTGTGCATTCGTGGGATGAGCAGCAGAGCTAGTAAGCGGATCGTGACTCTGAAAAGTTTGCCAGATCTTCTATGCCAATGCCAAACATTTTGATTTCCTTGGGTCACTAGAATGGAGGACATGTTGTCCAGAATTTCCAAAAGGAGTGTCAAATTTCAATTCATCACAACACAGGATAACTTTGTGCTACCTCTGTCCATCCCTAATGAGCTGGTAAGCTGGTTCCTCCCTGTCAAAAAGTTACGTATTTTTTTCACCCATTTCAGAAAGTGGAACTCAGATATTATATATAGACTCATCGTTCATAAAGTGAATCATGTCACATCTTTATTTCTTGAAATATTGATGGTGTAGAGCATAGAACATCTGCTGCAAAAAAAAAAAAAAAACTAAATGTGGTGTTTTGGAACAATTGAGGTTGAAGAACTATATTGCACTATTTGCAATTAGAATATTGCATCAGAGCATATTGCGATTTGATCTAATTTGCAATTAACTGCCCAGCACTACTCAAAATACTCTTTGGTAACAGCCCTGGAGAAAGCAGTCAGCTGTGGAAAATTAATGCAAGAGGTGCACATTCTTGAAAACAGTTGAGGTAGAAAAAAAAAAGTTGCTAACAGAGAGCAAATATTGGTCAGTTTGACAGACACATGGAAACTGATTGTGCTTTGTCCCTTTTTTCAGATAGGAAACTGTTTGCAATCACATCCACTGAAGAAAGAAAATGTGTTTTATCTTTAGAGTGGTCCTCTGCTCCTGTGTGGCAAAAACTCAATTAATTGTGGCTTAATTACAAATATCTCAAGTTAATGAAGCTTTGTTTATTTTTGTTTTATCCAGCACACTATTTTTTTGATAATTACAATGTGACTCATTTAAGCGTCATGCCTGGATATTAGACAGAACTTCAGCACGCTTTTAGAATTGTTTTATCTAAAACCCTTTCTGACAATATGTGTGACCCGTAATGTGGTTTTTATCCTCCTCAAGTGAAACACAGGAGAAGAAATATCAACAACATTTGAGCAAACTGGGATGTAGCTCTGAGAGCCAAGTTACCATGTTTCTATATGATAATAAGTACCAGCAAGTTACCTAATGCATACACAAGCAAAGCATGGCTGTCCAGTTTATTACAGTCCTTCACTGACAAGGAGAGGTCAGATATTCTGCCAGGTTAAGCGAGTCACAGTCTTGGGGGGATGTAGGGTGAAATCCCCTGTGAGCTGACCTGAAAGCTTCAGGTGGGCTTGCATTCCCAACCTGAATGGATGGATCACTAGATGGATGGATAGGGGGACACAGCGGAAAGAGACGACAATTTCATTTCCCATCTGCCGCGTTAGTGCAGCATCAGCAAGCGTTTCATTCCCTAACCTATTTTAGTCTCCAACTTTTTTTTTCTCCACTGGGTATCCCACATATCAGCATGTTTCAATCACAGCAAACAGAGGTTAGCTAGGTTTTTGAGACCAGGCAGGCAGGTGCTGTTTAGCCCCCATGCGGCGTCACCCACCTCGACCTTTCTCTTAATCTGAAAGGCCGAGTGATGAGTCAGCATGAGCAGTTTAAGGTGTTGGACAGAGAGGTCCGGCTTATCGCGGTGTCAGCCGGCAGCTGGAGCCTCCATGCTGGGAGAGAACCTCGCTGGCGTCGGAAAAAAGGATCGGCTTCATTAAAACATCCCTGGGATTGAGTGACATCACTGGTTCAGCTGATAAACCAGCTGAGACCAACTGCAGTGATGTGATAAATCTCCTATATATCAACTTTAGGAGTCAAGGGTGGTTTCTTTGGAGATTGGAGATGGAGGATGGGGGATGACAAGGCTGGTTTTTTGCAGTTTATTCCAAAAAACGATTGAACCGTTGTGGTTGTGCTGGACAACTTTACTCTTCCTAATCACTTTAATGCAATAATTTCCAAAACAGAAGCATCATTACCGTGAACACAGATTGATGCACTGTCCAGGCAAAATGGTGGGAGATACAGGGGAATAGAGCCCCCAAAACAGACAGCTCATTAATTTCCTCTGCCTGTTCTCAGGCCCAGCGACCTGAGTTTTTTCACGCAGCATGGGGAAATTTACTGCTTTGACAGACTAACCAAGCGCGCTTCTCCTAATTTGTATCCGCTCACATTTGTTTTTGTTTTGGCATCATCTTTATTTTTTATTGCAAATTACAGAGTGCCCCGAGTAATCTGGTGGGTCCGCTGCATGCTAATGAGCCCCGCACAGGACTTACTGTTTGGGGAATACAAGCCGGATGTTTATGATTATTGGGACTTTTCCTCTCCATCAATGTTTTCTCCCCTTTCTTTCTTTCTCTCTTCCCCTTGCTTGTTCCTGATGAGCTTCCTGATCATCATAAATCTTGAGACAGTTGTGTCCCCTGAGCAGAGCTACTGATCTTGTAATCTAGTGCACCTCCCATGCAACCAGTTTTAGTGTAAAATGGGTAAAGCTTCTGTGGAGTGAGTCAGAGAAAGGTCAGAATATTTCCAGTGGAGACAAATCTGCTACAAAAATAGGTATAAACCATCCTTTTCAGAAATGCTGCCTGAAAAGTAGGCGTAAAAATCCTTTTTAAGCATCAATCCACCTGGATCTAAGCATAACCACAGAGGAGACAGTGTAGGTAAAGCTGGTTTTAAAAAAAGGAACAGTAATGTCATTAAATCACTAGACCAAGTTTAAGTGGTGGAGACTAATCAAATGATTTCAAAAACTTGTCAAGGTTACGCAGACAGATGCAACGCTAAATTAAATTTCACACTGTGACTGCTTGAAGGAAGATTGAAAAGCACTAAATAGAGTTCAGCTCACATGCAGCTGGTACAATTATCACAGTTCATGCAGGAAGTAAGTCAACTTGATGGTTGATTTGTCACTATTTGGTACTTTTAATAACCCAGTAAAGTTGATATTATAAAACCATGAATGTGTCAGTAATCTTCTTTCACAATTGCAGTAAATGCTAACTGCTGTCTTGATTTCTTAGAGCCCCTTTTTTGAAACCATTCATTCACTTATCTGATAATGAAATACACATTCATTTAATTTCTTTTATTTAGCTGTCAGCTCAAACAATTTGCTAACGATCTTTTGTGCTATCAATAAACGTAGAATTCCTCTGGATGGACTTTATGCATTTCAGTAGAACACAAAAATTGATTTGTGGCAGCTGTTAACTGTTTTTTTTTTTTTTTTTTTGCAGAATTTCTCTAATAAATCACACAAACAGCTCTGACAAAGACGTCTTCATCTCTTCCTGGGGTTGCTAAATCTACTGCCAGCCAGGTTAGGTTAATTAAACAATATAGCTTGTGAGTTTTTACTGATATTGATCCCATAAACTGTCCTAAATCCTTTCAAATCTGAGTCTTCAGTTACCACACTTTTGATACCACTTTATCTGTTAGACAGGAAAGAATCCATGCTTTTGATGACAAAGAAATAAATTAATGTGTTAAAATATTTCAGTTGAAAACCTTAGCATCAGCTGATTCAGTGGTGTATCTGAAGCTGTTTGAGCTCATGTTGTAGTTAAACAAGTTGTTACTTAATGCAATATTTGCTTTGCACGATTGGGGAAAATTATATACATACACACACACACACACACACATATATATATATATATATATAGATAGATAGATAGATAGATAGATAGATAGATAGGTGTGTGTGTGTGTGTGTTTCATTTCAGGAGTTCCTACAAAGTTTTTGTGTGACTATCATAGGGGAGAATGACTGTTTTATAAAAGCACCATATTGTTACTCTTTTCTGGGAAATGTGATATCCACTGGCTGGGAGTTTAACTGGATTCACAAACTTTGTTAGACAGTTTGTATGTTTGTACACCAATCATATGATTTATATGATGTGAAGAGAGACTATAGAAAAGGCTACAGATGTGTTGATAGTAGTACTAATGGTAAGGGTTTAAAAAAAGCAGATCTGGGTCCTTAATAGACCCAGGTTTTGATCCCCATCCCTGTTTGGTAATACCACTGGTG
This sequence comes from Thalassoma bifasciatum, assembly GCA_008086565.1. Lineage (NCBI taxonomy): Eukaryota > Metazoa > Chordata > Actinopteri > Labriformes > Labridae > Thalassoma > Thalassoma bifasciatum. Next base: position 1,706,960 of record RPOG01000006.1, read on the forward strand.
GTATAAATAGCCTAGAGGTCATGTAGTTACAGCAGGAGGTTCCTGGTGTGCAGTTGCTCTGAGGAAGTCCCTAAAATAGTTTGGTCCAAACTTTGATCCTTCAAAGCTTGAGCTTATGATGCTTAATCATAATAGATCAGCAGACCTTATTAAAGTTGTAACTGCGATTGTATATTTATAGAATACCTTTCACCAATAAGTCAGCTAAGCTCCCTCAAAATCCATCAAAGAATACTTCTTTTTTTATGGACGACATTTGACATGTCACAGTTGGAAAAGTTTCACTTTCTGTATCCTGGTTTATTGTACATGTTGGATTAGTGTCATCCTCTCATGGCTTACAGGGGCACCTGAGCATAATGGAGGTAATGTTGTTAGTTGCACCTTTGCCACAAGAAGTCAAATGCCTGTCGTGAAAAGCAAGTCAGCACACAAAGCACTTTTTCCCTTTTAAATACAGTTAGCTGATTCTATAGTGTGAGGATACAGTCTGCTTCTTTGCTCTATTTGTATCGTTTGTTGATCTTTATACTCCTCCACTGCAGTAAAGTCAGATCAGCGCTGAAACTTTAAACGGGCCGGTGGGTGTGAAGCTTAAAATCAAATCCTCCCTAAGGCTTGTTTTAGCCGGTAATACTTTATTTGTTGTGTTCACAAAGTAAAAAAAGGTATAGCTTATCACACACTTGGGGTGACATCACCAAACCAAGCAGGTGACACAGGCTGAGATTCCTCTTTGAGATTACGCGTCTCTGGAATGTTAATCTGCGGAAAAACAAACAAGAGTCACCCAGTTTGCCCTGAATCATCCTGAAGGTAATCCAGAGCTTGTTAGGAAGAGATACAAAAGTCCTCATGATTTCACATGATGTGTAAGTGTGCAGATTTTGGTTCATGTGTCACTGTGCTTTCATACGTCATTAGCATGCGTGGTGACATGTGACTGATGACTTTCATTAACAGGGGTGAACAAGGATTAGGCCCCCTTCAGTGTTGCCTGCTTTCACCTTTACTTTACTCTAATGATTTTCTCTCTGTATCCTTTTCTCAAGGTTGACCCTGTCACTCCAATTTTTTTTCCCTTTTCCTTCCTCTCCCCGTTCCTTCCTTATTCCTATACTCACTTAAACTTTCAGCTTTCCTAACTAACACAGATGTACCTGCACGTACACCTTGTATGCACATTTTGCAGGGATCCAAATACAGCATGCTGCTTATGTGTGTGTATGTGTGTGCTTTGTTCGGTAAACAAAGCAGGGCTCCTTTTATTATCAATGAAGCATGACCAAATCAATTTATAAACAGCCTTATCTGCTCACAGGAACGCGGGTAGCCCAGAAGCGATTAACTCCAACAGCCGTTAACTCTTTGCATACAAAAGTAGCATTGCTAAGCTATTTAGGTGATAGGGAAATGTAGAGGGGGCGTGGGCTGTACTTCATTGGTCCTCCCAAGTGTATATATGTGCATGATAATCTGTGAGTGTGTGTGTGTGTGTGTGTGTGTGTAAGAAAATTTGTTGGGGGAAAGGCTCTATGACGGCAAGTAGGTAAATGCAGGGAAAGAACGGGAGAGGAAGAAGAGTGAGCAAGAGTGGGGGAAGGGTTGCGGGGAGAGTTGGGGAGTGAATTTCAACATGTCATTTCTGAAATTGAGTTTTGATAACTGACAATTTGTTCTGCTAGTGAAATGTCAAGAGTCCAAAAAGATTGATGAAGTGCATAATAGATGTCTCAGATTGACTCTCCGCTGTGGGCTTGAGTCCCACGCGCGCATCAGACCACCGAAACGATACAGAAATGAGATCTGAAACACACACGCACACACAAACACAAACAGATACACACACTCACACACTTGACTGCTGGAGAGCACCTCTGATATGGAAAACTGGTCCACGTCAATTTAGTCGGGGTGGATGTGATTTCTGCCTGAACACGGGAGTGTCATTCAAATGATGGTGGCTGCCGTCTGAGGGCTTGTAGATTTATTAGGAGGCTGAGATGTTGTAATTCCATATAGTGTATATATGAGATCACATTAAGGTAAGCTATATTTTACCACGAACAGTGTGTGCATAATTTTCATGCACTCAAACGCAGATCTGCCAACAGCTGACAACTTACACTGGCTGCTGCTGCTATTACTGTAACATATACAGAGGTATACGTGTGCATGAGTCAGAATATTGGGATCTTTTTCAGCTGCATAAAAAAAACCACCCTTCAGTTGAGTTCTTCGACTGGCAGTACAGACATTTGCTGTAACAACACAAATTCTGTGTGTGCAGAGTGTCTTCATACTGTGTGGGTGACAGCTCAGACAGACTGATCTCCAAACATATAGGATCTCCTGCAGTTTCTCTTATTTTCTTACAGCTATTTGCTCATGTGTCCTGTCTGCATAATGAAGTGGAGTTTTACAACTTCCTATGCTTATTTTGTTACATAAACATCAGTAGAATTGTGTTTAGTTTCAATTTGAGCCCCCTCTGCATTAAAACTGTTTGCAAACATGATGCACCATCTTTATACAATGTACATGCATTTTAACTCATGTGTTAGCCATACATATCTGTTAGCAGCAACCTGGTTCCCCAATACTACTTAGCTCATTGTGACTGGATGCACATACATTAAGTTAAGAGAAAAATAATGTAGCCAGTTATAGCTGCAGAGAAAATGCAATTGATAGAGTGCACTGAAACTTTTTAAAATGCTTATACAGGAACACACCATGTCATATGATGAAGGGATGTTTGCCTTATTATGATGTAAGCGGATGCAGATGATTCAGCACAAGCATCATTAGTGCAAAGGCCCATGACTCTCCTCAGTTGTTGTCATTAGCCTACAGCGTTTTTCAGAGCAACCTTAAATGATCGTTGATGGATGACAGAACTCCTCCTGAAGTTTTCTAACATTTTATTTCAGGTAGACTGGAGTGTGAAGAGAAAAGGGTGCAGTATAGTGTGTTTTCTGAATGCATCATCTTAGAGTTAGTCTGTATTTGTCTAGCCCAGGGGTGTGGCTCAAAAAGGTCATGCATGTCATTAAAATAAAGGCGTCAATGGATGAGGTATTTTCACAAAGGTGAGACTCTCCCGTTCCAGTGTAATTAGCCTCATTTTTATAGCGAGCAGGTCACTTAAAAGTCAATTCAAATGATCATGCCAATGAATCTTAACACCAGGTGATATAAACCTGAGATGCTGTGGGTATGAATCTCCACTTCACAGCACCAGTAGCCTCAGTAATACCTGAGTTTAGGAAGAGGTCCAACTTTTCCTGTAATCTTTGGGTGTCCTCTGTGAGTTATGTGGATGCAGCGCGCCAATAAGCCTTTAGGATATTGGGAGCAATCCAAGAAATATATCTGACATAACAAAGAAGTTTTGAAGAGCACAAGCATGTGGCCTTGACAGCAATGAAGACATAACTTCTTTGCTTCATTTTTGCATTGGTAAGAGTTGTCCTGAAAGTTACAAGTCAATTAAGCTTGTATCAAATGCCTTATTAAACACTATCATAAAAGTATATAACAACCCTTGCCTGACAAGTTAAGACAGATTACAACTGACTTAATTGTTTTGTAGCAATCTTGGACGGAAATGACAGCAAAGTTTTTCTGTAATACTTTTACTAAAACTTAATTGATGGTGAAACCTCTTCAATCAACTTGATTTAGAAATCTTTGCCTCGCTGGGAATTCAATATGTTTGACTTCTGCCAGCTTGGAGAGGCTGCACCGTGTACAAGCAAATGATTTCCAAATTAAACTCTGCTTGGGCCACACAACCTCATTGGCCAGATTTATTCTGATTATTTATAAAAAAAATTGAACATGTGAGTCAATACTTAAATATTTTCATGTTTTCATGTTTCATTCCCAGTGATCACATGGAGTTTTTACTCAGGATGTCCTTAAAAGTCTTGCATTCATGTATCTAAAATGAAGGCCTGAAAATGTCTTAAATTCATTTAAAATGTTTTGTCCCTTATGTCACTCCCACTCTTGCCCTGTTTCCTGGTCCATCTACTATATTCTCTAAACACAAAAAAGGCATAAAGGTCCCCCTTAAAAATGCCTCAAAAAAGTTAGATGCTGGTCTTAAGTGCATTGTTGAAAGGTCTTACATTTGTAGAGGCAGAAAAAGTTAATGTTTTATATCTCTATTATATACATTTTTTCTTTTTCAAATGGGACTTTTCCGAACAGGATATATAAAAAGGCTACTTTCTGACTAGTTTCTGGTATAATTTATGTGTATGCTAGCTTGTCATTGAGTGAAACGCATAGTATGCTTGGGTGATAATACAGCTTGATTCCCCAACCATCGCCTATATTTATGGTGGTTGTAAATTACATTCATTTAAAAAAGGTTTTAAAATTTCTTAAATTGAACTTTCTGAAATCTGCAGTTACCCTGTGACTTATGGCAGCTTGTGGTTGCTAATGTGCATTTCGTTACTTTCCCCTCATTTCTTCAAAGTTTTGTTGCTGCATACCCAAAAAGTGAGACACTTAATCTATTGTTTTAAAAAATATTGAAATTCTGACAAAAGCATATCTATTTGTAGCTTAGTCTGAGTTCTTATAGTTTCAGTTGCATCAATGAATGATAGAAATCCTTTTGACTTATGCCAGCAAAATTAACATGTCCCATTTTTCAGTCTTTCCTTTACATTGATGATTGTATATAATTGTTAATTTGCTGTCTGATCTTCAAACGTTGCACATAAGTCTCTTGGAGTGAGACCAAAAGGGCCGTAAAGCACAGAGCTACATTCAGCTTTGGGCTGAGATTTGTTCTCCTGTATGCAGAGTGTATCTCCTGCTAAAACACACTATTAGAGTTTAGAGCACAGGGGCTTGTGCAGCTCCTCTTATCTGCCAAGGATGCCTCTGATGGCTCCTGATTGAAATGCCAGCTCTGAAGTTCTGTGCTCAGCCACACGTGTAAACACCGCAACAGAATGTAACTTATTCCCTCAAAGCGCTTGTTTTCTCTCCCCAGGCTACTGGAGATTAGTTAGTTCAAATTCTGGACGGGTGCTTTTTGAAGAAAGCCGTTTTTTCGGGGAGATGCGCATGGAAAATTGGCAAGCAAGCATTAATATGTATAATTAATTTTGTTGTTATCCACATATTTGAGCAATGAAGGGAGAGGAGCTGACTGAATTCATAGGAACCCAGGGACGGCATGTGGATCATTTTTAGCATTTACATTCCAATTCAATTTGCTCAACTGGAATTATCTGGCTCCCCTTCTTGGTGGAGATTAATTCAGTTTCCTTGTTGTTCATTTCTAAGTTTAATAACATAACCCAAAGGTATTTCTTTTTCAAGGGAACAGAGAAATTTTTGCAAGCCTCCTCTGTTTTGTTATTTCTTTTTCCTTGAAGATTTAGAATTTCACTCTCCCTGTACACAAATACATTAAAAATGTCTTTCTTTGAGATTACAAATGTGCTGAAATCTTGGCTGGTGGCTTCATTTTGACATGATAATCAGCCAACAAGAGAGGGAAAACACAGGGTAAATAACCAGCAACATCTAGTGCATCTGTTCTTCCTTGTCTTCTCAATCAGGATCAATCTGACACCTGCTCGTCGCTCCGTGTTGCCACAAAGGAATTCACAGACACGCACAGGCCCAGTTGTCAGGTGCCCTAGGTGTCTCAAGGCCTCAACACCAGCAGCCGTTTGTCTCCTCAGTGGCTTTAAGCACTCCGGGGTCGCCGGTCCCCGTCTCTGCCTCCCCCTCATCAGGATAATTAAGCTTTCCCAGCCTGCTGCACACATACGGGGGATTTCGCCAGCCCCTCCAAGTTGCAGAGATAGTTTGCAAATTGCCTCTGATTCACCACCTGATTGTGCTATGATTATGTTGTCACTGGATGCTGTGATTATGATGGCCCGTAATTGCTGGTGTGCATTAGCTGCTGAACAACGCCCCCCTGATCACTCTGTCTACCTGTCAGTGCATCTATCGACCTGCTCTGTCTGTTAGTCTAGCCTTTTCTCTTTTTGTCGCCAATTTCTGTCAGTTTCTTCCATTTTCTGTACTAATACGGACAAACACTCTAATCTCAATGCCAAAACACATCTATTTTCTCAGATAGAAGGTTTTCTGTGTCTTTGCTTAAAATACAGCCACCTCTTGTGAGTCATGGTTTATTTAATTTGACCTTAAAAAAAGGATTTGGTCAATATTTTTGAGGTGTCTTAAAAGCAAGGATTCCACACAGTCACCCCCACACAGCATCTTCCTGAGACATCTGGGTTATTTAACCATTCAGCCAAAGTGTGTTTGTGTGTGTTCTCCTGATGAGATGGCAGTGGGGGTATTGTCTTACAAGATGTACAAACACACTCGCCCAACATGCATGCATGCAAAGCGTCTCCTCATGGCAAAGTAATCTCATTTTCGTGAATGGCACCAAGTCACCTGCGGCAAGCCAGCAGCAGAATGTGCTGTGGCGTCTTGGCGCAGAGGAAGCCATTTGTTTGGGTGTTAAAACAGAGAGGTGTTTATTTGGGGCTTGTTGGACTGACAGTGTCCCCTGTCAAAGCGACGCTTCAGCTGTCAGCATTTGAACAAATGGGGACTAATTTGCATCTCATTAATCGCACCTCTCTTCCCTGCTTCCAGGAAAAATTCTACTTTTTCTCCTCCTCCTCTTTTCTAAAATCCGTCCTTGTTTAGTGTCACTTTACTGTCTTAAACCAAGCTCATTAGATGACTTTTCTGAGTTAAGTATCACTCTTGCTGTTCTCTGACTGATAGACATGTGTTTCCCCTCCTTCCAGGTCTGGAGTGCTTGATTAAAAAGGCATGACTTGGACCCTTGATGAGCATATGGATTAAAAGCGCTCAGTGATTGCCTGGCCATTCCTCCCCCCACTCTAATTGAAAGCCTAATGTGCACCAACTGCATATTAATTAAAACCAGAGGTTAGAGGCCCTTGGGGCGCACCATTTAGGTCTCTCATTAAAAATTAATAACCTCAATTAATTATTATTATCGTGTTGTGAATCACGTCAGCAAATAAATAAGACAATGAGGACGCTATCCAAAGAACAGACCAAATGTTTCGTAGGAGGGGGGCAAACACCGTCCTCAGCAGTTTTCAGTCAAAAAAAAACATGACTGTCCTTCTTTTGCGGTCATAATGCATTTGGCTTGTAATCGGTGATCCAAACTATGGTGTGAATAGAGTGTATTCCCAAGGCGACCATGTTCATGTGCTGCTTTGGGTGGGAAGCTTGAATGTTATATCAATGCTAGTTTCAGGTTACAAGTCATATTAAGTCATATTATAGTCTCCCCTTTTGAATAGGGATGGTTGAGTACCCAAACAAGGTATCTGTATCGGGCCATTACCAGCCTTATCTGAAGGTCTCAGGTACTTGTGAAGGTTACCAATGCCAGCCACCTAAACTCAAAGCAAAAAAAAATCCTGTGATGAGTATGCTGTCCTCACAGCACATGCTCTCATGTGTGGCTAACAGCTAGCTAACAAGGTTCCAAAACTCTTCAAGAAAGACACAGGGCTTGCTTTTCAGTACTTGTGGTTGAACCAGTGACTGCAAAACTGAGACATTTCGGAGAAAAAAGAGTACCCACTTTTGATATAAAAAGTAAATACAAATACTTGGTAAAACAAAAAAAACTTCTGAAATTACTCTCCAAATGCATGTCCCGCAGTTAATATGCACTTTACCCACAAGCAAAAGGTCTCCAAGGCTGAAGCGTAACGAAAAACATAAATCACGTTGTGAAGTTGACTCTGTTCATCTTTCTGCAGTCTATGAATGAATTAAAACATGAGAAGAAGCTAGCAGGAGGAAAACATCAAAGATCATCTAGAGATGTAGAGCAGTGAGAGCGCTTACTCTGATGCTAGTTCCAAAAAACAAAACAAAACAAAAACAGAGCAGTCGCTCTGACAGTTTCCAAAGATGTAAAGTCACAACTGCAAATGTATTCAAAGACAGCAAAATTAGATGGTTAAGAAGCTTAAAGCTTTGTTCTGATGTTATGCTTCGATTTTGCATTTATGAATAAAAATCAGGTGGAGTTTACAATTAAACTGATTTGTTTTGCACCTCAGTTTATTTTAAAAAATAAGAATAAAACTCGAAGAGCTTCTCATTTTATTATGTAATTTTTTTAAAATTTATCACGAATTATTCATAAACCATGAAAGAGAGTTGTTTGTTTTTCATGTTAGGCTTAATGGGAGAGTGACTGTGCCTTTTTTGGAAATAAGTCTTTGTGCAAAATGATCTTTCATGGTAATTGAAATTTTATACATTTCAAGTAGGTTTAGGTACTCAGTGTACCCAAAAGGGAGCACTTTTACTGGTATCGGTGGTATCAAACATTGCTAACTGTCTTGAAATGCTGAGCATTTTGTTGTTCTGAACTCAAGAGGAGGGTAAATATCTAGAACTAATATCCACTATTATATCCTGCTGTATCTGGTGATCTTAAAAGTAAAACTTTTTCTGACATGTCCCTCAGGTCTTTAGTGATTGCAAACTGTGTCCTAAATCATCACGTTAAGTGGCCGGCCATTTGTACTTTTTTTTGGAACAAGCAAAATCAAACGTTTTCGTTTTTCAGCTTCTTAAACATAAGAATTCACTGCTTTAGTTGTGAATAAATGACAAGTTTCTCTATTTTGGACATTGGTTGAGTCAAAGAAGGGAAGCTTGAAGATGTAATATTTGGCTCGGGGAAAAAGTAAAAAGGCATTTTGAAATTATTGATGCTTTTAAGACCAAATGATATCCAGTAAGGAATAAAACAAGGATGATGGTGATCGGAAGTTTAAGCATCAATGAAAAAGCAACCCATTAATAATAGAATAGTGGAAGAAAATGGCTGCACATACAAGCATTGTAGCTAAGTGTTTTGCTTTTTAAATCAATTAGCTGTTAAGAAGTTATGTTTATATGTTGTTTCACGTACTTTCACATTTTGCGAGTCTGTATGTTATAAGGAAACCAATGACATCAATCACAGCCACATTTCCGCTAGGTCCATTATATTTTTATAACTGTTGATCTGTTATATCTCTTGATTGTCTGCTGGACATCAAAACTAGATGCTATCTCAGGATTCATAAAGTAGAAGAAACTTAAACCCTTTAAAACTTGAGCTTCAAAATGCCTGTCTGGACTTTTTTGCTTATTTTGACCATAAAAACATTTTTTTTTTAAAAATGTGTGACTGAGTGCTTTGGCCAATTTTTTCCTGGAATGCTAACTCCAATTTACTGTATGCTATACCAGAGTAAAAGGTTAGAACTGAAGAAAAGCATAAACAGAGAATAGGGTTTTAGAGGTTTAGTGAAGAAAAAACACCGCAATCATCAGAGCAAACAAATCTTATAGGATAAACTTAAAAATTTGAACATTAAAAAATATTTGTACAGCAACATTCATGAGTCTTTGTCTCTAATTTTGTCAAAAAAGAAAAAAATATTGTATGCTACAAACAAGGCATGGCATATTGTTTCACAAAGGTTAACTCACAATGAAAGCTTCAAGAGGTGAAAGGTAACTATGAATTGTCAATATTGAACTATGCACAAATGGTACAAATAAGACTTACCCTGTTGTTAAATAGTCACCATACAATACAAGTGAAAGGAAAACCAGAAAGAGAGAGTTACATTCATTTCAAAATGTATCTGTTGTTACCTTCTTACGCATGATATTGCTCCTTCAGATGCTCCTTAGGTCCCAAAATCATGCTGGATTCTGTATGGAGGTTTTATAACCTAATAGGATCTTCTTTTTCGCATTTTTGGATAAAGTCTTCCCTGTTTTCTCAGTGTGTTCCTTTTATCCATCTGCTCTGCACTGTGGGTATTTGCAAGCTTTTCTTTAAATGCTTGAGTGAGATCACGGCTTTCATAAACTTAGAATTTTTCTGACTGTGCTAATCTAGGAATAACAGTCATTCAAAGTGCACAAATGTGTCATCACAGACCATTGACTATATAATGGATAGATGTAGTCTCAGTGGCGTCACCCGTCTGTTTCTGAAGCTGAGTTTTGAAGCAAAACAGCTGGCACGGCCATTTTAGAAATTGGACAGGAGACCAGTGCCCAAGCTCACAGCTTTTGGGCACCTATCAGACATGTGATCTGTTGTATGCCTGCGAATTGGCGAGCTTGTGATCATAACATCTTCTGAACTACTGAGTTACCCCCCTACCTCACCCCCCAAGGCCTAGATTTCTGGGAGTAGCAGACATTCATTTAGAAGCCACTTTGCCTGAATATGAAAACAGAAGAGCAACTGGGGCATTGGTTTACAGATCAGCCAAACAGATTCAGGTTGTTTAATAAAGCACTCAGTCAATAACTAGACTTTTTCCTTCCCATCATGCAGTGAGCAAAGGGAGGCTAATATAGAATACATGATATTACCCAGGATTACATGCATGCATCAGTTCCTGTGAATCCCCAGTGCATACGAAGGCAATTTGAATCCAGCGCATGAGCTCTGAGCGAGAGAAATACTGAATATATGCATTTGAAAGGTATAGCTGAAGAAATGCAGGCCATAAATTGTATCAAAAACGGGGAACATTTCAGAAAATCTCAGGGATTATGGTTCCAAATGCCTGAAGATATTGTTTAAATTAGCTTGCCAGTCAGAACAGACAGTGATGCAAAGTATAGCTGCTGCTCCGTGAAAGGCTTTAAGGTCGTCAAATAAGTTGTGAGTCAGGTAAAATCCTTTCTCCGCTTTTCTTACTTAAACCTGAAACTTCTAACTGAAAACATTAACATGTGTTTCCATTGAGTTCACTCTCATTTTGTCTCTCCGTGACTTCTGTGTGGTTCTTTAGAGGTGAGACCATCCTTTTTTGGGGACACGTGTGATTTCCCAAATTAAAACCAAACTAGCTTTTCCTCAGAACTCCTGAAACTCATTAGTCATCTCTTACAGGTTTTTCCAAGACATCGATGCACATAAAATATGCACTTTTAAAGTTGGTTTGACGCTTTAAAAAATCCCCTGAGACTGGCTTAAGGTGGTATTCCCCCCCCCCCCATTCATAATAAAAACATGAATGGGTTTTTCTGAAAGGGGTTTTTGTCATTTCAGATCTGATAGTTTTGTTTTTCACTACTCCATCTTTTACAATCAATCAGGGGTATCAGCCACACATGGAGCGTAACCCCGACATGATTGCGTCTTTCAGAAGACATAATACAAACATGTCATGTCCAAAACTTGGGTATTCTTTGCTTGCCTTAGCTCTGCATTGTAATTCTGCGAACCAACTCAAATAGATCAATTTTCCCATATCACTGAGCATTGATATTTTATTAATGTAGGCTGGATTTACGTCAGAGTGGGTCTTCTTTTTTTAATTCTGTGGGAATTGCATTGGATCTTGGTGAAAAAAAGCCTCTTTTCACCCCAGTTATTTTATTCCTTGCCACCTGAGCGTAACCTATGGCAAGGCGCCTAGATGATTTCCATGCATATATGTTTGATTAATGGCATGCCAGCATCACTGTCAAATCCAATGCCATTCAGCACTGACGGCTACAAAAGAGTGCCATCACCTTGCAACAGATAATAGAAGGGAGAGGAAGAGGGAGGCTGTTAGTCGTGCTTCATAAAATGATATAGTGCATTGTTTTTATAGTTGTTAATTCCCCCTTTGAAGTGAGTAATGATCACCTTCCTTTACAATATTATCATCATCATAGCTGTCAGCCTTTTTGCAGCCCAAGATGTGCAGAATGAGCAAACGCAAAGCATCTGCTTACATTGTTTTCATCGAGGGATCAAAGACGCACCGACTGCAAACAAGTTCGGCGGATGACTCAAGGTGCCAAATGTTTCCTCAACATCAGATGGCTCCTCCGCCGTCCATATTGCATTCTAGGACAAACTTCCCAAACACCATCACGAGTATTTCCCCTGAGGGTCCCCCGCTCTCCATTCATAGTCGAGGAACATCCACCGACCGGAGACGCCACATGAAGTTAAATGATTTTGAAGAATTCCAATCATAACATCGAAGTTTTGTGCAACAGCTATCCAAGAAAGGAGATGGAAGAATGGGCCAAAGCGAGGAACAAAAAATATGATAGAGGGAGAAATGAAGGCCATGCAAAATGATAGCACAAAGGCGGGGCCACTGTTTGATTCCTCATAAGAATTATTCAAGTAGAAATGGCACCTGGCCTGGGGGAAATCAGCACTGCCCTCAGCCGGATTACTCCTGGCACAATCCGGACACAGTCTTGTTTGATGTCCCCCACCCATCCGTCTTGTATGTAGTCTTTTATCTCACTCTAAAGTAATATAGTCTTCACTGCAATTCAATAATGGCCCAGCCGAGCCTGTCAGGCTGCGTTTGCCCGTTATCTCACAAAGGCCTGTCCACTCCAGCTACAAGCCACCCGATATTCATGCGTTTGTGTGTGTGTGTGTGTGTGTGTGTGTGTGTGTGTGTGTGCGTGTGTGTGTGTGCGTGTGTGTGAGTAAGTGATTTCATCCCCAAGGGACCGACTTCATGCTTATGTGTGTGTTTGTGTGTATAAAAGAGAGAGAGAGAGAGAGAGAAGGGGAGACAGGAAGAGAGATGCCGAATCAATTGATGTGTGTCTGCACCATGTGGCAGACAGACGCTCTATTTATCCTTCAGTGTGTTTGTATGTGTGTTCTGACCGGTTATCCTACTTCAGATCTAAATTAAGAAATGGCGTCGGTGATGGGGCAGATGCCGCGGCCAGCACCTGTGTGTGTGTTGTGTTTGTGTGTCAGCTTGTCCCAGTACAAGTGAAGGGTTTTAACTCATTTTCTAATTGGATGAAAGGGGGCAGATAGAGCACAGTCTGACCTGGGCCTTGCAGCAGGACAGTGGGGAGCTCAGTAATTTACCCACAGAGTGACAGCCACAGTGATGTGTTCAGGTCGCTCTGCTGGAATCAGGACAACAGGTCAGCTTTTATGCATAACCCAAACTAGACGAGTGCTACTTCAGAAGATTTACTGACTTCTCCAAAAAGAAAAAGACTTCAAGAAGATTGTTTTGCAGCTGAAAGGTGAGAATGGATGGAGAAAAGGTTTGATGGATAAATCATAAAAACACCATTGCTGTGGGTATCTACATGGCTCCACATCTCTGAATAATGTTCAAGGCTATTTTCAGTTCATGTCAGGCTGTAAACGCATCTGCATAAGCAAGCAGCTTTCATTTACCTCGCAGTCACGGGGCATCATGTCCCACAGCTCATTCAGCGCATGCTAATATATGGCTGCACAGGCCTCCCCATCATAATCACCCATAACACTAAAACGAAACGCACGACAGTAAATAGCAGTCAAGCCTTACAAAGACTATTTGGCATGGGAATGATTTTTGTTGCTAGCAAACACTTCAGGTGCTAATAAATCAGGGAGATTTTTGATATATTAAGCTGCTTCTTTTATTGTCGTACCTCAGTGCAGTCTGTGCATGCAAATTAAGACATAGATTTACAGTACATGAAGAGAGGGGAGAGAGATAGGTAGGGAGAGGGAGATGTAGTTTCTGTAGTCAGATTGTAAATGGAGAGTGATTTGTTTTTCAATCAAAAAAGAAAATTTGATTCAAGACCTGTAAGTGAACAAAGCACCTTTTTGTCATGCAAACACCCAAAAACAGAAAAATGAGCACACGCAACGTTTCTATGAGATGTTCTTCATAATATTACCCTGCTTTGCATTCTCATGCACACTGCAAAGCCCCGACACCAAACCCTAACAGCTTTATTTGTCATACGGATGGTCAATTTAGTCTCGGTCTCCTGCTGCCTTAATGTTGTCTCCTAAAACATGTCAGCATTATTAAACATGCCGAACACGGAGCAGCCATATGTGCACAGTGTGACATGGTAGCCAGGGATTGCACACAGAACACGCCGGCGTTAGCATCTGCATGGAGGACCACGACGGAAACACCCCGCTGATGCAGGGGGCTCTGAGGGGTCAGCTAGACTTAATTGCACTGAGGGAACATGTGTGCTAGTCCAAGCTGGTGGAGCAGCTCCACAAGGGGGCCGGCCATCTGCCACCCTGTACCTCTGAAGCCTGAGGACCAATTTGGGTTTAGTAAAGGAAGCGACAACACTGTCAAAGGACACAATTTCAGAACATGACTGCTCCTTGGGGGCTGCAGTGCTTATGCAGGCAGTGGGGGATACAATTTCTGAATCTCGGATACAACTTGCTGTTTACTTTAAAGTGAGATTTACAAATTGGAAGCAATTTTCTTGGTTTACTGGGGCATATGCTTTTTGGTTAACTTTAAAGCTGCATAGTTTGATATTTTACACCTGTTTGATTAAGTTAAATGCTTCTGGTTTTTCCTGGATATTTGAGTTAGCTATTTGAAAACAGACAAGAACCTAGAATCACTTTTGAGTTCAAGCTTTGTAACTTAAATTCCTGTCTTGGTCTATTTCCTCTTTGTCAAATTGCTGTTGTTTTCCATTAACAAGCGGCTTTGGTTCAAGCTCCTCTGTGGAGTTCTTTGTAAACAAGTATTTTGAAACCAACTGGCCACCAACTGTTGACCAGTGCAACAGCCTGTAACTGGCACCAGGAAAGTGTATTTCCTCACATCCATGTGTCACTTCCAACTCAGAAAATATGGTAGCTCAGCAAGGGGTCCAACATTACACAGTGGTTGGCACTCTTCTGTCATTTTTAATTTGTAGGGCTCAATGGTCAGATTAGTGACAAGGGAAGGCGACATCAAATTAGAACTTATAAAGTATGCAGTCAAGTCTTCAAAATATACTATTGTCTGAGACAACTTAAAGAGTAAAGCTAGCTTTGAAACATTTCGTATGTAATGGCTTCTGTAAGTACAGCAATATGGAACAAACCCATTGGTTGCACATTAAGTCAGGTATAATCAACACAACCAATTAGATGCAGTAGGTGGTTTTATTACTTTTACTGATCAAGCATTAAACATAGTGGGGTGTCATGATATCCACTCACTTCCTGGCTTGCTTTCATGAATCTATATCTTTTAAGAATATTTAACAGCAACATATTTCACCAGGATTTCCAATACAATGACATGGAAATGTTTTACTCAGTAAGTCAGGTGATCCACTTCTATTTGGTCAAGGCTTGTAAATAAAGTGGCATTTTTCACAGGGTTTATATGCCACAGATGTCATATTTGTGATGCAACACATTTGTTTAAGTTGGGAAAAAGTAAAGAAGTGTAGTTGAGATGGGCCTGAAGCCCCTTCACAGATAGCTTATGTGTGCCTGTCTGTAATTCAGCTCAGATATACTGTTTAATTTTAAAAGCTTCTGAGTATGATATCTAAAAGTTAAGGCATTATAAAAGAAAATTTAAGTTTTAAAGATGAACAATAAGAACTTTGCTTCCTTTGTTGAATACACAAAACCAGTTTTTTTTTTTCTTTGCATTTACGTTTCTTAGGATACTGCTATGATATTTCTGTACTTTGAAAATGTGTACAGTTTTCATTGTTCATTGTTTATTTCACTTTTTAGCTATTTATTTCAGTAGTCTTGCCATATTACTTTCTTGACGTTTGGGCTATAAGGGTTGTGTTGATGTAAAGAAAAAGTTTTCTGTAAAATGTAAAGATACACTCTGGCAACTTTGATATGGTAGGTCATCAATGGTTATTAAAACACTCTACTGTTTGTGCTCATTTGTGCACTTTGCTGTGGTTTGCTTGTGAGTTTGTTTGATTATTATTTTCAGTTTCATATTCTTGGAGAGTGAAAGTACGTTTTCAGCATCCCCAGTTTGTTAGCACAGATTTCACTTGTTGAAGGGACAGAGCTGAATGCAATGTCTCCTAACTTGTGAGTAAAACAGAACAAGCTTTGACCTAGCAAACCAAACCAAAAGGGCAGATTAAATCATAATACCCAAACTTAGAACTGCTCTGAATAAAACAGTCTCAACTTGACTCTTGATGTCCTCCTGTGCTTTTGTTTGTCATTGTGCATGCAGCAAAAATAACCATCAACAAACTAAAAATAACTGGTCAGGACATGAGTGGACGCAGCTATGTGGACTGATAATAAGGGACACAAGTTGCCAAGTGCCAATGCCACTGTTGCCGATGAACACTTGCATTCTGACTGCGTGTCTTTGTATCTATTTTTACACTGCACCCTATTCATTAAGGCTGATGACTGATAGGCTACTTTGTTGGCAGCCAGCGTCCATAGCGTGATGCAATGACCTTGGTTCTAAACCAGAGAGACAGGGCTCCAAATAAAGAGCAGTTACCACCACGTCACAGCACCTGTTCTAAAATGCTGAAGCAACTGTGTTAAAGCAGACAACACAGAGACAGTTCATGAGCAGTTTACAGGTGTTCATGTGTTAGGCTGGCATCCCTGATTGATGTGAATTGAACTGTTTTGACTTAAAATGCTGATGAAAGCATACTTAGTAGTACACACAAACAGGAAATTCCATGCCAAGCAAAGCATTGGCAAACTATCTGCATACAATGTGCATTTTGTAAGCATCTTTTGCAGCAAAGTCATGAGAGGAAAAAAGAAAGGACCAATGATATTTCACTGCCAAAGTGAGGTCACTGAAGCATTTGTGGCCTTCATTCAGCGAGAGTTTTGGATATCACCATCATGTTGTTTTAGAGCCAATTCTAATATGTGGAATGTAAGTTTC
The DNA here is from genome assembly GCA_008086565.1 of Thalassoma bifasciatum. Lineage (NCBI taxonomy): Eukaryota > Metazoa > Chordata > Actinopteri > Labriformes > Labridae > Thalassoma > Thalassoma bifasciatum. The sequence continues at coordinate 1,723,687 of RPOG01000006.1, forward strand.
ATATACATTGCTATGGCTAGACCTTAATTGAAATCGCTGTGTAGATAACGCGCTACGTGAAGCTTATCCAGCTTGGTCATAGTTACTCTAAAGCTGTTTGGTCTGTGAAGAGAACACTAAGGTATAAAGTTTGTTTGACCTCATGCTCGAAGTAGATGTGAAACTTTGACATGATCGATTACTTTATCCATAATTTAACAGGTCAGCAATTAAAATTGCAGTTAGTGGGGTTAAACCTTGTTGACCAATAGATAGTATCCAGCTACAGCCATGTTTACTGTGTCTCTTTCCCCTTTCTCTACTGGCCACATTTCCTGTCTCTCTCTCCTTCCCAATAAAGGCAAAAATGCCAAATTTACTAAATTTAGGCTGAAAAAGAGAGAGAGACCTGCACTACGATAACAGCATAACTTTTTCCATTTTGCACTAATAACCCAGTATAAATGTTGTCACCCCTGCCCACTTCCTGACTTATTTGAGGCTGCCCTTTTACATCACCTTTTCCAAAACTGAAGAAGTTTCACTGTGAGGCTGGCTTTAAAATAGTTGGAATGTGAAGATTTTGTTCTACTTGTGTTCTAATGTGCACCCCTCCTTGAAAATTACAAAAAAGTTTTCAAGTAGCTCTCTCTCCTCCGCCCAGGCCTTGGTTTCAAACCTCCTTCTGTTTTCTTTTCTTAGCCAGCACAATTCCACCGATTCATAAGGTGTTTACACCAGCTGCAGTGATCTGAAATGCTCATTATTTTAATATAATCCCATTATAAGCTTGCCTCTAAATGCTCTGAATGCCACTTATACTCTGGCTTAACTCATCTTTGTGAACTTTGCAGTTTTTATGTCCTGTAATCAGGTACAAAATCTTGCACGACTGCACACAATGGACTCAGAGAGAGGGGAGCTTTAACCAATGGGACCCTTTTGTGTTAATGTCTGTTTTGAACTGGGAGGCAAGACTCTGAATGAAGGCCTTCACTTATATCACATCACTGCCCTCCTGCTTCCCCATTTCCACTCATATTTCCCTGACGGTCCATAAAGAGACAGCCATTTGAGAGGGTGCATTGATTTCTGGGCATATCTGGTGATAAAACGCGCTTCTCCGCCCGCAGCTCCTTTAACTACCCAATTTGAAGGCCCCTGATTTGGCAGGGCCATGCAGGAACTGTAAATAGAGCTGTGAATCAGAGGGGAGTAGGCAGGAAGTGGGAAAAGCGTCTTTATTAAAGACACATACAGAGGGTAGGGGCACACATCAAGCCAAATAGGGTTCCCTGCACTGATTTCAAGCCTGGTTGCTGTTAGGGGAAAGATAACATGTCCACAGAAAGACAAAGGGAAGGCAGTAAACTGGTTGTATTACTCAGCGACATGTTAGCTGTTTTAGTCTTTCAGGATGAACTCTTCTGCCAATATATGGTGTATTTCTCCAGTATGAGTAAAAGTTTTCCTGCTTTTTTTTTTTTTTTTTGGGTGCTCTTCACCTATGATTGCTCCCAATTTTCCCAAGTTGAAGGCGTTTTTATTGAGCTGCAGATGAGAAAAAGGGTGTTAACTTCAGAAACACTCCCCAACCTGTGTCCCTTTTTGGCCATTAATGAAGCATTGTCCTGGTTGCACCACTTTATCATGATCTATGAATCTTTGATTTTGATGCAATAGAAAACCAATCACTTGCAGCGAGTCTCCAGGCAAAGCATTAGTCATCATGTCTTTGACACCACCTTAGAATTGGGTCATTCTTTTAAATTAAAAGTGCTCATTTGTAAATATACACTTGCGGGATAAAAGAAAGACACACTCGTCTTATTTTGATGTATGGAAGAATAAAGCAAGAGTGCTCAGGTGAATTAATGCTTGGCTCCAGTGCTGGGGCAACCTTGTGCTTCACCTGCAAGAGGAAAGTAAAGGGGGGATGCAGATGATTGAGCACTATTGCTTGAATCTGACATTTGCAAATTTGTATACTTTATGGGATTATTTGTCTGAGCCAGTGCACCCTATTCAACATGTCAAGCACACATTAATGGCTAGACACTGTGACATGCCAATAAGATGCCAATGTATACTTTATTTTCATTCTTCTTTATCTTATTTTTCATTAAACCTCTCTCCTCAACATTATGCAGGTATATATCTTTGTTCTCAGCTGGAGAGGCTTGAGTCAAGAAACTTAATCTCTTTTGCTCAATAGAGAGCTTCTGTTGTCTGATGGGGTATGGCGGTTATTGAACACCTGGGGTGTATTCAATAAACCTAAAGTTTGTTCCTGCTTTAGTCCAATAAAGAAGCACTCTGTATCAATTTGCCCACAAGCTATATGTCTGGCATAAATGACACTGAGTTCCCATATGCTGAAGTCACTGACTGTATATAAATCTGGACGATGTGGTTCCATCTCCCCCATTTCAATAAGTGAGGCCAAAATACTGTCTCTGTGTGCAAAGACATATTGCGCAGGTGAAGCCCTGGAACTGATGTCACACTCATTCTGCAAACCAGAACCTACATTTGATTTGATATAACAAACACACTCGATGTATCGTTTATTGTTGTACGTGAGATGTATGAAATCACTACATAGCGGCCATCAAGTAAAAATTGTCATGTCAATGTTTCAAGACATTGGTTGCTTCCTTCACTCTCTGCTGGTTCACCTTTCTCGGCAAGTAGCACACTCCCCTGCCCATCCAGAAAACTCTGCTGTGCATGTGTGTTTTTGCCTAATGAGAGAAGGGGAAAAGGCATTTGCATCTCTTGTCAATTGTGAGTTGTGGGCTTTTGGGCTTGTTTTCTAAAGTGTAGTTGCACATTTGGGCTTGCTATTCCCACTTGATTCTCTCCCAGCTCTACAAAATGACAAGAAACAAAAGGCACTAACGCTAGCTTTTCCAGAAGGACAACGCAGCTCCTCAAAGACAAAATAATGAAAGCGACAATGGAATGTGGACATCCACTTACACATGGATCACCTGGATCCATAATTTTCTGCCATTACCTACGACAACAGTTTCTGCAGAAGAGAACCAATCCAACCATGGTAGAGCCAGTATTGTTCAGGAGTATTTGGGTCAATTTTCTCAATTTAGATGATTTATCTTGCCAAAGAAGCTGTCATCTTTTTAATACAAAAAACTAATTTAACTTATTTTGTCCAGAACAAAATTTGGTTCCAGGAAAAAAAAACAAGACAGTAATAACCACAAGGCTTAAACTTCAAAAGATAGAGTCACACCAAATGGTAAAACCGTGAATGCCTGATCAACATCCACGGTACAATCTGTGGTTCAAGTGTGGAAGCCATAGGCCACAGCCCAGATATCAGCACACAATCCCCTGTTTTTGGCAACAGCTGCTGAAACTACATCTGAAGTACTGAACTCTCATGTATCACGTAACATCTTGTTCAGTTTGTCTTGAACCCAGTTTGGCAGCTTTCCCCTTTTCTCAGGCTGTATGAAGGATTGATAGGGTTAGATTATTCCTCTCTGATCAATGTCTCCAGTTGGCTTGGCACACCTATCATTTTAGCTGTCTCATTAAATGAAGAAAACCTAGGGAAGCAACAATGGGCTTAGTGCCAGCGAGCTTGCCAGATTTATTAAGACTGCTACAAGTTCAGGCCCTGTTGAAAAGTTTTGTCCCTGAGATGCGCAAACAGTCACCACAGTCACACTAAGAAAATCTTGGATTCCGCGGTTGAAGGCAAAAAGACCATTTCGTCTTGCTGTGAATTATTCTTTACTGTCAGGGCACTTAACTCAATCCAAAAGCACTGCTCGGGGTTAGCTGTGAGTGAGTTTTACAGTGATATCTTCTGAGCTCATTATTGAAATGCAGAGAAACAGGAATGACTGTCTGAGTCAAAATGAGGCAGTGGAAAAAGAAAACGGGAGGACGGCAGAAGGAGACGTTTACCGTTTTGCCGCCGTACAGTATGAGGGAGTTAGGGAGTTAGCGGCGGAATGCTAATCGGCCTCTGGGGCGCTGAGCCGAAGCAAATCAACTCCTCAGAGCGGATCATGGCCCGGGCTGACATTAGACCTCAGCTCCCCAATCTTCCCCCAAACACATTCTCATCTTACTACTCGCTCTGAGGGTAGAGGAGAAGGTGAAGGAGAAGGGGAGGTGAGTGGAGGACAAAGTGTGATTATGAGTTGTGTGTAAGTTTGTGTGACTGGGATTCAAAGATAGTTTACAGAAGATAGATAGGGTGAGATAGCCGGACAGGGAGGCAGAGGAGAAGAACGAGACAAACAAGAAAAGCGAGCCAAGAGGGATTAAGGGGGAAAAGTTGAAGTTCTAAAAAACTTTTTTTGACATCTTTCCAATGGCCTTTAAAACACCTGCACCTTCCTCTGCTACAGCTAATTTTGACAAACGTTTAACTCTTCACCGCCATTTTCCGTAACTATTGGGGTTGATAAACATGCATTTTATGTAATTCTGGACTGTAGTTCAGACCAAATCAATCAAAAGCAGATTTTTCATTTCTGGCCTGCAGCAGATTGTTAACCTTCCTGCTTCAGCGTTCAGACCGTGGTCGGGAAGGAGAGACTTGGGCTACTTGGCACTTGAGTTAATCGCAGCTTTTTGAATATGTGCAAAACTAGACTTTTACAGTTAAATGCACAGTTTCTCTCACATCTGCCGTGACCTCTTTCACCAGCTCTCACCTGCTTCACATCTTCAAACATACTCACACTGACATATGCCCCTCCCACTCTCACTCTCACTCTCATTCCCCGTTACACACACAGCTATTCATGAAACAGACAGATGCGACTTGGACAGCAAGGTGATTTATTTGAGCAACTTTGGGGTCCAGCTTGCTGGATGAGTACAACAAGGACTCTGTTGAAAGTTTCAAGAGTTCACTGACTGAAAAACTGAGGTCAGGGCTACATATCCCAAATTAGCAGGTTTCGTACCTACATTACAGGTATAGGTTAAAAGTTAGTCTTACGTGGTTTCATTCATATGTTTCAAAAGTTTTTTGGACATAATTGTACTTTGTTACAATTTTGCTTTGAGGAAGTGCAGTTTAAACTTCAGGAAAAGGATAAAGGTGCACATGTTAGATTCTGCTTTTACTGCTGCTCAGGGGCAAGGGGAAAAGAAATCAGAGGAGAAATGAGCGAGGTTACAGTTAAGTGGCCTTCACGCAAGCATTTTTACTGAAATATGACCATATATAGAATGCCAAATCATTGATGGGATGCCATTGTGGATAGTTTTTCCTTGAAACTTCACAGCATCATTTGAGTTTGATAAAGAATAAAGGACAGACAGAAAGAGGTACCTCGAAAAAGATTGTTAACGTATCCAAGTTGGACAAAAGGAAGATCACATAGAGAAAAACTTTTATTAAAGTAGTTAATGTGTATCAGTCCACAGTTTTATATTGAACTCAATCTTATTTCAAGGTGGTGGTAAATTCACACAGTTATTTATGCTTTAGATGCATGGCTTTTTTTCTAAGGGGCTGAAGTACATGGGACCAAACATCCAATCAGCACTAAAATGTAGCTTAGCTTCTGTGTAAAAGCCTTGGCCAGCTTTGCCAAACTGGAGCTGTGCTAACCAAACAGTTTATCTTTAAGCTAACAGCCTTCTTCATTTAAAAAGCCAAGACCTTTATAAAAAAGGGATTTGAAGGCACAGCAGCTCCATCAATAAAAATGACAGAGCAAGAATGATTCTCTACTGTGACACTGTCCAGCACAGGAAGTATGAGAAAACCAATAGTTTTTTAAACACACACATAAATGCACACACAGTTCCCAACAATCAAAGACAATGACACACAAACAAATTACTTTGCTCCGCCCTGGACGTGCTTGCATCAGCATGCTGAGCCCACAGCATCCCCTCACACCTGGGAGCTGTGTTGGACCACTGAGGTGTGGTAAGATACTCTACGCTCCAGGGCACTCATGACCTTTGAGTTATGGCCGTCAGAAAGTGTAGGTGTTTATGTGCGGGTGTGTGCGTGGATGAGAGAGAGAATCACAAAAGGGCAGGAAGAGGATAGAAGGAACAGGAGGCGTGTGTGCTTTTGATTCCACTGACAATGTAGTTTTACAAATGACTTTTTCCTCTAATGAGCATGAGAATCAGTTTTTGTTTATTGCTGCATCTACAGTGTGACTGCCCTTACCTGTAAGGAGGCTCTGTGCCCTTTTCCAAACCATAATCATATGCGTACGCCCTGTGCTGTTCCCATTTACATTCAGGCCTCTGAGGAATACAAAATTGTGATGGCTGAGCATCTCTTCATAGAATTCAAGTACTTGAAGATTAATGACATGAGGACATTATTAGATTCAGCAAGTATGGAATGACTCTTAAAACAGTTCTACTTTCCATGCAAACTATCATTCTATTGGACTGTGTGGTCTTTTAAGGTCTAAGTTAGTTTCTTAAAGCTGTTTATCATTATGGTAAATGGTATAACTTCTTGGGAAATTGGCAAACCCCAGTCCTCTGATGAGTACCTGAGGATGGCCCCAGATAAAAAGTAAAGCTAAGGTGGCAGTTTACTGTGTTGAAAAATTAGGTTAATGTTGAAAAAATAAATAAATAAATAATAAAAGCCTGAAGTAACTTGTGTGCTCTTGAGGCTAACTTCAAAAGCCTGGGTGCCCCATTGACACCCATGTTAAAATGTCCACACGTGCAGCAGGATTAAAGGTTGAGTCTGTTTAGTACGAATGGGCCATCTTTACTGCTAACGGCTGGACATGCATATTGAAATTATCGGCAAACCTAGATACCAGGGACTATTAAATAGTATATAAGCTTGAAACACCAATCCATATATGAGAGCAGGTATCTATGTCTGTGCTTTACTTGTTGTCTTATTGGCTTGTTAAGGGTTTGTCACTGACTGATTTACTGTATGTGAGGAGATCTGTGCATTGGGGTCAGAGTAGTTGTTAAATTTTGCAAAACCACTATTGACAGATTCTACTCTACTCTGAAATACAAAACCAGTCAGTCAGTGCAGGACCAGGCTTTTCTGTTCAGAGAGTTTGAGTACTATTGCAATTCTATGTCCAGGCAAACATTTGCTCTGTACAGGACAACAGTCCTTGTGGGAAGCAGAAGGGGTTGAATGTGATCCATTGTAAAGCAAATCCCAGATGCCAACAGCAGTTATTTTACAACGATTCAGTTTTAATCACCGTCTTCGCCCAGCAAAGATGGGCTTTCTGTTTTCATTTCAGCCTTTATTTCTATCTTAAAAGCTGGCCCCCATCACTCACTGGTGCATAAATTTCTTACTTGCACTACAAGGGACTCTGCCTTTAATTGGGACAGGCTTTTATTGGAAGTTTTACGGTACTTTCCTCTACAGAGAAGATGGCAGTCCACAATGAAAGGAGGATAGGTTAATTTATTCTGCCTGGTTTGTTTTGCTCATCCACTCTCCTAAGGGAATAGTTGCTGTAAAGGTGAGCAACTGATATTGCCAGCTGATGACCAGTACATCTCTAGCTCTACCCTCTTTCACAAATGTACTGTCACTTTTGGCCCCAAGAATCCAACATGATGATGTCAAACAAATGAGGTTTTATATAGATTCAAGCTATGTTTCAAGATTAAAACTGAGCTTGGACTTGAATAAATCTGTGTAATTTTTTTAATCTCTCCTATTTATAATCAAGATTTTGATATTAACATCTGATCTAAAAAATCTTAACCCAACAAGTTGGAACAGACATAAATGCATTTTTCAGTACTTTGAAAGAAATACATATTTTTCAATCCAAAACATTATGTTCATGTTCATGTTCAGAGTGTTTTTACATCTTTAATGTCATGTACCTTAGACACATTACTTTGTTATTTTTGAGAATTCACTTCCACAAGAAAAATGAATCTGAAAACTATCTTTGCCAAGTCTCAAGCTTGTTTTGAGTATATGAACAAGGTAAATAAATGTCTTCTGCACAGCATCATCAGTACGGCTCTGACTGCTGTGGAAACATGAATCTGTGTTATTCCTTTGATTTTTTTTTTCTCTTTGGTGTAAAGAGGCAGTGTAGTACGGCTCTACAGGCTCCCTGAAAATAGTTTATGTTTTGTAACTCCCACGCTCACAGGAGCAGCGACCGTCTCCCTTAAGATGGAAAGCAATCTGATATCTCTGCAAGCCTGCTTCATTTAAAATATGGTAAAGCCTCCTGCTTTGCCTCTGAGAGATGCTCTCTGTCTTGTGTGTGTGTGTGTGTGTGTGTGTGTGTGTGTGTGTGTATGCTCTTTAGACTCAGAGATGATGCATAGACTCTGACACTTTGACAGATGAACAGATTTAGAGTGCTCGAAGGACTGGCCTGTTCAATAGAGGCAGGAGCGTGAGTGCGAGTGTGTGTGTGTATATATGTGTGTGTGTGTGTGTGTGTGTGTGTGTGTGTGTGTGTCTGCTTGTTTATATGTGACTGCCAAGATTTGCTAAATGTACAGTTTCATGCCACTTTTATTTTCTCCTCATTGACACATAAGGAAGTGTAATGGGTTGGGATATATGGGTGTGTCAGTCATGTTTACCGCCCTGATTGAGCCAACGGATATGTTCTTGAGAGCAGGACGGCTGTCGGTGAGCTGATGGAGCATGAGTTGAGAATAACTTCCCGCTGTTATAAAAACTCAAATGTTCATTTTGAAAGATTCTTTCTTTATTTGTTGCCTTTTGCCGCCTCAGTAAATTCTCCAGAAACCAAACTTTTCTAAGAACTTAAGTTCACCTGGCACTCATGAAGTCTAGTGTCCAAGGTATTTATGTCCAAATGAGCTTATTCCAGAAACTTACAACACGGCTCTGAACATTGCAAAGATGGGGAATGGAGCTGACAGAAACAGATTTAACTTGTACACTAGAGACCAGACCTTGCACCTTGACTCAAACTTGCAGTTGACCTTTCTACTATTAAACACAATACTAACCCACTGTGTTCAACTTTTGAGCACAGCTGTAACTGTAAGCACCTGTACTCTTTCAGTGATGATGCCTGTGTCTTCTTAAAGGATGATATGTGACTAATCTTGAAGTTGTTGAAAGTTGACACTGTTTGACCAGCTATCAGAAAGGACAGTGACCCTCAGATGGGAATTAAATTGAGCACAGTTTTATGAACACAGTTAAACACAGAATCACAGTATCCAGGTAAATGCTATCAAATTGGTTAACCAGACACAGCCTACAAACGACTTTGTTTTAATTTTTCTTGATCAAAATGCAACCAAATCATGCTGTTACAAAGTGCCATCTGTCTTCTTTGCGTATTGAAAAGAAAGCTAGACGAACAAAGGAGAGGTTTTTTTCAAAATCAGGTCAAGTAAGTTGTGGATTCTGTTCTTGTCTAAGAACAATCCCAGATAATACTTTGGTGAATGTAGCGTCTTGATTTTAAAAGAAAGAGTCTTTCCTTGCAGCAGCTGGTCATTGAAGCTTAGTGTTGTTTGATAAGTTGTCACTTACATTAAATGTGAGGTTGTCTTCTTTCAAAAGACTTGATGATAGAGACTTTGTCATCTTTTTCAGTCTAACATGCCTAATCACATTTGATATTACCCAGTGCAACTTGGACCCCAAAAATGTTACCTCAGATATTTTTTCTCACAGACTTGTTTTGTCACACTATCTCATCGTTTGCATGTCCTGTGGTTCTGAATGCTTTTGCACTTTTGAATTTGGGTCATGATATGTAGGTGTGTAAGTGCAGGTTCATGTGTGAATCTTCTTTGGCAAGTTTGTGTGTGCAGGTGTGACTCATTGGGTGCTTCACTGTCAATATGTGTTGAATATGTGTTTGAGTTTGTGTCCTAGATACTCTTCTCTCAACTTGAAAGACACTGCCTGGATTATTGCGAGAACCCAAGCCTAATAATCTGTTCTTGTCATTGTTGAGCAGTGGGAAAAGTACTGTATATATTAAGGATACAATTACTGTCTGCCTCAACTTTCCCCGGATTCAGAAAATTCACACTTTCTCTGAACATTTCTTCATGAATCTTGACGAGTCAGAAGGGATCAAATCACAGCCTCGGTGTGGCTGACTGCTGCTGAAGACATAGATGGTTAATTAGAGTCTTCCAAAGACCACAAGACTCGCCTGGCTCCATATTCCCAAATCCAATCGAAGGTGACACGATGCCCCAGCACACACACTCACACAAATTCTCACACACACCCACTGCAAAAGGAGAATTAAATTAAAAAAAGCTCTTACATCAATGAATCGTCATTCCTACTTTTCTCCCCAGGCTATCATGCTCCAGTCCCCGTGCCCTCATCCGGACACAATGTTCTCCTGTCGAAAACTGCCGAACACAGACAAAACGCACACTTTGTCTGCCTAAGCAAATAATTACTCCGATTAATTAGGCATGCTGTGGATAGCTGGAGGCAAACACTCCATTAAAAAGTGGTAAAACACAGCAGAAAATAGCCGTAACGTTGCCACTTGAGGGTGCCACTTCAGTGACCTTCTCTGACAAGCCTTGGAAAGGCGGATGATATATAGGAAAAGCAGATTTGGATAAAAAGTACTTTACATGCACTTTCAAATGACTTGTTGCCTCTGGTATTCAAAACACAGCTGATTTTTATAGACAAAGTGGACGAAAGAAGAGCATGTTGGCCAAAATCTTATTTCAGAAGTAACAACAAATTATAGTTTTCCTAGAAGAAGAAGGGTTTTTTTGGATATTGTGAATAAATAGAGAAGATTTATCTTTTTTAAGGAGGGTTTCCACCAGAATTTCTCAGTGGTCAAGATGTTGCAATTCGGGATGGTCTTAGTTGATTTTGTACATTAACACAAAAACTTGAATCCTGACTAACCGATCGGCAAAAGGGATGATTGCACTCTGAAATACGACTGTACATGAAATGCCTTAGCCTGCATGTGCACTTTGTCAAAGTAGTTTGCAGAGTGTGAGTAATATTAGCAGAGCTAGCATCCTTAGGTCTTGGCATGAGTTTGGCAAAATACATCAATACACCTGACCTGACCTGATCAAAACAAGTATTTATACTCTGGAGCTGAATATTAATCTTCAAATAAATAAATATAAGATGCTCTAAATTGATCTTGTTGTCATTTGTGTCACGCTGTATATTTTCAAGAACTTATAAGCATTCAGGCGAACCAAGTCCCCCATTTCAAAATAAGCAAATATTTGCACAAAAACAATACAGTTTATTAGTTTGAGCATTAAATATCTTGTCTGTGTGGCATATTCAATTGAATTTAGTTTGAAGAGCATTTGCAAATCCCATTCAAATAAAATGAATAAAATAAATCTCATTAAATCACATTTCTTTTACACTTCACTTGAGATCAGCTCCTTTCTGTTTGATTCTGGCGGGAAAATAAATATTTAGAGCCCGGTGTGAGGGTCATTTTCTTAATCTCAAACAGGACCAGTCTATGCCTTTTGTACAGGTTTTACCCTTTTTTTGTTTGCTAGTTTTGTTTTTGTTTTGTGTCTTTGTAGCCCAGGTTGTTTCACCTTAAATCAGTAAGTGAGTGTGAAACATCAGCGTCATGCCTCATTGTTTGTAGCTTGTGTTTGTACTTGTTTTGTGTGTAAAAAGTTAAAACTCTTCTCCCTCCCATTCTTTCTACCTGCCCTTGTGGTTTTTCCAGCACCGTCTGGCACCATTACCCACTGAGTGACTAATGAGTCTTACAAATGTGTATTATTTGCATCAAAAGACGGGGACAGATTTCTGTGGCACCATGCACAAACACCTTAGCAATGAGAGGCGATTACAGGTAGGGCCTGTTAATCTGCCATCAAAAAGGAGGGATAAAAGGAAAAAAGAAGAAGAATGGCTTTTTGTTCTTTACTGCACTGATCATTTATGTGTAAAAGTTCTCTCACTTCTTTTTATAATGAATGCTATTGTGTACACATTTTGCCTTTGTTTTAACTGCTAAAGCATTTCAGTGCACTGATCTCTAAAATACTTTTACAAATATGTGTTTTGCTACTTATGCTGTGGGCAGCCTTTCAGTATTGTTTCCATAAGTGCTTAATGTACTCAAACATCAACCCTCTGCTTCCTCTTGCCACCACCCACGTCTTTTTTTCCTCTTTAAATGCTGGAGCTGGATGCAGATGAATAATAGCAAACGTCAAAATTGCTACAAGGTCTAAAATCAATGCAAACTGAAGAAACAAACTGAGGAGACTTCAATCAGAGGCTTTTGGACTGAACACTACCACCCCCCCTAGTGGATTTTGGTGGAATATTATGCCTTTTCTGTCACTAAGATAGGATGAAGATCTGTTTGGTCATTTTGTTCTCTAGAGCACAGAGATACAAGAGCCGGATTTGTTTTGATGTATGTCTTCTATTGAGATGCAACAAGTGTCAGCCTGCATTATCGTCATTCTCCATTTAAAAGAAAATGGGATCTTTTTGTTCAATGTTAATCAAAACAAATAGAGATGGTTTCAAAATCATACAAACCCTGTGTTTCATTTAAAATCTTTGCAAAGAAAAGTGTTGTGTAAAGTGCACACGAAAAAACAGGGATCGGGGCAAGGGGATTAAGCTTGTATCACATTTAAAAAAAAGCTCTGACAGTGGCATGTTTACCCCTGTGTTGCATCACCTCTTTTTTTAACAATATTCTGTAAATGTTTGGAGATTTTGGGGATCAGTTTTGCTTCATAACTTGTACCAATTGTTCAGCATTAATAGTGCCTTCCTTAACATGGGTATTCATGCATCCCCATGCCACCACAGATGCTGTACTTTGGACTGTGCATTAATAACCTGCTGGGTGGCCCTTCTTTTCAACACGGAGGATATAAGGTCTATAAGTAACAGGAGAAATGTCTACGTTTGACTTATTATGCTATACTCTGCACCAGTCCATCTGGAATAAGATATCACCAGCATGTCCGGATCCTATTAATCTCATAGTTCTGTTTTGTTTCTGCATGGTACAGTTTTAACCTGTAATTGTGGATGCGGCGATAGAGTGGATTTGATTATTTTTAAATAATCTTGAGCTCATGCTGTGATCTCCAAGACACAGTGGCATTATTTGTTTCAGCTTTTGTTGAGGGATTTTTGCTGATTCTCTCAATCTTTTAATGATATTATTTAATGTATATAATGTAACTTACAGTTAGTTGCTCAGGAACATTAGTCTGAATTTGCTGATCTATTTTACCACGTGGCCTCTCACAGTGACAAACTTTTTCCCAGTATGACACCTGCCTCTCTGGAATACTAACTTTGTTTAATGGTACAGTTTTAGGTCCAGTTTGCATGACAATGTTTTTTCTGAAAACGCAAAAAATGCAGTGAAAAAAATATGCGTTTACATGGAAACGTTGAGGGACTGCAAATGCTGTAGTATCCATGCCAGGCCTGTAGCTGGCGATATATAACTCCAGAATCCATTTACACAACAGTTTAGAGGCCGATGTAGAGGTGAGCGTAATGAATACTTTTTTGCTGATTGCAGAAGAGCACATGCACATATTGCTGAAAGGCAGTCAGCAGATCCAACAGCACAAGCAAGACATGGTAATCCACTGTTGTTACTGTTGTTGTTGTCCTGGTTTGTGCATGGCCATGCTACAACAAAAGTATGATGCACATGCGCCGAGCAGAGTATGACACTAGTGTTTCAAAAGGCCAAAACGTAACAATTCCTTTACTTATCCCCTTAAAACCATTGTTGAGTAAATGGCCCCTTACTAAACTGGAGATTTTCCTTCTGGTGTTTTTGTCGGTGAAGTTGTTTGTTTTGGCATCGAGCAAATTTTCTATTTCAACTGTTAAATTATTTGCAAGACATTATAATCAGCTTTTGTCAGCATTTTCCACAGCATCCCAGTTTTATGGGCTGGCTGTAAGACTGTAAACTTTTGCTTCTCTACATTCACCACAGCAAGTCTGAACTCCTGAGAGCATGTGTGAATGCTGTAACGCACTCCAGATTGAGTCTCTTGCTAATTCAGCAGAGAAATTCCTGAGAAAATTATAGATTCTCCTTTTGTGCGGGCAGAATAGGAAAATGGTCCCATTTGAGCAAGTGGCTGCAGTAATTTCATCTCTATTTCCAAATGAGCTTTCTCTTATGTTTCATTTTGCACATTTTCTGAGTGCTTTGTTGCTGCTTCATTTTCTTATTATTGTTCATTAAAATGACTTGGACATTTTTGAGATTTAATACAGTGCATTCTGTCCCCTCAATTTCACCTTTTGCACATTCACAGATTGTCCAGAAGCAATGAGGATTCCATCTGCATCCTCTGGTAGAGGGCTGATATTTTGGCTTTCCTCTTTCAATAGATACAGCCTCTAATGGAGGTTATATGTCAATTATTCTCATGGTGGACATACATGGCTGCATCCATCTTCACATGGGGTCAGACATGTTTGTTTGATAAAATCATATACCCAGGAGTCCAGTGGGAGCACAGCACCTCCTTGGTGCCCCTCAATGGGTGGTTAGGTAATGTAAGCAAATATATTCGTTACAGTGAGATGCTCGAGAACGCTCGCCATGGTTGTGGCAAAGGTAATTTAGAGCTCTAACAGGTATGACAGAGCAAGGAGTAGATGTGTGTATATGTGTGTATTACTAACAGAAAGGTTAGACTTCCCTCAAATAATGAACCATGGAGCAACACCTGGGCTTGTATAGGTCATCCTTCACATGTGATCCCAGCACAGGTGTCCATTTCTTCTATCTCAATGTTTATCAGTGATTTTAACACCAAACTCACCTCATGATTGGCTCTCCAAGTTTGTATTGCACCAGGGATAGAATTACTCTCTCAGTCTATGTGAAGGGACCTTGTGAAAAGTAGATAGGGGCCAAACCTGACACCCCCACCCCCTCTCTCCCCTTCTCCCTCCCCTTCTCCTGCTTCTGTCGATCCATTAGATGGAGCGCTTCTTACACCCGCAGGAAGCAGCAGAGGCCGTCTCGATAGCATCCGCCATCTATTTTATTTTTTCTTATTCTTATTTTTCAATTTGGTGGCTGGGGAAAGGTCAGGATTAGTTATCGACGTGGCTGTGTCTAAGCCAGAGACAGGGAACCACAGCCTGCTGTCATGGGTCCCCTAAAGCCATTTTCCTTAGTCCCAGCAGCAGCCTAATCTGTGTGCAGGTGTGTGCATGTGCAAGAACTTGAATGTGCATGTGTGAGGGTACACGGCACATGTGTAGTTGTGTTTTTTCTTCAGAAAGAGAAAACACTTGTTTGTGTGTGGCTAAGAGTGTACTTCTGTGTGTCTGTGTCAGTGTATATTTTTCGTCCTACACAATGTTTCCACATGATAAGTCCTCACATCATGTGGTGTGTGTATGCATGCCCTCACAGAGGTGTATTTGCATGTATTTGCAGAGAAAGTGAGGAAAACTGCCAGGCGTTTCACTTGGCAACTTAGCATTCCAAATGCATTTCCATTCAAGTGCTTCTCAAAGCTGTTGTGTACAATTTCAATCAGTCTGTCAACTCTCTCACTACCTTTAGTCGGTGCTTCTTTAAGTGTCAGAGTCTAGTCCACCAAACTGATTGCTTTCCACCTTTTGTGTAGCATCCTACTTTTCTTCTTTTACCATCGCCCATCCATTCCCAAACCGACGGTGATCCCCACTGTGAGAGGCTGCTGTCTCACAGCCCTGGACCTGTGAAATGATGATAGAGGAGCACAAGCCCCTCACCCATCAGTCTTTATCTGCCCTCCTCCTTTCCCCATCCAGCCTCCCATATGCAAGATGGAGCCCTGGTTGTGGTCAGCCTGACGGTGACAGATGTTCCCAGGCAGACAGCACTGTAGACCCCCCCTAAAGTCATCTCAGCACTGGCCTCAACCTGCTGGCCAGGTCCCCTCACAAGACCTCTACAGGTTAAAGGTCAGAGAGTGATGGAATGAACTGTTATTCAGAGAAAAAAAAAGGAGAGAGAGAGAGTTAAAGTAGGAAGAAAAGTTTACCAAACCCTCCTCCAGTGCTCTTAGGGGGCTTTGTTTCCTTTTCCCTGGTAGAGTTTAAGCTGCCGGAGTGCTGCGATTTGTTTCATGTCACCAATTTATTTTGAGTGGTGCATTGCATTATTTAGATGATGCTTATCCCACCCTCCAAATCATTATCTTGTCCAGACTGGCACAGAATAACGTCCCTATCTCTCGTGCTCATCAAGGCGTCTCATTTATTAACCAAAAAGGAATTCTGAGCGGAGGAAGATATGCAAGGATGATTAGACGCTCAAAAATTTGATGCTATCTGTCAGCAATTGGTTTTCCTTAATCTTTCTGTAGCTGCTGGATCTTTAAAAGACATTAGCCACATACTGTAAGAAATAAATCAAACAAATGGATTAGCAGAGCTAAATAGTTGTCAGAAGCCTCACAAGGCCTTATGAAGACAGATCTGCCTCTTATGGAGGCAGTCAGGTATGGAACTTATCATAACAGAAATTAGGAGTGAGACCCATTTTTTATTCCACAACCTGAGGCCATATTTCCATAAAAACTAATGGCCAACTGTAATATTCAACTATAGTGACTTATGTGCTGGGTCCCCATTAGTTTGAATACACACAAGCGCGCACACATACAAGCACGCACACACACACACAGCTGTAAACATATTTTAGTTGTAAATGAATTACTCTATATTTGCCCAGAGTAATTTGGTGCTGAGTTTGAAGATAAGGTGGAGCCGGGTGATATCAAACACTTTGTCATTAATGTGCAATGCCCTTAAAAACTCCTGGCACAGAAAGTGAGAAATCCCAGGAAGAAGCAGTCGATGTCGTGCAAACAAATAAACAACTATACATTTCATAACAGCTGTGTCTCCCGCCTTTGAAAATCTAAGAGTAATCACAACAGTATGTCCCAGGAATATAAGGCACGTGTTTCTAATTCAGCCTGTCATCACGTCCTGAAACTTAATTCCAATGACCAGCTGCTATTTTTCATGATGTGTAATGGGTCAAGTCAGGTAACACACTTGGCCCAGCTTTCATCTTTGAGTTAGGTCTGTGTGTAAAAACTGGTGAAACATTCATCACAGAAATCTTGCAGGGACAGAAATTTCTCTTTAAAGATGCAAAAGAAATTAAATAACTGATATGCAATTACAATTTTTAACTCAGTTTTAGTCTCCACCAGAGAACCATTCACACCATTAACGGATAAGACGTTGCTGTCAAGCAGTGCTCCAAATGCAACATCACATATTAAATATGAACCTGAACACATTGTTGTTTTAAAGGGTTATGGACAACTGATGGATATCAATGTCAGTCTGCACTGTTGTGCTTCATCATTAACAAGTCCCATCCATGAGCAGATCACTTGTTATTTATCCGTCTCCTTTGTAAACATTTCTCATGTTTGTTTATAAGACCCCTTCAAGCGAGATTTTTTTCAATTAAAATCATTGATGATTGCGCACTTGTTTAAGTTAGCTTGTATTAGCTATGTTACAATGTCATATCTCTGGCCACTTGAGTACATTCCTCGCTGGACTTTTTTCTTAGGTCTGGTCTCCACCAACTCCCACCATATTTCAAAACATGTACAAAGCATAGTTCAGGTAACTGACTAACTTGTGTAAGCCATTTTGTCCTAATAGTGGGAATTCATAATGTAAATTCCCAAAATAAGTAGGTCTTTGCAACATATTTTAGCACTAGCAAAAGAGAGGGTTAGGAAAAAATACAATACGTTTTTTTTTTTGCTTGGGTCCCCTGCCTTTTCACACGTTGTTGCACCTGTCAGGCTTTCAATCACATTTATATATGTATATATAAAGGAAACTCATAAAGACAGTCAAAAGGTTGGCCAAAACTTGAAAATTTAAGGGTACAGTTTTATTTTTTATGTGGTGCATTTCTTTTTTAAAATACATGGACATTGAACTTGACTGTATCTGTGCCCCAATAAGGGTGTTTCTTTAAAGGTTAAGAAAGTTTGAGTTTCTTTTCATACTTTTCACTGAGCCATACATAGACTGAGAGTGTGCTGAATGCTGCTCAAACATCCACATTTGAATAGGTCACCTATGCTTCTGCATGTAACTCTAACTCAGGTGTCCATTTCCCTTATCTCTTTATACATCTGTAACTGGAAGACAGTTACGCTTCTTCCCACATTCCTCTTGACCCCTATGCATCCGCCAAACACCGTGATGATTGTTTTTGAGAGTTAAACTGAAAAGGCAGACAGTTGGCATGTGAAAATGTCATCACTGTAAAACTGCCCCCTGAAAATAGGAAAGTAAAAGAGAGAGGGGGGCGCAGCAAGCCAAAAGGCCATTAAAATCTGCGATCATTTATTTCCACTCCCTCGTCTAATCCATCTCTCTGGGGAATGGTTCTGTCCTTATCCACCCAAGGCTACCAATCTATTCTCCTGTCTGTCTCCATGCATCAGAATGAACCTGTGAAACAGTCAGACATGCTCTCTTTCTCTTTTTACCCCCTTTCTCTTCCTCAGTCTCCGTCTCCCCCTGACTCGACCCCCTCTTCTGATTTGTTTCCTTTTATCTCTCCTCCTCCTTTGTCTCTGATTGCACCCGCATCTTTCTGTTCTCACCTTTCCTGTCCCTCAGCGACGCTTCCTTCCTTCCTTCCTCCCCTCACTCTTCCTCTCCCCGTTTCACCGTGTCAGAAACGTCTACATGAATCCAATTCAAATCATATTCAGAAAAAAAGCAGGCGCAACAACAAGACTTTGTCAATGGCAATTTAATCCACGGCGAGCAAGGTGTATATAATGCTGTGCATGTTCCAGGAAACTGTCTGATTGCATTTGGATTTGTGCAGATCTGGTTGCTGCTCACTTGAAAAGAGAGGAAAAATTACACAGAAAGAGACAGCTGAGTCATTTTTCACAATGTACTCCTATTTCTCTTCTTTGATTTTTCGTTTACGTGCAGATCTTTTCAGAAAATATTTATTCAAGTTTTGATGGATTTGTTTTGCTCAAAAAAAGCCTTTACTTGAATGCATGGAGAGGAAGCAGGGCCTCTTTTCCTAACCTTGTATTTTTGGGGGATGAGAAAGAGGGGTGTGAAGCATGCAGCTCATCATTCAAAGCCTCACTAGTCATGAAAGAGAGAGAGTAAAAGTAGTGCCTCAAAACCAAGGTCCAATTTCCCATCAGGCCGGATCCCCAAGGTTAGCCACACCATTGCGCTGTCACGTCAAGAAATAAAAAACTCTCCTCTGCCTCCCCACTTGACGCAAATGTCTTCTGCTAATGGCTGCCACAAAGTCCAACTAAACATCCAGTGAATATTTATAGACCACTAATAACCTATGTGTAAACTGCTAGTGTCACCAACCGGGTGAGGCAGATGATGGGGGATCACATTCGGGGAATTATTATGGCTAAGGCTTCCCCATAGGTAGATCATGCGGCACAGGGTTTCGACTTGTGTGCGCGTGGGATTGGCTGCCAGGAATCCCAGATGGAGAGGTCCATGATCCAAGCCCATCCAAATTTCACCGACCATAATTGGTGTAATCGTGTGATGAATTGCAGCCATTTAGCTTTTTTCTACTATCTGCAAGCTTCAGCAATTTTCCTTAAAAGGTATACTAGCTGAGTTCGAGGGGCATCTTCTCAGAGTCGAGTTGGGAGAAGACTGGGGCAATGTTAAATATGTACAATTGGGCAAGTAATTAGATTAATAAGGCCTAAATGAGCTCCAGGCCAGGAACTGAAACCTAAAATCCCTCATCCTTTGAGAGTCTGGAGTGAAATACATTGCAGTATCTGTTGAAAGTTTAAATGGAGCCTGAAAAAAAGTTTCTGCACTGTGGCTCCTTGGCTCGTTTCTCCCCAAGACGGACTCAAATTCCCCCTGCTCATCTCTCTGTTCACCAGACTAAAAAGATGTTCAGCTGAAGTAATAATGAAGTAAAACTTGGAAAGCTATGCAAGAAAAAAAAAGAAAAGAACAAGAAGAGATCCTTAAGGATTATTTAACTCTATTCAATCTTTGACTGTCCAGGTTTTATCAGATTTTTTGATTGGGGTAGTTTCAATAGATTTCTTTCTTACCTGAAGCTTTTATTGATAAAAAAAATGTATGGACTAACCATGCTTAGCTCACACAATCATTCAACTACAGAGGAATCAAAAAGTAAGCCTGAAAAGGCGGCAGAATATTACTCACTGAACTGTCAATGGCCTACAGGGTAGATACAAACAAGATATGAACAAGATTGACAGTTCAACCTGCCAGGCTGTACTTAAGCACAGCTGGGTTTTAAAGCTCCTGTGAGGAGATTTTAACTGCTTATAAAAATGACTGAAATGAATACTGATGCCTCAAAATGACAGATAAAGGCAGGCAAGATGATTATGGAGAAGTTTAACTTTATGTTATGTTATGTTGCTGCAGTTGCTATCGCTGGGACAATATAACATGTCAATGTCAGGAGATGTGTGGAAACAGTTTTATTTTTTATTTTTTATTTTTAAGACAAAACACTTTGATAAATTTATCAGGAATTGGGAAGCAGAATTCTAAATAAAAAAAGAAGTACACTTACTTACACAATCGATAGGACAAGCAAAGACATGAGGTATAGTATTTTGTCAACAGAGGGAACTAAGACTAAGGGTGGGTATCAATAAGGTTTTATTGATATCAGTGCCCTTATTGATTTTGCTCATTGATCCGATTATTTATCAATTTCCTTATCAATTCTTAAAGTAGGTTTTACAGGTTTTCTTTATCAACATTTTATAGCGTTTATAAGTACATAAATATTAAATTGGTCACCCGGATCTGTACATTTGTAGATGCGAATGAATAAAAATAAATAAAACTCACGAATGACATGACGTTAATGGTTTTGTTTTATGTAATTGAGTGAAGTAGGCCACCCAGTGTTTTAAAGTGGTGATTGCAATACTTAAATTTGTGTGGGACCGAGAGCTCTTCGATTATATGCTGAAGTTAGCCATGAGCCTACACATAACTTTATTTTGTCTTCCTATGTAAAAATAACAGCATGCAAAAAAGAACATCATAATAAAACCAGGGATACATACACCTCAGACCCCATTAACTGATCACTTTACAGTTGCTTCTGCAAATAGTCCAAAAGCAAAACTTCCTGAAGGACAGTGCCAAAAAAAAAATTCTCAGTCGAGCTTAACCATGGATTAGGAGAATATGCCTTTAAACCTGCATGAGGGCCTAAGGCTAGTGTTGCTCACTGTGCTAACATTAAAGTGGTTGCAGGTTTGGCCATATTGCTTAAGTTTGTAATGTGTGCTCTATGTTTTCTTTCCTTTAGCCTAGAGAGCTAATGATTCAATGTCTTTTCCTTAGACAACTAGAAATCTGAAGCTTTAGAAGATCTCTTGTGGATGGATCACCAACATTTCGCAGAAAGGGGCAAGTGAAAATCCCCCACACTGAATAGCTCCATAACTTGTCAATCAATGGTTTGCAGGACATTTCATTCAAATATTTAATATCTTTTCAACAGCAAAGAAAAAATTAGCTCTATTGTCTATGTACCTAAGATGATATGTTATCTTCTATTGAAATCCCTGACTCACTTAATACTTAGTTGAACAGTGAAGTCAAGTTTTGTGTGCCGGTTTCTTTCTTTCCTTTTTTTTTTCCACGTACAGACATAAATTCAGGGGCAGCCAACTTATAAATGTCAATCATGTCAGCAAATGCTATCTTTCCCATTAAGTATATGTGTTCTTCTATCCTCAAGTGCAAGTGTTTGTCAACATGATTGACAGCAGCGCTCGTGATCGGGCTAATTCAAAGAGCTCACTGTTGAACTAAGCGAACTATCATTATATCACTTAAGGTGGGAGCGTAATGAACCTTTTCACCTCCATTAAACCTGAAAATTGGTTGAGGAGCCTTTTTATTCTCCAAACATCATAACGTAACAAGAACTTTTCTGCAGCAGGGGAGATGATTTTTAAATATTTCTTTAGATATTTTATGTGGATCACACACTTTAATTTTAGTTATTTCTTCACTCCTGATTTGATGGTACGAGTTGAAATTGGGGTTATTCTGTGGTCACATATACGAGCCTTTTGAAGATATATATTATTTGTTCCGCCTACATAAGAAGGCGGCTTCTGTCTTATAGTGGAGAGAGAGTATAATGGGACAAATTAAGCTTTGGCAAGCTTAGAAACATGAAAGTACTGTAGGAGGGCCCCAGCTCCTTGGGGGGCCAAGATTTTCTCCGTGAATACAAAACAATGCATTGCAGGCTTGTGGGTGTGTGTGTGTGTATGTATGTGTATATGAAGTGGGTGGAGGTTCTCTAATCAAAAGCCTTACGCACTTCACTTGGTTTCTCCTTCTTCTCCTTCTTCTTCTCTGACCTGACATGGATTAATTACAGCCTTGCACAATTTACACCCTGCTGGAACTGTGGCAGAGAATAAAGAATGGTTGAAATGTGAGCTCAGTGACAGGGCGTTAGAATGCTGAATTGCTTTCTGCTGCACGCGACGCACCTCTATCGCCTTTACGGGGAACCGTGTTTACAAGGACCTGACTCGGAGGTGAGCTACTGAGCCAAAGTGACAAAATGCCTCCAGTGAGATCAAGAAAATACAACAGTATATTTAGTTCACACAAAATCTCTCCAATGTTTGAATCCCACATGCTGCAACTTGATCATACTCAACCTTATTGTAAATTACAGCATGTCTCTTAAAGTACGGACACAAAGTAGATATGGCCCTTTTGTCATGTAACACAGAAATTCTTACTTCCACAAAGATCTTAAACCGAGCACACTATTAAAGTGTGTGTGGGGGGGGGATTCAGACTGAGTTGTATATTTTCAGTGCAACAGTGTATCTTTTTATCTTGGTGATACTAGTTTTATCAGTGTTTACACTGTTTGATTTTTAAGAGATTATCATAAGTACATTTTCTGGTAAATCCATCACAATTTAGGTTTTGGAAGCATAAAAGCTGTAAACTGTATGAAATAGATACACTCCAATGTGACAGTCACAGAGTTTGTGTGTAAATCAAATAGCCAATGGTTGGAACCAGTGAGGGATACCAGTGACGTCATTTATTTTCTCTATTGAGGATTTATAAGCCAAATGATGAGGGTTGCAGGTTGGAAATGCATACTCAGATAACCAAGTGCTAATCCATGCCACAGCTTTGTTTCCTGGCAAATGGGTTGCAATAGCCCACCTACCTGTCAATCAAATAAGCCACTCCCCTAATGAAGCGCAGTTGTATATGGATTAGGGTATTAGTATCAACACAATGGATGCAGTTATCATTTAAGATGGAATAAGGGTTTTAATAACTGTATGATCCGCAATTAATGAGAATAACAAATGACTTCTTGGTGTTGTGAGTTATCCTTAAACAGACACTCTGAGAACTTCAATTTTTACTTCATGGCATTGGTGTTCTTGCTTTATACATTAGAAATACAGAAAATGCAAATGTCAGGCCCCTTTTCTCCCTCTATACGTTAAATTTGGCTTGTAAATAACAAAAGTTTCTGTAATAATTTCAGTCATAATAAACAACGACATTGATGTTGTTTACACCAAGATGGGAGCGTATAAAATGTCTTCTAATAAATGTGTACTATGAGCACTATGAGGTATGCTTATTGTGAAGGCAGCATTAACAGACACCTCAGCGAGAGTTGGCCGGCCGCTGCCAAGGAGGTGTCAGCAACAACTGGCGAAGCAGGCACCCTGCCAGCTCGCTTGGCTGCCCTGGCTATGAATGGTGCTTTTGTCAAAGGTGGCAGTGAGGACACTTGAGAGGGCCGCAATTAACACCACCTAAAATTAGAACGCATGACCCTGCGCATCTGGTCGGAAGGAAGAGCTTTCTTCTTTTTTTATTTGAATACATTATGATTTGAAGAAGCAATACTTTTGACAAGGTCCTGCACAGAGCCGTGTATTTGAGGGCAACCACACGTCAGAGGCCGGTTTCTGAGTTCACTTGGGTTAAATGGTTTGGAGCTAGTGGGACCAAGGAAGCCATCTTGGCTCAAAATGACCAGTGGATCAATGCACTAAAAGGCAGAGTCAAAGGTCAGACTGCTCAGTGGCAGCTCAGGGATTCACTGTCACAGCAACCAAGATAGAAGAGAGCCACCACCTTCATGTGACTGCACACTCTGCAGCTTTCCACTTCAAACCAAGAGCGTCAGTCATCATATCTATTGAAAACTAAGGGGCTCTGAATCCCCTTTGATTTTGAGGATGTACTCAGAAAATATTACTAGTTTGCAAAATTAATACCTCCCTTCCCAGTGCTCATCTCCATATAAAGGCTCCATTGGCTGTCGGACAGAGTAGTTGACATACTCGTCTGGACACCTGCTTTGAATCCCACTTCTGTTGAGTGGCATACTTGGCAGACCACACCAACGGCCACAGCTTTTATCATTGGCATGCTGACAAAGAAACCTCCTGTCCACAAGACTGGAGGCTTCAACTCTCAGTACAAAAACCCAGTTGCGTTTGGCACATTTGGCTTTAATCCCTTATCTGATACATTTTGCCTTAGATTTGAACCCTCTTAAGACACAGCTGACTGTCCTGGTTTTCACCTCTATCCTCTGTCTCTTTCAGTTTTTCCTCTTTTTCTTGCCACTCTTTCATCTAATCTTCCCTTATTTAGCTCCTTTAGTGGACTATCATATCAAACTGTCGCACTAATCCAACTGAATTATAGGGCTGTGTTTGGCAGTGAGATAGTGGGGAAATAAACAAGATGCCCACCAAATTGAAAGGAGAGATGTTCCCCTGCTGTGCTTTTCAAATTGGTCTGTGTAATTTGACAGGCCGCTGTCGTGCACGTCTGTGGGATTGGGAGGCCAAGAGTTTCTGTTTTGTCCGTTTGTGCGCAGGATATTTTCACTTTTGTGTACAGCTTATGAACCCTCCTGTCAACTCACGCTGAGTGGAGCTGCAGGACATTTGTCGGCAAACACTGACCCCTCAATCACCCTCTCTCTTGATATTTTTCTCAATTATTGACACACACAAAAAAGTACTTCATTATTTGCATTGAGGACCAGATCATAAAAATGTAAGTTTTCATTTGAGGCTGTTGTCATTTTTGTTCTATGTTCCCAGCAATGTAAAGAGGAAGCTCAATGTTAGACTGAAGTATTCAGCACTATTAAAAGTCAGGTATTCTTAACTTTTTCCGCTTAATGCACTGAAAAACATCAAAAAGCATTCTTCTTTTACAGTCCACCAATCATTCCTCTACGTGTGAATAATGCTGTACAAACACAGAGTCAGCCCCGTCTCCATGCAGCCTCGATTTTCCCCAGGATCGCTGGACGCCAAACAGGCAAGAAAAATGACCAGCATGCTTACCTTACTCCCCTGAGAAGAGAGTCCTACACACAGAGGGATGTGGCTATTACTTATCATCATCAAAAAGTGCTTGTTTGGTGATAATAAGGGCCTGGGATAGAAATCTCAGCTGAGGGGAGGGAGGGGACTACCTGAAGCACTAGCCGAGGAATCCTTCCTCTGCTTACACAAGCATTTTCTGCCTGTCTGTGAAACGAAGGGCCAGCGCTAAGACTCGGCTTAGCCCAGAAATAAAGGAAGATAGGAGAAACTGTTATTAACCATGGTTAGAAGAACGAAATAAGATAAAGAATAACAGACAACAACTTGAATTGTGCTTACAGTGCAAGGAATGATCCCCGGGGAATACAGAAGGGGTAAAACAGAACATTAGGTTGGAGCATCCTTTTGTCATCAAATTTTCTTTAGTCTGCAATTCTTAACATGACGCAGTATTGATTCAGAAAGCTGCCCATTTCAAGCTCCACCCAGACAGGTTTAGGTACCATTCTGCTGCAGAAACTTTTTTGGGAACTTGGGACTTTTGGAGGTACCTGGTGCATTGTCACCAGAGGGACTGGAGTCTAAAAAGCAGCAGGGAGCCCAAAAAACCTTGCAAGAAGCAAAGCACTTTCAGAAAGTCAATTCCCACTGAAAATAAGTTCCCAGCAATTAAGAACATTAAGAGATGATCAGTGTATTGTCACCTCAGGGACAGGCATCTTAAAAAGCCCCATTTGATTCCCAAAGCAAACCTCACATGGGGGGCATTTACAGAAAATGCTTTGACTTAGGGGTGAGACTTGCAGCTCGAAAGCATGTGTCATTGCCCATAAACCCCTCTTGTTTTAGTCCCAATCACATTACCCTTGATGGTACCACAAGCAGCAATGGTGTGCAGGTATCTTTCAACCCCTTCAGAACCCTAAAAGTCCCTGGTACCTCAAGGTGGAAAGAACTAGAATTTTGTGTTTTTATCCCTGTGTATTCCGTCTGTTCTTTTCTGTTTGACCAGAAAAGTGTTCACATTACTAATGGCAACATTCAGCCCAAAGGGAAAGTAGCAGCTCATAAATTTCCATCTACCATTTTTTACAGCAGGTCAAGAGGCCCATGCCCCTTGGGGGAAAGCAGGACAGCTTACAATTCAACATGAAGCATAACTCACGCTGTGCTACGTAGGGAGAAAGTTCATGCAATACATAAATTTAGGGTCATATGTTACACTTCCAGCAGGGGTCACGCTCGATAATAGCCCAATTGCGATTCAGGGCTAGCGGGCCTTATCTGTAAAAGTTCTCGGCAGGGCAGCACACAGCTCCCCCTCTGTACACAGTCCACGTTCCTTGTTTGTTTTATCTATCGCCGTTCAGCTA